>CM077348.1:8607156-9809656 GCA_039655645.1 Ammopiptanthus mongolicus
TGTGTGTTGTTCGTTGCTTATCATTTTCAATTGCAAATAAGAAATTGGAACCGCAAGTTTGTGTTATGTTACATCATAGAAACTCTCAAACCACATTATGACAACGAAAGCCCAATTAATGGTCTAAGACGGACTTATTGAACCCATTGACTGCGAAATTGAAAAATTTACCAGAAATATGAATCCTAGAGCATCTTCAGTACTTCACAATGAATTTAATTGACTGTTAGGCCCAGCTTCGCTTTCATTGAATGATTCCTACTTGTTATGTCTAAGTAGTTAGCACCAAAAAGAAAAAGAACCATTACCACAGATGAAAAATTTAAAAGTACATGAAGAAAAGTTAAGGATACTACATCATCTTAATTTTGTAATTTATTCCATTTTTAAGAAAAACCTTCGACTGGATCTTATTTTTGTTTTCCCATAAAAGAAAATCCTGTTACAGTTTTGCTTCAGAAAAGCAAATAGTCCAAAATAGTAGCACGGAACGTATAAAGGAGAGAATAACCTCTATATAGGTTGGGCGAGATTATTGGCATTCTTAATTACTTATTCACACTCCTCATTAATCAATGATAATTTTGTGAAATGAAAATTTAAAATTATGATTGTTTAGTAGAAAGTATTGATAGACAATTTGAAGTATCAATAACATTACCCATAATACTATGAATGATATCAGTCGTGAATTAATGAAATTATCATAGTATGGGCTGATAATATTATCAATATTAAATTGTGAAAAGGGAGTCGAACTGGATTGTGATATAAGTCTCATAATTATGAAAATCGGACCGGATCGGACGGTTCAGTTGATTGGACGAGAACTGGTCAGGTGTCCAGTCCGTTCAACACAATAAATCGACTGGTTTTAGAACCCGTGAGAACCGATCAAACCAGTACAAAATCGGCAAAAACCGTTCAAAAACGAATGGTGAAAATCGATTTGAACGGATCATATTTTATTTTTCAATTTTTTTGAAATTTTTATTTTTAAATTATAAAAATATATTTGTTATTCAAATAAAGGTTCACTAATAAGTTGTAAAAATACATATACATGAGTTTTTATTATTTATCTTTTTTTGTTGATTTTTTTATCTTATCAAATATGTAATATGGTTATTTTATGTTAATTTAAAATATGATTTCTCTTAAGATTATGACTTAATATAATACATATACTGTTAAAAATATATACTTAGGGGGTGTATTGGATTGAGATTTTAAAAAACGATTTTGATATAAAAAATTCTTGTGGATTTTAAAAGACTTTGTAGGAATGTAATGACTTATAAGATTTTTTTTAAAGTCTTTTATAATCAAGATTTTATAGATTGGATTTTAATGGATTTATATCATAAGAATTTATAACACTTGAAAGGATTATATGAATTTATAAGATTTGAAAGAAACACACAGTGGAGAATAAAAAATTCTATTTCCGTTATGGAAAATAAAGACATAAACTCTAATTACAACATTATAGAGCAAATTCAATTTTATAGTGAAGACATTATATTCACAAAGGGTCTGTTTGGTAAAACTAGCGAATAACGGATAAGCTAGCTGATAGCCGATAGCATATGAGTTAGCTTACTGGTTTGGAAATGTTTGGTAAATATAAAATGACATAAGAGGACATATGTTTATACCTTTTTATATAAATGTTTTTTATATAAAAAATTATATTATTATACGTTATATTATCATATAAATGTTAAACTACTATCATAGAAATATTATAAAAAAAATTTAAATTATATTATATATATATATATATATATATATATATATATATAAATGTTATATTATCATATAAATGTTGAACTAGCTCTTTATAAATAATTTAAACTATTATATACGTTAACAAACTTAATAAAAAAATAATAATAATAAAGAGTTGAAATAATAAATTAACAATATTATTGGTAATAAAAGATAATTTAAAAAAGTAAAAATAGTATAATGATTAAACATTTTATTATATTATTATATATTGAAAAGGGTAAAGGTGAAAATAAATTAAAATAGTAAGGATAAAAGAGAGAGAAAAATTCGCCGCTATAAGCTATAAGCTCAAAAGTAACGTTTGGAAGAAACGCTATAAACTCGTAAAAACCGTTATAAGCTAGTAACTAATGCGCTTACCAAACAGAGTTATAAGCTATCTGCTATAAGCTAGCGGATGAGACTTACCAAATAGGCTCAAAGGTATTTTGTTCATATGTTATTGTATTTATAAAGTGAAAAATGAAATTGTGAACTTAAAATAATAAGCGTATTAAAAATAAAGTTAAAGTTGTTTGGTAATTTATGTTGTGTTGAAGAAAGGGGGAAGGAGGGAGGGAGAGAAAGATGGACAAAGGAGAGAGATGGAGGGAGGGAAGAGAGAGAGAGGTGAAGAGAAATAAGGATTGAAAATCATTAGAAATCTCATGTGTTAGAATGAGACTTTTTGTTACTAAAAAGTTACTAAAAATTCACACGAAGTCCCACCAAATCTACCTTAGAAAACAATCTATCGAAATTAAGAAGTTTTTGAATACCATAAGTATAAAAAGTCTTGATTGAATACCACTAGATTTGGACACTCTCTTTAAAAAATCCTAATAGTCTTGATTGAATATCACAAGACTTATTTAGATTACTTAAAAGTCTTGATTGAATATCACAAAACTTTTTTATGATAAAAAAGTCTTTTAAAATCTTTTAGAATCGTAATCCAATGTACCCCTTAATTATCACCGGTTCGATCATGGTTCAATCACAGTTGAACCATTGAATCTTGAACCAATGTCTTCACCGATTCAATTTCCCCTTCCATTTTTAAAACATTAATAAGTCATATATATCCTATATTGGTTAGTTCATGATAACAGTGTTTTAAACAATTATGATCCGAAGTCAGTGGAAAAAACCCAATCCAATGTGAAAATTCTCATTGGAGCATCTGCATTACATAAGAAACTCGAATCAAACCTCACAGGAATAGAGGCATGCCGTCCTTACACATTGTTTTAGTCATCACTTATTAGTATTTCACATTATTAAAAGTTATTCTTACTCGGCATGCCGTCCATAAACGTTCGTGTCTGCAGTCCTCAACATAGAAGTTGTAACATAGGAATAGAGGTTCTTGTCTCTTGTTCTCCTCATAGCTCTCTCTCTCTATATATAATGTTCAATATATATTGTCATTGCCACAAGTGTTGTGATCTCACAAACACAAAGATAAACCTATACAACACAATTTCATAATACACAAATCAAATTATCTGCTATATATGGCTCTTTCTCGTCTCAACATGCTTGTGGTCATTGCCACCATCTTCCTCCCATCCATTGCTATCGCCAAGGAATTTGTAGTTGGGGATGATCAAGGATGGACAGTAGGGTTTGATTACCAAGCTTGGGCTGCACACAAGATCTTCCGGGTTGGAGACAAACTTGGTAAGCTATACTCATCAAATTATATATAAAAAAAAAATTAATCATTACATAACTAGTCTGGAAAAATCTAACGATTTCAATCATTAATTAACTCACTCAAACACGCTACTAGATGTGACTCCAACGGGGTGAAGGTAGGGTTTACTAGATGAGCTACCTAGCAGCTTCAAATTATATACAATTTGCTTCTGTTAGGCTCATGAAATATGATTATATAGTTAAAAAATATATATTCTCTCCTTTTAAATTGATACACAAGTTGTAGAATGATTAATATCAAATTCATTTTGTAGTATTCAAGTATGGTGTTGGAGAACACAACGTGTTCAAAGTAAATGGAACTGGATTCCAGAGCTGTACGGTTCCACCAAAAAGTGAAGCATTGTCTACTGGAAGTGATACTATTGTATTGGCAACTCCTGGAAGAAAATGGTATATATGTGGTGTTGGCGCACACTGCAATGCTGGGCAAAAGCTTGTTATTACTGTTCAATCCAACACACTGCCTCCAACTCTACCACCATCACTAGCACCTGCACCTTCACCTGTTCAACATGTGCCTCATTTCGGTGGATGGGTGCCTAAGAACCTACTTAAAGGATTTCATTAAACCTCGTGGTTTTATGTGACACTCCATTTTGCTTGTTTTGATTTTTAAGAGTGCGATACTAGATTACTAGCTAATTTTTCCTCAAAATAAATGATTGTTTCTATTTCAAAATTCAAACCTGAAGTTTGTGATTGTGCTTACGTGGTCAATCCAACTACCATTTAAATATAAGGTTTTTACTATTCCTTGGCTAACTGCAGCCTAAAAATTTAGCGTTCACTATAATGTTCTATGTTACTATAATGTTATCAAGTTGCTTTTTGTTACAAATTAAAATTATATTGAACAAAGCAAATGACCAAATGTTAGCTAATTTAACTGATAAAATCTTCTAACTTCTATAATTAATCGCGAACACTTGTGATCAAATTTCAGTTCAATATCACCTCCTCCTCTCTGGATATAGCATGTGTATAAACCTGAACATGTGAAATAATTCTATAACACGAAATAGAAGGGACAAGAGTCTAATTACTCTCATTACTTTCATCACATAGAAGAAAAACAGTAACAAACCCATAATCCATGAATTATGACGCGAAATAACAAAGTAAAAATAACTATTTGATCAAAAGTAAAAATAACTACGTATATATTACTATTTTTTTTTGGATTTGAATATATATGTTACTACCTTGATTTCTATCACGTTCTACTTATATATAATATAATTTGCTTAGAGCAGTTATCCAATATCATTTCCAAATCTGAATGTATAATATTGTTCAAGGTTTATTGGACCAGACCGGTCACAAATCTGACGGAGCTCAATCCGAACCCATACATTTGACATTGACCTTGAAGGCCTAATTGAGTGTATCCGTACTAATCTAAAGGATCACCCATACCCCCACAATTCCACGCCAGATACCAACATTTATGACATCTGATTATAATGTACAACGTGTACAATCAAATAAAATATACACAATGGTGAAGAATGTTACATGAAAAAGGACCCAATACATCCTTCCCAAGTCAGAAATCGCTCTTTGAAGTTGTTAAATACAAGAGCTAGTCATGGTGCGATTCACACCATGAAAGAATACAAGCATATATGCATATGAATAACACTACTGTATGTACATATATCCAGGACTCATGATTTACGAGTCAAAAGAACTGCTAAGTGCTAACTAACAAAATTGGGTCAAGAGCCTCTTGGAAACCATGACATCAAATGGGTGACTCGGCCAGAAGAAGAGTATGCCACCAACCACAAGCAACATTTTTAGGGACACAACCTTCAATGGTGACCTCAGAAGGAATGTTACGGTCAATCACGTCCCCAAGGCCCAGCTGCCACACCCAGAAATTACAACTTAGCACAGTACGATAACAGGAATGCTACTAATATACACAACACAACACATCACTTAAAATACTTATGTGAGATTGAAATTCCAATAATGTTCATTGTTTAAAACGTGAAATAAAAAGGTAGCACCTGTCCATATTTGTTCCATCCCCAGCAGAAAACCTTTCCACCCTCTTGACGAAACAGAAACAAAAGGAAGAGAAGTAATGAGAATCTACTAATAATAGACATACGAATTTCCACACTTTTTAACTGCCAATAAAATAAAAAATACAACATCAATGTGCACAACGTTTGAAGTCCTGTATGACTATGAAAATGCTACATAGCCAGACCCTTTTAGCCATAAATTTTGCCAGAATGAGTTGCCATGATTTTTTACTCTTGGATAGATGAGTGGTTCCTACAAATTAATTTCATCAAATAACCACCCTAGAATTCTGTTAAAATTTTGGCTAATTTTTTCTGACTATGTAGCATTACTCATACGACTATTATGAAAGTAAAAACAGTAATGTACTATATGAATTTGAAGTTCTGCTAGCTATATAGAAAGCTTTGGATCAGGTGGGCTAAGGCTATTTAACAGAGGCTACATTTAATCCATTCATGACCAACCCAATCCCACTCCAAGGATTGTTCAGTTTGACTAACACCAATGTCATTGTGGACTTCACACAATCAAAGAATATTTTCACCTCAACACCTTTTCACAGCGGCACAGTAGCACCAGTATCCCAAGATTTTGCAAAAAATGAAATGAAATGAAAATAGTTTTTTCCACAATATTCTGTCCACTCATTAGTTGTCTTGGCAACAAGTTATTCAACCAAACTTGAGGAAAAAACATTAAAGAATGATTTTGAAACAACAAATGGGAAAACTTTAAGTGCTCCCTGCTCAGTACTTCATGATCTAAACTCTAAAGCACCTTCCACATTTCATTGTTAGAAAAGGGCTGGACTTTAGAGAAATCAAATTACTTAAGAAGGTCTGTATATTATGGTATACCTGTTATTAAAGCAGTATGACGAGCCCCACAAGATATGTTCTTTGCATGCAAGTTTTCCAAGCTCGGAGAATCCACCAGTCTTGGTAGAGTCTGCTTTAAATTTGAAGTTAACAGTTAGAAACTACTATCGCAGAATGCCTCAACTAATAGAATTATGAACATGTCATGCATAATGGAGCTTTGGGTGACAGCAATTATGATATGTGATACAATCATAGTACACTGGTGACTGATGTAATCTCGTAATTATGTTCCACTTTTTAAAAATGCTAGAGCCACAAATGTTGCCAGAACTTTTTTGCCACAATGATGTGGCATGCTTGTTGACTCTTGGATGGATTATTCCCTCCAACAGCCACCTTGTATTTTTGTCAAAATTCTGGCTATTTTTTTCTGGTTGTGTAGCATTACTCTTCATTTTGATGACAAAAATGAGTGGGGGAATCTAGGGGATGACACTAATCACGGCATACCTCAGCTTGATCAGCACCAGTTCCCAGCTGCCCAAATTGATTCCCACCGAACACATATACATCACCATCAGCAGATGTACATACTGTATGCCATAGTCCTGCAGCAACTCCCTCTATTCGGATACCCAATAAGGAAGATACACAAGTCGGGCTTAGTTCATCATCTGTAGTTCCTTGCCCACACTTGACCAAAACAAGATGACATCAATACAGTATAACAAGCATAAGAGCATGCATGGACCAACAGAGTGATGAGAAAGATAAATATTATAAAGGAATAGAACAGAATCACAGATTATCCCTTGTTAGAGTGAACCTCATCTTCAACATCTACATTGCTTTTGTCCACCATATTCTACTTTACCTACATGTTGGTCCTTAAGAATGGTTAACAGGCTATAACATCGAAGTCAGTGTTGTAGATAACTGAATAAAGTATAAGTTAGTTTGATTCTTATGAACAGAAAATTCATGGAACTACACAATAAGACTCCCACAATCTCCTGTTAGAGGGCAATTGTAATCAGGCATATGCATTTCACGTTTTTCACAATACCAAGGAAGTATTAGATTGCAAAATAAACAACAGGATGTGGTTACATGCAAAGCAAAGTAATTCTGAGCATGGGGTGGTCCTCGTTATCAAAGGTCAACCTTTTAGCTGATAAGATCTGAATGATGAAATGGATGAAAAAGAAGCAAAAAAATAAGTTCACGTGAAAATAATTTGAACACCAAAGACGAACTGGCTAAGGGAAGGTGTAAGTGCCAAGCCTCCCTGTCATCTAGGCAAAGGAGGAAGACGGCTGCAGCAATCAGAAATAAACCATCCTCCCAAAAGAATTAAGTATAAAGATCCAACAGAGGCAAAAGGCAGCCAATCTTATAAATTACAGATACCAAAGGACTAACCACTTTTTTTCAATTTAAAAATCTGTGTTTTAGATGGCCCAGCAGATAAATTTTCTTTTCATCTTTGTTTCTTCTTTAGGCACCACACAGGTGAACTTCATGGTTTGCTCCTAGAGGGATTCAGCACCAAACTGTGCTTTCTAATAATATTAGAACCCATGGGAGCAACTACAGACTTCTGGCCTAGAACACATCAGAAAATAAAAAATAATGACAAAAATTGCTGAAAAGGAAAAGCTATGCATGTGTAATTCATTATAACATTCCCACTACAAAAATAGGCTTTGTTGGGTAGCCATAAAAATAAATTGGTAATATTCTGGAGACAGGATATAATTAAAATTTCAACAACTTAATTGCCAAATAGAATAAGCACTTCCAGTATATCAAAATCTCTCAAAACATCCCTAATTCACCTTAAATTACCTGTCCATAAACTCCCCAACCAAAAGTAAGCAACGCTCCAGCATCTGTCAGTTCAACAGATAGATATTGAAATATCAGTATACATGAAATTAACCATAGATAAAAGAGAAGAGTTTTTGGAAACAAAATAAGCTACTAAGCAAGTTGTTCGGTTTTCTTTACTGAAACCATTCAACTTTTAATCTAGTATCCAGAAAGAAAACACCAGTTATAGATACTTTCACAATTTTATGGATCTTCTGTTAGGGTATTGTTTTTCCTCTCTTTGTCAAATCATAAAATTCCTGGTATGACCATTCGTTCTATTGCAAAACTAGTTTTCTCTTTCTAAACACCTTTAAGCACCACTGTTGATACCAGCTAGGTAAATTGCAACAGTATAAACAAAGCATATGGATATTCTCACTTTAGGTTCTGAAAAGTAACTGAAATGCAGGCTGTCAGGTGAGATACTGAATAGACCAATATACATGTACCTGTAATCACTGCACTGTGTCGACCTCCACAAGCAATGCCCTTTACATAACTTCCAGGAACTCTAAAACTCTGTCCCTCTGAACCCATGCTTCCTCGAGCCAGTGTTGTAGATCTATCTTGACCATAAGAAGAGGGATCAATACAAGGAACAAGATGGGGAGAGGAAACCATACGTATTCTGGAACCCAAACCAAGCTGCCCTTCACCTCCATAGCCCCAACCCCACACCTGTCCTATATCTGAAACTCTCAGAAAATTAGAATCAAAGACAATAATTAGACTGCAAAAATGATTCTTCAACCAAAACATGACCACATAATACAATGGGGGCAAAATAACATACATAAAATCTTAGACATAGGTTTTAAATTAGTCTGTATCAAAGTCTATACCTGACAATGCTAGGGTATGACGTCCACCAGCAGCAACACTAGTTATCCTTATCCCTGGGTTTAGTGTGACAAGACAAGGCAATGCTGCCAGAGTATCATCACTGGATGACGAGCTTTCAGCTGTTTGCTTTGCTGAAGATACTCTCCTTCGCTTTGTGCTTTCTTCTCCACTGATAGTGGAGGCAGTGCCCCCAGTAGATCTTGAGCCTTGACAATGAGGGCTCACTGTTGCAAAACAACTCTACATCAGTTACCACTCCTTTCTTGAAAAGGAGGGCTCATTGTCCCTTTGTCATGAATCAGCTCTCCCAAAATCTTAAATTGATAGGCAAAGGCACATAAGTGGCTTTATATATCTACCCCCCCTCCCCCCTCCCACCTCCCACACAAGAACCTTGGGGCTTAAAGCATGGACAATGCGATGAGAGCATGAAGGATCGAACTCTAGACCACTTGATTGTAGAGACTCTAATACCATGTCATAAACCAAAACTACCAAAAGCTTTAAGTTGTTTGGTGAAGAAATGAATGATTTTATATTATATATTTAACACCCCCCCGGGGAGGGATCACTGGAGGCAGTACTTCCAGGAGGGAACGAGTACTCATCATAAAGGGTTAAAACTTTTTTTCTTTCTCTTGCGTTCCCCACTTTCCCCACTCCTTTCTTGGTACAACTTGGCTGGCTTAGGCCACTTCTTGAGAAGGACAAGCGATAAAGGGTTAAAACTTTTTTTCTTTCTCTTGCGTTCCCCACTTTCCCCACTCCTTTCTTGGTACAACTTGGCTGGCTTAGGCCACTTCTTGAGAAGGACAAGCGGTAGAGTAGATAAATGGCCATTGTAAAGAGGGAAAACATACCTTTCTCTGTCGGCAATGAACTCTGCCTTCCTGGTGCATCTTTTTCAAGACTTACCCCTGATGATGGTTCACCAAATACCTTGCCGGAGGGAATACATTCTTTCCATCCCCACGTGTAAACTTCTCCACAATCTGCAAAAGAACAGCAAAACATACTTTTAGGGTGACTCTAGGAGGAAAACTTAGCTTAATGGACAAACTCTTTCACAACCAAATGATATCATGATATTAATTTGTTGAATCCACTTGTGAAAGTATTGGATACACATGAAAGCCTTCTAGGAAGACAAAACTATAGAGTGGTTCAACTTTTGTTTAGGCCTTCTCCTTTCAGTCTCATCAATCATCATATTGATATTTTTTCTTCTTCTTCTTTTACTCTCAGGCAGGCAAGATAAGGAAATCCACCTTACCTGTTACAGCAACACAATGAGCCCATCCAGCCGCACCTTTTACAACATAGGATTTGTCAGGAAGAGGGAAAGGCTCTGGAGTTTCCTTTACAATTAAACAAGAAAAGTTAGCTGGCTTTCAAAGAAACAAAAGAGAGACAGTGAGTGATCATTACTCAGTATCATTGATTCATTGTATATGGTTATGCATTACCCCGTGTTTGCCTGAAGTCACATAGCTTTGGCCTAGATCACCAGTTGAGCCCCATGTGATGACCTTTCCTGACTCTGATTAAGGGAGAACACATGAGTAATGAAAAAATGCGGCCTTTACTCCAAATACAATCATTTAAATTATATAGAACAATATCAACACAAAAGGAACAACCAACAATGCAATATAATGCATGAATTGCATTCCATTGGAGTGAGGAGAAAGAGATTGATAATAATAATAATAAGAAAAATACTGTTAAACAGTAGTGAAAGCCACACAAACTGCAAAGAACCTCTTAAATGCGTCGCCTTAAATTTGAGTAACCTAACAAAATAATGAGGCGAGACAGAGCAACTAAAATGAAGAAGTGATTGAAGTTTGAAAGCAACTAATTTATTTAATCAATTATTTTTAAAAAACAGCTGTTAAGAAGGAAATGAAACAGGGAATTTGAAACCAACAATTTGAAGAAAACACAAAACCCGGGATTCTAAAAATTAAAATCAAAATTAGCAACGCCATAAAAGGAGAGGAATTGGAAAAAAGATAAGGCACCAGAGATAGCCATAGCGAATCCACAGCCACCACCGCAAGCGTCCTTCCAAGAGTAACCCCTCGCCGGAAATCTAACGGCGACAGGTTCCAACAGCGGCGTCCTCTGCGGCAGAGCACCAGGCAGGTAACCCCACATATACAGCACCCTGTGGCATTGCAATGCCTCAGCTCCTCCTTCACTTCCCTCGTCATTCATTGCGAGAACTGAAAAGAAAGGAACCAGCGAACTCAAATTCGCAGGGAAAAAAGGTCAAAACTCCTTTCCTACTATTTTCCGTATTACTATTTTCTGCCAGTTTCTTCTGTTTGGAGAGACAAAACAGAAACAGAGTGTGTGTTCGAGTATTTGGACTTTGGATTAGCCAAGAATTTTAATTTTAAATTAAAAAGAGCGTATCAGTTTCAGCGGAATGGGGGTGCCACGATGGATGCTCACGTGGTGTCCTCTACACGTGGCTTCATGCTGGCCGCTAGCTGCCTCGGCTATTTCTGGCCACGATTTCCGTGGAAGTTTCTGGAAAGCCATGTGGGTTTAAATAGCTACCGTGTTAACTTCCTTCGTCGCCACGTGGTAGCCGCGCACGGAAACTCCAATCATTATGTATTGCCACGTGTTATATCGTATACCCCGAAAAAATAAAAGAAATTCTATGTATAAATAATAACATGTCATTAATTTTTATTAAATAAATAAAAAATTCTTTTGCTATTCATATTATTTTAGTTTTAAGAGCCTGTTTGGTAAAATTAGCTGTTAGCGGATAAGCTAGCTGATAGCGGATAGCTTATAGCGAATAGCGGATAAGGTAGCTGATAGCGGATAGCGGATAAGCTAGCTTATTTTCTATGGAAATGTTTGGTAAAACTAACGGTTGAACTAGCTGAAAAATATAAAATGACATAAAAGTACATCTTCATTAATGATTTTACATAAAAGAGAGAAGAGAATAAAGGTAGAATTAAATGAAGATAATAAGGATAAAAGCGGAAAGAAAAATGAAACGCTATAAGCTATAAGCTCAAACGCTACTTCAAGTAGCGTCTGGAAAAAACGCTATAAGCTCGTGAAAAAACGTTATAAGCTCGTGACAGAGGGGCTTACCAAACAGTGCTACTTTCTCATCCGGTATAAACTCGTAGGAATGCCTTACTAAACAGACTCTAAATATGAGTAATAAGGTGTGTTTAATTGAAAATATCACCTCTCTCAAAGATAAGTTCTAAACTACTAGCTATGAGTAATTTTCACAAAAAATAATATTACTCATAATAACAATCTTGAAGATGTCATTCCTAGAAATGTAACCATATTGCTTGAAACAAACATTCCTTTATATTTGTCTTTATTGATTTTATACTACCCTTTTTTCATTGTGCTCCATCACTTTTAGTTATATTCAGTGTGAGTTATTGATCTTATTTCCATCTAACAATATAAATTATTATTAATATTAAAATCACACCATCACCGTTGAATGTAAATAAGGTTAACGATTAAAGATGGGTGTAAATAAAAAATGGTTACATTGGAATGCAAGTGTACAGGAAGTGGCACAAGAGGGCAAACAGATCGAATTGGAATCTCTCTTCTTTATTTGGAGGGCCACCTCGTGAGACAGGTTTTATGGTGTACCCCATAAATGAGGTGCACCGATGCTTTCTATAATATATGAACCATTGGATCTATTAAAAAAAATGCATCAATGGTAAATAAAAAAGAAAAGTTAGCTATGGAATAGGTCATATATATGTTCAAAATTTAATACTGCAAATGAGTCTTTTTTAAATCTGTGAATAAGTCCCGTTGATTTTATTAAAAGAATACTTTGAGGAGTTCAGCCTATACCCCAATTCATTCTCAAATCAAAAGCTCCATTGACATTTGCTACAGGATCATCACTTTTCTTTATTCTTTGTCCCAATATTTCCACCTCTTCTTTGCTCAACAACAAGAAACAAGAATCCCTCAGTGCAATTGACAGCTCTGTTGGTGCGCGGTGGTCAGCTGAGCTTGTTGCGGAGCTCCGATCTGGACGAGTTGCGTGGACGGTGTGACGGTGAGTCGTGGTACAGAACCACTGCGGAGGACCTGGTGGTGAGGGGTGCGTGTGGCGGAGCTCGCGGTGCGGGGCGGCGGCTCTGCTGACGTTCTTCTTCATCGTTGGAATATAAATGACGTTGAATGAAAACGTAAAAATATGTTGGAAGAGTGACAGTTCCTTTATAGATGATGTGATTATAAAACAGATTTGAGAAAGAAAAATATATGTAAATTTCAAAAGTAGAATTAAGTATTAACGTGTTATAAATTAAAAAACTAAGAAAGAGAAGAAAGTGGTGAGATCATGTGATAATATTTCTGTACTGAGCGACTTGAACGATGGGTATAGAGGGATTAAGGAAAAAGAAAGCTAAGAGAGAGAAAAAAATCACAATCTTGTAATCTGTTATTTTACTTTTTACCTACTATTACAAATAAAAATTGGACGATACGGTACACCCCATTTTTATGGGATGCACCATAAAGCCCGCCACCTCCGGAACTTGTGTTTCGAAGATTTTGTTACAGATACGTCAAGACTTTTGCAACACACCAACAGTTAGTTTCATTAACTTCACTTCGAGAATAAGGTCCAAGTTCTAGTTATGGTGACTCAATAATTATTAATGAAGATGCCATATATGTGCATACAAATACAAACACTTGCATTGATTCTACGTAATAGTTTTGCGGTTGTTGCTCACTTTCCTTCCATCCACAAATAAGATTCAGTTACATAACCATTTTATGTCATTGTTAACGGTATTAATCACCAACCACGACCACAAATAAGATTTTTTTTTTCCAGACAAATAAGAATTTGTTAAATAAAGAAGCTGCTGTTTTATGTGGGTTTTTTAGAAAAATGTTATGGTACTGATTTTTTTTAAGATGTGAGTTATCCAGCATTTTATTAGTTGTAATTTTAAAAAAAATTTAATTATAAAATTAACATTCAATGAGTATTCAACAACACATCATATATATATATATATATATATATATATATATATATATATATATATATATATATATATATTATACCCAACAGGTATTTTATAATTGTCTTATGGTCACTGTTTTCGAATGAATAGTTTTCAAACTCACGAAATATAATACTAACGAGAACTTTCTTTTTTAAGGGGGTTTTAATGTGAGTATTTTTTTTTTATGGGAAATGTTTTGATTAAGGAATTAAAATGACAAATTTTTATGCAAAAATGTTGTAATTTATATATCGAAATGTGAAGTTTTTAGTGTCAAAATAAATTTTTTTATTTTTATTTCTAAACTAATATCCTAAAGACATCAATTAATAAGATTTTTTTTTTTATTATTATTTCGAAGAGTATTCTTTTGGTCAATAGCTAAGAGACTAATTTTTTAGGAAATGAACCAACGTATAAATGTTGATTTCTCCCAATAATGTTTTTATATATACTCATTAATCTGAAATCGAGGTAAGACCCCATGCTTTTAATTGAGTTTCTTCATGTATGATAAGCAAAATGATAATTAAATGAATTAAACCTTAACCATGAGATGTGTGTTTCTACATTGAAGTGTAAACATGTTGTTTACCAAAAATATGCAAACACGTTAACCACTCTTAGTTTGTTAAAAAAACAAGAATAACATATTAAGTCCTGATTAATAATAAAGGTATATATATGTTAATCAAAATAGATTTTAAAAAGAAATTGTAAGATCATGAGACTTTGAATAACTAATCATATATAACTTACAACCAAAGGTTGGTCAAATAGTAAACATCTCGATCTCATAAGGAGGAGAACGCAAGTTCGAATCCTGGTGACAGACACTCTAATTGGGATCTGGTTGTAAAACTAAGAGTTAATTCCCTATTGTAAGCAGACAATCAAAGATTAGTCTCATAGCCGGTCCAAAGGGCCGAAGCTTGTAGAGATATCCTCAAAATGTTATTGTGGAGCCAAATGCCATAATTATGATGATTCATCACAAAAACAAAAACTTACTTCATGTTTACTATTTGCACTTTGTATTTGTCAATTTGTTTTTTTTTTTTTTGTCAGTTTTATTAAGATAAATAAATAATAATTAGGATTGTTTGAAAGCAATTACAATTCACAAATGTAAAATAAGAAGTATTTTTTTTTTTTTGTATTATATTTTAACAATTAATTTTTTTTTTGTTACACAATTAAGTTGAATTAGATATCTTTATATATAAAAGAAGAGTAGTGGCTAGGGTAATGTAGTAAAATCACTTATGTTAATGATTTTTATTTTTTATTTTTTAAAAATGGCAACCTTTACTGAATATAGTGTTGGGGGTAAAAAAGGTCATTTAACTAAGCAATTTATATCAATTATTATGTAATTATTTTTTGAAGGCGTCATTGAAAAGGCGAAACCAAGGGTTCTTGCTTCTGGCTCTTCGTCTACTTCGGTTGGGAATCGAGGCAAAATGATGAGGGACCGTTCAATAGTATCGTTACTCCTTCCTTATGGGTACTCAAAAGAAGGATTCTTCTTCTTCTTCTTTCTTTTTACCTGCTCTGCTTCCCTCTGTTGTCTTCTCTCTTTCTCCCATTCCGGAATTATGATATATAGCACAACAACCTCAACCACAACCCTCTTTTACTCTTTCTTCTTATGTTTGTTGTTCATTAATTCCTTGAGCCATTAGCAGTATTTTGTTTGTGTCTCCATTCAGTTCCATTTTTATTCTTCTTCTTCCACATACATATATACATATACATATATAGATACATGCCTAACTAACCAACCATCACGAATGGCGGCTGCTATTCTCATCTATGTGGTGGTGGTGGTGGTGATGGCGGTAGCGACGGTTGTTTATGGATCTCTGACGACTCTGACTGTGGAAAGAGCGTTTGCTTCGAATCATGGAGTGGAGTTGAGTTATCTCAGAGCTCGGGACCTGTTCAGACACTGGAGAATATTGCATTCTTCAAACGGCATCGTCGATTTCTCTGTTCAAGGGACCTTTAATCCTTTCAAAGTCGGGTAATTCTCTCGCTTCTTTTCCATTATTTCACTTTTCAAGTTTTCGTTAATTGGGTCGAGTTTTGTTTGCATGTACTTGACTCAATTTTAAAGCTTTTTGGGATTGGATTCAATTCTAAATAATGACTTTCTATATTTAGTTTTTCGATCTTGCATTCCATGCTTCCTGATTCTTAATGTTTAGTTTAAAGTTAAAAATTCAAAACCAAAGATTGATTGGTTTGGTTCGGTGGCTCTCATGTTTAAATTTTTTATTAACCCCCCTAGTAATATTATTCTGTATTTCTAAATTGCCTTCTTTCCAATCCATAGCTGTTAGTTGTTTTTTTTAAACTTGCAATACATGTTTCTTTCTTTTTTGTGTTTTTTTAATTTGAACTTTATGGATTATGTCAGGCTCTACTTTACAAAGGCACAGTTGGGTACTCCTCCAATGTAATTCTGTGTTCAGTTTGACCCAGGCAATGATGTTCTCTGGGTTAGTTGCAGCTCCTATAATGGTAATTCTATTTAGCATGACTTTATCGTCTTATTCTGTATTTTCTTTTGTGTCATGTATGTTCATATGCACAAAGAAATGCATCCCTTTTGCTTGAGTAGGGAGGTTTGAAAAAGATTTTAACAATGCACTTCTCATAGTTAAAAGGGAAAAACGATTTATAGCTTTAACTGGATTGTGTGCCTGTATCTTATGGCCTAATATATAATGTTCATTTACATGTCATTCCATCCTTTTTTATGTTGAGTTCTGTTGGTGTATATATATATATATAAATATAAATAAATATATAATTTGAGTAATTTCTTTTATTTGTCTCAGCAGTAGACCTTGACACACTCAGATTTCAACAAGTAATTTCTTTTATATATAAAACCATGCATTTCAATTATGATGGTTGAAATTGAAAATAATTATTTGTTCCACTGAAATATAATGCTCAATTAAAAGGCCCTCAAAAAGTGGAGGCCTAAATATTTCTTGCAAGTCTGAATTCATCCATTTAATGAATGGTGTATATTGACAATGTGATGTATAGGACGTCTCTTTTTCTTACACAACTTTCAGTCAAGGATTTGATTATGAGACCAGTATCATTGGGTTGTGATTCAATTTGTTTTCTATTCACAGGTTTCTATCTAACTGCATAAAATTCGTATGTTTTAACTTTTTCTTAAGTATTGTGACTTTGTATATGTTCCTAAACCTTAATATATTGGGATCATATACTATATATTCTCACTTTATACCAATTTGATTTTCGTGGCAAAGATTGGAATCTAAATATTCCTCCAATACATCCAAATTTAACTACCTGTACAGTTTGGTGCAAGTAGAGGTTGAAACTAAAAATCCTAAATCATAATCCAGTTGTACCACTAGACATCTTTGGCTGAGAAGGTAAAGAATGCAATGCAATCAACATGTGTTTCATTTTGGTATGACATTCCCAAATATGTTATTCTGGAGAAGTCTTTCTTTAATTTGTACTAACAATTTTGTTATGTTTCAAGCTTAGAGTCTATTATGCATGAAATTAATGAATGCCAACAAGATTAAGAATAGATAAAAAGTATTAATATATGCATCTAATCCTAAACACAGATTTGTTGAAGAAATCTCATATAAATCATTTGAGACGTATTTTTCCAAAATTTTCACTGTAAGTTATAGGTTTGCAAACATGAAAAAACATTATACAATGGTTTCATCTATCCAAGTGAAATAATAACTCATGCTCTTATGCAATTCGTTATACAAGGGAATGTATTAAACCCCATTTTCACCAAGAACATGGGAATACTATAATTATGCTGTCAAATAAACTATAGTGTTGAGGAGAGAATCTAAAACAATTTATAATGGCAATACCAGGTTTTGGTGTACACAAATTTTTCCAAATTTTAATCTGACAACATATTAATATGACATTGCTAATTATTTGAAGAAAGAAAAGTAAGATAGAATTTTCACTCCCTCAAACAGTGTCACTCCCTCCCATAACTGCTTCCCCTCTCTTTTCTCTCTCCTTCATCTCACATTTATTTTCCTATGGTTGCTATCAAGTTCTCCCATAACTGCTTGCCATTTCTTAAACCGATACTGAAAGAGCAAGATAGACAGACCAAGAACAACTATCTGTGACAAACCAGCTTTTCGTTCACTGGAGTTTCACTATCTGAGACAGACCTCAAACTGTGGCACAGCTGGTATCCCGCTGGTATGGCAACTTTTCTTTTTTACATGCAGTTTTTGCAAATGGCGACAAACCATTCAAGCTTTAATCTGATCAACATCACCAAGGAGAAAGAGAAGAACAAAGTAACTGAAGTTAGAGAAAAGATGCCTCTAATAACATTGTGAGAATATTTATTGGGTAACATTGTTCTTAGATACGAAATATCCTAGCATAACACACAATTATAGTTATTGTTCTTTGAAAGTTACACTTTGTTCTTTGACTATTATGATGTTGATTTTTAAGTGATACTGAATTGCATATTTATTATTTGATAACTGAATATTGAATCAATGTTTCTATTTTGTTTGTGATATGGATTGTCAGCTATGAATTACTTTTGATCAAGATTATGTTAGCTATGAATTACTTCTGATCACGATTATGTTCGCTATAAATTACTTATCAAGATTATGTGATATGGATTATGTTGCCCAAATATGCCAGATTATGTTAGCTATGATTTGCTTTTGATCAATTGAAAGATTTTGACTAAGTAAATATCTTAACTACTGGACAATTGAGTCCACTTTGGCCTTTGGCAGTGGTAACAAGGATTGACTAAGATTATATTAGCCACAAAATGTATTCTTATTTCTTACATCCATCAAAATATGGATTTAATTGTTATGCACTGACAGTGTAAATATTTTTTTACACTGTCAACTAATCAGAAATTGCTACATCAGTGAAAATGATTGAATCTTATCTTAAAAGTCATTCAAACCATGGTTTTTGATTGGTTGACTGTGTAAAAAACTTTACACTGACAATATATAGCAATTAAACTCATCAAAATATTATATCTGAACTATTATTATGTATGAGAAAATAAAATGAGTTATTTTTATATCTCCAGCTTAAGCGTCTTCATTTGGAGCAGAAGCTTAATAAATTATATTGCTAATTAGCTGCAAGTATATTTACGTGCTTATGGAGGAGTGAGTGATGTTTAGGCCTTTGTTTCCAAACTTCAAGTACAAATGTTGCTCTTTGTTTTGTGAAAATTTCAATACTAAATTACTTAGATGTATTTATGCTTTCCAGTAGAATTAGAAACCATGTCTCTTTTTGGCTTTTAGGTGAAAAATCTCAATTGACTTATTAGTTTAAAGTACGTTTATCGTCGTCTTCTTTTAGCTGTATTTATATTGTGTTTAGTATCTGAAGGTACCAAACAATGTCAGTTTTAATCTTTGAATTATAACTCTTTTTAAGTCTTTTACGAAGCATATATTTATACAATGCTATATTTTCTTCTGACTTGAGCAGTCACATTTTATATACAGTCTTTATCTCTAATGTTTGTAGAGCTTATTTTCTTGCATTTCAATTGCTATTTCTAATCTGTGCAACAGGTATTCAAATATTCTAATGGTAGCAGGTTAACACAGGGTAATATTTAGAAAAACAAACTATACTCCATCGGTTCTGAACTTTTTGGTAAATTCCTGTATTTGGCTCTCAATCATTTGATTCTTTTGTTAAATCAGTTCTTACTCATGCATCTGGGATGCAATTTTGATGAAATGGAGCTTGAAACTATTTTGAGATTTTATTAATCCCCATTCAGCTCTTTTGGAGTGTAGAGGATCTCATGTCTCAACCTTTACCTATTTAACATCACAATATTGGATTTCCTTTGAAGTTTCTCTTGGCATAAGGATATGTGCTTAGTCTTATGTTATAATAAAACCTCCCTTTTTTGTAATTGTCTTTTATGTTAATAGTGGTACACTTTAATTTATAGTTAAATCCAATAGAAGAATTTTTTTTTATCATTATTGTAATTGTGTTGGGGAAAGAGTGATCCTACTGCATTGATAACACTTATTGATTTGCAAATCGTGCATTGGTGGTGGTGAACCTTAATAACAACAAGGTGGTAAGACTCCACGACATTTCAATTGTTTCGGGACTCACCATTATGTTAAAAAATTGTAAAAATGTTACTGTATGGTTTGGTGGGTTATAAAGAATAACTAACTTATTCATTACTATTATTATTATATCTTCTAACTTATTTCTTATTATATTATTATTATTATTATTATTATTATTATTATCATTCTAATTCAAATCCTTTTTCATATGATTTCTTTGTAGGATGTTGATTGTGTTGTTGCTTCTTTTAGTTCTAGACGATAGCTTTGTAGTCAATGGGAAGGTTTTATTTTTGCAACTTTATATTGATTCAATTACATTGAGAAATTAATATATGTCTATCACACATGATCTATTCCCTGATTTCCTTAATGGTCTTAATGAAATTATTATGAATTGGATGAGAAGGTAGCATTTGATGTAGATGGAGAAACTAATGGACTTACTGCAGCAAGGAGAATTAGTGACTCAGAACATGGATATTGTTTTGGATATAGCGTCAACAATATGTGCTGAAAGTAATTAAGCAGGAAAAAGATTAATTGAAAAATGTATGGAAGATGATTTAACTATTAATCTAATATATTCTCAGTTTTAATGTTTTTCCTGTGGTTTTGTGCTTTACATGTTATTTAAGATGGATTGAAAAATACAATAATCACAGCAATATGATGTTACAGTTTGATGTCGTAGTTTGTTTATAACAATCGGCTGTATCAATATATGTAATAAATATTAGTATGATAGCATTCAGTTATATGCTTTAAATAAATAATCTCTTCAATAGCATTTCCGTTCAGTCACACTTCGGTATTGTATCTCAAAATTTCCACCATTGTTTTTTTATTGCTAATTGCTAATTTTTCATAATGAAATACTTGAATGGTTGTCACAATATTAAATTTTCACTATTTTCATTATGTCGGTGTTCTCAAATTTAAAAAATCAAAACAAAACAACCATGACAGGAATGCAAAATCTCCTCAAACGTGCTACTCCCGTGCATCGCACGGATACAAGATCTAGTTAATATTATTTCAAAGAACCTATGGCCAAATGAAAAATTTTCCTTTATAATAAATAAAGAGATGTTACAGATCATCTTTAAAATTTTTAAATGGAAAAACAAAAATTTAAGATGAAAGAGAGAAATCCTTTATATGTATAGATAAATGAATCTCAACTATACATTTTTTAAAGCCAATTGAGCTCAATGTCGATCTAATGTTTTGTTTTGCACAAAGAAAAGCTTGTTGATCGTAAAAATCTTAAAGAATATGGTCATGTAGCGAATTATACTTACGTTTTTTTCTTGTTGAGTGCAAATGCTTATAGTTTGTTAATCAGATCAAATTTGAGCCAAGTTTCAGGTTGATGCTTCGATCGAGCTGAGATTTGTAGCTTCTATATTTAATTCATGCTCATAATTGTTCAAAAAAAAAAGGGATTTGGATTCCCTACATTCAAAATTCACTACATTCATTTATATGTATTATTAAATGAATTTGAGTATATATTAAATAAAGGAAATAATAATAATCCAATGATACTATGAATATATGCGATGAATATAATGAATTTTGAAAATAGGAAATCCAAATTCTAAAAAAAAAGGTCATGCTCATAAAACCCAGCATCAGTTGGATTCCAATAGTGATTGTTAAACATTAAATGATCAGACAAAATATGAACCAATAAATGAATGAACCTTTTTTTTTCCTGCTAATAAATAAATGATTAAACGCGTATTTTAGTCTGACGTTTGAGGTATCATTTTTCGTCTCTAAGAAAAAAAAACTCATCATATAATCTCGACAAAAGAGGGACAAGTTAGTCCCTCTATTTATTTCCATCTTAAATATAATGTTAAAGTGCTGATATATACTGTCACTGTATCCGGGTGTCTATTAAACTCGTCTATATTACCTGTATTGGTGCATCTGATGTGGTGCATCTGATGCATGTGGTGTGTTACTTATATCATGTAGAGACTAGTGTGTCCCGCAATAGAAATTATTAGGGACTAAATTGTGTTACTTAAATAATAGTTAATGACTTTATTGGGTCAATGCATAATTATTCTCATGGTCTATTATGCATATAGGGACTATTGCTTGAGCACCTAACATACTAACGATACACATCAGTATTCTAATGATGTGTTCAGGATGAAAATAAATGAAAGTATTAAAATATTCCTCTTTTATAATTCTTGAGAACTATTCGATGAATTTTTTTTTTGAGGACGAAAAATAATATCACAGAAATAATTGAAGAGATAACTAAGCTTTACTCTAAGTAAGTTGACCCAATAATAATCCAATAAAAACAAGCGTCGGAAGCTTCGGATGGGTCCTTCTCCTGTCACATTTCACCAATTCAAAATGTGACGTAGTGGTTTGAAAGGTATGGTTTGTAACTTCACTATGAAAAATAATTTTTTAAAGACGTATTCTTTAATATTTGGTGTGTGATTTGAGACCTCACTTTTATGATAGACTTTCCGAAAAACAGAAAAAGAAAAGAAAAAAAATATATTGTAGCCATCCTTTATTTAAACCAAAATTCTTACTAATGGTCACGGTTGCAATGATAAAAGCTATTTACTTTCTGTTAGTATAGTGTATTTACTTTTTATAGAATTAATTACTAATTTTGTTATAGGTCACACCTATTTAAAAGATAAATAAATATCAGTTTTTTTTGTTCAACATGAATATATGCATGTAAATAGACTTTCAGATCGAAACATATTTTCGTAACACTCTAGACGAGCTCCAAAAAATAGTCTATAACAAGTAACATATTGGACTCAAACCAACACTTTAATACATGTTTGATTGAGATTATTCTCAATATAAATGTGAAAATAATATTTCTCGAAATAATTATTTTAGACATTATATAAGATGAGTTTTTTCATAATGTGTTTTTTAAAGGTGATTTTATTTTTGAAAAATCTAAAACAAGTGGGCTCTTACAAAATAAACCTAAGTCTATTTGGACAAGACCTAGCCTGCCTAAACCTATTTCCCCTCGATATGTAGCATTTCTTCTTTACATAATTACTATAAAAAAGAGCATTTCTTCTGTTCATAGTTACTATAACAAAAAAATAAAAAGAGTCACTACTAACTATACATAAGACTCAGCCCATAGTCCAGCCCAATAAAAGCTCATGTAGACACGGTGCCTCCTGGGATTACAAGTTTACAACTTCTAGTAGGGTAATAGCCACTAAATTTTATGGTATAATTCCAATTTTCACTATTTGGGCCTTAAGCAAACCACCTCTACAAAAAACATAGTGACCCAAAAATAGTCTAAATTGGGCCCTCTATAGATACGCGTGTCCAAATCATGAAAGGGCCACCATCCATGATCACGTGTGTCGTAAAGCTCACCAGTCACCACCAATAATCGTACGGCCCGGGCCCAATGATTTGGATAACGGAGCCTGTGGTCAAGAATGAGTTGCTAATAATTGCCTATGGTCGGACCCATGATAAGGCGAAAGGTAACTGCTTCAGCTTCACCGTCGTTTATCAAATACAGGTACCGTGAAGTTGCAAGCAATCATGGCCCCTCTTCTACATGTGCGCCTTCATGTTTGAATTTTGGGCCTCTCGTTAATGACGACGTGTTTTGTTCCATTAGTAGCATGATAACAATAAAGAAGTAAATATTTAATTTAGTCTATGAAATTATAGGATCATATCAATTTAATTTTTTATATTATTAATATTCTTAAATAATCTTTCGAATTACAAAATGATACAAATGCATTTCTGATGTTATTCACTTAATTTCAAATGTATCCCTGACATTATTAACTTAATGTCATTATAGTCCATATAAATACCAACAAAAGAATAAATCTGATTAACTTTCTATAATTTTAGGATCATTTTAAAATATTAAAAATATCAAAAATTAAGATGATACAACCTTAAAATTTCAGAAATCAAATTAAATATTAATTTAGGAATGAAGTCTCAGACTGGGGCCCATTAAGTATAGGCCGCTGGATGTTTCTCTCAAGTCTCATCAATCATTAGATGGCGGTTACTTTGTTTTGAAATAATAATAATAATAATAAGATCGTGTGGCGAGGAAGTGCGAACATATGGTTGGGTGCAGTGAAGTAAAAAAAATATTTATATTTTTTTAATTAACTAAATCAATCATATTTAATTTTAATATTTTAAATTATGTTTTGATTAATTATTTTTTTATTTTTTTAAGAGCATTATAAATTCTCAAGATATAATTTTTAAGAATATTATATATTTTCACGAAAGGATAGTTTAATAACTATTACTTATTTTTTATATAAATCAAAACAATTAAATTATAAATAATAGATCGGGAGAGAATAACGCATAATTGTTTATGATTGAAACTAGATTTAAAACCCGTGCCAGCTGCAGGGTTACCAACAATAAATTTTTTTAGTGGTTTAAACAATGAGTTTAATTTCTACGCACTGGTAGTAAAAAGTTTTTTATATTGTCAACCAATCACCAATCATGATATAGATGACTTTTAAGGTATTTATGATAGGAGTCAAACAAATGTGCTGACGTGACAATTTATGATTAGATGTCTGTGTAAAAAAGCTTTACACTATCAATGTATAAAAATTAAATTCTTAAACAATTAAGTGAGTCAAGTTAAAAAATACCTATAATAACAAATACTGAATTAATATAACAAAAAAAACCAGTACAATTTTGCTATGGAATGTAAGTTAGGGTAAAGAAATAACTTTAAAAATTGAGTACCATCTCTCGACCTTTTATATTTCTTTGAAGATTTAATTGGTATATACTGTTAGTGTAAAGATTTTTTTACACGATCAACCAATAAGAAATTGTCACATAAGTGAAAATATTTGAATCTTATCCTATCTACCTTAAAAGTCACGCATACCATGATTTCTGATTAGCTGACAATATAAAATTTTTGATGTTGACGGTACATATCAATTAAACTCTTTCTTTCAACTCTTAAAAGCATAAAAATAATAATAAAAAAATCCTAAGGACAAAACAATTTGTTTAAGAAAAATACTAGTAACACATCTTTTAACACTTTTTTTTGAACATACTTTCTCTTATTGATTAAAATTCATGTGGGTCCTATAAAATTCAAGTGAGATCCATATGAATTGATGAGATCCATTCGAATTTTAATCAATAAAAGAGAGTATGTTAATAAATAAATGTTACAGGATATATTGATAGCATTCCTATTTCTTTAAGGGCTCGTTTGGTGGTCAGGATAGGATAAGGATGGATAGGATATGAGAGCTGGATAAGGATAGGATAGGATATGAGCATGATAAGCTCTTATCCTGTCCAATGTTTGATGTGCATCAGATAATGACAGGATATGATATAAAATATCCACAAATGATAAAATTATCCCTATATCAAAATTACATTTTTTTTCAAAAATAAATTTTAATATTACGTGGTTGTTTTATACATTTAAATTAAAAATATTTAATAATATATATTTTTGGCTTTTTAATTATAAATTAGTCCATTTTTTTAAATTATAAAAAATTAACTTTTTTTTCACTTTTTATAAAAATTGTTAATTAAACCACATATTTTAATTAGTATTAAGGTTGACTAATTAGGTTTGAAACCGTAATTAAATAATAACAATATTAAAGGTAAGAGATAAAAGAAAGCATTTTCTTATCCTATCCTGTTGGTTCTAACCCAGCTCCACCCTCAGGATAGAATTATAACTAAGTAACAGGATAGGATAAGCTAACAGGATAAGCTTATCCTATCCTGCTGGTTCACCAAACTACAGATTAAAACAGGACAGGATAATTTATCTTATCCTGCCTCCCTTATCCTGACCACCAAACGGCCCTAAAGGTTTTAAGATTCATTGGATTAGATTTGGACCCTGTGAATCAATGACATGGGTTCGTGCATAATGTCGCCGACATATGAGGGATGCTTGTTATCCTCAATTTCTGGTGACAATGACGAAAGCACCTTACTAAGGTGTTAGTTGAAACTATAAAGCATAAAATTTGTCTAAAGTTTAGAGTAAATTGACATTCCATCGTAGGACAAGTTATCACTTGCTCTCCCTTATGGCGTTCCTTATAAAATATTGAGGGATCATGTGTGGATGGGCCAACACCCACAACAAATATAAAATAAGAGAAAATTGAAAGTTCTAATAATTAACTTTGTTGCTATTGCAATATTGATCAATTTTATCTTTCTCCATGTTTATATAACTTAGACACAAATAATATTACATGAATGGCTTTTTATATATACAAAAACTCGTAATTAATTTTAATTATTAAATTAATTTGATTTACATAAAAATAATATACAATCCAATAGCTAAGCATGCTAGTTATCGATCTCTTTTAGTTGCAAGTGAATTTATGATAAAAAAAATTATTAATTTTTTATATAGCCAAAGATAGAGTGTAGCCTTTTTTTTGGGTAGTAAAAATGATAGGGAGTGACCTATCACTTTGGGATCTGAAGCAACATAGATGAAACTCATCCCCAATCGATTTATTTTACATAAGGTGCAGAGTCTAGCCTTTTTAAAGAATATAAAAAAAAACTGATGATTTAATAGTTGTAGAGCATGGAATGTGTAGATAAACATACGTTCACATATGCGAATCCTAATTATATAAATTAACAAAATTTTAATAAGTGTAAAAAAAGATGCTTGATTAAGGGCATTCAAATGTTCTATGATGTAGTAGCATTGATTACTCCCACGTTTTTTTTTCTCAGATTGGTTGTTGAATTTTTACAAATCTTTCTTGTCGGTGTGAAAGCCCATTGTATCATCAACAGAGGACGGATTTCAAATGGGTAAACATTTTAGGACCTGTTTGGTTTGCATTTTCATTTCCTGTTTTCATTTCCTGTTTCTATTTTCTGAAAATTGTTTTCATTTTCAAATTCTGAAAAATTTGAAAACGTGTTTGTTTTGACTTCTTGTTTTCTGTTTTCATTTCCTATTTTCAAAAATTTGGGAATGAAAAACATTGAAAACAACTATTTTTTATTTTCAGATTTGGGTCCAATTCAGAAAATATTTTCAGTGAAAACGTTTTCACTAAACTCAACCAAATGCATTTTCAAGCTCATTTTTTATTTTCATTAAAAATGAAAACAGGAAATGATCAAACCAAACAGGCCTTAGATTGCATAATATATAGCTTCATTCATCTTCTAGATTTGTGGTGGAACCAAAAAAGGTCGCTCAAAAACTTTTCTTCTTCTAATTGATGGCCCAATAGTCTTTACTTCTTGGACCATGATCGTTTGCTGCAATCGGTGCATACTGCTAAGGCCTTGGGTAATCACGTGTGTAATGTGATGCTCTTCATGCTCATATATGGAGTACCTTTTCTTTCTGTTTGTTCCTCTTAATTTCTCAAACACACATGCATGCACACGGGCACACATGACATGAAGCACTGAAGCCACTAAATGCGTGCAAGAAGGTACACCAACTCATTCATGTGATACCCCTCATGCCAACAGAGCCTGGCATCAACTTGATAACACTCCATATATATTTTATTTCTCCGGTAAAGCATTGAATACAGAAAAAATTGCAGAACATAAGCAGCAACTAACTTCAAACTGTGGCTAAAGATATAGCTAATATTGAGAAAAGAGAGAGATGGAAATCCCCAAACAGAATAACGTTAGCTTCTTTCAGATGCCTCTTCACTACCCAAGATACACCCAGAAAGACTACCAGGACATGCCTGAGTGGAAACTCGACCGGCTCCTTAAGGAATATGGGTTGCCTACACATGGTGATTTGGCCTACAAAAGAGAGTTTGCTATGGGTGCTTTTCTTTGGCCTAAGTTCCCTCTCAACTCAAAGTCTTGAGCCTTACAACAAAATGCAATTAGTTGTTTGAATGTACGTGGGAAACAAGAAACTATTAGTCTGTTTGGTTTTCAACTGGGAGGACTCAAACGTAGGTTTGACCAAAAAACTTACGTATGTTTGAATTCTTACCAATGAAAAACTAAGCATACATTACAATTTAGATTATAAATACTACTTTATTTGAATGTTTACAAGAAACGAGAAATTATAATGTAATCTATTTATAATTAAATACTACTTTATTCAATTAATGTATAATGTTACTTTGGAGTTCTAGATAGGTTAAGTTCAATAAATACTTTCTGGCAACCCCACCCTCGTACCAATCTTCAACTCTCACTTTCAACTTCTCAACTCTTTTCATTCATGAAATGTGTGTCAGATTTTTTTAGGACTATTATTGTCGTTGGCTTTAATTATATTTTTAGAGCTTGTTTGATAGAAAAAAAAATAAAAGGAAAAGTATAGAATAGCATAAAAAAGAAAAGAAAGGAAAAGATAGTAGAGGAGGTATCACTTTCATTGTTTTGTATTGCCCAATTAAAAAGAGGAGGCTTCCTTTCCTTTTGTTTCGTAAGGCTTTGTTTGAATAGGAAATGAAGTAGAATGAAAACAAGTATGAGAGAAAAGAGAATGAGTAAAAAATGGATAGTTTTTAGGTTGTTTGGGTATTGAGTTCATAAACCTCAAAGATGCTTGTAGTTTATCCATGTAAATTATGAGAAGATTTGTTGGAAAAAACGAAAAAAAGAATCTTTACTCGGTCAACCTACTTAACATGAAAGTGTGAAAGAATAATTCATCGTTCAGTCATAAACTGACATAAAGGACCAAATCAGATAACACGATGAAGACTTGGTAATATCTTACAAAACTAGCCAAAATACCAATGTCGTCCCTATGCAATAATAAAGGAGTATCAAAATATAAAAATTTATCCCCTCAAAAAGTTCATAGTCGTTAAAATTAATATTGCCACAAATCCACATGGAAGCAATGGGTAAATACCAAGTGTGGTGAAGCTTGGAAAGAAAGGGGGGAAATACCTAAATACCTTAAACAGTTGGATTTAAACTTAATAATGGACATAACCAATTAGTTTAACATATTATTATAAAATCTAGACCGGATCAGTCAGTTCAAACGGAGAACAGGTGATTTCATCAAAAAAAGATTTTGTATTTCATAAAAAAAAAAACGGAGAAGAGGTGAATCGATTCAGATAACCCTTAAAACCGTTTGAAATTAAAACTGCTATCAAACTGAATAAACCAAATAAATTGGTTAAAAACCGGCCATAGAGGAGTTACCCCAACATTTAAGCCTGGCTTGTAAGTGAGGGAGCTGCTTACCTTTTATAGCTAAAACACGTTTGTGCTTCATAAAAAGTCTACGTGGGACTCATCTGCCTGCTTAAAAATGGCTTTGGAATTTCATTCGCGCTTGTTTCTACTGCTATAGTTATTCGGTTAACATTATAAGCTGAAAAACGCTCAGATGAGTTCTCCACATCATAAGTTTAATAATTTCTATCAAAGCATATTTCAGAGGGATCCAATCAATGAAATATCAGAATCTTTGCGCAAGATCTTCAATTTGTCGAGAATATGTGGAATGAAGAATAACAGAAGAAACTGAAACTTCATTTCTCTGCATCTTCATCATCCATGATTGCAAGTTCACATAGATAAATGTAAGCAAAAAGAATAAGTAGCATAGTGCGGTGCCTGGATCAAACTCAACCAACTAAACAAAAAATAACAAGTTAGCAACTTGTTCATAAATATGGCAATCTCAATCTCAACAGAATTTTCATAGCTTGTTCTGTGTTTGATGTTGACTTTTTGGTTTAGCATAGTTATCATTTATTGATGGTCATTTGCTATATTATTCATTTTTAGGCCTTTTATTATTATTATTACATTAATTATTATCATGCTAGGTGTCAGTTTAGCCTGTTTGCTTCTGAATCGGATCTTTTGCTACAATATCACAATTACATGGATAGGCCTAGGTTTTCTTTTAAGTAGCCACCAGGTGTCACTCTCACATATCTGGTCTAGTCCCCTTTGTACCTTGTCAATTCTTATCTTACCAGTTGTTATAGAGAGAGAGAACTACTTGTTATCCATGTATTATTCCTATCTTACCTCTTGTCAATTCATTATCATGCTATTATTTTTTTTCTATTGAATGAATTATTTTATAATTAAGAACGTGATTATTTTAGATTCTAAAAAATCAAAATCACGTTTAAAAATTATATTAAAATAAAATTCTCTTTCATAATTTTTAAAATAATTATTTCAAAAAGTATTATTTTGATGTTTATTTTGAAAATAATATAACTTAGGATTAAATCAATAAACCCTGAACCAATATCTCCACCAACTCAACTCAATAATCACGTCACTCCATTTACCATCACTTACATTGTGGGGGGAAGGAAACTGTATTTACTTACTGGTGTGTCGGTGTCACAATTAAACATAGCCGGTTAGCCACCTCCTATCCCGTTTCAGCGGCGGGCGCTGTTTACGTCACTATCCAATTCTCTAATAATCACTGAAACCGGCCACACTCACTTACTATACTACGCATCTTCATTCAATTCAACCCTCCATTCGAAGCAACCATGAAAGCCTCCATCAATGCCGATTTGCTCAAAACACCCTTGGTGCTCAAGATCACCGCTTTCTTCATCGTCGCAGTAACTTTCTTCTACTTGGGCAAGCAATGGTCCCAATCCGACGGTTACCATCACCTCATCTTCTTCACCACCACCGTCTCTACCCCTCAGGTCTCCACTTCCCCCAATTTCAACGACTCTGCCCTAATCGATCACATTAAAACCCTAGAACCGCCGCCACCGCCACCACCCTACATGTCACCGCCACCACCTTACATTTTACCGCCCCCGCCGTCGGTTAAGAAATTCGGGATTGTCAACGAGAATGGGACGATGTCGGAGGAGTTCGAGGTTGGGGAATTTGATCCGGAGATGGTGGATGATTCGGCCAATACCCCAATTGAAAAGCCTGCGATGTCTCATCATGCTCCTAAATTCGCGATCAAGAAGTTTGGGTTTTGCCTTCGCGGCATGAGCGAGTATATACCCTGTTTGGATAATGTAGAGGCGATTCGGAATCTGGAGTCCACGGAGAGAGGGGAGAGGTTCGAGCGCCATTGTCCTCCACAGGGGAAAGGGTTGAATTGCTTGGTTCCTCCGCCTAAAGGGTACCGTCCCCCCATTCCGTGGCCAAAAAGCCGTGATGAGGTACTAATACCGCTACCTTTGAAATCTTTGCTGTTTCGTTGGTGAATTGAATCAATGCATGAGGATTTTAGTTAGCCAAATGCTTGTTTTTGTTATCGTTAGTTTCAGTTATGAGGAGGATTTTGTTTCTTCATAAATGAATTGGTTGAGGGTTTTTAATTACAATTTGCAGTCACAATATTGAAGTTTTAGAGGTCTTTGCAACCTTAATTGTGGCCCCATCAACCTCATTTTCCCACTACCACCGTTGTCTGCAATTTTTGTTATTGCAGCTTAACCGCAATAGCAATTAAAACCATGGTTATTATGACCCTTAAATTAATGAGGAAATAAGAACTCAACTAGGAAGACTTATTTTGGAAGTTTAATATATATATATATATATATATATATATATATATATATTGGTTTCTTAAGACAAGGTTATGTTTTTTTTCTTCTTGTAGGTGTGGTACAGTAATGTTCCTCACACTCGGCTTGTTGAAGATAAAGGGGGTCAAAACTGGATTTCCAGAGACAAAGATAAGTTTAAATTTCCAGGGGGTGGTACCCAGTTTATACACGGAGCTGATCAGTACTTGGACCATATTTCTAAGGTTATTATTGTACTTTGGTTTCACTTTGAAGACAGTATAGGTGCAGCTTCTACGATTCTGATGTTATTATTTATACATCTATGTTTTCTAGATGGTTCCTGAAATTACCTTTGGTCAGCATATAAGAGTTGCCCTTGATGTTGGCTGCGGCGTAGCTAGTTTTGGTGCATACCTATTGTCACGAAATGTCATCACCATGTCTGTTGCTCCCAAGGATGTTCATGAGAATCAGATCCAATTTGCTCTTGAGCGTGGTGTACCAGCCATGGTGGCTGCATTTGCAACTAGACGTTTATTATATCCAAGTCAAGCTTTTGACTTGATACATTGTTCACGCTGTAGAATTAATTGGACTCGAGATGGTAATTCACTAATCAGAACAAAGATCATGTAGTCTCTCTTTTTATTATTGGAATCTCTCTTCTCAGATCCTGATTTCATCCCCCTGAGATGTCTTATTATTGGGAAAACTATTAAGTAATAACTCTAGATGTAGATTCAATGTCAATCTTAAGCTAATATCATCCTTCGTTTATTAGTAGGAAAGGACAATAAAGGAGGAGCGGGGCTCATTCCTAATTGCTAGAAATCTTATTAATTAAATACTGTTAGTAAAATAAAAGGAGTGCTATTCAATGTCTCACTCCCACCTTTTTGTTAGTTGTTCACTTTAAATTTCTTCTAACACCTGGTATTTTTTACTTGTGATGAAGATGGTATTCTGCTACTTGAAATTAATAGGATGCTAAGGGCAGGAGGGTACTTTGTATGGGCTGCTCAACCAGTTTATAAGCATGAGGAAGTTTTAGAAGAACAATGGGAAGGTATCATTCAAATTGGTTTCCATTTGGATTGAATATATTAAAGCTTTTTAGATATAGAGTTATTGTATTTAGGGGTTGCTCAATTTTGTATGTGTTAATATTGACATTTTTTGACATGATGTATCCATCAGATTGTTTATTAACAATTACCCTGTTTACCCTGCATTTTTTTTTTTTTACCATGTTTCCTTCAATTTCTCAGAATGACTAGCAGAATTAACATGTAATCTTTGAATGGTTAAACCTTTCACCTAGTCCCTCTCTCAATGATTTATTCATTACTTAAAGCAAAGTTTTGAAATTTGCACATTCATGTTTCATGTTTATTCATAAACATTTATTATTATTTTTTCTGCATGCTAAAAATTAAAAGATGTTTGAGGAGAAGCATTGATAAATTGATATTTTGTTGATGTGGGTGGCAGTATGTTACGAACCAATGAATTAGGACAGCAGAAATCACAGTAATGAGCAGAATAAAATATAGGAGATGGAGACTTGTATTATTGAGTGAAAGAGAAAGGGATTACAGAGGAATTTAGAGGGTTCCTACTGCCACAGAGCTGGGCTCCTAAGAGAGCTAATGCTCTCTTTCCATAACAAACAATGATTACCCAAGATACCTCCCCTCTCCACTATCTCCCTACTAAATAACCGTGTAGTCTAGGAAAAACGGTTATGTGTTCCTCTCTCTCCTCTCTCCTATTTTTCCAGCTCACCCCTTTCCTATTTTGGTTCCTCCCTTGTTCCTTCGTGTGTATACCTTCCAAACCCGAGGCCCCTACGGTCTAGTCTGCATCAGTTGGCTAATTGGGCTTGTTGGATCCAGCTGATCCCTAACAATACCCTCTCCTTCAACTGCAGCCTTGTCCTCAAGGCTGAAAAAAGGAAACTGACTCTGAATAGTAAATCTGTCCTCCCAAGTTGCTTCATCAGTGGACTTTCCCTTCCATTGAACTAGCAGCTGCTCCACACTGTCCCCTCTTTTCTGTACAGTCCTTGCTGCCAACACAGCTTCTGGTTCCAGCACCTCAGAATGATCCCCCTCTAACCCTTGGGGCAGTGTGTCTTCTATCTTGTAATTTCCCACGGCTTTCTTAAGTAAAGACACATGGAACACTGGGTGGATTCTTGAACTGTCTGGAAGCTTCAATCTATATGCCACTGCTCCAATCCTTTCCATCACCCGAAAAGGTCCATAGTATCTTGCTGCAAGCTTTGCATTGATTCTTGCAGCCACTGACTGCTGTTTATGGGGCCGCAACTTCAGAAAAACCATCTCTCCCACTTCAAAAACTCTTTCTTTCCTATGATTATCTGCCTGCACTTTCATCCTGCCTTGTGCTCTCAATAGGTGATGTTTCAATTGTCTAAGAGCCTCATCTCTATCTAGGAGTTCTCTCTGTACTGCCTCCACTCTTGTTTCCCCTTTGAGAAACCTGGTGATCACAGGTGGTTTCCTCCCATAAACCACCTCAAAAGGTGAGGTCCCTGTAGACTCATGAAAATTGGTATTATACCAATATTCAGCCCAATGCAACCATTGGGTCCAAGTCTTAGGTTGATCTGCTACAAAACATCTAAGGAAAGTCTCCAAAATCCTATTAACCACTTCTGTTTGGCCATCGGTTTCCGGATGGTAAGCTGAACTCATTTTCAGTTGGGTTCCCTGCAGCTTGAAAAGTTCCTTCCAAAAGTTGCTCACAAAAATGGGGTCTCGGTCACTAATGATAGCTTTTGGAATGCCATGCAACCTCACCACCTCTCGTGTGAAAATTTCAGCCACCACTCTAGCCGAATAAGGATGTTTTAGAGGGATGAAATGGCTATATTTAGAGAGCCTATCCACTACCACAAAAATCGCTTCATAACCCTTAGATTTTGGTAGCCCAGTAATGAAATCCATTGACACTTCTTCCCAAATAAGATCAGGTATGCTTAGTGGCTGTAGCAATCCTCCTGGCGACGTGGCCAAATATTTTTGCCTTTGGCAAACATCACATTCCCTGACATACTCAAGGATCTTCTTCTTCATGCCTATCCAGTACACATTCTCTGCCATCCTTCGGTAAGTTCTATAGAAACCCGAGTGCCCTCCTTGAGGTGTGGCATGGAATTCTTCTAGGAGTTGAGGTATCCATGTTGAAGTTGCTGAAATGACTAATCTACCTTCATAAAATAGAATTCCATTCGTATAAGAAAAACCTTGCCTTGCCATTCTGCCATCCTTCACCTCTTCAATAATTCTCTGCAAAACCATATCGTTGTGAACTTCTTTCAGCACTTGTTCACTGTCAGCCCAGATTGGATAAGATAAAATGGCATTCAGCTCTCCATCCTCATTTACCCGAGAAAGAGCATCGGCCCCTCTATTCTCAGAACCCGGTTTGTACATAATGTCAAAGCGATATCCCAATAGCTTAGCAGCCCAATTCTGCTGGTCTGTGGTAGCAATTCTCTGGTGCAGTAACTGTTTTAGACTTTTTTGATCAGTGTATACAGTGAACTGCCTGCCTAATAAATAGGGTCTCCAATGTTGAATGGCCAGGGCCACAGCCATCAACTCTTTTTCATAAGCCGACTTAGACAAGTTTTTGGTTCCCAAAGCCTTGCTGAAAAAGGCAATAGGTCTCCCCTGCTGCATAAGGATAGCTCCAATTCCTATGCCCGAAGCATCACACTCAATGGTGAATTCCTTAGTGAAATCAGGGAGTGCTAGGACTGGAGCCGTAGTCATCCTCTGTTTCAACACTTCAAAGGCTTCTTGTGCTTTGGCATTCCACATGAACCCATCTTTCTTAGTCAACTCAGTAAGAGGTCGTGCTATTTTCCCATAATTCCGGATAAATTTGCGATAGTAACCGGTCAATCCTAAGAATCCTCTAACTCCTTTTACATTCTTAGGTGTAGGCCATTGGATGACACTTTGAACCTTGTTTGGGTCCATGGTTACCCCTTCCTGGGAAACTAAGTGTCCCAGATATTCAACTTTAGTTTGGGCAAACTGACATTTTTTCTGATTTGCCACTAAATGCTGGCTCTGCAGTATCCCTAACACCTTATGTAGGTGCAACAAATGTGTTTCCCAATCTTGACTATAGATGAGTATATCATCAAAAAAAACCAACACAAACTTCCTTAGCATAGACCTGAATACTTCATTCATGAGTGATTGAAAGGTTGATGGTGCATTCATTAAGCCAAACGGCATCACTAGGTACTCATAGTGCCCCTCATGAGTCCTAAAGGCCGTTTTATGCACATCCTCTCTTTTTACTCTTACTTGATGATACCCGGATTTGAGGTCCAACTTAGAGAAAAATCTAGCACCATGAAGTTCATCTAGCAATTCATCAATAACAGGGATTGGAAATTTATCCGGAATGGTTACCTTATTCAAGGCACGGTAGTCAACACACATCCTCCATGTCTCATCTTTCTTTTTTACCAAAATCACTGGACTTGAGAAAGCACTGTGGCTGGGCTGTATGATCCCAGAATCAAGCATTTCTTGGACCTGCTTCTCAATCTCATTTTTATGGTGATGGGGGTAACGATAGGGCCTTACACTGATGGGTCCCTGCCCTTCAAACAAAGTGATAGCATGCTCCTTCCCTCTGCTTGGTGGCAACCCTGTTGGCTCTTTAAAAACTTCTGGGTATGCCTCTAAAACATCCTGCAACTCAGCCTGTTGCTTGTCACTAAATTCCTCTATCTTGCCCTCTTGTCCTTCCATTCTGGAAGAATGGACTTTTGTGGGTAAAAACAACCTATCAATTTTTTTCATAGGTCTTCCCAGTAAACTCTGCAGGGCTGTTTGGCTGCTTTGGTTGCTTCCCTCACCCCTCAGTTCTACCCATCTTCCTTTTAATTGGAATTTCAACACTTGTTTCTTCCAATCCACACGCATCTCCCCCAGGGTAGCCAACCAAGATATGCCCAACACCAAGTCAATTCCTTCTAAATCAAAAAGGAATGTGTCCACTGTTACCTGAATATCTCCCATTTCTAACTTCACTCCCCTACACTGTCCTCTAGCCACAGCTTTATACCCATCCCCTAGCTTGATGCGCATCACCCTTGTCTCTTCTACTTGCCATCCCATTGTTGCTACCAGCTGTTTTGAAATAAAATTATGTGTTGCACCACTATCAATTAAGACCAATATTGGTACCCCACGTACTGTTCCTTTCAGTTTAGCAGCTCGAGGGTGCCCTCTTTCTCCTCCTGACAAGTTGCCCACATTCATCACACTACACTCTCCATCCATTTCTTCCCCTTCCTCTGTTTCAATGGCTAATATGTTTCCCTCCGTGTCACCCTCTTCCGCATCATCTATTATCATCAACTTCAATTGTCTGTCTGGGCACTGATGCAATGGATGAAAAGGGCCTCCACATTTGTAACATAGACCCTTTTGTCTCCTCTCCATGAGCTCATGATAAGGTAAATGGGTTACTCCTCTGTCTCTTGGGCCTGTCCTCCTTTTGTCAGAACTGGACTCTAGATGAGTTTTAGGCCCATATGCTCCTCCTTTTGGACTGCTAGCTCCACCAACCCCTTCCTTATTCCCTTTTACATACACCCATTCGGACCCATAGCTGCGGCCCAAATTGTGTGAGCTGGACCGGTATTGGGGACCCGAACCGAACCCTCCTCTATAACCCGGTTTGCCTGAGAGGGTCGAACCACCCCCTTGCCCACTTAGTTCCTTCTCCACCGCTCGAGTCACGTTCATTAGCCTCGCACGAGATACCGGTCCCAATGCGATAAGACTTCGGACATGGCCGCGAATCTCCGCTTTCAATCCATGGAGGAAATACCCAAAATATTGATCATCGGGCAACCTCCGTACCTGCGCAATCAATCTTTCGAAAGTCTGAATGTACTCATCAACACCACCTCCTTGCCGGAGAGCGGTCAACTGTTCGAACACATCTCCGTCCCCCATTCCACCGTAACGCTCCAGCAACTCTTTTTTTAACTGTTCCCAAGTAAGCTCCACTTCATCATCCAACAGAGAATTGAAGAAATGAATCGTGGCTCCTTCCATACACAACTGAGCTAGGTTGACCCGGACCTCTGGGCTCGTCTCCTGTACTCGAAAATACACCTCCGCCCTCGAAATCCAACCAGCGGGGTCGTCTCCGTCAAACATCGGTAATTCCACTTTCTTCACCGATTGACGAAACTCCTCGAGAGCTTCCCCTTGTAGCTTTTTCATTCCTGATGTTGAACTCTCGTTCTGTTTTGGAGAGCTCTTCATTCCACCTTCATCCTCCTTCTCTGGCGACTTTGTTTGTTTTCCTCCATTCTCACCAGAGTTCTCTCCCTCCTCCGTGATGAGGGGCTTACCCAAAAGCGTCGAGAGTGTCGCAATGAGAGAGTCATGTTTCTCGTCGATTTTGCTCTGCATCATCGCTAACGCTTCCTTGACCACGGCCAAGTCGGCCTCCACCGCCGTCATTCTGTCTTCCATTTTCTTATCCTTCTTTGTCTGTTTCTTTGGCATTCACTCCTCCGTCGTCCTTCTCGCGCCAGTCCCGTGCGTATCCGGCAGGTCGGACCAGTTTGTTACGAACCAATGAATTAGGACAGCAGAAATCACAGTAATGAGCAGAATAAAATATAGGAGATGGAGACTTGTATTATTGAGTGAAAGAGAAAGGGATTACAGAGGAATTTAGAGGGTTCCTACTGCCACAGAGCTGGGCTCCTAAGAGAGCTAATGCTCTCTTTCCATAACAAACAATGATTACCCAAGATACCTCCCCTCTCCACTATCTCCCTACTAAATAACCGTGTAGTCTAGGAAAAACGGTTATGTGTTCCTCTCTCTCCTCTCTCCTATTTTTCCAGCTCACCCCTTTCCTATTTTGGTTCCTCCCTTGTTCCTTCGTGTGTATACCTTCCAAACCCGAGGCCCATACGGTCTAGTCTGCATCAGTTGGCTAATTGGGCTTGTTGGATCCAGCTGATCCCTAACACAGTAAGTATTTTGTCGACCACCCCAAGAGAGGTTCAGGTTATCCATCCAACCAGGATTATAAATGTTGGAGTAGGGATCATATTGTTGCCTACTCGGATTACCCACAACGTTTGCTTCCTCAGATTTAGATGAGAATGGATTTCCTTCTTGGCATTTAAAGGTCACATGTCCTTTTCCCCCCCAGAGGTCACACTTAGGAGGCAGGGGAGGTGGTTCACTAATTATCATTAAGCTCTTCAGCTTCTTTGTTAGAGACTCAAGCTGTCCTAATATGGCATTGGCAGTGTCCACAGCAAGGGCCCTAACTGTTTTCTTCACCACATGTCGGCCATTTTGCCATTTTTAGCTATTAGAAGCCATGTGCTCCATAAGATCATAGGCTTGGGTAGGTGTTTTCCTCCAAAAGGTCCCATCGGCAGCTGCATCAATGATAGAACGGTAGGCAGATGACAACCCATTATTAAAGTTTTGAACTGCTGCCATCATGGTGGGCCATGGTGAGGGCATCTTCTCAACAGCTCTTGAAATCACTCCATGATTCATATAATGACTCCATCTCAATTCTCAAACTGCACAACAGCTCTTCCAACACGACCTCTTATTGCCTTTACAGCCTCCATCAACTTCTCCTCTAGTGTTCCCCTTGCAATCACCAGTAGGCATCTTCTTCTCCGTCAAACATTGGAATCTCCATCTCCAGCATGATGTACCACAGCTCCCAGATTGGAGCTCTGGTACCAATTTGGTAGGAACTTATTGGAACTGATATTAATAGTAGAAAATATGACTAACACCCAGGATCCAAGCTCCAATTACAGTGGTAGGGTATAGAATCCGAAAGGACAGAAGTACAATAAAATAGAGAGAAAGAAAATCAGAGCTGCAAGTGCAGTCTCTGCCCTATGGCCTAAGCCACCCCAAACCTTTCCAAGTACCAGAATAATCTGAATCATCCCCCACTTTCCTATTTATTCGCCCCACTAACTAGTTGTTGCCTTCTTTATTTTCTCCACTCCCACTATCTCTCACTAGCTGTAAATGCTTCCACTTACTGCCTTCTTTACTCACTCCACTTTCACTTCCACTAGTTGTTTAATTGTGGGTTTATCAAACCCCTTTTACAAATGGCAAAGTTCCAAAAACGTCACCGATGGCTCATCCCTTTGTGTCATCACAAACCCTAACCAATTGGCCTTCAAAAACCATGTAAAGGGTCAAAATTCCCGTATCTATGGTGGAGTAGGGCTATTTATATGCAATATGTGTTGAGATGCCACATGGCCGTGTCTCCTTTCCAGTAATGCTTCTGACCTTGGACACGATAGTGTCTAAGATCCTGTTGACTCATGTAGGTTCCAGTACTGCCTCTGACCTTAGACATGGCCGTCTAAGGTCTTGTCGACACCTGAAGCTCAAAAACAAGGTTTTTCCACTGCAAACAAGGCTGATTTCTTGCTCCTCAAACAATGAAGGGAATTTTGTTGAAAATCTACTCAAAATAATCGATAAGACTCAATGTTTTACAACAAATTTCCTCCATTAATCATGCAAAAAATCGGTTTATCAAGCATCTTAAAATGTGGTGGCGTCAACTGTCAAGTACCTGCTTATTTGCTCCCGTTTTCATCTTAGACCCTTCTCCTATTTCTATCAAACCAGCTTGAATATTTAGTATTTATTAGGGTTGGTCTAACTGTTTAAGGGTTTTGGTATCTTCAGAGATGCTTAATCTTACAACTCGCCTATGCTGGAAGTTTTTGAAAAAAGATGGGTATGTTGCAATATGGCAGAAACCTTTCGACAATAGCTGCTACCTAAACCGTGAGGCAGGAACTAAACCTCCACTGTGCAACCCAACTGACGATCCAGACAATATTTGGTATTTTCTTCTTGCCTTCCTGATATATTGATGATTGTATGACTTTTCCTCCAATTATATGATTATTGGCACAAACTGTATATAAATTTACTATCATCCTCTTATGCGCTAGAGCTTCCAGAATAGAATTAGGGAGTAGAAAATCGGTGCATTATGCCGATATGTAGTTTGAAACAACCTAAAAAAGTAGAATAGGTTAGTTCCTTCATTGATGTTAAAATGTTAAATGATTTTTTAGTAATTGATGATGAGTTATATCATTTTTAGTAATTGAACAATTTGGGCCCAGCTTCATGTTTACATGCACGTGGTGTTACAGGTCTATTTTTGGTGATTTTATTATTTCTTTTTTAAGTTATTATTTTGATTAAATTTGCTTGCGTTTTTAATTTAGGTATGTTAATCTAAAAGCATGCATCTCTCCATTGCCTGAGAATGGATATGGAGCAAATGTTACCAGATGGCCTGCACGATTGCAAACCCCACCTGATAGGCTTCAAAGCATAAAATTTGATGCTTTCATATCCAGAAAAGAGCTTTTTAAGGCAGAATCAAAATACTGGAATGAGATAATAGCGGGCTATGTACGTGCTTTACACTGGAAGAAGATGAAATTAAGAAATGTTATGGACATGAGAGCTGGTTTTGGAGGGTATTGTTTTTATCTTATTTTCTTTCTTGTTATGAATATGTATTTAGGATTTTCTGATTAGTATCTTCGATGTATTTGATTATTTTGCAGATTTGCGGCTGCATTGATTGATCAGAATCTAGACAGCTGGGTTATGAATGTTGTTCCTGTTAGTGGCCCAAACACCTTGCCTGTTATATATGACCGTGGGCTGATTGGAGTTATGCATGACTGGTATTTTATTAAACTTCAGATTATATTAAGCACAAGTGTTCTCATTGTCTCCACATTCTAAATAACTAACTAGTGCCAATATTTTGTGAACTTGTCAGCATTTAATAATATATCTCTATTTGTGTTTTGAAATTCAGGTGTGAACCATTTGACACCTACCCGAGAACCTATGATTTACTGCATGCTGCAAATCTGCTTTCTGTTGAGAAGAAAAGGTACCCCTTTTTCAACTTGTCAGCTTTTTTATCTTTTTTACAGGTTAATTCTTATTGTATTTGTGTGGATAAAGACGAAAAATGAATATTGTATTGAAAATATGCCAGTTCGACGTGTCAGATGACTCGACACCTTTATACCTTTTTTTCCTCCTTAGGAAGCATGCCTCTTTCATTTCTCTTGAGCAAAGTGAAATGGTTTGGATATCCAATTTATTGCACATCTTTCTTCGCCTTAACCATATACTGAAATAAGCCTATGCTAATGTTACTTAACTTTATCACATATGCCTTAGGATCTCAATATTTGTGCATCTTGAAATAAGTTATATTTGTAATGCTTGCCAAGCCCACCTAGTGGGAAAAGGCTTGGTTGTTGTTCATAATTTTTTTATTACATTGTTCATTTAGAGCATCTATTATGACTTCATGAATGCCTATTACGTAAGAGACTTGGACAGGTTTACTATGTTCTTGGTTGTGTATGTGGGGACTCGGGAATGCTTTTTGTATTGATTCTTTACTATATATGTTGCCTTTCTCTTTATCAGATGCAATGTTTCATCAATTATGCTCGAGATGGATCGGATACTAAGACCTGGTGGACGGGCATACATCCGTGATTCTCTTGCTATCATGGATGAGCTTGTAGAGATTGCCAAGGCTATGGGCTGGCACGTGACATTGCGAGATACAGCTGAGGGTCCTCATGCAAGTTATAGGGTCTTGGTTTGTGATAAGCACCTACAACGAGTTTGATGCAATGGGGGTATAAAACTCACAAGTTTTTGTTTTTGATTGCAATGGGGAAGTCAATAGAATAGGATCACACTCATTTGAGAAGCGTAGGCACGATGCTAGTGTAAGTATCACTTCGTTTTAAGCGTCAGGAGGTAGAGAATGCTGGAAGCATTTGTTTATTGATTCTTGACATGAGATCACAAGAGCTGGGTAGGTCTATGCTAGTGCATCCTTTAACTTGTTTGTAAAATTCAATTTATTTGTATATGCCAAAATTTTATTCGTCAATGTTTAGTCCAAATATTACGAACTGTATACATATGCTTTTTAGATTTTGCCTTGTTGATGTATGTGTTTCTTAAGTGTAATTTCTTTGGATTTTGATATTATTCTTTCATTTCTTGTGTGTTGTATATTTTCTTTTTCCCTTGTCCTGTTGCTTGGTATGTGCATGGGTAGGGGGGAATAGCCAAGCATTCTCAAATTCACCATTTCTCACTCATTGATGTCCTACTTATGGAGAGAACAGATGAAGAAGACCAAAATCTACAGCTATGTACTCTTCTATCTCACCATCTCTCCTGAATTGTGAATCTCCGGACATAATTTATGAGTAAATATCCAATTTGGTCCTTGAAATTGTAGAATCGTATCAACTTAGTCCCCCACATTATTATTTCAAAATGATCCCTGAAATTGTAGAAAGTTAATCAGATTCGTCCCTTCGTTGGTATTTGCATAGACTAGAATGACATTAAGTTGGTAATGTCAGGAATGTATTTGAAACTAAGTGAATAATGTCAGGGATATATTTGTTACATTTTGCAATTCCAAGGATTATTTTGGAATATTGATAATGTGGGGGACTAAGTTGATACGATCCTATAATTTCAGGGATCAAATTGGGTATTTACTCCATAATTTATTGAGTGTGTAGCCACTGTATTTAAACCTAGTACATGAGGAACCCGGAATTAGCACTAGTCACTTGTACCAGGACTTGTCATCTAATAAATGAAGATAATTGATACAGGTAATAATAAAGATTTTTTTTTTTTTCTACACAAAGTGTCACATCTTCTGAATTTACTTTGGTTGGGATTAATTCCTCATACTCTTTTAATGTAAGTTTAGTAAGATTAGATTTCGGTCAGCCACCTGATCCTGATCTGTGGCTACAGGCATTGGTATTTTCCGTGGGACTCAACCACTTTCACTCCAGATGAAATTCTTTTACATGAAACTCAGGTTGTCAATTTAGTAAAATTTTGTGGTTAAAAGAATTTATAATTAAAAAAGATTAGCATTGGTTGGATTGAAAATAGTGAAACAGAAAAGAAAAAAAAATTGAAGTATAGACGGTAGGTATTTTCCAGTAAAGACATTATAGAATTGGAACAATACAAACAAATATACATAAATAATATTAATGATGAAAATCCTTTTGAGACGGAAATATTTAAGTGAATGTGACTTAATTTAAATTTGGGTCAATTTCAGTATTTGTTATGTATAGTGCTAATTTTTCAAATTTATGCTCATACAAGTCGAACTTATGATTGAAATTCAATTTTATTTTATTTTATTTTTTATTTTTTGTAAAAGATGGGGCCAAAAGCCCAATTCCATTTCAGTTCACTATTTCAGATAGTGAATTCAAATCAAATTAAAATATTAATAATTTCTAAAATAAAGTGGAATTGGCAAAAACAAAAGAATGTGGAAAATGTGGGGAACTTATAAAAAAAAAAGAAAGAGGGGAATTATCTTTTATTTTAACATTTTTTTTTTTTGTGCTTTAGTCTATTATTAAAATCAAGGAAAAAAAGTTGGACGCCGCCTTCGTTTCTCTCGAAAGGAATAAGGTGGTAAGGATAACTATCACTCTCTCTATACATATTACATACTACTGCGGAGCTGAGTTGAGTTGAGGTTGAATGCAGCGGAAAAGTGGAGTTTGAGTTTAACATAGCAATCTTATTATATATCATGGTACATTCTCTTTCTCTTCTCCTCTTTTCTATTCCTCTACATCGCATCCTAACACTCTCTTTTTTGTTCCCCCCCCCAAGTTTTTCTCTTTATTACTTAATTGCATTAGGGTCAATTTTTTTGGTATTCTGGCCTTCTGATCCTCTCATTCCATTTTCTGGGTTTTTTTTTCTTCTTCCAGTTTTTTTGATTTCAAAGTGGGGATGCGGGGTTGTAAATTTTGCTTGATTTTGTGATTAAGCTTGGTTCTTTTTTTGTTTTGTAGTTTGTTGGTTAAGTTCTTTGCAGAAGTTTGATATCTGAAGTGCCCTTGAGTACTGCTTCTTCTTTCTCCACTGTGAAACCCTGAATTTGTGTTGATATTGTTTTGAAGGTTGTCTTTCTTTCAAATTAGCGTTTAGTTCAAGAGCTTATGCTGGTGAATCCTATTTGAGATGGATGTCAGCCATTTTAGAAGTGAGTTCTTACCCAGAACCCTGAACCCATCTTCACCTTACCTCCAGTTTTCTTCTCTTAGACCTTTCTCAAACCCTTTCCACAGGGCCCCAAACCCGAAATTCCAACCACAAAAACGATTTGCAGTCATCTCATTCTCCCAAAGCCCTAAACCAATTGCTAAAGTCCCCATTTTTGGCCAGAATCTTCCATATTCTCCCCAGGATAGTGCCTGCACAAGAGACATCAGCTCTTATGCAGGTCGGAGCAAGAAGTCTGGTGGTAGCTCCTCTTCTTCTGGTCGAATTGAAGGCAATGCTGAGTTCCGAAGACGGTTGAAGCGCAATGCCAGGGCAAAAAGCAAGAAGCTTGCCGAGTCTTTGTTTTACCGGCTGAAAAACCCAAGGGGAGGTTTGAATTATCCCAATAACTTCTCTGAGGATGAGCTCCAACAAATCGGTCTTGGCTATGATCGGATGGTCCGGTTCATGGAGAAGGATGATCCAAATATACGCCACCCACATGATTGGTATAAGTATGGTCAATTTGGACCCTATTCTTGGCGTGGAGTTGTTCTCGGAGACCCGATTCGCGGCCGGTTTACGGATGAGTGTGTGTCAATAATTAGTGAAGTGAGGGATCATGAGGAATGGGAGAAAATTGAGCAGGCTGAAATGGCTCAAGCTTTTGGGGAAAAAGTGAAGAAGCTCGATCGAAGTAAATTAAGGTATTTTTGGGTATTCATAAGGCACCCTAGGTGGAGAGTTTCAGAGCTTGCTTGGCAGCAATGGACATTGGTTAGTGAAGTAGTGCTTGAAGCTGGTAAGCAAAGATTAGATAAGTGGAGTTTGATGGGCAGACTTGGGAGCAAGGCCAGGTCGTTGATAGGGCAATGTGCTGCTTGGATGAGACCTGATATTATATATGTGAAGCGGCCAGTGTTCCAGTGTAGGTTTGAGCCACAGGATAACTTTTTTAATGCAATAATTCCGTTTCTTGATCCTCGCACAGAACAGGATTTTCTTTTTGAGTTACAGAATGATGATGGTACTGTTGAGATGTGTACTTATTTTGGTGGATTGTGCAAGATCGTGAGGGTGAATCAAAAGGCGTTTGTTGATGATGTGGTGAATGCGTTTGAGAAATTGAGTGAGGAGAAAAAATCAAAATGTTTGGAGTTTTTGTTGACCAATCATCCAGTGCCATTGTTGCATCCGTATACTAAGGAGTGGAAGGCTAAGTTGGAAGAGATGGAGCTGGGTTGTGATGCTCCTGACGAAGATGATGATGCTATTGTTGATGATCCCGATGAAACTGAGATTCTAGATTGGGTTGAGGATGAAGGTAGTGATGCTGATGACCTTGGCTTTACTGATGATGAGGAGGAAGAGGAGGAGCAATTTGATAGCTTTGATGACGAAGAAGACCAAGATCTGGTTATGGACATGGAAGAAGACGGGGATGGTAAATTTCGTGCCATGGAAGAGGATACTCTTGAAGAAGGGGATAAGAAAAATTGGGAGAAGGAGTTTCAAAAAGCAATAAGTAGTGCAGAAGCAATGGAAAAGTTGGCAAAGAGGAGTGTTGAGTTCTCCTCAAAGCTATATAATAAGCAATTGGAGATGATGGGAGCACAAGAAGAAACGTCACATTCAGTAGATGGAGATGAAACTGCCTTGAGAGGTAAGCGAGCAAAGGTTAGTCCAGAAGAGTGGAAATATGTTGGAATTGGTCCATGGAGAAAAAGGATTAAGAAGAGCAAACTTCCTCCGGAGCTATTTTTGCGAGCAGCTGTTAGACCGTTCACTTACAGAAATCTTGTTAAAGAGATTGTTTTAACTAGGCATGCAATTTTGGATGGGGAAATTGGTAGGAAAGTTTAAATGCAGTTGCCTTTTACATGGAGGCTATAGTTATTCGGCTGACAAGTCTTCATATGGTTCAGCGGTATTCAATCCATCATGTTGTCAAGCAAAGTTGAGAAAATAGAGTAGACTGAAATATTTGAGTTACTTATATGTAAGGATCTTTTTAATGCTTACCTAGTTGCTGAAAAGTATAAAGTATGCTTATTGCAGTATACAACATCAATTTTGGATTACTTGAAACTATTTATATTTATTTATGTTTGTTTTTCTTTGTGTGTATCAACTCCCCTGTTCAAAAGTTGTGCATTGTGCAGTCTCTCTTCTGGGCCATGTTAGTCAGTTTTTTTTATAGAAGGACCATGTTTGTCATTGACACACCATGAAAAGCATTTTAGTGAATGCCTTCTGCCATAGTTTTATCTACTTCTGAAATTGGTTTGGTAAGGATTGGAAACCATATGAGATAGCAGATCTAAAACATACCTGACTTATGGTGGAAGCTCTCTAAATATTACCTCTAGGATCTAGCCAAGTACACGACACTGGTTCTATGAATTATTTTATGGCCCATCTTTCTCAAATCCGAGGTAGATATTGCTGCCAAACACTGCTTCAAGGTATAGACAAAAGAAAACTCTGTGAATGAATTTCTGATGAAAACCAAGTATAAACCTATATTTATTTGAGGAGTGCTAACAATACACTCTCTTTCCAATACACTCTCTCCTATTGGTTGAAATTCATGTGGATCCCGCTTGAATTTTTTAGGGTCCACCTGAATTTCAACCAATAGGAATGAATGTGTTGAAAAGAGAGCGTTAGAGAATATGTTGCTATCATTTCTCTATTTATTTATTTATTTTTTATTGCTGAAAGAAACATATTTTCCTGAAGGTCTATATCTGTTGATTTTTTTTTCTTTTTTTATGATGATATGTTGATAAGTTTTTGAAACTAGGAAAGAAAAAGGGAAAATATTTTATAGTGATGTCTATAACTTAAAAAGCAATTTCCTCAATCTCTGGTTGGCTTCTCCGTGTCCTGAAAATTGTAACTGTTGATAATTTAATCGCAGTCCATTTGTGGGGAAAATTCTGTGGTTGGCCTAAATTTCTGCTCTAGGTAGCCCTCACCTCAGTCACGGTACTAATGTGTTCATCAATTAGCACAGGGTCTAAATTCCTGTACTTTGTTCTGGAATACAGAATGCTGGGTTGAAGCAAAAAGAACTTTTAATTGTGAATCAGCTTTGCCTCCTCTTCTTTCTTTTTCTTAGCATATTCACTTTCTTTGTAGTTGTGCTTCATTGCCTTTGACCCTTTAAGTGAATTGTGACAGAGCCTGAATCAGCCCAGTTTTCTTGTCTTTGTTTACATCATTGCATGCATTCACCTGGTACTGGTCTACGTTCTACAATTTCTGGCCCCCGTCTCAAATTCCATCCAGCTACAGTGCAACTTCTTTGCCATTTTACAAAAGGGTCTCGCCTATGTTTATTTGTTTATTTTTCTTTTGCGTTGTCTTTTAAATGATAAAATTCTTGTTAAGTCATCTTTGGGTTTCAGATAGTTGTAGTCTTGTTTTACTTGGATAACATTTATTTTCTTAACACAAAAAGGACACATAAATTAACTCAGTTTTTTTGTACAAAATGGTTACCATTTTGACTCAAGAAAAAGAGGAGGTACCAACTTCTACAAGGGGTGGAGCCTGCATTGATGACATGTGAAAAGATTTACTTTCAGATTTGCTTTGACATTTTATTTTTCCATTCTTTCATTAAGGAGGAACAAGTAGCTTCAATAGGAAATAGAAGATGATAAGTTGTTTTAGAATCAGGAAGCACTACAAATCGTAGGACCTGCTCTCGACCAATATTTTCGCCCGTCTCATAGGGGATACTGCACTTGTTTTTGCTATAAGTGCTATGATGAATCCTCAGACCATGTCTGGTCGTTCATGTATATTAGGATCACTTTTCCTACAAGGCTAATTTAAGCTTAAAATTTACATTTACTTATGTCGAGGGACATTATAGGGGCCTAGTTATCAAAGGCACAAAATAAGTCTCTTATGATTCCACTGATCCATGTCTTTTCCCGCCTTTAAATCATTATGCTGTCCAGGATTTGTGGGTATCAAACTGGACCCATATCTTCGGAATGAGATCCTCTCCTGTAATTATAATTTTTCAATAGGAGAGAGAAAGATTCATGTATTAAAATAATATTATTTTATATAATATTTTAATAGATGAGTCTTTCTCTCTTCTATTGAAAAATTCCTGGAGAGAAATTGGACTCCATATCTTCATGATATTTTATGATCGATGACTGTACGATCTTCTGGCAATAATTTCTAATTAACCTCATGTCTTCTTTCTAACTAATAAAAAACAAAAACTAGAACAAAATATGGCTTATAAATAATAAGGAAATTGAATAAGTAGAAAAGCCAAACAAACTTAGTTGGACTTGCATTAAACAGTAGAAAGTTCGTTCACCTATTATATTACTCGATTGACCAATTGTCATCCATATCCTGAGTTTAACAAATTGGCGTGGCTTGACTTTGTAAAATTTACCTATTCATGATGAAATTTAAGTATTTAACAATGGTTTTTTTATTATCAAAGTATTTAACAATGGTTACAGCTACACTTGTGATCTCAGTAATTTTTTTTAAAACATTAAACCTTAAATTGTGTTTAGATTAATTCACTTTATGTTCAAAACAATCTGTAATCAATTTTTTTTTTAGAGTTTTTAAAAAATAGGTGATTACTTTCTCATAAATAAGATGAATCAAACACCCCTCAACCCAAAAACTTTTATAAAATGTAAAGGTATTTGCTTTTCATACCCCACTAGTTACTATTTTTATCCCCTTCTTCATTTTTCCCAATTAAATTCCTGAAATACCCTTATGACCTTCCCACTTATGTACTAATCCTTTTTTCCGCAATTAATTTTCATGCCTCTCATCAAACTCCTTCCCACCCCCTCTGTTTCTTCCTTTTCTTCTCCTCTCTCCCCATATTTTCTTCTCTTACTCCCAACCCAACCTCATCCAACCCCATTGTCACCTCCGACGAGATGCAGAGGGGAGCACAGCGGTGGCGGTAGTGAGCACAACGGTGGCAAGTTTTTGCAATGGTAAGTTTTTCTAATTTTTTTCATATGATTTATATCTTACGGCGCAAGAAATAGTTTCCGTAAGGTATTTTAGTGCCTTTTTATTACAGGAACTATGCTTTCATTACGGAAACTAAGGTAAAAAATTGAATACATTACGGAAACTTCCATAAGGTAAAAAAACTGAATACAACAGTTTTCGTAATGTATTAAAAATTCAATACATTAAGGAATCTATAGTTTTCGGAAGGTAAAAAAATTGAATGCATTACTGAAACTATAGTTTTCGTAACGTAATAAAAAGTAAATAAATTACGTAAGGTAAAAAAAATTGAATATATTAATGTATTCAATTTTTGATACTTTACGGAAATTATAATTTCCATATAGGGGATGGGACGGGATAAGGATATTTATGAGATTAAATTAAAGAAAAATGGGGGAAGGGGTTAGGAAAAGCTAATGCCAAATGTAAAATGCATTTAAACTTAGACTTTATTTTGGGCTAAAATGTTAGGCCCAAATTCCTGAGCTGAATGCCCAGTGCCCACTAACTTGTCAAAAAATGCTACTTGCCTTGTTTTTGGTGTGAAGCTTAGGTAGTAGTGACGGATTTGAAGGCATCAATTCTTTCACTCATAGATTTCGTTTCATAAGAGGGGAATGTCATGGCATCTATCTTTTTTTTCTAGGGTAAGTTACTTCAGACGAGTTGTCAAATATTTTAGGCTTAATTACATTTTTGATCCTTTATTATTGATCATGTACGATTTTGGTCACTGTTGCTTTTTTTATACACATTTGGTCCCCATATTTTTTAAATGTTGCAAATTTGGTCTTTCCGTCCAATGTCTGTCAATTTTTTCAAAGAGTAACCACTTCTCTAAGCGCACAGAACCTCTGGTTAAAGTTCTCCCTCATCTAGCTCTCCAATTCAACATGATTCAATGATTCCTCTATACTATTTACTGATTTTTGTACCTCCTTTTCCGGACCTTTTTTTTGCTTTTATCACAGATCTTTTACCCTAAAAGCTTAACCAGAGGTTTTATGAGTTTAGAGCAGTTGTTTTTTCCTGTTAATCATTGAAAAATTGACGGACATTGAATAGAAGGACTGAATTTGCAACATTGAAAAAATAGAGGGACCAAATGTACAACAAAAACAGTTTAGGGACCAAAATCGCACATGACCAATGGTAGGAGGACTAAAAGTGTAATTAAGCCTATATTTTATTAGTTATTGGTTAATTTAAATATTTATTATGAAATCAATATTTAATGAATGCTGGATCATTCATCCTGAATACTGTTCTCATAAGAATTCCATAAAAATTCTGAAAGAAGAATAAGAAATTAAAGTTGCCTTTATTAAGAGAATGTTCTTTGTTTATTGTATGACCTGTACCATTAATGGGCCAGAAAAAACTTGCCAATGATTAAGCAGCAACTTCTTGGGTTGGATAGAGTTATTGTCTCTACTTTGTCTTTGACATGAATATATTCAACCAGAATCCGATGCTCTAAAGTAAAAACTAAAAACAAAGTTCGTCAAATGTTTTTTTTTGTTTATTAATTTTTAATTTTGGATGAATGGTTTTTCAATTGTTATTCCTCCACTACCGCGTTGCTGCTTACAACATTATTCCTTATGAATAGTATATTTAGGAAATCATCAAAAGTGGAACATTCACTGTCAATCTCAGCATAAAAGCCGTGGAAGTTTTAGATACGTGGTTGAGTTAGTAACACCGTGTTTCTGGAATAAACACATCCTATGGTTCTGCCTTCTCTAATTTATTTCCACATAATATTAAGAACAATGTTAGAGAAGCGTGTGCGTTTCCCCACGAATAAGAACATGTGCACACTATACTGCTTCTTTTTTATTTTTCTTCTCAATTAGTACCTGGCAAGCTTCTGTTAATTCCCTGCATAAAAATATTTTGTCAGTACTCCCTTTTCTCCATTGTTTGCCTGTTGATTGGGACATTCCTGCAGTGAGCTAGCTGTTGAGGAAAATTAAGAAAGTATATTAATTGATTCTTTGCCAAAGTTTGGATAGGATAACATTATCGTAGCTAATTTCTTATCCGATTCTATGCCAAACACGGAATTGGAATGTGGTTCATTCATGTCCTTAGCTTACTTTGTGTGATCTTGTTTCAACCTTATCCTCACAATCACACCAAAACACCATTTTAGGACACATTAAACTAAAACCGTTATGTTAAGCCAGCACAAACCAATATATAAATGTGAATTATTTGGGTTCTAAGCCAAGACATGAGAAAGTGACTAAATTCTTATGAAGAAGCAGTAAAAGATAGCTTTATAGTATCTGCTGACCAAGGAAGCAAAAAAGCATGTAATCTAGATTTTAACCAGAAAAAATATGATTATCAGGTCAGATAGCTCCACTTTGGTCACCGTGTAAGCAGAATTCCCACAAAACATCATTTTGTCTATAAAAAAAATTGTGTAACTTGTCTTCATATTTGGAAAGATATAATTTCATGTTCTGTAAATTGTACCTTCTCTTGTCTAGAAATTGAAGTGGACCAATCAGGTTAATATAAAAAGCATGTCCAAAAGCGGGATTGGCTGTGACTACTGCAATCATAGCTTTCAAAAATATCTCTCATGAGAACATTTTGGGTGACAACCTGCTCATATCATGTCTGATTTTGTTCTATGCTCGCCTCTCATGGTGCCTCAAACGTTTTTCTACCTCTTACCTCTTAATATAATATTATATATTTCAAAGGTAGTAGTTGCAGTCTCATAGGTACCTTTTGAGGATGTCATGTTGAAGAGCAACACTTGTCCCTTGGACTTTCTCACATCAAGAAACCTTCAAAAACTTATGCTAATTTCCAAATTAGGTAAGCTAATTTAATCGCTCTTAGAAACACGTTAGAGTATTGTAGCAATTTTAATTTAAGGTCAAATTCAGCTTTCTCTAAGGAAATATTTAAAAAAGAAAAAAAAAAAAGGATTCCTAGATGGAACTAGTCCATGGCCCAACCGAAAGAGCATCAAATCTGAGCAAATCCAGTCCACCTAAGAGATGGTGACACTAAAAAAGAGAGAACAATGCTACGTGTCCACGTTTGATTAAGTGTGCGAATGGACACCACATGTTTACGTATTGAATTTGTATGAATGAATATTAGTGCAACCGAATCCAAATATCTATCCTACTACTTTACGTTATATTTAGCTGTAAAGAAATTTAATGTCATTCAACATTCAATTATGAAATCATAAGATTCTTATATTTGTCCGTGAAAATGTCAAAATACTATAAAATAACAATTTTCATTTTAAATTATATTTCACAAATTTGGGGAATGTCATTCCTTTTTTTTAAAAAAAAAAAAAAAAAAGGGGATGAGATTCTATATCTTTGTAGAATCGGATTTCACAATTTTTATTTGATATATCCTTATTTAATATATAAATAGATAAAGACTATCCTGCTATGATCTATCTAACCCAATCTATATAGTTCTATCTAATTTTAACCCAACCTTCAAGCTTTGAATAGCGACTTTTGAAAGAAAATGATAGAAGCTTTTGCTTTTGTGTATAAGAAAGTACTATAATACTGTCAATTTTATAAAATATATTTGCATGATTTTTATTGTAAAATAATTAATCTTTAACATTATTTCAAAAATGCACATTCATGTTATATATAGAAAAAAAGATAATTTTCTCATTAAGGATAACTATGCCATTCAAATTAGTTTAAATTTTATTTCATATTATATCGTGTACATCAAACTATGAAATCGTATTCCATTCCATATTATATATAACATCCTATCGAGCTTTAAACTCATAATGGAATTCTTGTTTCATTTATAGATTCTCGATCCTATTTAAATTTTTATTCTATGAAAATTCATTTTTTGCACCAAATATATAACTTTATTTCCTTTTTTAAAATTCCTTTAGAAGAATTATGTGGAATTTTGTTGTAGTTATCATATATTTAAATGTATTAATAAACATTAACTAATTAATTACTGATTGTAAATAACCAACCAGGATTGGGTGCGGTGGTAAGGGAGTGGCACTCCCAAATATAAGATCAAAGTTTTTTTGGGTAACAATCTTATTGGTACGAAGTATCCATCGTTGTAAACAGTGACTAATCTCCATCGGGGGACCTGGACTACATTTAAGGATTGTCCCCTCTCAACCAGATTTTTTTCATACGCAAAAGATAAGAAATTGCAAAGTTTAAGTGCATATTTGATTTATTATTAGGAAATTGCAAATATACGTTTCAAATAAAATATCTATAAAGTTTTTTTGAAACAAACATAACCACCTTAAACCATAAACCAAACATCACACTTTAAAGAAAGCAATTGTTGTGAGAACCTTATAATCATGATAGTGCTTAGGTGTTAATCTCACAACAATCGTGTGAGAATACTTATAAATTCAAAACAAAAATAATTTAATAAATAATAAATATAAGAAAAGACTTCATTTTTTTTTTGTTTGACATTTCGTATATGATTTCTTCCCTCTTTTATTTGTTTGCTGGATTTAAGGTCAAGTACCGGAAAGAAACTTTAGTCCTTTGGTATGAATAGTTATAGTTATTGACAGCAATAGCATTTATCCATCCACGTCAACTTCACCTTCAATAATTGCCTTTTCAACTTAAAAAATAAAAATAGTTATTATTTAAATTTACGTAGAAATGACAAATTCAAATAACTCTGCCAATGTCTGAATTTGATGCCCTTGTCATATAGTACGCGTATGAGTTTCATTCATCTTGTGGTTTTAAATTCGGACTTTGATAATTGATTTTATATCACTATAGGATATCAAATTAAAGTGCTATTGGATTTGGGGTAGCATAAAATCTCCTACTTTTTGAATATTTCCTTTCAATCATAGCACGTGTAATGGAAGCCTTTTAACCCCGATCGGTTTTAAATAGATGTAAATCATCATTTTGGTTACTGAAAGTATAAATTATTATCAATTCAGTCCTTGAAAATAATTAAATTATGAAAAAATCCCTCAATATTAATTTTGTTAGTCAAGTTAGTTCCTCAATGTTAATTTCGTTAGTCAAGTTAAACTTCACTAACGAAATTAATATTCAGAGACTTTTTTATAATTTAACTGCTTTCAGGGACTGAACTGACAGCTCCTCACACTTTCAGAGACTAAAATGATGATTTACTCTTTAAATAATTTGACAAGGACTTACAACCAAATACAAAAATACAAGAGCCTTCCAAAATAAAATCAAAGAAGATCCTTTTATATAAATGTCCACTATCTATTACACTCATTCTTCCTTTACCAAAAAAAAAAAAATGGGGCCTTTACCACAAAAAAAAAAAAAAACTCATTCTTCAATTAGTAGGTAATACTGCCCTCACCGATGACCTAGTACGTGTTTGGTTTACTATTGAAAAATTATAAACATATGTTTAAGACTAAATATCTATATAATTTTTTTGGGTCCAAACGTATATTTATAACGATAAACCAAACATAATCCTAATCTTACCACCTAATCAGCGGTCCAAAATTTGAGGACCATGGATGAATCCCTATTTTCGCGGAGCATAGTAAAATTTGGCGAGTAAATACCCAATTTGGTCCCTGAAATTGTAGCGTCGTATCAACTTAGTCCCCCACATTATCAATATTCCAAAATGATCCTTGGAATTGCAAAATGTAACAAATGCATCCCTGACATTATTCACTTAGTTTCAAATAAATCCCTAACATTACCAACTTAATGTCATTATAGTCCATGCAAATACCAGCGGAGGGACGAATCTGATTAACTTTCTCTAATTCCAGGGATCATTTTGAAATATTGATAATGTGGGGGACTAAGTTGATACGACTCTACAATTTCAGAGACCAAATTGAATATTTACTCAAAATTTGGCCGTGTAGTATTGGTAGTTGGAAAAAGATCTATGGAATAATAGAGTAGCATGGCAAGAACGGGTATAGAATAAGCACTGTACTTAAGATACATGGTGGTAGAATGGTAGTGCAGTCGGAGGGTCCAGTTCCCTTGCCCCTTGCTTTCTTTCGTATTATTATCAATCCCTCTCAGCTCCCACTCTTCTTTCTCTTCATGTGCTCTTAGTTCTCTCGAATTATTTCCATTGTCAACATCGTCTTTGCTCCACCCTTGAGGCAGGGTGAATATGAGAAAGATATATTGCGACTAATTTATTTAAAAAAAACACTTGGACATTTAAATGTAATGTTTTGTTTCAAAAAAAAATGTGACGTTTTTAATTAACATCATCTGATGTGATTTTATATGCAAACGTCAAAATTAAAAATTTAATTAACACTGCGTTTCTTTGAAGAGATTTTGAGAAGAGAGAAAATGAGAAGAGAGAGAAGTGAGGAGAAAAGATAATTTCTCTTGTTTGACAGAGGAGAGAAATAAGGAAGAGAGAAAACAAAAACACGTGGGACCCATCAAAAATAAACTCTGGAGAGATTTCTGGAGGAGAAGAGAGTTTGTATTTTGAAATTACATTTATGACCCTACTATCTCTTCCTCTCATACGGGTCTTGCTTGCATAATCACCTAGACACAATATTGTGATTAAGAAAACGTGGACGATGAGTATTGTGGTAGTTTGCTATACTAAGGGAATAATGTTCCATTTTATATGCTTTTGCTATATTATATAGATTTTGATATATATATATATATATATATATATATAAAAAACAAAAATTCATTTTCTTTCTTTATACTTTTCTATACAACCAAACAAGTGAAGAGAAAACTTAAATTTTCTTTCTCTTCTACTTCTTTCAATCTAAACAACCTAAAAATCTATCCATTTTCTACTCATTTTCTCTTCTCTCTAACTTCTTTCTCTCCTATTTCTTTCTTCCTCACTTCTACTCTAATCCAAACAAAGTGCAGCAATATCTTATTTGAATATTTTTTAAAAACATTTAATATTATTTTTTTTGTGTTGTTCTCTCCGAACAGATGTTTTCCATAACATTATTCAGGGTTCGAATCCCTAACTACATGTTTAAGGGGCCTGACTACCTACCACTCATGTCACACCATGTTAGTAAACATTTAATACTATTTACAACATAAGCACTATATTCTTAAATTAATTAATGTTTTAAATTATATGGAGAACCAAACTTATATATTAAATTGGAGTACTCATTTTTTAACGTGACTCATTCTCTACAATATCTCTCATTCTCCTTCTCAATGAACCATGTGACATCACCTACATTAATTTTTTTATTTTTTAATATTTTTCAAATCTATTAATTAATAATTTATACTATCAAGTTTGCATATGATTTACTTATTTTTATTAAAAAAATTGACCGGTAGTTTTTACTACAAATATGCATATGATTTACTTATTTTTTATAAATTTTTAAATCTACTAATTAATATTTGTTACTAACAAATCCATTGATCATTAACTTATTTGCATTAATTGTTTTTTTAGGACAAATATTTCTAAAATAAAAATATTCACACATATATTAAATTAGAATATACTCTATTAAGAGTGATTAAATCTCTTAACCGACTCTCATATATAAAATGAGAGATGTCATTATTATTTTCTCTCTTTTCAATATTTGAATTTTAGAATTATGCTTATTTTTTAAATTTATATATTTTATTTAAATTTAAATTTTTTAATTTTATTTAAATTAATGAATTTAATTGCTATGCATTGATATTATCAAGCAATCTCCAATTATGATAGGCAAAATTACTCTTTTGGTCTCTTATCTTAATTATTTTTTTCATTTTGGTCCCTAAACTTTTTTTTGTAACAAATAAGTCCTTTATGTTTACAAACATTAACAACAAGTTGGCCTAAACATTAGTAAACACCGCCTCAAACGGTCCTACATATCCGTTAAGTATCCAACATGGCGCTGGCACGGTGCTGGCTTGGTGGCTTGGCCAAAATGATATCGTTTTGGCGACCTCAGATCGATGTTTGAGTAAGGTAGATATAAGCCAAGCTTTATAGCCATGATTGTAGGGAAGAAGATTGAGAACCATGAACTCTAGGCCACCATTTAAGGGGAAGGAAGATAACCTATACACCACCAATGGCAACAATTAGGTCACCAACCACTTAATATATCCAATTGTATAGTTAACGAACATGGTTAACAAAGTTTAATGGAGAGTTAAACTTAGGCCAATATTGTTAACGTTGGTAAACATAAGGGACTAGTTTGTTACAAAAAAAAGTTAAGGGACCAAATTGAACAAAACAATTAACTTAAAGGACCAAAAATGTAATTTTGCCATTATGATATGAGTGAATTTCAATATAGTTAAAATAAGAGTACAACATTTTTACTGATGTGACATTTTATGATGAGATGTCTGTGACTCTGTGTAAAAGATTTTACATTGTCAATGTATAGTAATTAAACTCTAAATTAATTATGAATATATCATTTATAATTTAAATATTTTTCAAAATATTTGTTCTTTTATTTTTTTTTATATTTTCAAAATTTTAAAAATATCTCGGCATGGATGAGATACTAGTTTATAATCAATTTACCAAGCATTTGAATCAGGCAAATAAGATGTTGACTCTCAATGTTTTCAAAGCTGGGCAGGACGTCAAACCGAAAAAAGTTTTGGTTTAGGTTCAATCGATATATATATATAGATATATTTGTGGTTAAAGTAATAATTTAATCCTTATACGTGATATAAATTCTTCATTTAGTTTTTATCCGTAAAAAATTTGGAAATGAGTCCCTAAATGTGTAAACGTTAGCAAATTTGGTTCCTATAGGTGCAAAGGTTAGCAAATTCTTTCCTGCCTGTGAACACCTAATTTTGTCCAGTTTTAAAAAAAAATAGAAATAAAAAATAAAAATAAAAGTTTGGAGCAGAAGACATCATGAATAGGTCCACTGGGCCTTGGGCTGAAAGTGGATGAGTAATATCTTCTGACAATAATAAGAAATAATAATGTTATTTGCTCAAATTGGTAAATTGTCAAAAATGATTACCATCAAATTGATTTAGTAAGATAAGTTTTAAATTAAAAATGAAATTAATTTCTTAAATCCACTAATGGTAGGTTTTCAAATAAAATTGGATGATTGATTCTGATTTCAATTAAATTGATTCTGATCTAAATAATTGATTCAACTGAGATTAAAACAAATTAACTCCATGATTATAAAGATTTGAATAATAATTGAATAATTAATCTTAATCTAGATAATAATTACTAAGTATAAAGAGGAATGAAAAATTCAAGGGAGGCAGTTTTTTTTGACGGGGGCCAACACCACCACTACTCTGATTTCCTCATCCTAGTCTCCTTGTTACACTGATAACAGACAGAGAAAACGACATTTTTTCTCTTTTCTTCCCAACCTAACAAATAACATTGCTGCTTCCATAAACTACCACCAGCTCCACCGGTACCACACTTCATCTTCTCCGTCAACTCCTCCTACCACAACCGCGCGCTGCTGCATCTCTTCCCATCACAGCAACGACGTCGTGAACAGTCACGCCGGCTTCGTCGCACATCAGGCCAGCATCGCGGCCTCTCCTGCCTCAAGAACGACGCGATCCAATCCAGAGGACCCACCACCGCGACTTCTGCTTGCCAGTCGGGCCGTCGCCGCACTATCGCCGGTCATCGCCCGTTCCACCGCCGAGCACCCCCTCTGATTCCACGTTCTTCTCGCGTAGGTGTAGCAGAAATAGATACTTATGCTTTCTTTTCCTTTTTCTCTTTTAATTTCTTTTTTCATTTTTATTTCTTTTATTTTAATTTAACTTATTTTATTTTTTTCTGCTTTGATTTTGTTGTTGCTTGGGCCTTAGGAGTGGTGTTTTCTTTTGGATATGTGCTGAAATTACATTTTTATATTTTAGTTGATTTTTTTTAACTCTTAGGGACAAAGGTCATTTGATCTAGTTTTTTTAAATAAAAATAAAAATAAAGTAGGTATTTCAGTAAAAATGAAAATAAATTTAGGGATTAACTAGTTGTGACAGCTAGATTAATTTTATTGTCTAGGACGCATGAGTTGAGACAACTCAGAAATCCTAGAACACCCTTTTAAAAAAAACATAATAATTTAAATTAAACAACCTTATTTTCGAAAATATTAAAGCCATTATTTTAAGGGATTAAGTTAGCAGTGACAGCTAAATTAATCCTATTTTAAGGACGCATGAGTTGTGACAGCTCAGAAATCCTAGAAATAAAAAACTCTTTGTTTTAAAATAAATAATAAATAAACAAATAAATTCAACACAAATCTTTTTTCTAAAAAAATAATAAAAACATAAATAAATAAACAAAATCAACTAGAATCTTTTTTCTAATAAAAAATTAAAAACAAAATAATATCAACCGACCACAAATATTTTCTACAAGAAATACGTAGCTTTGAATTCCCTATCGCACCGAGGGATACGTAGGAGCAAGGACCATCCTTGTCAAGCTAAACAATTTGTTTTTTTTTTAATTCTTCTTTCTTACTTTAGAGCTCAAATTAATTAAATAATAAATCTTTCACTTTTAGGGGTAAAACATAAGTTATTATAATTTTACACAATTAGTTAGAGGCAACCGTTTTTTTAACGGACATGTGGGGTGCTAATACCTTCCCTATTCGTAATCGACTCCCGAACTTAATTTCTGGTTAAAGACCAACTTTTTAGGCTGTTCCATTTTTTCCCTAATTAAAATAAAATTGTTGGCGACTCCTCTGAACCTCACAAATAATCTTTTTTTTCGCGGCGCCCGGACGGGACGGTCGCGACAGCTGGCGACTCCACTGGGGACAATTAGAGAGTCAGGCCTAATATAATTGAATGTGTAAAATTATTAACTTTTTGTGTTACCCTTTTTCGTTTATTTATTTATTATTTATTTATTACGCTAACTCTAGTTAAATTTTTTTATGAGTATATTTTTGGTTCTATTATATGTTTCTTTTTGCAGGTTGGGTAGTTTAAGTTTTGCTCCCTCCACACACTACACTTATACATTCTCGAACATTTGTGAGTTTATGAGTGAGACCCTATACCCGGGTCTGAGTGCAACTTAAGATTAGAAAGAGGTTGAGTAGTGGTAGCTTTCTGGATGTACATCCTGTTTGGTTATCACGAAGACCTCACCTAGAGTTTGATTCCTTTCGAGGATATTGTCACTTCTAATAGTTTACCTATGGTTGTGGGCAATATTTTGAGATAGGATCCTTGGCTCTAGGGACCGAATCTAGGTTATTGAACCACCTATTGGGAAGGTTCACATGTTAGAAAGACCCATAGGCTTCCTTACCTTAAGGAAACCCTATGTAGGGCACAAAGGGAGCATACACTACCCCTGCATTTTTTTTCTTTCTTTAAAAATAATTCTCCTTTTTTTTCCGATCATCACATTTCATGACAATCATCATGCATGATATTTTTGTTGTATTTGTATTACATGCATTTTCCCAAAAAAAAAAAAGGTCTTCATAGCATATTGCATTTTTTTCTACATACTCATTACATGTCCCTTATCAGAAAGATACCAATCCACCTAAGAAAACTGGTTCCTCGACACCCATATCGGACTCGATCACAAGCCAGAATTATGGATGAACTAGAAATGACTCAAGATCTCAGGGAAGAAGTCAGTCAGCTCAAGGATCAGATGGGCAAGATGCTTGAGATACTAAAAGCTATGCAGAAAGAGAAGGGAATAGTTGGGAATCCCTCATCCTCAAGCGAAGATCCTCCGACCTCACCACCATTTCCTCCAAGTTTCACTCAAGGTCCTCTCCGGACGATGATGCCGCTCACGGTCTACTCCAATAATCCGGCACAATCTCAAGAGATTCCGGTGATGACAAACTCGTCACATGGCCTTCCTCCCGGTTACACACCACCATTAGCTACCGATTCCCAATGCAATAATCAAAATCCACAAAATCCTGTCCATATGCAAGCACATCCTATCAATACCAATGAAACATCCCAAACACAACACACCACTCTCCCAATTAATGGCCACATTTTCCCACACGCTACCAACCCTCCTAAAGGTACCAACCCCCAAGCTCCCTATACCATCCACGAAACCCAGGCAACACAAAACCCCACACCAGCATTTTTTCCCCAAAGGATAGTCAATGAAAATCCTTTGAACTACTTAGGATAGAACCTCCAGTATAAAGTGAAGTTTGAAATTCTTGAGGAGAGGTTGCGGGTTATTGAAGGAGCTGCTTATGGTCTTCGGGATGCTTCAGAGCTTTGCCTTGTTCTTGATGTGGTAGTTCCACCTAAATTTAAAGTGCCGGAGTTTGATAAGTACAAAGGGACTACTTGCCCAAAGAATCACTTGACCATGTATGTTTGGAAGATGGCTTCATATGCCCATGATGACAAGTTGCTAATTCATTTCTTCCAGGATAGCTTAACTGGGGCAGCTTCAAATTGGTACACATTGCTGGAACGAGCTCATATCCGATGCTTTAGAGACTTGGCTGATGCTTTCATAAAGCAATATAAGTACAACATGGACATGAATCCTGACAGGTTACAGTTGCAGGATATGTTGAAGCATAATACTAAGACCTTTAAGGAGTATGCTCAAACAATTTATCATACTTACTGATGCATATTTTGTTTTTAGATAGTTGTTTATAAAATTAAATTTCAACATTTTTTATCGCATATAAAAAAAACTAGATGTTAACCATTTTTTTTTAATGGTGGAAAGGTACTATTATGTCTTAACATTAAAGTGTCAGTGAGACGTTTTTTTTTTTTTTTTTGTAAAGGTACTATTATGTCATCGAGACTTTTACTAATTCAAAAATTAGTTAATAAATAGCAATGAATTTAATTTTGATATATTATGCAGTGAACCAACCATAAATCAACAATGAATTTATAATTGATTAACGGTCAATCCCGTTGAAATGCTAAATAAGGTCTAGTAAAAACTCTCTATAGAAAGACAAGGAGCATAAATGGAGAAACCCAATAACACATTCATACAAAACAAACAATTGTATATTGTTTGTAAGTTGGACCATATAGTTTCGTCTCATCCCTTTCAGTTTAGATCGATGTGGAGAAAAATGTGTCCGTTTCAACACAAAGCAAGACTAATCTTGTTCAGTTGTAGCCAAACGTTCAAGGCTATAACTACCACCACTGATCATATATAAACTAGAAGTTTATACACAAATATATAACTACATTAAGCTCTTGTGGCTATGGGATTATGGGTTGAAATAAGAATTGCCACACTTGCATTTCCATCCCTCAGGTTCATAATTTCTTTCCCTATTCGTAATCGATTCCCGAACTTAATTTTTGGTTAAAGATCAACTTTCTAGGGTTTTCTATTTTTTCCCTAATTAAAATAAAATTGGTGACGACTTCTCTGAACCTCACAAATAATCTATTTTTTCGCGACACTGCCATCAATAAATTGGTCCTTATAGGTGACACAAATTTTTAATTTGATCCCTAAACCTCTAAAAAAAATTAAGTTGGTCCTTATATATATATAATCGATAGTACTGTTGTCTCTACCGTCTACTAAGAAGTTCGAACCCAACTAAAATTTTTTTTCGTATTGAATATTTTCTGTATATTATATCAATCTATTTTTACTATTAGGAATCAAAATTGTATAATTTTGCCCGTAAATGGTTTTATATTCTGAAATTTATTCAAGTTGACTCTCAATAGAAGAAATAGATTGATATAATATATAAAAATAGAATCTTTAGTTGGGTCCGAGCTCTTTGACAAACAATAAGGACAAAATTATTATCAATTGCATATTTAGGGACCAATTTATTTTATTTTTCAGGTTTAAGGACCAAATCAAAAAATTTGTGTCACGTAGAAGGACTAATTTGTTGACGGCAGGGACGAATTTGCTAACGTTTGCACGTGTAGGGACCGAATTTGTTAACGTTTACACATATAGGGACTCATTTTCAAATTTTTTACGTATAGGGACTAAATAAAAAATCAGTATCATGTATTGGGACCAATTAATTATTTTAACCTATATTTGTTCTCTCAAGTATCAAGATTCCGAGAAAGAGAAACCTTTACTCGGATGGGTATTTCTAGTATATATGAGAATGTGTCTTAAAAAGTTTATGGTCACTCTATTTATAAACTACTTGTACAATCTCCCCATTAAAAGGTCCTTTATGGATGAGATCCTGACTCGCCGTACATACCTCCTTGTCCAAGCGATTCTTGCTCCGTATAAGATGTGAAATGTCTTTAATCCCGAGCATCTCCGGATCTATCCAGATGTGGAAGAGGATATTCTTCCGAGGGTTAGAATATTGTAGAGGAGTTTTGTTTTGCTTGAACCGTCGATTACGACTCGGGTAATCCGTTTGTTTCCAAGTGAGAGGTGACTCACTTGAAATCTTGATCGGGTGGTTCTCAACCGATAGAGGAACAATATTCATAGATTTTTATCATAAGATCATTGCTTGATGATGTACACGTCACGAAAACAATGATTAAGAATTCTTTTACTTAAAAATCAGTCATACATATTGATCTTTCACGCTGCATCGTCAAAATTCCCAAGGCTGAAACTATAAACCAAACATGCTATGCTGAATATTCAATAATGCCATCTGAAGCGAAATATTCAAGTTCAAGCACTTAAAATGAGCGGAAATTTGAATTTATACAAATAAATTGATTAAATTCACACAAAAAAATATGTAAATTTGAATTTATTCAAGTTCAAGCACTTACTGTTATGCGATTAATGATAGAGAGACGACTTCTATAATCGTAAACCACAATAGAAGCGTTCGGTTTTGAAATTTTGAGTAAATCCCAAGTATCGTTCCAGCTATGTTCTCTCATCTTCTTGGTCTTTGTTTTTGAAGATCAAATTTATTTATTTTTTCTTTTGGTACATGTAAATCAGTGTTTCTTAACTTCAAGCACACAGCAAAAACGTACTGTAACCAACAAACCAAAGCGAACAATAGAACTGGCAAAATTATGGAGCGAAGTTAAATTCCATTATAGACTAAGAAAAGTGTATCGGGTGGCGGATTTAAGTCTGGCTGACACTAATTTTTCTCACTACTACTAAATTTCATATAATTTGTAAATCATTAACCAAAAGTTACAATTCTCCTTTGATTACAACTAGATTACCCTACAATTCCACTACTTGTTCATTTTTCTCCCATTTCGTTTCACTAATTAATCACACTTTTGTTGTTGATGATGATGTTGATCTCTCCTCAAATCAACTACTACCACGCTCACATTGTCCGTGCTCTGCCTAGCCAAAGCCAACTTGGTCAGCAAAATAGAGGCGTCGGAGCACGCTTTGTCGGAGCCATCCGCCGCCACATCCTTCACCGGAGACCCTGGCGGCGACACGGGCTTGTGCTGCGCCTTAAGACACATCCGCACCACCCCGCATGCGGTGTGGTTTGACACCACATCCCAAAGCCCATCACTCGCGAGTATCAAACACTCATCCTCGTCACTCCTCTCCGTTATAGTCACCTCAGGTTCCGAAATTACATACGGCTTTAGATAATTGTCCCCTGCACAACACACACCAAATAGAATAGAATACGTTAACATTTCATAACCCTCCATTGCTATATTGCGCAGTTAGTTTGTTATCGCGCGCACTTACCTATGGCTCTGGACATGGCCAGCACCCCAAGCACTCTAGGACCGTCCCAATAGATCACGCGCCCTCCGGCGGCTTCGACACGGAGCAACTCGTCGGGTCGGTCGGGCTGCACAAAACGGATACGGGTTAGACCACATGCATGAGCACGACACAAGCGCTAACCCACAAGCATTAACTTTTTCACCCACTACACACTAGTGATTTGCGCGTTCCATTCACGCGCCAATCCCAACCAAATCTGAACATAAAAAACAAGACTAACCTTGTGATCGGAAGAGAGGGGAATGGCAACGCCGTTACGGCAGAGGACGGCGCGTGAGTCGCCGCAGTTGGAGACGACTATCTTATCTGGCGTGAGAAGGGCGACGACGGCGGTGGAGCCGACGGCGTCAGAGTGAGGGGTGCGGAGCTCGCACCTGCAAGTGGGAGAGTGGTTGTTCTGGCTCCAACTCTGAACCTCCTCGTCCATGCGATCGAAGCTATGTTCCATGGTGGATTTCCAATCCAAATTCTCTTTCGCTTTTTCAATCTCTTCCTTAACAATCCCATGTAGCTTTTCTTTACACATAGTGGCTACCTGTAGAAACAAAACCACAATTAATTAAGAACCAGATCCGCTAATAACAAAACATATAATTTAATCTATCTACACACAAAGGAATGGAGCATTTACGTGTGAGCATCCGTGACCGTCGTAAACGCCGAAGTAATGGAACCTTTTCCGATTTTGTACGTATAAGGATGGATGCACCGAAACAGCGTCTTCCATGTCCCTTCTTCTGCCACAAACAGATGTGGCCCCGTACTTTGGACAGTACTCTTCTTCACCAAACTCATTTTCCAACCGAGTCTCCGTTGGGTTTAACGTCGAAACATTCGGGAGCGACACAACAACTTGGTCGACTCCCTTGTTAGGTATAGTAGTAGTAGTAGTAGTAGTAAGATTGGATTCGCAATTTCGTACTGCGTTATCGCAGTGACGTGGCTGTGAATCCAGCTTCTGGCGTTTCCGGCTACTAGTCTCGGGCGGTGGAACCGCCATGTCGGCTATGTATTTCAAAGGAAAAAGGTCCAGACTCCGGCGACTCACAGGGCGTGAGGTTGGGTCAATTGGAGTAGGAGTCTCTCCCTCTCCAACAACACCACAACAAATCCCAGCCATTCCAAAACAAAAACAACACTAATCTCACTCACACCTTAAATTACCAACTCTTAGATTGAATCTCTCTCTCTCTCTCTGTGATGTATGAAGGAGGGAGGGAATAAAAGGAAAAGCAAGGATGTGAAGAAAAAGTGGGAAACTTAACCTTGTGTTGTATGAACGACCATTTGAAATGGGGTTGAAGGAGAAGCTTTTGTAGAGAAAGGGAAAGAGAAGAAGGCACCTGCTGCTGCTTCTGCTGGGGGCCACACTTCAATCACGGGCAGCCTGCCCGTCACCGTCACGGGCATCATCCGACATTTACAGTTGGTATGACGTCCAACCATTCAATACCAACATACAATCTCAACCCTTCATCTCATCTCTCTCGCTTCATTTAGCAACACGTGGTACTTTCTTTTTGTCAAATCACACTGCGTGGCCCAATCATAACTTCCCACGCCCTCTCCTCTCTCACCTTCGATTCAACTCCAACTCATGCTGCTTTCCACTCCTTCGCTCCATCTACTCTTCCCGTTCCCGCAAAATATTTTTCCCTTCCCCATTCTTTTATTTCTTTTCTGTTTTTTCTCACCTCCTTTTTTGGTCTCCGAAGACACTCGTCCCGTCCCGTCCGAAGGATGTAACCACGTGGCGCCATCGTAGAATACGTGATTCTTGTTTTCATTCTCATCTTCACGCTCGCCCCCCTAAATGCAACCTCACGCTCTGTCGCCTTCCTCTTCACTGCCTTACGATCTTTCACTGTTCACAATTCACAATTCTCATAACAAAAGGCTCAAATATTATTTTTGTTATTTTATTAAATAAATTTAAAATGTTTAAGACAAAAGGTGATGATATCTGAAAAGTTGAATTTCAGTTTAGATGCTATGTATTTGAATTTAATGAATAAAGAAAGAAATAAAATTTAAGACACGAAGGTCGTGAACGTGGAAGGGAAATGAAGAGGGAAAAGATTGTTTCTATTCAATCACAAAAAAAATGTTAAAATAATAATTTGATTTTTATATGTAATATAGATTTTCAGTATTTATATGTAAAAGTTTGAAAATGAATTCCTATATTTATAAATGTTAATAAATTCAATCCCTATATATATATATATATATATATATATATATATATATATATATAAAAATTAATAAATTCGTCTTTATCATTATCAAGTTGATCCTTATAAATAACATAATTTTTGATTTGATTTCTAAACCTAAAAAAAAATTAAATTGAGCAATATTATTAAAAATATTATTTCTAATACAAACTTACGTTTTTTGATTTCTTAACTAGTTCCCTGTAGAAAGTGGTTATGATAAAAAGTCTACCAACATCAAGCATATGTCAACCTGCATAATATTCTATAAGCAATGCATGAATATTTGGAAAAAAAAATCTACCCTTTTAATATAGATTAATACTTATTAATCTAGAATTGATTTTTTTATTAGAACTTTTTCGAATACCTTCAATTCTGAAAAATAAATCAAGATGATTAATATTAGAATACTCACCAATACGAAAAAAATCTTTAGTTGGGTCCGAACTCCTTAAAAAATGGTAGGGACAAAATTATTATTGATTACACATATAAGGACCGATTTAAATTTTTTTTTTTTTAAGTTTAGGAACCAAATCAAAAAATTGTGTCACGTATATATAAGGACTAATTTGCTAACGGTAGTGACGAATTTGCTAATGTTTGCACATGTAGGGATCAAATTTGTTAACGTTTACATATATAGGGATTTATTTCCAAATTTTTTACATATAAAAAGTAAATGAAAAATCTGTGTCACGTACATGGACTAAATTATTATGTTAACCCACAAAAAATAAAAGAATAAGTAAAAAATGTGTGTTTGGATGAACGTTTGAGAAACATAATTTTGAATAAAAGTGATATTGTATAATTTATTTGAATATAAATGAGTTTGAAGTAAAATGATATTTTGAAGTTTTTATTTTGAAAACATATTTGAAGTAAAAGTTTTTGATAAAAAAAAGAGTTGGATGTAAAAGTTTGTATAATTTTTTAAGGGTTTAAATACTATACATTATCAGTATAAACTTTTTTATATCATCAACCAATCAGAAATCATGTTATGGATGACTTTTAAGGTAGTCAAGATAAGAATTAAATATTCTAATTGATGTGGTAAGTTATGAATGGTTGATAATGTAAATTTTTTTTACACTGACTGTATATACCAATTTAATCCATTTTTTAATTCAAAAGTATAAATTACTTCAAGGAGTTTCAAATAAAATGAAATGCAAAATTGCTTCCTCACTACTGAGGCGTGTTTGAGATTCAGTTAGTGAACGAATGTTTCACCAAAACATAAATTTCTTGTTATCACGTTGGATATAAAGAAATTTACAACACTATCATCCCAAACTTACATTTGCATCGTGAAATGGCTAAACAAACACGCACTCAACCATCTTCAAAAATCATCAAATTCATGTTTGACCAATGAAAATGCGAGTTTGTTAGTTCCCATCGTGCAACGGAAGAGATACTTACATGTATTAGAAAACATTTTAGCCATCTTATTAATGAATTATAAAAAATAAAAAATAATATATATTAAAGAGTTAAATTTTTATGTATTATTGATATAAATTTTTTTAACTTCAATCAATTATAAATTATGATATGGATGATTTTTAAAGTATTAAGATAAAATTTAAACATTTTTACTTTTATTACAATTTATGATTTATTAATACGGTAAAAAATTTATATATTGATAATATATAATAATTAAATTTATATTAAAATAACTTTATTTTATGTAATAAACGATGTATTTATATATTTTTTTATATGTGAGAGAATAAGAGTAAAATTTTAGATTTTGTACAATAATTAAATAATAAAATATTATATACATATAAAATAATAATTCTATTATTATAAGTGTGTGGTTTACCTTGTTTATGTTATAGCGTGAGAGGGTGAGAGTATTTGCTTTATTATGGTTGTTCCAGTTGTCGAATGAAAACGATGTACGTAACAGCAGAGATTATGACACGTAAAGGACGGCATGTCAAACTCGATTGACGCTTGCACAACATCTGAGGTTCCTATAATCGCTTCTGGGACGCGTGGTCACTACCTACGTGTATCAGAAACAGAAAGACTGCGACTTGTGCAAGTGCAACACCTCCTTCTTCGCCCACCCCCACGCTCCCGTCCATTCCACCACTATTCACTTTTTTGCAAAATTAATATAAGTTTCCGCCGTCCACCTGCAAATGCACAAATTAAAAAACTTACCCGCTTATTTATTTTCCCCCGAATTATTCAGTGGGGTGACATCTGTCACATGTGATATTTTCTCATCCAATCAAGCTGGAGGATTTTCAGTACAGATTAGTTCATTTATTAATCTTATATAAACTCTATACTAAATCATAGAGATGCCATTATATGAAGTATATAAGTAATGTATTAAGATAATATATAACAGCTGACTATTCCTTTCCATTTTTACATTCTTTCACCCAGTTTGCGTTTTGTCTTTGGCTTGAGATGATTTTGGGAGGAGAGAATCGTAAAAGATGGACGTATGAGAGAAAACCATAATTTTCATTTTTTGGAATTGGAGAGAAAATAGGGGGTAGAAAATTTTGCATGGGACGCACAGCAAAAGAAAATTCTCCCCCAACTCGCCGAGACAATAAGAGAGAAATGAGAAAAAAAATGAAGTGACAACTCTATTCTTTTATTTCATATTGTGCAAATATGTTATTACTTATTAGGGATAAATATATCATTACAAGAAAATTTATCATTTCTTTCTCTTTTATTTCTTTCCTACTTATTTTCTTTTCTCCCCTATTTCTTTCCTCCCTTTCTCTATCTTTACTTCTTTTCATATCTAAACAAAGTGTTTCACCGCTCTGTTTAGAGGAACAATTAATCAAAGTCCAAATAGTAAAATAACATTGTGATAAGTGTTTTGTACCATGATCTAAATCAAGGGCCAATAAGGTTAACCACTATCCAAGGCTAGATAGAGGCACATCGCGAAGGGACCGTTGCTAGACTGAGCATGGACCAATATCAAAGATCCTCATACAACCTAAGCATTGAGCTGCTTACATGGCCTACCATTTTATACACTTACAGAACCATGTACCAATGCATCCACTAGGTTTGGGATACGACAGAAGTGATAGAAAAGTGACTCTGATCCTCTGCCACATGCTATTGCGGGAAACGACGGGGGGGCAAAGCAGTTCCCCTTACACACACGAAGGTGACTAAGGTTTACCCATCAATCACTCCCGATAGGTTGAGGTTATTAGAAGTCCACTCAACCTTAAGACTATAAATATAGGATGTAACACCTTCATACACTTCGCTTCATATTCACCCTAGTTACATATTATACTATTGATACTTGCATCTTTTTGCTAACTTAAGCATCAAACTATCTTGATAGATACACCTCCATCGTTCACCAAATCAACCTATCAGAGATATAAGACACGAAGGTCAACCACCAATGTCCGATCAAAGCAAAAGTAAGGATTCCAAATCCACCTAGCTGCAGGAAATTAGTGGACCCAGCTGTCTACAAGTGAACAATAGGCCTTTTATATCTTTACCATTTCTTGTCATAGTTTAACAATTCATTAAGGTAGCAAAGGCAAACGGTGAAGCATGATTTGGAACAATAAAGTATAATAACATTTATTTGTGAAAAAATATAGAAGATGCAACAATAAACAAAAGTTTGCTTAGATGTTTGTTTTACTGGTTTTGGTTTAAATGGTTATGTACTTAATTTTGTGTAAGACAAATTTATTTTTCAACTTGAATTTAAAATGTATTATTGAAATGTTTCAATACCTCGTAGAAGTAATGCTTTTTCTGATCGTTTTTCATTATTTGTCACTATTACATGGAGACATCTCTGAAGACAGTGAAGCAGCGGAAAGAATTTCTAACATCTCGTTAGGAATGTAAATGGCCAGTTTCATCTGACCCTTTCCAGTTCACGTCCTCAACATTTACAGATGAATGACAATCTCTATTTAGGAGAAATATAGATACAAAGAAGATATTTATATTTTAAACTTTTATTACTATTTAAAACAAATTAAATCATGAAAAAAATTGTGTCTATCTCTCTCCTAAATGAAAGGAAAAATAAAGAGAACAAAATGGAGAGTATCTCCTATCCCCTTTCCTGGTGTAAAGAAATGATTTCAGTTGGGATGTTGTAACTTTTTTCTTTTTTAGTTTTTTAATTACTTTTATATTTTTATTGTTTAAACAAAATTACACTATCAATCAATCATAAATTATCACATCAATAAAAATATTTAAGCTTTATCATAACTACCTTAAAATTCACACATATGATGCATTGTGATTGACGGATGGTGTAAAAAAATTTACGTCAATAATGTATCAAAATTAAACACTTTAAAAATTTAACTATTTTTTAAAGATTATTTATGTTATAAGGAATATATTAATGAGTTTAATTTTTGTGTACTATCAGTGTAAAGTTTTTTACATTATCGACCAATTAAAAATCATGTTATAGGTGACTTTGAAAGTACTTAAAATAACAGTCTAACATTTTTAATGATGTGTCAAATTGTAATTGATTGACAGTATAAAAATTCTTTCTCTGACCGTGAATAACTATTAAATTCTACATATAATAATAACATAAATTTCAAAAAGATAAGTAAAATGACAATATAAAATGGTTTAAATAAGTATTTACTCCCTAAAAAGTGTGTGAGTTTTGATTTTAGTCTCTATAATTTTTTCTATAGGTTTTGATCCCTAAAATTTCAAAAGTGTAGAAATAAGTCCCTACTCAACTGTGCATCGCTATCTACTGACGTGGCAAATAAATGTGGCACCACAAGGCAATGCTGACGTGGCTTCTGTATGCCATGTTAGCAAATAACAATGCACATTTGACGGCAGACCTATTCCTAAATTTTTAAAATTTTAGAGACTAAAACCTATGGAAAAAAAATTATATATGGGGACTAAAACCAAAACTCACACACTTTTTAGGAACTAAAAACTTATTAAAATCATATAAAATTTAATGGGTACGTATAATAACATCATAATTAACTTTCAAATTAGATGAGTATAATTTCTAAAACAATACAAATATCAAGTATAATTAATTTAGAATTTAATTGGTTTGCATTGTCAGTGTAAATATTTTTAACACCATCAAACAATCATAAATATTTGTATTATTAAAAATGTTAAACTTTTATCATAACCGCCTTAAAAGCCACACATATAAAATGATGGCAAAATATGTTGATTGGCCTTATACGTTTTTTTTACTTTTCACATCGGTCCTATAAGTTTTTTTTTTCAAATTGGTCCTACACGGTACGTTCTGTTTCCATGTTAGTCCTTTCCATCAATTTCGACCTAACGCCGTCAATTTTGACCTGACACTATCATGTTAGTCCGACATGTGACTTTTGATCTGACGTCATCAGGTCGAAATTGACGGAAAGGACTAACATGGAAACAGAACATAACTTATAGGACCAATTTGAAAAAAAATTAAACTTATAGAACCGATGTGAAAAATAAACAAAAAAAAGTATATGACCAATCAACCTAATTTACCTTAAATGATTTATGATTGATTGAGAGTATAAAAAATGCTATATCGATAATGTATCATAAACTAAACTTAAGTCATAACTAAAAAGAAATGAGTACAATCTTCTTTTTTATTTTTTTGATACGAGGGTAAGAAAAACAAACAACTAACTAACTAATCTAGGAGGACTAGGGGCGTGTTTAGGTACACAGCTTAATTAAGCGCTTATTCAATAAGCTCTTTTTCAAGTAAGCTTAAAACAACTTATTTTCATAAACTTCTCTGACAAGGTTATGGAAATAAGCTAAAAACAGCTTATGGGAAGACCATAAACTATTTTCATAAACTATTTGCATAAGTTTATTTCCATAATCTATTCTCATAAGTTTGTCATAAGCTCTTCCAAATGCACCCCAGCTCCCCTAAAATCCTCTTCTAAACAAAGCTTAAGTTGAGGAGGAACAAACTCCAACATGGTGCAAGATAGAGGACAAGAGTGTCTTATATTAGCTAACAAATCTGCACACCTGTTACCTCGTGATAGATATGATGAATGGAACAGTTCCAATTTGTATCTTCAATCAACACTATAGCTTCCTACAGTAAATGCTTGCAGTAAAGAGATAATGATCGCTTCATACGGATCATGTTAAGAACCACTTCGGAATCAAGTTCAACAATAACCCAAGGCAAACGAAGACTTTTAGCCAACCTGAGACCATGAATCAGCCCCCATAATTCTACTAGGACAAAAGTAGCAGATCCCAAGTAACTGGCTTGAATGATTTTGAATAAGACCACCACATGCAGAGAGATGTGTATCAATTCTATGAGATCCATCAGTATTCAGCTTGTAAACATTTTGCGGAGGAGGGGTCCATCTGATATGCATAAGATGCTTACTAGCTTCCACATACTTGGCTGATGGATTAAGAATTTCTTGATGCACCAAATTAATTTGGTTTTTCACATTTTGCAGGAAGAACTCAGGATTTGAGTGGTTATTTGCAAATACCACTTGATTCCTATCTTGCCAAATCATACGCATCAAAATACCAAACACTATTGGCCAATGTCATTGCCCATGCCCAAAATTATTAGAGAAAATATTGGTTTGCAACCATTGATTAGTTCCAATGCTGAAAAAATTGCTCCATAGGTCATCCAAAATAAATTTGTTCCAAAGACCTGCTATAACTTCACAATCCTTCAAGCAGTGCAAGATAGATTCAGGTTGTTGCAAGCATTTAGGACATATATCACTATCAATCATGCCTCCATGCATCCTCTCAGTATTAGTTATAATCCTTTGATGACATTGCTTCCACAAAAATGTTCTTATTCTAACTGGACCTTGCCATTTCCAAATTCTGTCAAAGGGGCAATTCAGGGGCTTATGATTAATATCTTTGTAAAGGAACTGATTGGCAGATTTGATGCTAAAGAAACCATCAGAAGAATGAGACCAAATAGGGAAATCATCTTGGCCAAGTTTGGGATAATTGACACTTGCAATTTTGTTACAAATGTGTCTAGGAAGAACATTTTCAATAACTTCCCATCTTCAACCATCTGCAACAGCATAAGCAGCAACAGAAAGATTCCAATCTGCTTCATGGATCTCAGTAGCGTGCTTATGTAAAGGACCAAAACCCGGCACCCACGAGTCTTGCCAAAATCTGACATGACAACCATTTCTAACAACCCTAGAGGGGCTTTGTTCCACCAAGCTCCAATACTTTGTGATACCTCTCCAAATATGAGAGGCCTTAGAACCACATTTAACAGTAGGGAACAACAAACCACCACAATTATACTTGCCCCGGATAACCTTGGCCCAAAGAGCCTCTCGGTTAGTAATAAGCTCCCACCCTAGCTTCATCATATAGCTGGCAATGACTAATTTCATACTTCTAAATCCAAGTCCTCCATCCTCCTTAGGCTTGCAAACAACGTCCCAAGAGATTAAATGACACTTCCTTGCTTCTGCAGTAGTCCTCCAGATAAAATTTCTACAAAGTTGCTCCACTTCATCACAGATAGATGCAGGTAAACAAGTAGACTGCATTATGTAATTAGGAATACTCATGATGCAGCTTTGTGTTAAGGTGATTCTCTCAGCCATGGATAAAGTCTTTGCCTTCCAACCTGACAATTTCTTCTTCACTTTATCAATAATGAAAAAATAGGACTCTCTTCCTTTCTTACCAATAATAACAGGCACTCCAAGATAACTAGCTATGTCGTTTGTTATCCTAATACCCATGATGCTACTGATGCTGCTAGTAAGGGCTGAATTTACATTATTTGAAAAGAAAACCTTGGATTTATGGAGATTAATTTTTGTCCCGAGCAATTACAAAAACTGTCCCGGATAGACTTCATATTTGTTGCTTCCTGGTTAGAAGCTTCAGCTATGAGAAGCAAATTATCAGCAAACATTAAGTGGGAGATCTTAGGTCCACCTCTTCCAAATTTCATAGGTTTCCACTCTGCTGCCTCCACAGCATCAAGAATGCAATGACAAAAAGGTAAGGTGAGAGAGGGTCACATTGTCTAATGCCACGAGAGGGGGAAAAACTCTCTGAGGGTCTACCACACAATTTGTGCACAGGTTTGAGGAAGCCAAACAAGATTTGATGATATCAATCATATTCGGGAGAATAGTTAGCAAAGCCAAAGATTCTCCAATGAAATCCCACTCCATTCTGTCATAGGCCTTTTCCAAGTCCACCTTTATAATCATCATTCTTTTCTTACCAGATGTGCCACTCATAGTGTGAACCGCTTCTTGAAGGATAATGGAGTTATCAAGAGTACTTCTGCCTGCTATAAAACTATTCTGATTAGGGGCAATGACATGAGGCAAGAGACTCTAAATTCTGTTAGCAATGACTTTAATGACCACTTTGTAAATAACATTACAAAAAACTATTGGTCTAGCTAGACAACTTTATTATTAACATGGGGTGTAACTTCATTAAAACATCACTTAAGTTGTCTAGCCAGAAAATGTCAATATGATAAAGTTCAGATAATAGATCAATATTTTCTCTTTAATTACAATATCGTAACAACATCAACATAACTTAATGGAACCCCATTTTAATTTATTCATTTGTGCAAGTTATTAAGAGCAAGTTAATGGTAAAATATTAGAGTAATTTGCAGGGTATTGATTAGTTTAAGAGAAGTATTACCAACACACTCTTTAACACTCTATTTCCAACACATTCTTGTCTATTGGTTAAAAATCAAATGGGTCACACTTGAATTTTGTAGGACCCACAAGAATTTCAACCAATAAAAAAGAATGTATTGAAAAAAGAGTGTTACAGAATGTCTTGCTAGCATTTCTCGTTGTTTAATTCAATTCAAGTATCGTGGTTCTATTTGAAAATGGTTTATCGTTTGTGTATACAACATTTTGTGTAGATTATAAAGGTGTTTTTCATTTCAATTGATAAAAAAAATTTGTAATTTATTGGGAGGTCCTGAGATTAAATTACATCTTAGGACATGAGGTTCTCTCACTACGTATAACATGTTTATGTTGATGTATGTGTGTAGTGGTGAATGCATCAGTAAAGTTTCTTAATTAAAACTTACAGAATTTTCTAGTCAAACTAAGTTTTTTCTTCTTTAAATTGGATTTAAGAATTACTTTTTTTTAGACAAAAAATTGTATAAAAATGGAATTGTTGACAAAATTAATAAGTGCACTAGAACGAGTTCAAACAAACCAAAGAAGCACAATTAACATGGAAAGAACTCTAATAAAATCGTAATTAACTATAATTACCCAGACCTAAAGTTCATCCAAAAATATCTTTATCTCACTGTGTTTTTTCATATTCAACCATTCAAGGCCTGCTTTTCCTTTGCCTTCTGGATCTTCAAGACCTCTTTAACAATCTTTTGCTCTTCAACCAAGAAAGCTCGAATCCCTGACGACACCTCCAGACAAAACTCCTCCATAGGCACGGTTTACAGTCCAACGGTTTCTAGGTAACCTTGATCTCTTATATTCAGTAGGCCTTAAGTGTGGAATCCCTTGAATCCTCTTGCCAGTGATGAGGCATTTGGGTCCACTGGCCCTCTTCTTAGTGGTCTGATAAACCAGCTTCCCACCAGGGGTCTTGACGACTCTGTGCTGGCTAGATTTGGTGGCACAACTATGCCGCTTCTGATAGGTGATACGCTGCACCATCTTTGATCAAGCTCTGCCTTCTACGTCTACGTTTTGTGTCGCTAGGGTTTCAAAGGTGGATTTAAAAATTACTTCAGATATAAATTGAAAACAAATACTAAAAGTCAAGATAAATGAATAAAGAAAATCGTAAGAGTTAAAAGAGAGAAAATAAATTCGTACTATATTTTGAAGTCCTTCTTACAGATTTGAGAAAAATAAATTATAGCAGGATTTTCTAAAACCTTTCGTACTGTATTGAAATCTATGCAGTCTTTTGAAATTACTTAACTTGTACATGATGAAGAATATATTGGGAATTACTAGTGAGTTGTCTCAACTCTCAAACATCACAAAGAAGTGATCAAGATATTTCAAATGCTTGTAAGAGTGTGCAAGAAAAGATTGCAACACATGAGATGATGATTGACATTATTTTATTAAATGAAGTATCATTATTTTGTGAGAAGCAAAATATAAACATTCCAAACATGAATGATGCACTCATTACACAAGGAAAATCAAGGCGTAAAGTTTCAAAAACTTTACATCACTTTCAATTTCACTTATTTTATCCAATGATTCATTTAACTAAGTTATATCCATCAAAATTTTCTCTTGTGGAACTTATGGGGCTTGATGGTCTACTTGAAACCTATATCATAGACGTTCGATCTAACGATCAATTGTAAGAGTGTGCAAGAAAATATTGCAATGCATGAGAGATGATGATTGACATAATTTTATTAAATGAAATATCGTTATTTTGTGAGAAGCAGAATATTAATTAAATAGTAATTAATATTCCAAATATGAATGATGCACTCATTACACAAGGAAGATCAAGGCGTCAAGTTTCAGATTTACATCACTTTCAAGTTAAGTTATTTTATCCCGTGGTTCATTTGGCAAAGTTATATCCATCAGAATTTTCTCTTGTGGAACGTACAGGGTTTGATAGTCAACTTGAAACCTATATGATAGATGTTCCATTTGATGATCAATTTTCAAATCTAAATGAGATTAGTGATTTTTCTGAAATTAATGTTGCTGAAAACTAAAAGTATATTGTGTATCCAATGATATATTTATTTTTGAAGTTTGCTTTGATTTTGTATATGACAATTGGAACAGTTGAAAGATGTTTATCTATAATGAATTTTGTAAAGAATGAAATGCGCAATCATATGACAAATGAATGATTGAATAATTGTTTGGTTACATACTTAGAGAGATATTTTCATAGTATTGAAAATAAAAAATCACCCAACATTTTCGAAATAAAAAAATGCGCAAAGAACAATTGTAATTTATGAAAGCTTAAGTATCTTGTGTTTGTTTTATCATAAGATTATGTATTTTGTGTAATAGATATTAGGTGTAATTACGAATTTGGTAAAAGTGAAAATTATTTTTTTATTAATGTATTTTATATTATTTTTTTATCATTTATATATATTTATAATATTTTTTTTATATAAGAAAATATTTATAGATTACTTTGTACATCATTCTTTTAAAATATATAGATTAGTATGTGAATGAGTTTTTATTATTTGAATATTAAAATTTTGATTGATATCGTATGTAATTTCATAAATATTTATTTTTATATTTTATTTATTTTTTATTTTTTTAATATATTCACATCAAAATAAAAAGATACGGCATGTTATCTCTATTTTGATGTTAAAAAATTATTTTCATATGGATAAAAGTTAGGCACTTTGGACTTGGCACAGATATATATTTTGAACGAAGATCATTTGCATCCCTGCCATTTTGCCACGAGAAGGCCCATTATATACACGCGTAAATAAGAGCCGTATAGTAGTGCAGCTGTCCAGGCACGGCACTTGCTCCTCAAACTCTGCAACACCCGCAGTTAAACAGGTGACGTGACCAAAAGCCAAGCCACGTGATGAACAGCACCACTGTTTCAGTCAACCTCTGCAACTCAGAACCTGACCCTTTCAGTCTTAACTAAATAAAGAGCACACTGACTCTTTTTATACCAATTTCAGCGAAGTGATGCTTATTACAGAAATTTAATATAAAAGTAAACTTTTTTAAGAAATTGGCACTCGGTTCATTGAGCCTTTGTTTTCGGTAGCGGATGAAGTTGGGACGAAATTCAAGAAACAGGGTAGAAGGAAGAAGAAAATGAGTAGAATATGAAGATATTTTCGATTGTTTGTTAGAAGAGTAATAAGTAGGGATTAGAAAGTTCTATCTTCACTTGTTTGATGGATGGAAAAGTGAGAAAAAGAAAATATATATAAAATATAATGATATTTTTATTCTTTAAATAAATATTTCTGAAAACTTTTTATCGAGAGATAGTAATAGGATGAGGAGGATGAAAAATACTTTTTTGGAGGCGTGAAATCTCATCAGATAAGAGATTATATTTTTGTGGGTCATGGCAAAACTTTTCTCTCTTCCCTATTTATACCCTCAAATAAATACATAAAAAGTTGCTTTTTTCACTCACTTTGGCCATCTTTACTTCTATCTTTCTATATTCTATCCAAACAGACAAACATAAAAACTTTAGATTAAGTGTATCTTTGGATTGTTATTTGTGATTGTAAAAATAAGTTTGCAATGATATAATTATTATTTTTTTGTCTTCCAATATGAAAGCAAAATTTTATTGAGTTAGAAAAACGTGATTTTCCAACTAAGAATCAAACACACCCTAATGCATTGTTTGGTTGGAAAGAATGTAAGAGGAAAGAAAAAGAAAGGAGAGAAAAGGGATGGATTATGATACTTTCTCTTATTTGAAATGTCTAGAAAACATGAAGAAAATAAAAAAAAAAATCTTAAGGGATCCATACAAAAAACTTTCTTCGTTAGAATGGAAAGAAAACTGAGAGAGTGATGAAATTGTCTTGGGAAGTGTGGGGTGGGAGGGTAGGGACGTGATGTGTTGCTTTAGAAATATTTGAATTTAAATTTAAATAAAATATTAAGGATATTTATATTAATTTATAAATATTTTTTTTCCTTTCATTTTTTACTCAACCAAACAGAATAAAGGAAAAGTTTTAACTTTCTTTCCTTTCATTTTTCACTTTTATCAAACAACTAAATAATCATTTTATTTTTTACTCTTTTTCTCTTCTTTCCATTTGTTGCCTCTTCCAAACATTGTGTAAGTTAAGCTATTAAGAGTATAGGTTAAGTAAGTTTGAATTTTCAGTTAGCTGTTGTATTGGATCTGCATTATAGTCCTTGGGTATTGCACGTAGACTTTGCCTGCTATATTGGCTATCCAGGGCCTTGTATTAACTCTATAATTTGGTAAAGTACTGCCGGTACTCGGTTTTAGTGAATCTTTACCTTTTCAAAAAATAATAATTTAAGTTTGAATTTAAAATTTATCTTATTTAATAAATGAGTCAAATTTTAAATTTTAATAAATTAAAGACTAATTAAAGAACAAAGGATTACATTGACATTCTTATTCATAATAAGAATTAAGAAATACTGTAGTTTACTAAACAAGTGTTTTGAATTGTCTTTTAAATTTTTTTATTAGATGATACCTGTGTTTAGTGCATGCAACAATCGCACCGTATCTTCTATTATGCTAAAGTTTTATCTAACAACAAATTAAAGGCAGAACCTTGACTACTAGATTTTTGTCCACCATTAAAAGATTGTAATTTATCATGAAAATTTTAATAAGGGCCTTTTGCTTGTTGAGTTGTAATTAAGGAAAAATACAAACATTTCTAGCTTAGGCTGTGAGTTATGTGTAGTGACATATTAATTATGGGTGTTTAGATCCAAATGAATCAAAAACAAAAAACAAAAATTGAACAAATATATTTTTATTAGATTTTTCTGCAGTTTTTTTTGAAAATTAATTTGTTTGGTTTGATTTTCGATTTTTTTAAAACCGAATTGAATCAAATGATATATATAAAATTTAATATTTATTTATTTTTTTATTACTTACAGATTGCTTTAACCTAATACCGCACATCTCGGTTTCCCTCTATCTAAGTTTCTCACATAAAGAGTGTTGCTGAGTTATTCTCTTTTTATTAATTTGTTAGTCTTTGCTTTTCCAACAATACTTATTAATTTGATGTACTGTAATTTTTTACTATTTATAACGTCCAAAACATGAAACAGATATTGGTTAGTTTGTTATGTTTTAATTTTTAATGTCTTTTGTTAGCTGATGCCTCAGGAACTATCTGTAGGAGGGGCTAGTCTTATTTTCTCTAATGTACGAAAAAAAATTAGTATGCTATATGTTATACCTGTTGATATTATTTAGATTTACTTTTTCCTTTTTGTATGGATAAAATCAATCATACCATCTAATTCAAACCATTTTCAGTCAAATTGCAATGGTTCCAATTTGTATAGTAATTAATTCAGTCCAAACCGAACTGTAATTTATTTATATTTTTGCGCATCAGACAACTTTTTAATTCAAAACTAATCCCAACTGATCCGCAATCATCATTGCTACCTATTCCATGTGGACTTATATATAAGTAAAAAATGGTAAATTTTTTAGACTTAAATATAAGTAAAAGTCAATCAAATCAATCTTATTTAATGTCATTGTGTCAAAAATACCTTTTGTTTAATTATTTTTTTATTTTTTCAAGAGCGTTATACATTCCCAAGACATAACTTTCAAGAACATTATACATTCCAAGAACGGATAGTTTAATAATTATAACTTATTTTTTACACAAAACAAAACAATTAAATTAATATAATTAAATTTTTTAATATATGTGAAGTTAGGTTTTTTTTATTCATGTATAGATTCGGGAAATATGTGTTTTTTTTGTCTGAGTGCAGCTGTGGCTCTCCGCAAAGTTCCTCAATGTAGTAACAGTTCATGGAAAGAGTATTAAATAGGCCATCAACAATTTTAAATGTAATTATTGCCATCAAATTTATACACTAAATTCAATGTGACATGAGTTATTATGTTTAAGATTTTTCTATCAGGTGTAAATTTGTACATGTTAAGAAATCAATAATAGTAATTCTCTATTAAAATATGTTGCATTCAATATATTGAAAAATTAAAAGTGTGATTTCCCATAAAAACTTCCTATATATTATTTTCTTAACATATATAAGTTTGCACATGATTGAAAAAATCTTATTTTTATTCAATTATCATGATGTGAATATTAATTAGCAAACTGTTCACGACCTCTTTGTGTTCCTGTCATCAGGGTGAGCCATGTCCTCTTCCCATTAATGAAAACATTTATGCCTTTGGGTCATCTTATAGGTTTAAAGATGGTTTTATATTGATAATATTTGCAGGATGTAGGATGTTATTTTAACATGAGTTTCATTAATGCACAATGAAAATAAATTTTTTTATACTGTTAATCAATTATAATATAGTATGGATGATTTTTAAGACACATAGAATAAGAGTCAAACATTCTAAATAATATAATAATTTATGATTGATTGACAATAATCTTTTTTTCATATGATCCCCATACCATTAAACCCTTTTGACAAATTGATTAAAAAAAAACTCTTTTTACATATGTTTTTTTTTTGTAACAATAGGGGCTAAAGCCCCCTGTTGGGGCCGACACCCTATGCCACAAAGGCCCGACACCCTTGCCACAAAGGCCTGGATACACCGCTGCCCTGTTGGAAGAGAAATTGTAAGAGAACTTAGTTCTCGGTATGGATTTATGGTTTTTGGATAATCCGTTGGCAAAATTAAATTTTAATTTTTTTTATAAGCACAAAGTTAAATTTTAAAGAAAAATTTGGTAACTTTGATTTTGATTTAAAGTTAGTTTATAATAACTGATTTATATTTTAGTATTTTATTATTAAAAATGATTTTGATAAAATGAAATTTGATTTTGATAATGTTAAACCAAACCGACTTTTAATTATATATTTACGACATTTACGAGTGATATGAATGTTGGAAGGATGAAAAAGTGATTAATTTTCTAAAGGTATTATGATAAAATCATAGTTAAAATCCTAAACTGAATTTTGGTATACCGGATAAGTAAGAATTTTTTTTTTTAACCAGGTTTGAAATACAATCTCTATCACAGGTAACGGAATTTTGAAGATGCAGAACATATTAAAAAAAATTGATATGAGCCACCCCTAAAAATTTAAAGCTCAATTTGGATTAGGGGTGTTCATGGGTATGGGTCACCCCGATGAACCCGTTAGACCGACCCAAACTGAAGCAATTGGATCAGGTAATTTTGTAATTCGGGTCCAACCCGAACCGATATGTCCAAGCCCGATATGGTTTGGTTCGGGGTAACGAGTTTCATAATTTTGAACTCGTTGACCCGTTACCCAACCAGTATGTATATATTAAAAAATATTATTTTATTTTTTTTAAAAATACCTTTGCTGATCACATTGCTTGTGACTTTCACTCTTTCAACCTTTACTGAACCGTCCCTATTCCAGTGTTCCTATTTCATTTTCTTTCCTCTTCCTTTACCCAGTTACACAGCGCTGCCCCTCACCGTTCGTTCGCCTTAGCACTATCGTCCACCCACCCGCCCCTCACCATCTTGTTCTGTGTTCGTTAGTCTGCACCGTCGTTCATTTGCACCGCGTTCGTCCACACCGCCGTGAGGGACGACCCATTCTGTTCTCCACCGCTTGGTGCCGTTAGACATTCATCTCGACGTTGTCTCCACCGCGAGATGTGTATTTACTGATGAGTGGATGAGTGGTGACTTCTCTGTTTGTAAAACCTACTTTGAGATCTCGACATTTGGTTTGTAAAATAGGGGGCATTTTCTTCATTGTTTCTTCTCTATTTGAGATTTGGACATTTGGTTTGTAAAATCTAATTGGAGGAGCACTGCTTCTACCTTTTGTTTCAGATTTGAGAAGTGTGCATATTTTCTTTCGTACCTTTTTCCCTTCATCCCTTGTCACTGATCTGTTGCTTTGGAAACCCGATGGATTCGACTAATTGAACCAACCCGTTTGGTTCGGGTTTTTCAAAAAAAAATACTAGAACTCGACCCGACCCGACTCGTGAACACCCCTATTTTGGATCCACCAAACTCAATTTTGAAGTCTCTGACCAACGGGATGCCAAACATTCACTTGCGAAAGAGTCTATAGTACCTTCCTTTATAATGACAGTGTCAGTATTTTTTACATTATTAATCAAAAATATATTGTTATTTTATAATAATTATAATAAAAGTTAGAGTTTAATTGTTATGTACTAACAGTGTAAAGTTTTTTACACTATCAACCAATTACGTGTCAATTTATGATTGGATGTTTATGTAAAAAGGCTTTACACTGTTAGTGTACAGAGTTTAATTGTTATACACTGACAGTGTAAAACATTTTTACACAAATATCCAATCATAAATTGTCATATCAGTAACAAAATTTGACTCTTATCCTAACTATATTAAAAGTCATTCATATCATGATTGGTGAGTGGTTAACAGTATAAAAAAATTTAAACTGTCAGTGCATAGCAATTAAACTCTAATAATATATCGATATTAATTTTTTATTTTGGCAAAATAGGTTGATTGGTGCTATACATTTTTTTTTTACTTTTCACATCGATCCTATAAGTTTTTTTTTTTCAAATTGGACCTACACGTTATGTTTTGTTTCCATGTTAATCTTTTCTGTCAATTTCGACCTAACGCAATCAATTTTGACCTCACGTGACCATAACGTTAGTCTGACACGTGGCTTTTGATATGATACTATAAGGTTGAATTTGACAAAAAATACTAATGTGGAAATTGAATATAATACGTAGGATCAATTTGAAAAAAATATAACTTATAAAACCGATATGTAAAATAAAAAAAACGTATAAAATAAATCAACTGATTTTCCTTTATTTTTTTATACAAGACAACAGATATTTAAGAGCTTTTGAAAATTATTCAAATTCCACGTACAGTAACCTTCATGTTGAAGCTTTGATCTGACGCATATGACACGCGCAAGCCATGCCTGAGAGTTCTTCGGTGCTTCTCTCCGGGATTCAGCAGGCGCAACATATCTTACCTGACTATATTAGCAAATGTCAACTGGTTATAATCCATAGTCCCAAAATACACTTCAATTAAAGCCTGGAAAGACACGTGCGTGCTGACTGCTTAGTTGAGTTGCATGTTGTAATCCACGTACTCATCCTCGTTCTATATACTGTTGGCGCTCCTTCGAAACTGCTAACTAGAAAAGAAGCAAAACCAGGTTTAACCTATGTACGGTACTTGTTTCCTAGGATCCATGATGTGGTGTCACTGTCATCAAATTAACGGATACGAATCTTGCTATTAACATGCAATTAAATATAGAAGAGAATCGGTGTTCGTTGGTCTCTTGTAAAAGATATTAGAGATGCATGACCTTGTTCAGTGACGACTGATCTTAAACTAAATTTTTGCGATGGTTGAATAATAAAAGCGAGTATTATTCAACCAACCCAAAATATATATTCACTTAAAATGATATTAGAGATGCATGACCTTGTTCAGTGACGATGGAGCATAGTGCATGGAGTTTAAACCCGTACATTCTTATAATTGATGTATCGCAGCTTAATCAACTCATGAGCTGACTGAAGAAGGCACTCTTTCCATTTCTATATCATTGGAGTTGATTTCATCTTTCCTTTTCACGTCACTTATATCTTTGGAGTTTATTTCACTTTTATTTCATTTTTCAAATTTGAAATATGTATCTTAAAGTAATACTTCCAGTAATTTAACAATGGTTTTAGATATGATTATATAATATTTTATATTGAGCATAAAATAATAATAATAATTTATATTTAATTAATACAATAATGTCAACTATTATATTACCTCATATATATTATATTTCTAATGGAGCATGTTAGAATTTCTCCGATCTTTTCAAGTTTTTTTCGATAAATAAAGCATATATTATTGAAGTCACTAGTTTTAAGTATCATCGTATTCCTCCTCCGTACCTTTTGCTTAAAAATTAGGGAAAAAGATAAAACAATGTCTTTCGTACATCTAAACAACCCAGATGAGTAGTGATCATAACAGTAAAATAAAAGCATGTTACAATTTACAAACAAGACACAGATGAGTAGTGATCATAACAGTAAAAACCCAGACTGCATCTCCTTAGACTGTGTCTCGGCCGGCAGGTATATTTTTCTCCTTCTTTGACATTTCGTCAATACATTTGATAGCTAGCAGCCTCTAGCATATTGACCCATTTGGATGGTGGTTTTGGTTACGTCACGAAACATAATTGACTTGTACGATAGTACGTAGAGTTGAAAACAAAGGCCTCTTATTTTTGTATTTGATTTTGTATTTTTACAAACATTATCGTTACTCATACCAGTCCACAATACCAGACCCCTGGAAGTGTAAACACGAGTTGAAAAATACCATCTACAGTACCGGTCCACACCAGACCCTGGAAGTGCAAACACGACTTCGATACATTCTGCTTCGTATCCGTGGCAGATTCAAGAGTTTTGATATGTGGAACTAAAAAATAGTTTATAAATATTTTTATTAAAAAAATATAAATATGCATAAGCGATAAATAAAAAATCACAGCAAAATACGGGAGATCACTAAAAAAATCACTTAGTTTTGGAGACTTTGATGTTAATTTTCTTTTAAAATATGTCTCCATACTAGCATACTAGAAAAAACATAAAGTTAATCAGATACTTAATTAATAACTAATTAAAATTAAAACAAAACACTACATTTTTCAACTCTACAAACAATAATATTTAAACTAGCATTACGAATTTTAATTAAGTTTAAAAACTTATATGATTAATTCGTGCATATACACAACATGAACTAAAAGAATTTTTATATATAAATTTGTTAAAAAAAAATATACACTACACCAAATTTTGTTTTTAGTGACAATTATTTAACGGCAATAAACTAATTGTCAGTATTTCATTACTTCACTTAAAAATTTTGTGACCAAAACGTATTAGCCGCTAAAAAATCAATATTATCGACAATTCCAACCCCCATTTTGATTTGTTCCATTTCTACCTCACTTCCCCAAAATTACCTCACCTCACTTCTCCGATTTCATCATTTCCGATTTCATCATTCTCAATGTCAGTCTCATTCTCAATCTCATTCTCAAGACATCATTCTTCCCAAACAATTTCATCATTTCCGATTTTGAACCCAAAAACACTGGAGATTTGCTCGAAATGTAGATTCAGAAAATCTGTTGTTCTTCAACCTTTAGATTTAAATAATCTGAAATTTTCCTCTTCTTCGCAATCATCCTCTCTCTCTCTCTCTCTCTCTCTCTCTAATTCTATCAACCTCAACATTTTTCTCTCTCTTTTTGATTTCTTTGCTGAATTGTTGAAGGATTGCTCTACATTGAAATTCAGGAACACCCAAATCTTATCGTCACCTCAGTTCGAGCTCTTGAACCAGATCTTGTCAGGTTGAACCAGATCTTGAAGTTATCGTAATTAATCTGCATAATAGCTAAGTTAAATGTCCAATAATGAATTGTTTAAATGTTTGGTTTCTCTTCCTTTTTCTTGTTCAGACTTTTTCTATTTATTCATATTCATCTTATTTTAATTTCCTTTGCTTTTTGTCTTCCCTAGTATAAACTCATCGATGAAATGATTCTAATATTGCAGCAAATTCAAAATTCACATTGATGGAAAAAATTACCATTTCTTATGTGAGGTACATCGTTTTTTAGTGTAAAATCAATGGATGTATTTAGTTTATTTGTTAATCATATTTTGGGAAGCATCAACTCTTTTCATGAGCTTGATAAATTTTGATTTTGATAGTGTTCTAGAGTCTTTGTTTAATCCATGTAAATTCATGCATGACTGTTGGTACTTCTGAAGAATAAATAGTTTCATAGTTTCCAGTTCACTTTATGTTATTACTTAATTATGAGCTATTCTGAAGTCAAATAAGTTAGTATGAAGATTCATAAGCTGTCCTTTGGCCAAGATATGAAAATCTAGTCATTCTGAATATTGGGATGCTTGAGTAGAATCAAGTTTCAAGGTATGGCTATCAGGTATGTTTTAGAACCTTATGTGGCTTCTTTATTGTGTGGTAAAGGTTTTTTTAGTTTCAAGCTTTGGTTTTTCATTGTTATTTTCATTGTTTATGTGTTGTTGTTGTTACTATGGCAGGCTATCTGAAACTGAATGGGCTGCTAATACCAACCTACTCAGACAAATTACTATTTGTGGACTTCTGTAAGAAAACTACTCTTTCATGCACTGTTCTCTGATTTCTTTCTTCTGGTTTTTAGAAGCTTTTATGCCATTGTTTTATGCAAGTTATTTGCTTAAATCTACATGGAAGAGATGCCCTTGATCACAGCTTTGTAGGGATCACAACCTTCCCTAAGTGTGAGTTCTGTGAATCCACATTCAGAGATGTTTTTAAAACTGTTGCACTATGCATTCTTTGATTGTCTCTAAAGTTATTTTTGAGATGTTTTTAGTATGTTTTCTTAAAATATGTGCTCTGTTTTAAGACATTAAACTTACAACTACGAGGCAAGAAACTTACAGCTTTAAGCTTTCAAGGCTTTGTAATTGTTTGTGTCATTGATAACAAACAATTTGGAGCTGTTATTAAGCAGAACGGGCATTAACCCTCCTTCCAAAAATCAGTTCAGACTATACAAAACAAATTAGGAAGAAATATATATAGCACCGCACACATACATATAGGGATATATTACCAAAAGAAAAATAATAGCTCTCATATCCACCTACAATTCCCGAATAAAAAGAAAGCAAACAAACATCACAGTACCTGAATCATAAATTTAAAAAAAAAAATGGACAATCCCTCACCTCTTTGATGAAATCATCTTATATTCTTAAAGCTTTCTCCAATAATATAGGAGAAAGATGAAGAAAAACTCCCAAAGCTACTCCATTTTTGTCTTCCTCTTGCTCAAACTCTCACTCTCTTATCCTAGGTTTCTCATTTGGTGACCAAAGGCCAAGGAGAATATAATTTGCTACACTAGTTAGCCATGGATATTTTTAGTTACTACTATATCCCTGCATGCACCCTACATTTTACATAGTATTATTAATAAGCATGATAAATTGAATTCTTGCATATAATTTCCTGGGCAGGGATAGAATTTTAATTTTGGTTAACTGTTACTATAATTTTTTTCTTTAATTATCATTATATCACATGTCACATTATTATTAAATCAGTTTGACTATAATAACAATCATTAAACTCAAGAATATTTTACTACGCAAGAATATGTACAAAGAAATTGGTTTATCTCCATCAGGGATTGCATAAAAACTCAGTTTGACTATTCTTGCATATTGTTGCTATCTTGTTGAACTTTCTTTTCTACACCCATACTACTAGCAGATACATGTACCTCTGTCTAAATGACCAAGAATTTCAACATAATTAAGTTTTAGCATGTAGTTTGATCAGGATATTACTTAATAGTTTGTATAGGAAACTCACTTTTGGAACTGAAAAACTATGTTTTTAATTAGGATAATGTTTAATGAATATATGATAGACTTAAAGCTTTTACTTAAAGATGTTTCTTCATCATCATGATTCGTTTTCTTTTCCATGTGTGATTCTGCAGTTTTTTTTAACTACTTCCGGCGCATCTTCAAAAATATTTTCAGCCATGCAGAGCAAATTTCTCACGTTTGGCTTAAATATACATTTCTATGATGTCTTTTTCCCCTTCTTCTTTGTCAATGTTGTTTGAAGTGCTTCAGCTTTATCACACTTTGAACTCATTCTAGAACTGTTGAATATCTGGATAAATTGTTTAAAGTTCATTAACTATTTTAAGGGTTTTAAAGATTCATGCTTAGACAAAATGTTACTTTCAGTTCTGATACATCATGAGGTAGTAAACACATTTAGAAATTGGTCCTGGTGTTAATGGCATCGTTTGAACTATATGTTGATTTCACAATGCTGAGTTTGAGAAACTTTTTTATTAAATTAGCCTTACATGTTGCAAAACTCAATTTCCATGGACATGGGCCTATTGTTACTAATTGACCTTTAGGCGCCAATCTGCTGTTGGCATTGTAGTCATCACAAAAAATTTATCGGTTGTCTTCTGATAGTTTGACATAAAATACTGCAGGCTATGATAGTCCGAGGTTTTAAAGGGGACAGTGACACTCATAAAATTTACTTATTGTCAGAATCATCTTTTGGGATGGCAGATTTTATATCCTTGTTGTGCTTGGGAGTTGTCGCAGGAGCTGCTCTCCTGTCTGAGTACTACCACTACCTAGTCTAATATAATATGTGCCAATCGTGCATTGGTAAGAGCATTTTGTATTGGTGTATGAATGTTTGTATGTATTTATGTCAATCATTGAATTTCTCCTCTCTTGATTAGGAGGTTAAAAATGGTTAGAGTCCCTTGTATGATCAGGGGCATAGCGACTTTAGTTAGTTATGCAGTTTCCCCATGAGGATATGAAGGGGAAGATATGATACAACGAAAAATATCTAAAGAATAAGTGAGGAAAATTTGGATGGCTTCTGGTGTTATCTTTATCAGATATTGAGCAGGGTTGGCACTTTTGGTGACATTCTTCTTTTCCTGTTTCAACGCTTTTTAGGAGGTCATTTGTTTTATTTATTTTGTTTCTTATAGTAGTATTTTCATGCATGTGCTACTCATCCTGTAATACATACAGGCCAAGACAGTTGATGCTGTTAAATTGTAGAAATGATTTAATTGAACTGTCAATTTGACTAGGCTTGAATTTCTCAAAAAATAAAAATAGGATTTATTTTAGTTGTCTTGATGGCTTTGTTTCTCTTGATGGCATTTATCTACAATCTTATTAAGTAGTTTTTGCAAGCCTATTATTCCTTTTCCTCGGATATGCTGATGTGGATTGCAGAAAAATCCATTAAAAATTTCTGATGTGGATTGCTGCTTATTCAATTTATAATAGCAATGTTGATATTGCCCCTTGTTGGATCAATTTCCTTCGTAACATTTCAGATTTGAATCTCATTTTTGAGTAACTAGTATTGTTTTGATTGCAGGTCTAAGTTATTGCTTCAATCCTAATGCACCGTGTTCTTTTGCTGTTATACTGAATCCATAAGCCTTTCAATGCCACTGAACAGATTGTATTCTTTTAATGTTATGCAGATTTTATCCATAAGCCTTTCAATGTTTTGTGACTATGTAATTACATTAGTTATTGGGCTCAAAATGATATTAGTTATTAGATTCAAATGCTTTTTATGTTTTGTTGATGACACTCTTGAAGTTAATGATAGTTGTTATTTTTTGTTGTCGATTTAATGGAATATATTTTTTGTCAGTTAAAACTTTTGTTAATCAAATCATATCCGTTTTGAGTGACAATTAATCTTTATTTCATGGCAATCGTAATTGCTGGGAAAAGCCAGCTAGAACTTTTAGCGGCAATAAAAAAAGCTGGTAAATGACCTTAGAAGATAATTCTAAAATCATATTTAGCGGCCATTAAAATTGCCGCCAAAGGCTATAATAATTGTCGCTATAACTTTTGACTTTTAGCGGCAATTATTTGGGTCTTTACCAGCATTTCCTATAATTGCCGGTAAAGCTTTTAGCGACACTGGATACGCCGGCTAATTAATAATTGTCGGTAAAGATTTTGGTAGCCATTATTATTGCCGCTAAAGGTCATAATAATTGCCACTAAAATTACATTTTGTTGTAGTGATAGATCTACTGGAATATTAAATACAACAAGGAGGCAACAAGTAATTGTCCGTTTGTTTGAGATTTTCTCAAACGTCAATTGACGTTTCAACTGTTAACATAAAGCTCAATTTTGGAGCTATAGAAAAAAGTATATTGGAATGCTAAACAATCCTGTTTGCCTTGAATGAAAGCTAAACCAAACAGATTATAAGACAAAAAAAAAACTACTTGAATATTAAAAAATAAGATTTCTATTGTGCAAAATTAAGTTAAAGTAATTTGTACCTTTAGAGTATAAAATATTCATTTCTTCTTCTAATTTTCTGGAAAACCTCAAAGTGAATCTTTGGGAAAATATTTCTTTATCTATTTTTCAATAATACAAAAAAAAAAGAAGTAAATAATTCACAAAAAAAAGATAAGGGACTTCATCTCTAACTAGACTAAAACAATAGAATTTTCAACTAAAAAATAGAATTTTCAATAATAGGCTCGCGCTGTCTAGCTCTGAATGAATTGAGCAACTGTTTGGTGCGGTGGTAAGCAATCCAAAATTAGGTTGGGTTGGTCTTATGGTAGAAACTGTATCTTACTTACATCTACTTTTGAGCATAAAATAATTATCAAAATATTATACGAAAGTGAAATTTTCGAGAGGAAATTGCCCCCACACCCGTTCACGTGCATCCCCTGGCTGGTAGAAATGGAAAAAAGTAGCATTTTCAAGTGAGTTACTCGATATTTTTGTTTTTTCTTTTTAAAAGCCTAATGAATTTCATTAAAAGAAACAGTGTTACAAGCACAAGAAGTGCCTAAATCAAACACTAAACCGAAGCATCAGAAGAATCAGAACAAAACCAACAAGAAACGAAATAATAATTTAGCTCTAGGAACTGATATTGCTGCAAACCATAATGCTTCCACCTTAACAACCAGCCAACACTTCCCAAAAGAAAACCAACATCACATAGCAAGAAACTCCAAACATTTAACCGAACTGTCCACAACAACCCCTACACATATGCAGAATAACAACTCAACAGCCACCAGATCAATCAAAGAACACCAAACCAATACCACCGGAATTATCACACCAGCAAACCAGAGGCATCTTACCATCCAATTCCACAGTAGATGAAACATACCAACCAAATTCAACTCTGCCAACAAACCATAACAGAACACTAAGCTTCAAACCAGCACTTTTCTTAGTTACCAATAGCAATTGGAAAACAAAATCCTTAGAGCATTAACACAAATTCAAATAAGCCAAAGGATTCTTTAACCATGAACCGAAAGGATAGTGAAATCTGTTTGTCTTGCCATTAAGCCAAAACCATGTCCTAAATTGTGTTTATTCTTTTCTCTTCAATCCCAAATATAAATAATCCTATTTAATAAGTATATGTCTAGCTAAATATTTAGATTTTTCAAATAAATATGTTAATTAATGAATATCCCAATTCATGAATAGAAATTAATTAAATTCATGTATCAAAATATCCAACAATTCCTTCATCAACAGAAACAACATGTGTGTTGTGATGTAGGAGGCAGCTGGCAGCCAAAGGAACCAAGGATGAGATTTCATCTGCTTCTGGCTAGTGCTATCAAGCAACTATTAGAAAGGTAAACAAATAGGAACTTAGGTCATCAGTAGAAAAAAATGACCTGAGGGCTGGGAGAGTTACATGGGAACTGAAGTCAAGTTTTCAAAAATTCTTTATGCATACTGCTATGTTGCCGTACTCCCTGCTAATTAATTTTCTTTTCATACAACTTTTTTTTTTTATTATTAATTTAAGAAGTATAATCAGCATAACAAACAGATACTACTAACTCCAGTTGCTGTGAGAAGTAATAACCATGATTGGTCAATGGAACTTGTTTATTTTAAATAAGACATACAATCTATAGTTCAGGAGTAAGCCGATTGGAACTCAATAATATTGTACATTATAAATTCCAGTCAACAATAGTACTGAACCACATAATTCTGGTACCTCTTCAACACGAAACCTGAGTATCATGAATCTATTTTCCACGTCCTATCCACACATATTGTAATGGGCATATCTGCACTAATCCAGCTGCTAGTGGGCTCCATTACTTTTGGTCGGCCCAATCCCAATCGTTGGGCCCAACTACTGCGTTCTGGATCTCCACACGAGCCCACATAAATAGAAACACGATCTTGTCTTGTCCTCTATGGTTCCCTGTGGTGACTCCCGACATAATTCGGAAAATAAATAAACAAAAAATTATTTTGCAACATAATTAGTAAGTGTTAATATACTGATTAACTGAGTATTACCCTTCTCAGTTTTTTACTTCTAGAAGGAGGATGCTACTTTTGATTCCATTTGTTTGCCTTTCATTTTTCTTTTCCTCTGAAGATGATTAATTAAACATTATAGAATTCCAGTTTATTTAAAGTAACAACATATTAACATGTGGTTGGTCCGAGTGATAATGAGCTTGGATCCCTTAAGCAAATGGTTCGGGGTTCGATCCCTGACTATTGCATATGAAAAAAACTTGATTGAGAAAGATCAGCCCGTCAATGTCATATAGTACCTTAAGATATTAGTCTTCATAATTACGCGTGAAGAATACATTGCGAAACCATAAAAAAAGCAACAACATATATATCTTTTGTATTTATAAATATTACAAATTTTTTACATTTTATATATTTTTTAAAGAATAGATGCTAATTACATTCATAAAACTTTTTCATTTATATTGTGCACAATATTTTCTACAAAATAAAAGTTCATTTGAGTTTAACTTTACTTTTTTTATTAAACTCAAAAGAATTACACAAGAATAGTACAAATCCTCCTACTGATAGCATATTTGGAAATGCGTCACGAACCTATAGAATCACGTTAGACACTTAGAAGCTACTCTGTGGAGCTTCTCCAAAATCACGTCCAAATTTATTTGCAATACGTTTCCAAATATACATATTGTTTTATTAATCTCCTTACTTGATAAATTAAAAAAAAATATTGAATATATTTTTTATAAGTTGAAGATAACGAATGCTACTATATAATATTAACTAGAGTCACCCGTCATCGATTATTATTTTTATATAAGTTTGCCTTTATTAAATAAAGATGTTCGGGATCCAATGGGTGACGCTCAATTGGTTGCGCAGGCTGAGCTTGTGGGGGAGGACCGCGGTTGGAATCCCACAAAACATATTCTTGGGGAGGGGCAAAGAACCTGAATTGTAACTAAGCATCCGAGCGAAGATTAGTCTCATAGCGGGTCCAAAGGACCTAAGCTTGTGGGAATACTCCGTGGATCCACTGTAGAGCCAAATGCCCTAATTACAGTAAATTCCAATAAAAAAAATTAAAGATGTTCGGGGAAGGAAGCTTCTTTAAAGGAGAAATAGAGCAATTAAAGTAGGATGGTGGCTAGGTATTTAGGTAATGGATTAGACTTTTTTTAAGGTGAACTTGAGTGTAAAATGAGTAAATAAGGGTGTACCTTAATTAGTTAAAATGGATTGAGATCTCAATCTATTTTAACTAATAACGGATGTATGCACTCTTACTTTTTCACTTTACCATCAAAATCACTTTAGAGAAACTTTATTCTTAGGTGATAAATATGTAAGAATATTCTAACTAGGGTACTTTATTTAAGATGTATAATTTGGCTATAAACCCTACTGTAATTAACTTGTTTAGCTATAGATGTATACGTCAATTTTATTTGCTTGTATTTATCCGATTTTTGAATTTGTGAGATATCAACAAAATTCGGTCATCTTTGACAAAAAGAAAAATGAAGATGTCGGTGACTTCATGAGTATGGATCTCTAAACTACATATATGCAATGAAAGATATATTATTCCTTCTCTTGAATCTTGATTCTTGAACATCATTTATCCACATATTGATGGAGGTATATTTCCAATATTTGACTTTATTGCTTTGTGTCTGTCAACAATGAGGTATCTATATGTGATCAGGTTCCCTTCAAGAAAATTTTACTAAGAGAACCAATGTCGATTAGCCGTCACAAGTTCAGTCATCTAAATGAAAAAATAGACATTGAAAAGGGGTTTTGCCTTTTTATATAAGTTTTATCGATTCAACTCGAATTAATTAGGATGCAATAAAATTTCAGATATCAAGGATCTCAAACCAAAATTATTATGTGTTGATTAACAGTCCAATTAAACTAATCCTATAAGAGACTTGTCTTACATATATAAAAAGTCTACGAATTGATGTGTTCATGTAAGAATCTTAAGGAAAGGTTTCCCTTTAAATCACTAGCTAGCAGATTCATATATTAGGTATACACAAATTAAAATCCATCACAGTACGGATGAGATTCAAAATAAGTAACAAATGCCATCACGTGCATGTGGTGCAGATCAGTACCCCTAGTCTTGTTTCCTTTTGACAAAAAGAATGAAAAAAATAAAAATAAATGGATCCCTATTTCTCTATTTGGAACATGGTATAACAACTTAATTGAGTTTTTGGTTTCTAGGAGAGAGAAAAGTAGGGAAGGAGAATTAGCTTGTGAAGTGTCATTTGTCAAAGTTCCTTTCAAAACCAAGGACTATATTAATTATAGACCAAATGTCTGTTTAGTTGTTTTCACTGCCAAAAGCTAGAAAATTTCCTGTGTATATTAGACACACACGTGCTAGGTAGCTGCAATTGTCAAACCTTCTCTAGACCCTGAACTGCCCTGAACTAAACTTCAACAGGCAAGAGCAAGAGAAATGCTAAAAATACACTGGCCGTATATCAAAGCACCAATTTATAATAATATAGAAAAACTTGCTAAATCAGATAACATATCTAAATTCCTACAATAAATACGCTTCCAAAACACAGAAGCATATACATCATTCCCATGTGACACCTCTCTCTCAGCACATACCTGCAAATTAAACATAGGTATACAGAGCCAGATAAATCAGGCCTTGCCACATGCTAACTATTTTTTGGAAAAAGTTTAGTCTGATGTTGTGTTTGGATGGGGTGATGTTCGAGGGTAATACATTTTAAGAGGGTAATTGAAATACTTTGAATTGAAATATGTTATTTGGATGTTTTATTATGAAGTATTTAAAATTCTTAGAATTTAATGAAATATTTGTTTTAGTTAAAAAATGAGGGAATTTCAAATTCTACGTAAATAGGTGGAAATTCTAAATTCCTCTCATCTCAACCACCATCCATCATAGCCAATCACCGTCGCTGGCCACCGGATCACTGTCGCCGGCCGTTGAAACACCGCCAAACGACCTCCGGACCACCGTCAACAGCCACTGGACCACCGGTCAATCACCACCGTTGCCTCAAAATTTTTAAATTTGTGAAAAATAAAATTTTATAATTGAATGAAATTAAAATCATTTATCCAAACAAAAAATTTTAAATAAAAAGAATTTTAACTATTCTATCCAAACAAATTATTTTCAAAATGAAGATAATTCAAATGAAGCATTTCAATTGACTTGTATTTTAAATATCCTGGAATTTTGAAATACCCCACCCAAACACAATCTGAGGGGTTTTCCCTAACCTAAAGTCAACACAAATCATCATCTTTAATGAGAATTTCTTATGAAACAACAGTCTCCTATTCACGATTTTTAGATTCAAATTCAAATCATGCAATTGTTATGACCAGGGTTTGAAATAAAGGTCCGCAGCTGCGATTAGGCTGCAACATTACATTTTGATAGTTTCTGAAATCAAATCGCGACCATAATTATAATCTCATTGGCTGTATTGTTCCATAATTATCCGTAATAATGATAAATGCAACTCGGTCGTAACTGAGGACCGCGATTTAAAAGCTTGATTATGACTCAGTTCCCACTACCAAATGTTAATTATCTGCATTAATAAAAATCATCCAATGAACCAACAACTTTTCCATATACGGTGGACAACAATATTAATCATAAAGTTAGATGCTTCCTAGGAACCGGAGTGAGTGACTATATACCCATGTACTTCTCTTCATTAATCTCTCCATGTTAATGTCGCATCACTATATGAACCCGAGTAGAAAAAATTGAACCAATATAAGTTCAGCCCATAATGGGAAAAAAATTGAGTAAATACTCAATTTGGTCCCTGAAATTGTAGGGTCGTATCAACTTAGTCCCCCACATTATCAATATTCCAAAATGATCCCCGGAATTGCAGAAAGTTAATCAGATTCGTCCCTCCGTTGGTATTTGCATGGACTATAATGACATTAAGTTGGTAATTTCAGGGATGCATTTGAAACTAAGTGAATAATGTCAGGGATGCATTTGCTACATTTTGTAATTCTAAGAATCATTTTGGAATATTGATAATGCGGGGGACTAAGTTGATACGACCCTACAATTTCAGGGACTAAATTGGATATTTACTCGAAAAAAATTCTGGTAGGGGTAGCAGGAATTCCCCTCATATACAGCACTGCCTCTCTGTGCAGGACTGCAGAGAACATGAAGTCAAATGCGATATTTCATGAAATTTCCTTAGAAAGAAAAGTTTACTGTGACGTCGCCGTGTATTATGGAGGAACGGTCCATTTCACAATAAGGTGGCTAACACTGTTTTTGCGTTACTATAAGCAGACAAGTCTCGGGTATCGAGACACGTGGAAAATATGGACATTTTTAGGCTCCTAGTCCTAGGTGGTGTGGTGTGGTGTGGTGTGGGGGTGGGTTTCCACCCTCTCCCTCTGGCTTTGAAATGTACTAATTGCTACAGCTAACATGGATATATATCGTACCAAGAGTAAAAACAGGTAAAGACGCGTTAACTACACCAATGATGTAATGTTCTCTCTCTCTCTCTCTCTCTCTCTGTCTCAAACTACATTAATTTTCTTCTATTATATTCAATTTGATGCCGTGTGGTTGGTTGAATTTTGAAAGTGTTAGGAAAAAAGATGTGGAAAATAACTGAAGGCTTCGAAATTTACGGGGTTGATGATGGACAATGTTTACAATAGTCATTAAATATTTTTTAGCATCGATGTTTCATGAAAATAACCTGCAATAGAAGGTTGTTTGCTTGACTGAATTTAATTAGAGCATTTAATTGAAGTTTGTTATGTGTTGATCATACCTTCCTATTTGAGAATTTATAAATATGTCATGTCAGGTGAAGATTTAATTGTGTTGCACGCAAGTTTTCCATCAGAGAAGAAATTAATTTAGGAGTGTTGCGAGCTTGTACTGCTAAAGATTGATCTTAGAATTTGGAGTAGCAGAGGTAATAAAAAAACAGAGATCTAGATGGCTCAATAGTTGTGTATAAACGAGTTAGGATAGGATTTTGCTTGATGATGACAATAATGAGTTGTCAATATTTGTGAAAGTACATAGTTATATGTATGAGTGTGAGTATGTAATAGGTTTGGGAAGGTGAACATAGCTTCAAGAAAACATCCCATTGGCATGGTGGGGCTCCAGTCCCCGACCCTCATTTTTATTTCCGGCCCCGATCTCTATCGTGAGGAGTATTTCTCCTCCATCCCCATCCCCATCCCCACTTTCCCGTGAATTTCTGTAGGAATCCCAAAAGGGCAATTGGTGCAACAATTAATTGTGTTGCATGCGTTGCATTATATTATTACTATATTCTGTGCAACAAGAATTGTAGATGAGTTTGAAGACAATACCTTTTTCTCACCTTAGCTCGTTGGCGACACCTCCATAGCAAGAGGTATTGTAGCCATCGTCATTGTATTTGTTGCTGACATTATTTTTTGACGTTGTATGTCTCGAAGCAAGATTATCTCACCTTGCCGAAAACAACCGTTTGCAATTTCCCACTGATTCAGTGCAACCTTTTGAAATCCCTGCAAATAAACCAGTTGTTAGTTTAATTTGTTTGGATGCCGAGAAAATTTTAGCACGACAAGTTATGTTGAAAAATATTACTTAGGAAACAAAACTCGTGTGAATTAAGTAGGTCGCACAACTAAGCTGGGGCAACAGCTTTCTCTTATGCCTTTGCGTGATTCCGTCCAAACAAGAAGCAAGGCTTCTATTGGTGACAACACAATTTTGAAGGGAATGAAATTAGGGTTAAAAATTAATTTAATAAAATAAAATGCACACACACACACACACACACACACACACACATATATATATATATATATATATATATATATATATATATATATATATATATATATATATTAAGGGTATTTCTATAATGTTCTTGGGGAGTATGGACTCCATCCTCGAGTTGCCTTTGAGGGGATTTTCTCCCCCACCCCACAGGAAAAAATCTCCATCCGTAGGACTTTGAATTTGGAAGTCTCTACGATGAAAATTGTCATCCCTAATTTGTGATATAAGATGATGCTAGAGCTATTGCCATTTGAGGTCCACACATCTATCAGTAGCTGCATTTCAATCCTCTAATGATCAATACTTGTACTTATCAAGCACATATACAAGTATTTCTTCTTTGATAACAAGCATTTGGGATAGGCTCCAAATGTAATGATGACTATACAAACTCCAACCACACTTAATATTTGTTGATAGCAATTTCAACCATGAATAACAACATAGTTGTTAGGATTGGGGGAGTCTAAAGCACCAGGAAATCTTCTTCCATGGGATGTTCATGGATCGATCTACTTATATTGTCCTCAATGTAGGACTTATTCCACCCACACTTGAAATTCTAACAATCTCTTCTCAAATGTGAGGGCCTCCACATAAGACTATGCTTCCCCGCACTTGTGAAATTGTTTCTCTTCCTCTTTTTCTCACTCATATATATGAAGAGGTGGCCAACAATTCTCTTCTTAACATTAGGGTTAAAAAAGGATCCACTTAAACTTGATAAAAAGACTAAAATAACCTTCATCCACTTTTAACTAAAGGATTGAAGTGGGTAACATACTTTTGATGGGTAGTCGATCATCCTCACATAAGAGGGAAATCCAACAAAACTCTCTCACCCCAATTATGTAAAGGAGAGTTCTATAGCGGCAATCAACGTGCATTTATCAAGTTTATCTTTTGGCAAATCTTTTGTTAGCATGTCTGAACCATTTTCGTCGTTATCAATTTTTTTTTTTAAGTTCTCGCAATTTCTCATTCAACATACATCTCTATTACCATGATACCTCACATCTAATTAGAGTTAATTTCACATCGTTTGTCACACATTTGTACTCTAATTCTAGCATATACTTCAACATGTAAGCTAGGTGATGTACTTTTTTTTAGAGATGTCTAAGTAATATTATTTTCCCGAGAGATTTTTTTATACACTTAATTATTTATTATTGTACTCACAAGTGACATATCTTACAAAAAAAACGTGTTTTACTGACTTAATACACTAAAGTATAAAATTAAAGTTTATACAAAAATCCCTTCATAACTTATTAATTAGTTATAATCCGGGTAAAAAAGTTATTCATTATTTGTGCAGGTTTTTTTTTTCTTTTTTTTTGTAAAGCTAAAATATATCAAAGAGAGTATAAATGATATTCTAACCCAATACAATAAAGATCTCAACTTTTAATAAAAAGAGTAGCATGTAAAAGCATAAACCTGAGGAGTGTCATCTTTATTTACGTGACTACTGTTAGCTCACTGGAATATATGTAGCTGAAGTGACTTTTATAATTTTATTGTCAGTTACTGTTAGTTCTTTCACCACTTTACCTTACAGTTAAAATTTCCTCCTCTCTGATTCCTGTCTAAACTAGCAGTTAACTGAATGCATCAGATTTGTATGTGTAAACAGTTGTTGTGAATAGAAACAAAGAAAGATAATAATAATAATAATATTATTATTATTATTATTAGTAATACTAATAATAGTAATAGTACTAGTAGTAAATCTCCACTTGCGTTTATTTAACAAAAATTTCCAACTTGTGTTTATCTGGAAGTTATTCTACTTGTACATCTTTGTTTGCCTCTCCCTTCACTGAACCCTAGGTCTGAGATATCATTTCCAATAGACAAATAATTTAGAGTTTATGCATTTTGATCACAATGAACTGCATGCAATTTACCATTCTGATAAATCTATGCTCAAACTGAAAAGTTAAGGAACCACACATATTGAAGAAGGGCAAAAGAAGAAGAAAGATAGTAACATGCATCAAGAGATCATAGAATTGGTATTCAAACATTTCAAGAAAGTAAACCTTATCATTATATTCAAGATTAATTAGTTAGGCAAAGAAAAGGTTCTCTTGCCTTTTTTCTATCAACCTAAAAGGAACTTCAAAGAAAAAGGAACTGGAAATTAAGAGGAAAGATATTGCAAGCAACACCGAGACTCCATAACAATCTCACAACTTCTGTTACTGTGCTATACATCACCACTTAAATTAACTTTCTGTTGTTTCCCTAGCCTGAGTTCAAGGTCTAAGTCTTCCATTCCAGGATGATTAAGTCCAAGTACGATTTCTGCAGACTGAAAAGCCAGGCGTCTATAATTTGAACATGGCTTGAGGAACACAGGCAGTGAAGAAATGTCAGTCTTCTTTAGTCTTTTGCAACTGATGGTGCTTTTGTCCCCACAAGGAACGGTTGGTGACTTTTGTCCAAACATGGAAGAACTCAGTCCCACAGACAAACTTGTTTCAACATAATTATCGCAATCGAAGCCTTTAAATTTACCTTCTCTTAAAGTCACTACTCCTTCAGGTTCTGAATATGGAGACCCCATGTGGTCTCCCCATATAATTGAAGAATTATAAGGGGATATAGTATGCTGCTGACCAAAATTTTCACCTGTGGATATAACTCTAGAAGGTGAGAGTCTGGTTGTTGTGATTGTAGTAGCAGGGCTAGAATAAGGATTAAGATAACAATATAGCTGGGAGCTTGAGATTTCTGAAGAAAGTTGAGTACTTAATGAGTTGCAATCATTTTTGTGATGATGATGATGATCAAGTTCAAGGTCAAGGGGTTCATTATGAGGGCTAAGATTTTGTTTGAGCCTAGCCCTGTCCCTTCTGTGAACATTCATGTGACCCCCAAGAGCCTGAGCAGACCTGAACTCTCTTTTACAGAAAGAACAGGAGTATGATCTTGGAGGCCATATGCTCCCACCAAGTACCCTAGCAGCATCTTCTGCAAAAGCCCTTTCTTCCCATGTGTAATTTTTGCTGCCATCTCCCACTGCTGGTGCTGCTTGAAGCTGTGACTTCAGGATTTGTTTTCTATTCATCCACATCAAGTACTGAGATTCCTCCATCATGCTCATTTGCAAAGAAAATGTGCTGAAGTTGAGGGTAAGAATTCAGGGTAGGAAATAGAAGACTTATTATATAATGAAAAAAGGTATAGCGAGTGAAGTGAATATAAATGGTGTAGGGGGTGCATGTACCTGTAATTATATTTGAAAGCAACTTAAGAATCTATGAGGGAAAGAGAAAAGGACCAGCTATAAAGGTCTAGTTATAAGTTCTGTGCCTCTCTTTGGTTTTTTGTAGTGAAGCTATTGGTTTTTTTTTTTTTTTGCTTGGTTTGCTACACAGGCTATAGTGGGTCCCATTTAAGCAACTATCTTGTATCAGATTTGATTCACACGGATGAAGGATATGATAACGGTTATGATCTAGTAAGAAATACTGCAAAACTGGATCCCTGAAGCTTCCATCAACCCCATACGGTCATTGTGTTGACATATTTTATGGTAAATTTATAACTGTTACTATGCAGTATGTATATGAAGTATAGGTCATGTATGGATTGACACCCAATAGCAACTGTGCATATTGCGGTTGTATGGATGAGGATTTGCTGTCTCATTTTGATGTATAATACTTTGTCCCTATCAATTTTATCTTGTTACATATTCTATCTTTTTTAAATTATAAGAAATTTTAAATTATGTGACAAGATATTATTGGTGAGGACAGCGTGTGGTATACAAAAATGAGGCAACAGATCTTCATCCCGACTTTTAAATCTAATGGCTCTAACATTTTGAATGTGTTTTTTATTATTTTATATGTTTTTTATTAATTTATTTGTACTTTACTGTTTCACAAACTAATATAAATGGTTAAGATCACATGTAGTTTCTAACAAACTGCAAGTGATCCAGTTGCGGTCATTTATGTTTCTCCTTCCATACAGTAATTAAGGGGTGGAATAGAGAGGGGAAATTGGTTTGAGTCTTGTATCTTCCTGACCTTATGGATGGGTCTCAGGAGGCTTTTTGGTGGTGATCACTGGATGCCGTAAAGATGGGGTTTAAAAAGTTGTTTTTTTCTTCAGATCTCTTCTGCTTTTCCATGCTTGGGGATATGGCTTGTGTAAAGAACATATTGAATTCTTTAGCTGGGTTTTCTAGGTTCAATATGTATTTAACCTTAGCCTAAAAAAAAAAAGTAACTAATCTTTTATTGGCACTCTTTTAACTTTTTCTACTCCGAGACCGAGCTTGGTAATTTAAAATTTTAAAATATAAAAAATTGAATATGATAAAAAAGAAACTAAAGCATCTTGACCAGCAATTAATAACTCAAATGCTTAAATCTTAATTTGAGATGTGTGTGATATATTGATATAGGAAGTTGTATTTTCTTTTTTTTTTTTTTGTATAGATGCTCAAATATCAAATCCATTTATTTAGTCGGTTCACATAGATATATACAACAATTATTTATGCAATAAAAAACTTTAAGTAGAATTTGTTTAGAAAGTTAATGAAAATTTCCTATTTTTGATGTAGTTGAGTTTTGGAGATTGAATATTTGTATATTAATAATAATTTTTGCAAGTAATTATTTATATTTATCAATTTATATTTTTAGTATCAAATTATATCACCGTGCGACACACATTACCAAAAAATATCACGCCGCACGCACTAGTATAATTAATAAGGAAAAGAACTACAAGGCACACGTTAACTAATCCGACAAGCGGCATTTGCAAATCTCAACTTCCCTTTCACAAAACATGCAATAATATAATTTAGGAAAAAATACATACACTTTTCTTAAACTTTAGCGTGTTTGTAGATAGACATCTTCAACTTTTGATTTTTTTCAATTAATCCTTAAACTCTAACTATTAGTGAAATTAGTTCTTCTATTAACCTAACCATTCATTTTATTTAAATCTAAACGAGTAAATATCCAATTTGGTCCCTGAAATTATAGGGTCGTATCAACTTAGCCCCCCATATTATCAATATTTCAAAATGATTCTTGAAATTACAAAATGTAGTAAATGTATCCCAGATATTATTCACTTAGTTTCAAATGCATCCCTAACATTATCAACTTAATGTCTTTATAGTCGATATAAATATCAACGGAGGGGCGAATTTGGTTAACTTTCTGAAATTTCAAGGATCATTTTAAAATATTGATAATTTGTGGGATTAAGTTGATACGACCTTATAATTTAAAGTAGTAAATTGAGTATTTTCTCAAATCTAAACCGTTAATTGGGTTTTCTATTTTAAATTTTGTTTATTGTTAAAAAGAGTCGGTTCGTTCTCGTTTCTGGGGTTCGTTCTAGTTTCTCGGGTACTTCTCCTCCTTCTTCACTAAGCCCACCACTTCTGACTTTACCTGTATTTCACTATCATCTGCTTCACTTCTCAATTGTCATTTCATTTCATTTTCTGCACACACCACACACTACTAAAGGTTTAGTTTAGGTTAACTTATTTCATCTTTGTCATTGATTATTCTCTCCCCCCTTTGTTTTTTCTCTGAAATTACCCCTCGCACACTCTTCTCCTCTTTTGTTTTTATTTTTCTTATTCTCCGTTATTTCTACTTCAAACACTGACAAAACTCCACTATTATTATGGAATTTGATGGAATTACAGTGTTCCATCGCCATAATACTTCATTTTATTTTGCCAAATTAATGAAAAGTATTTGGTCTTACTGTAGCAGTAATTTAGATAAGAATCTAAGTTTTGAAGAAAAAATCTAGATCAATGAAATATATGGAACCGCGGAAACGGAAGTGATTAAAGCAGAGAAGAACTGTCTCACTGATTTTTTTCTTTTTTTAGAAAATAAAAAAAAATGTAATTAACCGTTCAGATTTAAGCCAAATGAACGATCGGATTCGATCATCGTTAATGGTCCAACTTTGGATTAATAGAAGATTAATTTCACTAATAATTAAAATTTAAGAATTAATTGAAAAGAATTAATAGTTGAAAATATCTATTTATAAATAGGTTAAAGTTAAAGGATGTATATACACTTTTTATTATATATATTTTTTTTTTATCCTTAGGAGGCATACTTAAGTCTTACATGAAAAAGGGAGAAATTAAAATCATTGCGGAATCCAACTTGTGACTCAGTCCTATAATTTACTAATTACTAATAAGGAATCGCGGAGAGAGAGAGTGAGTTGCATTTTTGCTCTTGTATATTGCCGGTGAAGCTCATTTATAGAAACATACAGTGCATAACTGTAATTCGAAGTGTTGAAGTCATTCCTTTCTGTCGTCCTGAACAAACGATGTATCAAAGTTTATGCCGTAGCTAAGGGTCAACCTCGATTTGATAATCTAACAAACACAAAACCTTTTGCATATGTATCGCTCGATCAAAAGTCGTAAACAAATTAACATAGAATATCTTCTTGGCTTTTCGTCCCATATACCACGTTAAGCTAAGAAATAACAACAAAAATTCATTAGTCAAAGTCCCAAACAAATGATGGATTAAATCTCTCTCTCTCTCACACACAGACTTCCCAAACAAAGCACATGCATACTGACAGCAACCTTTCCTTCATAATGGTGTTAATTAACTGTCTTCCAAATTACTTAAGCAACGTTTGTTTAAGATTGTCTTCAATGCGCAAACCACCATTTGGAATTACGTTCTAAGAAAGCTTCAATTTGAAGATCTGGAAAAAATTGAAAATTTTGGCTTGGGACACTACTTTTTCCCTTTTGCATTAGAGAGAATCTAAACCAAGCATAGCATTAGTTTTACTTAGCATTATAAAAAACTCTCAATACTAGGCAGAAAAACTAAGTCCATCCAGGGAATTAACTAAACAAAATTTTTGTTTGTATCATTGACATGTGTGAGTTCTTACGATGGTAATTCAGAATTTTAATGCTTAGTATATATGGTGACTGTGTTTCTTAAAACAATGTCATTATTTACACCCAAAATATAATTAACACAGTTAATACACGTTTCATATTGACATACATTACATAATTCATATCACTTTACAATATATTATATATATATAATTACATTAGCATAAAATGTCTGTATATACAAATAATGTAGATATAGTAAGTATTCTAAACATATTTTCCTCTTCAAAAAGTAATATCTTTAAATCTTGCAAAGCAATGGCCTTTTTAAAAAATTAACCCAATAATTTTTTCATATAAAATTAATTATTTTGTGCACAATCAGGAGTTGATCCCTGGACCTTCAACCTAATGATAAGTTTTTATACCAAATGGGCTAACTTATGTTTGTTGATATATTATACATATCACAAAGCTAATATAAAAAAAATACAAAGTGGGCCTTTTTTTTAAAGAAAAAATTGTTTTATTTTGAGAGACCTAAAGTAAGAGCTTCACTTGTTTTACCCTTGGACTGGGATTCCCTAATTAATGTATTTAGAGCATCTCAAATTTAACTCATCTTTTCATGAGTCTCGTTATGTCACATCACCACTTTTTACTTTTCATTATTTTAAGTAACTCTTTAATTCAATAGTATAACTCTAAAAACTTCAATAAATGGGTCCCACGAGGTTTCTCTAGTTTGTTTCCCCCATCTTTTTCATGATTTTTTATTTTTTATTGGGTTCTTCTATTAAAATTATAAGCATGTAAACGTCACATCATCGTGTTTCAATGGCACAACTTAATAAAAATAATTTCTTATTTTTTAGAATTACTTAAGCACTCTAGTTGGAGTTGCTCTAAACCAAGAAGAAGTGCATAAGTTTTCCCAAGGGAGAAAGGATATAGCTACCATTTGTGCTGACATAAAGCTATGGAGCTACCCATGTATTTATGCTAATGTTGTTGCACATTTGGAACTAGAAGCAATTAAGATACGACAACACTACAAGAAATTTGTTTTTTAGTGACAGATAAAATCAGTCACTGTATGTTTAAAATCCGTAGGTATATGTAAAACTTACATTCACCTACGGCCAATCCAACCGTCCATTATGAACGACAAATAACAACGGAAAATGACTGTCACTATAGGTTTTACCTTTAATCCACATACATTTACCTATAGTTGTATTTGACTGTCGATAGGTTTTACCTACAGTGCATCTACCTTTACCTACGATTTGACGGACACAAATACTTATACCTAGAGTTTTAACGGCTATCACTAAAAGTGTCCGTAGGTATATGACAAATTTATTATAGTGCAAGTATGATCTGAAATTAATTAAGATTGAGTTTGAAGTTTGAACAGTCATACCTTGTACACAATTAAGGACATATTTTGTATTTGTTGAGTTAAATTACGAAAATTTAAGGTTAAGGATAATTTTCCTTCAACAAAGATATAGATGTGACAGGATTTGAATTAAGATTAATTTAATTAACATGGTTCGCTCTTATTAATTGTGTCAATTATAATTGGTCATTTAAATATGTCTCTATAAATTAATTTTATCAATTTGATTTCTCAAAATTTAATTTCGAATATTTTAATCTCCATTAACTCTAATCCACACATCATTCTCCTTGATGAGCTAGACAGAGGGATTAAAATATTAAAGATTTCAATCTTGAGAGATCAAATTGATAAAATTAATTTGAAAGGACTAGATCAATAACAGGTGTATATATTTTAGGAATGAAAAACGGATATTTCATTTTTATTTTTAAAAATTGAGTTTAATTGTTATATACTGACATTATAAAACCTTTTTACACAGATATCAAATCATAAATTGACACGTCACTAAAAAAACTTGACTTTTATCCTAACTACCTTAATAGTCACTCATACTATGATTTGTGATTGATTGACAGTGTAAAAAACTTTACATTATCAGTGCATAACAATTAAACTCTTAAAATTTTCCTGATTAGTCAGCAATGAAGATATATATATAAGATGATTCTTAGATAAATTCTTTATCGTTGAACCGGGACCATATAACAAAACATATTTTTTTGACAAGTATAATAAAACATATTATGTAGAAACTATATGCAGTTAAAGGATAGGAAGTGCAATGATCACTACAACATAATTAAGATTTATTAGTAACATTTTTCAAATGTTACTATTTGCATTAATAATATTTTGACAAGTGTTATATATTGGACATGTTACTAAAAGGTTTTAGCAACACTTTAACATATCATTTGCAACATTTAAAAATGTTACTAGTTTACTCTTTTTATAACATTTCACAAATGTTACTAATTTACTTTTTTTTTTTTGTAAGATTTAAAAAATGTTACTAATTACCTTTTTATAACATTTTAAAGATGCATTTACTTTAAATCTTTACTTTAAAGATGTCACTAATTTTGTAGCAATCAAGGCAAACACAAAAAATAACCTAAAAATAGTTCATATATATATATATATATAATCAAATCAAATGAAAGTTATTCATCTTCATTCACATTTAAAATAAAATCAAGTTTTACAATAATGTCAATATTATAAAGAAACTAAACTAAATTTGTCTATCAAATCATTCTTGATTTCCTAATATTCATTAGGACAATTTCCTAAATTTCCCTATCACATCAATTATTGCTTCCATCTTCTTCATATGTTCTTTCCGTAACTTCTATCAAATCCACTTCAAGTAAAGGTAATTTCCTTTGGCATCTCTGCAGAAAATGAACGTGTCCGAACCACCAAAAGTATTGTTGCATACCAAAAACAGTCTCATTAACTCCAAAAACCTCCAAAATCATATAAACATAAAACATAACATCAAACTCACTGTCTTCAATTTGTGTCGATGTCATGAAGGTCTCCTCTAAAAGTTCAACCAAATTATCATGCATACTAAATTTGATCTTGTTCCTTATTCTTGGCTTTTTTTTGAAGATGCACCATGCCCATGAAAATTCCACTTATTATAACCTCTATCAAATCCATCACAAATTAAATGTTCATACACTTCCTCTCGATTACTTCAAATACAATTGTTACAATTCGTACAAGGACATAAAATTTGATCTTCTTGTGCTGCATTATGAAATCTTGTAGTCGACGACCAAATACCTACTTTTTCTTGAAGAATATTCTTTATCTTAGAATCAAATTCTAACAAACATAAAAGAAAAATGCGATAATTTGTTGGTGGTATAAAAGAAAGAACCATCCAGATTTAGTTCACCACAAAATTTTACTAAAGCAGAGGTCAATTCATAAATATGGGTTTTAATTAGTCCCAACAAAAAGAAAAACAGAATTCAATGGAGTTGAAAATATATAGGCGTTTAAAAACAGTGTTATAATTGAACAGGGAAATATAAAATGAAAACCATTTCTAAAAGAAAATAAAAAAATGCTGATCAACATAGTTGTAGATACATAATTCCAACAGCAAAGACAATAATAGAACAGAAATGAATTATACCAAGATGTCAAAGTCATTGACTCGTGAAATCCATAATATTTCATTATATTACTAATAGATTCTAGTCGAAGTGACTTCACTCCCACCTTGTGGAAGGATAGTTGAAGATTATATATATATAAGAGGATGGCCTAATTAATGAATAAGACTAGAAATATGAATGGTTTCTTATCGAGCACTATTACATCTGAAACAAAAACATAACATAGTATAAATATATTTTAGGTTAAATTAATCCGTAGGTTGATGAATTATTTGAGAGTTTTCAAATAAATTATTATACTTTAAAAATTTGTAATTTATGCCTTGAACATATACGAAATTTGTAATTGGGTCACTCATACACTTTTTCGTTAGGTTTCTTTAAGTATCCGTTAAGTGATTAATTCAGTCGTCATTTGTGAGTCCTTGAACTTTTTGAAAAAATTTAAATAGACCTTTATATTTTTTAGAAAAATTCAAATAGATCATTGTACTTTTTAGAACCTTTACAAAATCCTAACGGAAAGGTGTGCGAGAGACCTAATTACAAATTTTTCATGTATTCAGAAACTCAATAACAAACTTTTAAAGTATATGGATCTATTTAAAAATTTACAAATAGTTCAGAAACCTACAGATTAATTAATTCTATATTTTATTTACTTTTCTCTCTTCTTGTTTCCCTCAATTTAATAAAAATTAAACTTCGATACATATTGTGGCTGATATGGTATTGCATTTAAATTGTTTAAATAGTCTTTCCCTTTCCTATTTCATAACCAATATATAGCGTGTTTGTTTGCACGTCAACAAATAGCTTCCACGTTACATATGAAAAGAATTACTTTTGAGCCAACGGGGACGAAATTTTAGGGGAACAAAAGTGAATCCAAACACATGCATAAACTAGTAAATAAGTCAGAGAAATTAATTTATTACTATGCCTACTTAATTGCAGATTGTGCAGAGACTGCAGACTGTGTCTCTCTTTACATCAACTCAGTATGTGTCTTGGGAAGAAATTAATTAAAAATGAATGATGTATGTATGTTTTCGACATTAATTTATTAATTGGTTTAGGAAAAAAAAAGAGAGAAAAGAAAGTGGAAGGAAAGAAAAGGAAGAACAAAAGAATAGAAACTAAGATGAGTATTTAGCATGTATTTGGTTTAAATTATTTTTGCTGCAAGTGGAGAAATTTGGCTTTCAATTTTTTTTCACTTGAAGCTTTCTCTGAACGCAGCTCTAAACAGGGTTTGCTTAATAGAAAACCTCAAAGCACTAGAAATAGTACTAGAAGGAGAATGTCTAAACTTACACTTCTTTCTCCCGTGGCTCATATCTTAAATTTGATTTTTCACTTGAAAACGAAAACGTAATGATCAATTAGTAAGCATCACAATTAAAAGTTAAAGTTGTGGCACAATACTTGCGCCAATCTACAACTTTTTAAACTATTTCAACAGCAAAATTTGTAACAAAAATGCTAAGAAAGTATATTAAGTTATCTGTAATTCTATTCGAAATGACACTATTATTAATATACGAAAGCCTGCAAAATGAGAACTCTGCTGTTCGCATCATACCCAGGGAAATGCATCTTACAGTAAGACATAACTTGATGTTCTGTACAAAAGTGTAGTTCAGGAAATTTGTGGTTAACTGTAGCAGCCCCATGGATAAAAGGGGAAGCCCTAAGCACACCTCAGTAGAAGAGTAGAAATCTGACTCCAGCTACAACATCTTTGCATCTAAAAATTACTAATTGATAGGTAAACATGGGATTTGACTCGACCGCAACTTGTTGCATCTTCAAACTGAGAAAACTACCTGGTTTCCCTCCTATAGTACTTTGCTGCTTTGAATCTATCAGCTCCAAACAAAATTAGGATGTGAATGTGAACCACAATTTTCTGCACACTAAGTATGAGAACCCAGACAGCCTTGAATAAGAACGATCAAGGTTGGGGGCTCAAGGGTTCATACACACAGCAAAACCGGTTTCAGGAAGTATATTTAACCAATACCACCAGTATCTTCATGGCTTTCTGTTTCATTTGAAGGATTAGTCACCAAACTTCCTACTGACTCACCCTGTTTGTGCAGCAAACGCTCAGAATCCTGTTCAGGGAACACCTCAGCCTGCAATGATGGAGCAAGGTTATTCACATGTAGCCATGTCAGTTCCCACAAACTATCACCACCTAAGGCACTTCGCTGCACCAGTATAGCCTTTGTCTTCATAACAAACAAGATGTTCTTAAGCAGCTCAGGCACTATCTCTTGAAGCTTCTCACTTCTTTTTCCTCTCACTTTCACCTTCATATACTTTTCCATTCGGCTCAGTACACCTAACCATAATTTGCAGAAGGTTGTCAATTGTGATAAATCTTGGATTAATTGAAGAAAAACTTTAGACAAGAGCTTCATGGCCAAGATAAGTGTGCCTTCCATGTTGCGGTAGTCCTTTTGAGAGTGACCTTGTGCAATTTCAAGCAGGTCATCAAGCACAGTGAAGATCACCAGATCAAAGCACTGTAACCACAAACCATGTGGGAGATCAATCCCATTGGCTCCTGTCAAGCATCTCTGCAAAGATAATAAAGCATAATTTCTAACCTCCTCTCTCTGGTCTAAGCACACTTTTCTTAGTCCCTGAACAAGCCTCAGCCACATCTCTCCAATATCCTGGGACAACTTAGTCACTTGCTCCTCCGCCATTGCTTCCTTAGCTTCACTAGTCCACCGTGCCAAGCAATTGACAGAACCTGCCATGAGATCTAAAGCCAGCACAGATCGCTCTGACTGTCCAACACGTGATTCAGCAAACTGCCTAGCAACATCTACACAGAGAGCATAATTAGTTGGCATCAAATGGGCACCATCAGACATTATGAACAATAGTGCATCGAACCCAGCCTCAGATGCTTCTAGGTGTCTAGCTGTGATGGAAAGTAGTGATGTAATTGTACGCCATCCTAACAGAGATCTGATATGGGAAGCATTTGCTTTCACAAGGCGACTGACTTCCTGTGTAATCTGTTCACAGTATGCATCAGCAACCCGGGCATCAAGCTTCAAGACAAGTTGCAATGACCTAAGAAGTTCATCAGCAATGTTCTCTTTGTAGGGAAGCAACCGCTGGCAAATCCTCAAGAGTCCAAAAATAGCCTTATCTACCAGAGCACAAGGCATTACAGTTGATTGAACAATATTGCATATGTGCTCATACACACCCTGCCAAAGAAGTCCAATTCTATCCCTGTTATTCAAAGTAATTGCAATCAGCAACTCCAGGCAGAAAACTGCTGTATCTTCATCTTCAGGTGTGTTGTTCCCTTTCTGAGGTCGACCTGCAGCCCAAATGAGTGCTCGTGCAAGCTGCAATAGAGAGTCAGCATGCAGAAATTTACTCTCGGTGAATATGCTGTCAATGTGACACTTCTGTATTGTTTGTAGGGTGCGCTGATGGGCAGCAAGTTGTTGTTGGGTAGGTTTTGATCTTGGCTCTTCAGTGTCAAGAGATAAGAGTTGACTAAACCTCCCCATCAATCCTGAGGATCTCCTTGGAGTGGCAATAGATGGCATATGAGCTGAAGAAAAAGAATTTGCAATAGGTTTTCCATGCCCAGTTTCAGCAGAAAGCGCTGACTCATCAGCTGCGTCACTGGCCATGCGGGCAGGAAGAAGACCTAGCTTGTGCAATCTTAAGATGCAATCAAGAATATTTCTCCAACCTGTGCGAATGTAATCACCATACCTATTTGCAATAGTGAAAACTGTCACAGTTGCCATTCTTGCTTTCATGTCATCTCCAAAGGCAAGCACTGGTTCTTCAACTGATGATGGGTTCAAAAGAGTAGTGAACTTACAGAGAGACACTACCAGATCATCCAGAACATCTTCAAGATGATGGCACGCTGAAATCTTTGCAACAGCTAAGAATCCATCCATACATGTTTGGTATACCTCTTCATGTTCAGCATGATCAAATACCACAGAGATGGCAGCAATTGTCGGGCCTGACATTATAGCAAACATATCATGATCAAGGTAGGCCTTGGAATCGGATACAACAAATGGAGCAGTTTTCTTTGACTTGTGCATTAGATCAATCCAGCGACTTGGTGTCATTTCAGGAAATCCAACACCTTGTTCGGGAGTAGTGCGGATTTCATTCTTACAAATTGAATGGTAAAGCTCTGACAGGAATTCTCGAGGCAGATCATTGCCACCATTAATGTGCCTATTATTCCTGATAAAATCTTCTTCTGTCATCTTCTTTTTGACCTGCACATTGTGCTGATCTGTATTAAGCATTATAATTGAGTATGATAACACGAGAGCAGCATCCTTGTTAGTTAGGATATGTGGCGACTGTTCATAATATCTCTCAGAGAAAGCTTCAAGAACCCTCTGTATCTTCTGTGATTCTCCAGGCAGTCTGAAAGTCTCCAAAAATAGCCGCAGGGCTGTATCTAAATTCATATATTGGAAATCAAACGTTCCAGCAAATTCATGAAGAACCTGGACACAAAATTCATCATGATTTCCTAGGAAATCACCAACAAGATTCTTATCCAACCCAGCAGTGTATCTGAAAATGCAAGCAACACTTTGGGGATCAAGTTTGTCAGGCAAAAGATGTGTTCCTTGGAGAAATTCTAGACCTTTCTTAGGATCACGATTGAAGTGGTCAGCTCCAATCATCAATCTTCTCTTGATGTACTTTCTTCGGCGGACAAAAGGAACCCAGTGATTTGGATCACTGTAATTCTCACATTTAACCATCCAGAATGGAGTATACTCTTCAAGATTCACTGGAGATTGTTCTGAACTTAAAGATCCATTGCCTATCCTTTCGGCCATTCCCTGTATAACAGCAATAAGTCCATCCAAAGCAAGAATATGCATGGCAGACAGTGGGCAGTTCACAGGAAATGCACTTTTTGACAACAAATTAGCAAGGTCTTCAAAGACATTACTGCAAGTAATGTCACAGTCAAAGTTAGCATACATATCTACCACAAATGTTTTTTGCCTGCAGAAGTCAACAAGAGCCTCCATGGCTACTTCCTGCTGCTGGTATGAAGCCCCATATCTGCTTTGTGCAAGTCTCAAAATGACACAAGAAAAAAATGCTTCTAGCTGTAATTTGAGTTCTGTAGGAAGATGATGATACAGGTTGAGAACAATGCTACACACCATTGAAAGTATAAGGGGACTCATTGACAAACCAAATTGCATCAGATTACGGAACAACTCATCCTGAATTAAGCTCAGCAACCTTGGCTGACAGCCAATGGAAGGCCCTCCCAGTTCTATTGCTGAATTAATTAAAGTTAAGGCAAACAGAGGCATATCTTCATCAAATGCACTTGTGTTTGATCTAGGCCCCGTTCCCACATCTTCAACAACATTCAGCAAAGAACACAAGAAATGAAATATTTCCACCATGCAGGGAACTCCATATGGTTCAGTCGTGAGATGCATGTCCCACGGTACATCCTCATTGCCATTGATACTGACAGCTGCGTTTTCATCCATCACAGTTGTGGTCACAATGCTTGCAGTATAAGGAAAGTTTGTGGATAATGTCTGATTATCATATTCAGTACTTATGCTTCCATTCTCTGATTGTCTATTTCCAAAAGCATACTCATTATTTAGGTCCCCAGGCTGCATGAATAATCAACAAAGACAAGTATTCATTTCTAGATATCCTTAATATCAGATTCAAAATTCAAGTGTTGAAGCTGAAACACTAAGAACTGTTCATTTTAGGCAAGACAATTAACAGATTCCCTTCAAACATTTGCGGATTTGACTATTTTAATGTCATTATCAGTAACCATCCACAAATACAAGCTTTCCTCCCATCCCAACTATACAAACACAGACTGCAAAGATCCTTTCTGTTTTACTTTGGTGAGATGGGAGACTGGGGAGAAAGGGAGGTCTGTGAAGTCCATTTTAGGATGTACCATCTGGTTATAATGAGTAGGTCAAGACTAAATGGTATGTAATGTGTGTTACTCCTTAAAATCCATAGTATACAATTTACAGGCATAAAATCTAATGGAAATTGTAAATTTAAATATGGCAGTGGTAATATTCTAACCAGGTAATAGAAAAGTCAAGTTTTCCCCCCACAGATGATTCAACGAAACACAGAGACAAATAACTGATAACATAGCACTGAATCTCACATAATAGGACAAATAATTAATGTGAAAGCAACCTTCCTCCCTTATCTCTCCTCCGTTTCTATTATTTTTCATCCCTAGCAGCAGAACCAATAATCATGAAGAAAATACTGTAACCTTATAAGGTAAAATATGAGTTTTATACCTCTTGTTTTAAAGTAGAGCCTCCATTTACCAATGCTTGCTGTGTGTTGTTGAGGTGTGAGAAAGTGCATCTAACAAGTTCATGCATTGTGTACCGTGCTATCTGCTGCAACAACTCACCTTTGTTTCCTGCTTGATGAACTATTCGGAAACAAGTATTGACTATGGTGCAAACATGTTGGTTACTCAGCATTATAGATGCTTTAATTTTCATACATGCCAGAAGAAGTTGGAGTATCTTCATTAAAACAACAACTTCTGATGCAGGATCAGTCACCTCAAATCTGCAGCTAGTGACAGCATCAACCACCAAACGCATAGCATCCTCAACATTAACAGTGTTTTGATCAATCACATCCAAAGACAAGATCTTGTAAACAGATGACAAAGCTACACCAGTAATTGGTGCAGTGGCCTCATCTGATCGAATCACATCCAGAAATGGCTGGAGATACAATGCAGGGTTAATCGCATGCCAAGGATGCCGCCATGAAAAGATTTGTCTCCTCAGTGACTTCAAAGACTGAATCAGTGAGTGCTCCAGCTGATCATCCCCTGAAATATAAGATCCTCCCCATCTTACATTTCTTCGCATGACTGCCAAAACAGCACCAATTTCTGAGTTGATCATGCATGCTAAAGGTGTTTTGTTCGGATATGCAACATCACACTCCTCAGGCTCCTCCTCTATTGCATTGATGCCAGGTTGAAGTCTTAGACGTCCCATTTTCATGATATTTTTTTGTACAGAAAGGATCTGCAAGAGGTTAGACAATGGAATGCGGTGATGAACAAACATCCTTGGAAAGCAATACTTTGAAGTTTGAAATTCAAAGAAACAATAAATACAATGAGACTAGGATTTCAACATATTAAATAGCTTAAATGAAGCATGAAATACAAACATATGAAACACAACCTAAGAATATTCCAAATTCATCAACACAGCATGTTCACGTTGAATGCATAGACAACCATATAAACATCAAACATGCATAATCAGTCGAATACATCGGCAGGATTATAGCTGCGTGAAGCTATTCCAAATTTGTAAATGCACAGGTACATCTAGCAAGACAAATAAGTCTAACAGTCTAAACCAAAGAACAGTGCATCCTCTTTCTCAAGCTCGGCTGCAGAAGTATGTCTCCACCTCTGCCACAGAAATCCTTAGTCCTTACTATGCCTACTCTCAATTGGACCATCCCATGTTCAGCCACATTATCATATGACTATACAGAAAGAAGCCCTAAAATAATATAACCTAGTCTGTCATTTCAACTTATAATCAACATAAACATTCTGAGACTCCTTCACCAATTAAAATCAAATATCTTCACTACTAAGGCACATTGACTTAAATTTGACCTTAAAAAAGAGACAAAATTTCGCATTAGAGACATTGAACTTCAAAACCTTAGATCTAATACCAAATAAATCGAACCTCTTCATCCAACCATTTTCTTTGCCGGTGGTCCTTTCAGCCTATTAACTATAATCTATTTTTGTTTAAACATTGATAATATGTTACAACAACGCAGTTCATCAGGAATCTTGAACTAAATTTGAAAACAAAATTCGGTTCTGAAGACTATGTCAGGTGAGTTTTTGATTACGAAGCATTGAAAGAATGAAGAGGAAAATGAAGAAAGGTAGCTTACGAAGATGGTGAGAGTGTTGGGATTACATTACATTACTCACAAATCTTCACCTTCTGTTGCTTTCCCTCCTTCAAACCTCTTCCACTCTTTCCTCTCTGTTTTTCCATTTTGCTTCCTTTCACTTTTCTTATCTTTTCTTTTTTTGCTTCTATTAAAACTTCTTTTACAATTTTAGTAAAACCCTTTTCTTTCTAGAAATCTGCTGTTTTGTTTTATTTTATTTGAGTAATGCATGCCAAAAAACTGGGAACAAAATGACAGAACCCTGAATTTGTTAAAATTTAAGTATAATTATTAGGCAGATTAAGGGCATATTTGATACAATTAAATCTATATAGAAACAATTTTTTTTATAAAAAAAATATTTTGGGTTAAATTTAACATATTTGACAGACTTGATTAAATTACTGTAAAAATGGAAAACACGATTTTTTAAAAAGTTTTAAATCTGAAACTTATTTAAAAAAACATTTAGATTATTTTGAAATCTGTCACATTTTCCTATTTCATCCTTACATAACTAATTATCAAAAAATATTATTTTCTAATTAATTTATACAAACAATGTCATACGTAATTTACTATCTAAAACTAATTTTTTTATACAACTCAAATGAAATAGATTATCATAAAATAGATTTTCAGCAAACACATCCAAATATAAAATATTCTATTGTAATTGGTTAAAATAATAATCAATTATATATATAATCAATTATAAAAATAATTTATTTTTTGTCGTTAATCCAAACATATACTAAAGAATATTCCTAAAAGATGTCCCACATTTTATACATTGAAACAAATACAAGATAGTTAATTTTTTTATTAAAAACCTTCTTACCATTCACAAATTATGATGAACACTTTTTTTTATTTAAAAGGTGAAGTTGCTCAAACACTAAAATGTCAATGGTAGCATAATTGAAGTTGGATAAAAATCCTTTAAAGTAAGCTTGTCTTTAAAATGATGATAAGTTAGGATGTATAGATTCTTGATTTGATAAAGTGCATAAAAATCTTAATCCACTTTATCAAATCAAGAATGAATATAATTTTAATTGCTCACTTAAAGACATGCTCACGAGGAGTTTTTTTCATTGAATTTTAAGTGGTTGAATTATTCATTTATTTAAGAGTCTAGAGCAATGATAATTAATTCTTACAAATATTCTAAGAAATTTGTATTTTTTTTATTTTATTCACTTAAAACAACATTGTTCGAGTAATTTTTTTTGTATTTAACACAAGATATGATAAAGAGATTCTACCTGAATCTTATAGTGTATTTGGTTTTTTGTTAGGAAGGTCTCAAACGGACATTTGTTCAGTAACTTTTGTTCAAACGCCCGTTTGTAACATTCCCTATCGGAAACCAAATACACATTTAGTTGAAGTATAGTCAACAACACCTAATAGAAAATGCATTGTTTTGCACTTATATGAATCATAAGAGTGTTTTAGAGCAAAATTCACTATCTGGATTACATAAATGATATATGGAAAAAGTAAAGTTTATAACTCCCAGAATCCTCACATACATTACAACAGTAGTTTAGATTTTTTTTTTTTTTAGCTGTGTTTGAAGCAAGGGATGAATTAACAATGTCATGATACATTTAATAATTTACACTCAAGTTGCTAAATTGTGTGCCGGCAGATGAACTAATATAAAGCTTTTTCTGTTTTGAGCAACTACATTAATAAATTTTGAATATCAGAAGCTAGATTAAACACGAAGTCATTAATCAGATAAGAAAAAACCAAGTCATTAGTGTTGAGCTTAAATGCAATGCAGTTCATCAAGATGCGGTTGATCCGAGTGGTAACAAACTTGGGTCCCTTAAATAAGTGGTTAGGGATTTAATATCTGGCTCTTGCATATGAAGAAAATCTGGTTGGGAGAGATCAATCCTTAAATGTCGTCCAGTACCTCGGGTGATTAGTCTCCACAGTTTCGCGTAAAGGATACTTTGAAAAACAAAACAAAAAATCCAATATAGTCCGTCAAATGCTTTAATTCAAGGGGCATTAAGCTCTTTTATGCCATGTTTGTAAATGGATAGAAAGAAAAGGCATTTATTCAAATATTTAAGGCTTAATTGCACTTTTGGTCCCCCAAGCTCTTTTGTCCATGTGTGATTTTGGTCCCTATAGTTTTTTTAGCACATTTGGCCCCCCCTATTTTTTCAATGTTGCAAATTCGGTCCTCTCGTCCAATGTCCGTCAATTTTTTCAATGATCAATAGAGATGAACTACTACTCTAAGCGCATAGAAGCTCTAGTAGAGCTTCTCCCTCCTCGGCCTTTCCGCTTCAACATGATTCAATGGTTCCTTTTTGTCATTTATTGGTTTCGTTCCTTATTTACGGGACCGTTTTTTGTTCTACCACAAGATCCTTTATCACAAAAGCTCAAGTTGAGGTTCTATGCCCTTAAAACAGTGATTCATCTCTGTTGATCATCAAAAATTTGACAAACATTGAACAAGAGGACCGAATTTGCAACAATGAAAAAATAGGGGACCAAATGTGCTTAAAAAAACTATAGGGCCAAAATCGTTCATGACTAATAATAAGGAATCAAAAGTGCAATTAAACCAATATTTAAAGCGAGGAAATGAGGAGAATTACAATCCCCTTATCTGGGTGTGATAATTAAATCAAAGCAAAATTAAGACTATTATTAAAAGGATGTCAATGAAGATAGCAGGAAATGGAAGGAAAATATATGTTAAAAACATGATTAGAAGTTATTTAGGAGGAGAAAAGGGAAGGAAATGACAAAGGAGATATTCAAAATTTAATCTTTCTTTTACCATTCAAAGTCTCAATTTTTTGTAAAAACAATTACTCATTTTTAATTATTATCAATAATGGTATTATAATATATTTTTTAATAATCGGATGGGTTATTAATAAAAAAAATCTCTTTTTACTTAAACAAATGTAATGGTATATTGAATTTCTCTTATTTCTGTACGTTTTTTTTTATCTGTATCATTGTTTTTCTTTTGTCCTTCTCTTCTTTCTTATTTTCCTTTGTCTTTTTACTAGTGTATGGACCCGTGTCATGCACAGGAAATATACTAATTTTTTCGGATCTTATAAAAAATATGTAATTATTGATTTTACTTTTTTGGTTTAAAATTTTTCTGAGGAATTATATACCAAAAATTGCTAAAAAAATATTTTTTTTGAATCGTCAATAATAGAGTGTAACAGATATTAACTTTTATTAATATTATAATACAAATAATGACTCTTAAGTGTAAATAGTAAGTAAATACCATCTTATAAATATGCATTATAACTTCTTACAGGTGCGACACATGTGAAATATCACAATATTTATGCAATAATAAAAGGAAGATATAAAAATGTTTGCATGTGGAGAAATAAAATAAAGGAAGAATATTGTTATTTTAAAAAAGAGGTTTGTTTGAAAATAAAATTTAATGATAATACAAAAAGACTGCGTACATAAACAAAATCAAAAAGATTGTGATTAATAAAAAAGATGTTGTTTCTTTCTTTCACTACATTAGTATGTATTTCTTTGAACAATTGTATTTTCGGCTGATTAATGGCCACTTCTCAATGTAGTTTATTTAAACATTAATACTAAACACAATGATCTTCGTAATGATATGATTTTTTTCTCTCTTGAAAATCTATTTGATTTATTTCATCTCTTTTCCCGTCCAAGTTAACCGTTTTCAGAAAATATATTTATTATCAATTTCGTCGCTCTTCAAAATCTATTTGATTTATTTCTCCATGTTTACCATGCAAGTTAATTATTTTTTAAAAAATATCATTATCTATCATATTATTACTTTTATTCCCTCTTGAAAATCTATTTGATTTGTTTTTTCTCTTTTCCGTGTAAGTTAAATACTTTTAGAAAATATATTCATTTATCATATTAATTTTTTGTTCTCTTCAAAATGTATTTGAATTATTTTTCCTCATTGCCTGGTGCGAGTTAATCATTTTTAGAAAATATATTTATCTATCACATTATAATTAGCACAAACTATTTTTTATTCCACTATCTTTGTATGATATTTCTTTGAACATTTTTTTGATCATTATTTCTTTGAACATTTAATATTATATATACGTTTTCAAAGCTACAATTACATTTCAAGCTAATTAATCATTTCTCGATGTAATTTATTTAAACACTAATGTTAAAATCTTCACATATCTTGGTAATCATATGAAGAAAAAAAATTTCTCTCTTGAAAATCTATTTGATTTATTTCTCCCATTTCCCCCTACAAGTTTACAATTTTTAGAAATCATATTTACCTGTGATATGAAATTTTTTCTTCTTCTTTTGAAAATTTAATCGATTTATTTCTTCTCTTTTTCTCGAGCAAGTTAATTATTTTTAGAAAATTTATATATCTAGCATATTATTATTTTTCTTTTCTCTTGAAAATATATTTGATTTATTTCTCCCTTTCTCCATGCAAGCTAACCATTTTTATAAAATATATTTATTTATCACATTATTTTTTATTTTCTCTTCAAAGTCTATTTGATTTTTTTCTACTCTTTTCCCTAGGCAAGTTAATCATTTTAAAAAAATAATAATTATCTATCATATTATTTCCTTTATTCTCTCTTGAAAATCTATTTGAATAAGTTATCCTCTTTTCCCCGTGTAAGTTAAATATTTTTAGAAAATATATTTAACTACATGTTATTTTATTCTTCTTTCTTGAAAATCTATTGGATTTATTTCTCTTCTTTGTTCGGTGCGAGTTAATCATTTTAGAAAATATATATTTTTTTCATATTTTTTTTAATCTCTTTTGAAATTTTATTTGATTTATTCTTCTCTCTTCTAGTGAAAGTTAACAATATTTGAACAATATATTTATTTATCATATTAGGTTTTTCTTCTCTCTTAAAAAATTATTTGGTTTATTTCTTCTCTTTGACCATGGAAGTTAACTATTTTTAGAAAATATATTTATCTATCATATTTTTTCTCTTGTGAAAATTTGTTTGATGTATTTCACCTCTTCGACCTGTGTAAGTTAACCATTTTTAGAAAATATATTTAATTATTATATTACTTTAATATTCTCTCTTGAAAATCTACTTGATTTATTTCCCCTTTTTTTCATGCAAGTTAACCATTTAAAAAATATATATATTTATCTATTATATTATTTTTTATTTTTTTGACCTACTTTAAGCTTTTTCATAAAAATATGCAAATTTATCCATAAAAAAAATGCAAATTTATTACAATGTGTCAGGATTCATATTCAAAAGCGTACTTATTTGTAGTTTAATTATTTAAAAAAAATTTAATTATTCGAGAAACGCTCATAGATCAACACGTGAAAAAAAATTATGCTAGGTTGTGTTATAGGCTTACATGTGAAGAATGTTCATAGATTATAGATTTTACAAATTTTACAGATTTATACATGATTGGCCGAAATAAACAATAACATATAAACAACTTATGCAGCAAAACTCATACAGCAGCAACTTATGAGCGTAATTACAAAGAGGAGAGAATGGAAAAGATATTAAAAACAGTTTGAGTTCATACCCCATAAACATATATACACATTGCAAGTCCCGCTTTACTTGTTCCATAAATCTGTACCCTAAACAAACTAATATGACAGGCAACATAAATCATCACCACTTGATCTGCATAATTAAAAACAAAGAAAAATTACAGATAATAGAGTTAATTAATTGGTTAGCAATTGATCAAAATAAAATTTGGTTAGCATAATACTATTGCATCTAACCCAGTAGAACAAATGGGTTAACAACAATAGATTTCTGTAAAAAAAAATGTAGAAGAAAAAATTATAGAAGAGAAAAATGAGGAAGAAACGGGAACATCTCTTTCACAAATGCAAACCAAAAAATTAATATTTTCTGTGCCCAGATAGTGAAAGGAAGAAAGCTAACATGCGCACGGATGAATCAACAAAGCTCCAAATCAATATCTTCGCATCGTGCGACTCATGATCCAGCACAGCCCCAAATCGATAAACCCTAGATCAGAATGAAGCGAGAAATAAAAAGATCAAGCAATGAATTGGAAGTAAAGAGAGAAGGTATGAAGCAGATGAAATAGGAGAAGAGATAAGGTTCGAAAGAGGACAGGAACCCACCAACACAAGATTTCCATTAAAATAAGAAATTCCAGAGCTTGAGCACGGGTAAAACAATGGAAACACCAAGGGACCATACAACAAAACCATATATAAAAAAAGTTAAAAAAAACCATGGGAAATTGCAGATTAAAAACTCAAACAAAAATTAGGAACATTAGGGCTTACCAATTACTCTTTAAATCCGGAAAGTGAGAAGGGAAGAGAAGAATCGATACAGTGGTTGAAGATTGATGATTACAAAAGAGGTACTTTTTGCAACCGCTGCATTGACGAAGACGAATGGAAAGGATGTACAGAGGAACCTGCAACGATAATATGAGGGGTTCTAAATTTCTAATAACAAATATACAATCATTAATTTTAAAAAATTAATTGATTAAAAAATAATATTAATTTTTATTGAAACCGTGGACCATATCAGCATTTGTTATAATACCAGTTTTAATTGATTCAAAATTAAATTGAGAGAGAGTCATTACTTTTGATTCAAATCAATATTTATAGCACCTGATTGCTTTTCATTTTAAATAGTCTGATTGCTTTCTTTTGGCAAGTTTTTTAAAATATTAATTTATAGTATTATTACATAATTATATTAATTGAATATTAATGTACTGTATTACATAATTATATATTAATTTTCTGTATTATTACATAATTACAGTTTTATTGTTGACAAAAATTTTCTGTTTTAGATTTCGGTCAATTAACACATTCCATTAATTTTGAAGAAAAAATTGGAGCAAAATTGCAGTGCTATGAAAATGCGACACGTGTATCAATATTGTTGAGAAATTGTCTACAGCTGCCACGTGTCAAAACTTGTTGATGTAAGATGCTTGAAACATTTTGGTATGTATATATTATAGATTATAAATAATGTATAATCCGAAATTTTAAATTCTGTCTTTTTCTGCAGACAATTTTTTAATATATTTTTTCTCATTAGATCAAAAATATCAAGAGAGAAGAATGAAGGTTTCTCAATTTGGTCAAGTATTCTATTTTCCTCTCTCATTAAACAACTTAAAAATGAAATGACATATTCTATTTCATTCTATATTTTGTCTTTGCATTCCGTTAAACTATTTCCAGTCACCCTCATTTTTTTTTGATGATCTCCGGTCACCCTCTTTGAAACGGCCAAACATATCTTGTCTGTAACAAAGAAATTTCGTGCATGATCCACAATCACTTTCCCCCCTTTATAACGGCAAATTACAGAAAAAAGGCCGGTGTCTGTGCTTTTTTTTATCTGTCCGTGATGTTCTTTTTTATAAAAAAAATGATTTGATTCATCATAGCATAAATTTACAACATTAGTAGTAATTACGATATTTTATTTTTAATATAAATATTTACATTTAGAATTATCAGTAAATTATTTTACCATGAAGTAACTTTGTAACACACATGTATCATCACACTTAAACCCAACAGTTGTTGGTCATAGTGAAAGTGAACTGTGACCCTAGGTGATCTTCACCTTCCATGTCAGGGATTCGAATACTGAAGTCGTCACTCCGGGGAGGACTTTACTTAACCACCACCCCCAATCCGATGGTTAGTCTCACAACTTGCTTGTGGGGTTACCCGATCAAAAACCAAAAAAAAAATATCATCACACTTACAAGTCATATTCAAATTGGTTGCACAGACCGAGCTTGTGAGGAAAGACCTTAATTCGAATCCCGCAGAACTCATCCTTGAAGAGAGACGAACAACCTTAAGTGTGACTAAGCACCCAAGCGGAGATTAGTCTCATAATGGATCCAAAGGATCTAAGCTTGCGGAAATACTCCATGGACCCATTGGGAAGTCAAATACTCTAATTACGATAGATTCCGATAAAAGAAACTCTAGTCTTGAACGTAGACATTGACTTATTCACAATTGAACACACTATAGTTCAAAATAAGTAGTTATGATAAGTGGAGAAATGAGTCCAAATGATAAGATCGACATATATAAAAGTAAAAATAAAGAAATAAATAAAATACATGGATTGAAGGTAACCACTAGTCATTGGCTTAAAATGAATTTGAGACAATTAAATGATCAAAATTTCCAAACTACAATTGGACATTTAAACAATAGCCGAAGTTGATTGAATACATATATTCATCTAAGATCATGTTTGGTAAGCAGATGGGAAGAGCTTATAGCGGATGAGTTAGTAATCATGTTTGGTAAGCGCATTTGTTATTAGCGATTAACATTTTTTTACGAGCTTATAACGTTTTTTTCATATGCTATTTCAAGTAACGTGTGAGCTTATAATATATAACATCTGATTTTTTTCTCAATTTTACCCTTATTATTTTATTTTACTTCTGCATTAACCTTCTTTAATTCATAATCAAATATTACATGATAATACCACGTATTATAAATATTTTAATTCTACTTTTATCATCTTCAATTTATAAATATTTTATTATAACGTATTATAATAAAATACAACGTATTATTTTAGTACAACATTTATTTGATAATATAACATATATATAATAATATAGTTTTATATGATAATATAACGCATTATAAACAAGTAAGATTATCATTTATATAATTTTTTATATATAATAATATATCAACATTTTTTATATTATAGTAACGTTCAACATTTATGGTACTAATGTATAGATAATTTTTTTTTATATATAAGCAACATTTATATAAAAAGGTATACACATGTCTTTTTATGTCATTTTATATTTGTCAGCTATTTTAACCTCTAGTTTTATCAAACACTTTCAACCAATAAGCTAACTTATCCGCTATCCGCTATAAATTCATCCGCTATCCACTAACTTATCCGTTATCCGCTAGTTTTATCAAACAGGCTCTAAATCTCTACTACTATAGATTGCCATATGTATATGTTTTAAGGGGCTATAATAAGCCATAACCAACCCTACCTTTTTACAAGGTTAAAAGTCCAACAAAGACTATTCGAAACTCAAGTGAATTTGTCTCTAAAATATGTAAATAAGAGTATATCCACAATAAAATTTTAGTGAATTAAGTTTTTAGTCCTCTTTAAAGACAAACTCACTTTAATAGAGTGTTTTCCATTTATGATAATTTCAAAACTTTTGTTGTTTGCATCATACCGAGTAAAATACATCTCGCAGGTAGGAGATAACAATTTGAGTTCTGTACAATTTTAGCAAGACAACACTTCCTGAATAATTTGCAGTTAAGAGGCTCAGACGTGGACTCAAGGAGAGAGGAGGTGGTCTCTATAGGGACCATACTACAAGGGGAGCACTCTAATGTTTCTCAAGCTATGACATACCTTCAACCAAGAATCTTACTAGTATCAATTGTCCCAATGAAGATGTGACTGAAATTTGTCATATTCTGCATAATCAGCTTGTGAGAACCCAGACAACTTCCAAACCGAAAAAAATCAATGAAGGACTGAGAACATGGGTTCATAGGGACACACCAAAACCAATTCAATTAGCCACAGCACTGCAGCTATGATTAACCAATACCAGTACCATCTTGCCCCCCTGTTTCATTTGGAGGAACAGAAATATTTTCATCAGACCCCGAACCCCCAACCGTTGCAGACTGTTTGTGCTGCAAATCCTCTGAATCTTTCTCAGGGAACACCTCAGACTGCAATGACGGAGCAATATTATTAATATGCTGCCATGTCAGTTGCCACAAACTATTTCCACCTACACTACTGCTCCGCACCAGTATGCCCCCTGCTTTCATAACAAGCAAATTGTTCTTAAGAAGCTCAGGCACAAGCTCTTGAAGCTTCTCACTTCTCCTTCCCCTAACTTTTATCTTCATATATATTTCCATCCGACTTAGTACACCCAACCATAACTTGCTGAAGTCTGTCAATTGTGATAGGTCTTGGAGTAGCTGGAGGAAAACTTTAGACAGGAGCTTCAAGGCAAGAACAAGTGTTCCTTCCATGTTCCGGTAGTCCTTTTGGGAGTGTGTCTGAGAAATTTCAAGCAGGTCATCAACCACAGTGAAGATCACTTGATCAAAACATTGTAACCATAAACCATGTGGGAGATGAATCCCAACAGATTCCGTCAAGCAATTCTGCAGAGATAACAACGCATGGTTTCTAACCTCCGCTCTCTGGTCCAAGCATAGTTTCCTTAGTCCCTGTACAAGCCTCAACCACATATCCCCAATATCCTGCAACATCTTTGCCACTTCCTCTTCTTCCATTGCTTGCTTAGCATCCCTAGTCCACTTTTCTAAACAATTGACAGACCCTGCCATAAGATCAAGTGCCACTACGGACCGCTCTACCTGTCCAACACGAGACTCAGCAAACTGCTTCGCAGCATCCACACAGAGAGCATAATTAGCTGGAATCAAGTGGGCTCCATCTGACATAATGAACAATAACGCATCAAATCCGGACTCAGATGCTTCCAGGTGTCTAGCAGTGATGGAAAGCAGTGATGTAATCGTCCGCCATCCTAACTGAGAACTAATATGAGAAGCATTTGCCTTCAGAAGGTGACTGACTTCCTGTGTAATCTGTTCATAATATGCATCAGCAACACGTGCATCAAGCTTCAGGACAAGTTGAAGGGACCTCAAAAGTTCATCAGTAATGTTCTCTTTGTAGGGAAGTAAGCGATGGCAAATCCTCAGGAGTCCGAAAACAGCCTTCTCTACCAGTGCACAAGGTATCACAGTTGACTGAACAATATTTGATATGTGCTCATAAACACTCTGCCAAAGAAGTTCAATCCTATCCCTGTTATTCAGAGTGATTGCCACCAGTAACTCCAGGCAGAAAACTGAAGTATCCTCATCCTCAGATGTTCTGTACCCTTTATTAGGTCGCACTCCTGCATTAATGAGTGCTCTTGAAAGCTGCAATAGAGATTCAGCTTGCAAAAATTTACTCTCAGTGAATATGCTGTCAATATGACACTTCTGTATTGTTTGAAGAGTGCACTGCTGAGCAGCAAGTTGTTCTTCACTCGGCACTGATATTGGCTCTTCAGTTCCAAGAGATAAGAGCTGACTAAACCTGCTCATTAATCCTGAGGATCTCTTTGGAGTACTAACAGATGGAAGATGTGTTGAAGATAAAGAATTAGCATTACGCTTCCCATGACCAGTTTCTGTAGAAAGCTCTGACTCCTCAGCCGCATCACTGGCCATACGAGCAGGAAGAAGGCCTAATTTGTGCAATCTTAAGATGCAATCAAGAATATTCCTCCACCCAGCGCGGATGTAATCACCATACCTATTCGCAATAGTGAAAACTGTCTCAGTTGCCATTCTTGCTTTTGTGTCGTCTCCAAAGGCTAGGATTGACTCCTCAACAGATAATGGATCCAAAATAGTGACGAACTTACAAAGAGATACAACCAAATCATCCAGTACATTTTCAAGATGATAGTGAGCTGATATCTTTGCAACAGCTAAGAATCCATCCATACATGTTTGGTATACCTCTTCACTTTCAGCATTATCAAATACCACTGAAATGGCAGCAATTGTAGGACCAGACAATATAGCAAACATATCATAATCAAGGTATGCTCTGGAATCAGAAACAATGAATGGAGCAGTTTTTTTTGACTTGTGCATGAGATAAATCCACCTACTTGGAGTCATTTCAGGAAATCCAGAACCTTGCTCAGGAGTTGTGCGGATCTCATTCTTACAAATTGAATGGTAAAGCTCTGACAGGACTTCTCGAGGTAGATCATTCCCACCATTTATTCGCCTATTATTTCGGATAAAATCCTCTTCTGTCATCTTCTTTTTGACCTGCGCATTGTGCTGATCTGTATTAAGCATTATAATTGAGTATGATAACAAGAGAGCAGCATCCTTGTTAGCAAGGATATGTGGCGACTGCTCATAATATCTCTCAGAGAAAGATTCAAGCACCCTTTGTATCTTCTGTGATTCTCCAGGCAGTCTGAAAGTCTCCAAAAATAGTCGCAGGGCTGTGTCTAATGTCATGTCTTTAAAATCAAATGTTCTAGCGAATTCCTGAAGAACCTGAACACAGAATTCATCATGGTTTCCTAGGAAATCACCAATGAGATTCTTATCCAGCCCAGCAGTGTATCTGAAAAGGCAGGCAACACTTTGGGGATCAAGTTTGTCAGGTAAAAGATGCGTTCCTTGGAGAAACTCAAGACCTTTCTTAATATCACGATTAAAATGATCAGCTCCAGTCGTCAATCTTTTCTTGAAGTACTTTCTTCGGCAAACAAAAGGAACCCAATTATTTGGATCACTGAAATTTCCACACTTTTCCAGCCAGAATGGAGTATACTCTTCAAGATTCACAGCATTCACAGCAGAATGTTCTGAACTTAAAGATCCGTTGCCAATCCTTTCAGCTATTCCTTGCATGACAGCAATAAGACCATCCAAAGCAAGAACATGCGTGGAAGACAATGGACTGTTCACAGGAAATGCACTTTTGGACAACAAATTAGCAATGTCTTCAAAGACATTACTGCAAGTTAAGTCACAATCAAAGTTAGCATACATCTCCACCATGAATGTTTTTTGCCTGCAAAAGTCAACGAGGGCCTCCATGGCAACTTCCTGTTGCTGAAATGAAGCCCCATACTTGCTTTGTGCAAGCCTCATAATTACACAAGAAAAAAATGCTTCTAGCTGTAATTTGAGTTCTGTACGAAGATGGTGATACAAATTTAGAACAATGCTACACACCATTGAAAGTACAAGGGGACTCATTGACAAACCAAATTGCATAAGATTGTGGAATAGGTCATCCTGAATTAAGCTCAGCAATCTAGGGTGTCGGTGAAAAAAAGGCCCCCCCAACTCTATGGCTGAATTAATCAAAGTTAAGGCAAAAAGAGGAACATCTTCATCAAATGCTATTGTGTTTGATCGAGGGTTCATTCCCATATGCTCAACAACATTCAACAAAGAACACAAGAAGTGAAATATTTCCACCATGCAGGGAATCCCATAGGGTTCAGTCATGAGCTGCAATTCAAGCAGATCAGTCTCCTTGCCATTCCTAGCAATAGCTGGGTTTTCATCCACAACAGTTGCTGTCACAACACTGGTAGTACTTGAAGCAATACCATCACTTGCAGAATTCAAGCTCCCATTCTCCAATTGTCTATTTGCAGAATTATGTTCATTATTAAGCCAACCAGTCTGCCAAAAAAATTCAGTAATTACAAATACACTTTAATGCATGTCCTCACTCCAAATTTTGCACTGCCAAAATTGTTTATTTCAGTAGGGCAATTAAAGGATCCCTTTGAAAATTTGCAACTTTGACTGTAAAAATATCAGTAATTGTATTTTGTAATGATTCAAGAAAACAAGCTCTCTACCCGTAAATAGTAACAATGTGCATACACAACCTTTGATAATTCTTTTCTTCTTTTATGTTTTACCCTTTACTAGAGGTGCAATAAGAAGGTGATGCAGAACAGCAGGGTGTTAATTATAATTATATACTGGTTTTTTGTTATTTTCATGTGATTCCCTAGAGGATATATTTAAGGATTTTATCTGGTTATTTTATGCAGTTATATGGAAATTGTGATAAATTTAAAGTCCTATTAGGATACTGTGTGCAAGGGCAGCGCTACCTTACAGGTTAGGGTGGCTATGGCCCTCTGAATTTCGTTTCTCAAAAAAAAAAAAAATCAATGTAATTTTTTCATGATTTTTTAAAAAAATTAATTTGGTCCCCCCACCACTGAATATTTAAATTGGCCCCCTTTTTATTTCACTCTAGCTCTGCCCCTGACTATGTGGATTAAAAAAGTTCTAGAAGATTGTCGATTTTGCAAGTTTAGTTTTATTATGCCTATAAGGCTATAATATAAATACAACAACCAGACCTTTTCCTACTACGTGGGATTGGCTACATGAATCAAACAACGCCATAATGTCCTATCGTAAATCATATTTATAGACAAACCATTTAAAACTAAACGCTTCTTAATGGTTGCCCATATAATTTTTCTCGGTCTCCCTCTACTTCTAACTATTGGTGTACCCTCCATCTGATCTACTCTCCTTACTGAGGCTTCTATAGGTCTTCTCACACATGCCCAAACCACCTAATGTGAGAATTTTCCATTTTTCTAAAATAGGTGCTAGCTCAACTTTTTGTGATGCATCCATTCCTAATCCTATCTTGTCTAATGTGTCTACTCATCCAACGCAACATTTTCATCTCTACTAAATGGAGCTTATTCTCTTGTTGGCTTTTTACCTCCCAACATTTAGTCTCATACAACTATAATAGGGTTTATAAGGCTTGCTGTGAGTAAAATGAGATCCAACTTATAATTTCACTTATTCATTCTAAGGAATTTTCCTTGATTCCTCGTAAGTTCCAGAGAATCTACCTAGAAGATTGGTGTTATACAGTTTGTTGGGAATAATAAATCAATGGAAATTAGAAAATTTAAACATGTAATTAACAGTAATGTAAGCAGATAGTAATTAAGTTACGGAAGTTTTTCATTTCAATGATTTCAGATTTTGTCAGCTGAGAATAAGTGAATAACAAACAATAGCAAAACAAAAATCTAGCATAAATTGGATCCATACCCCACCCCTAAGGTCCTTATCTTTCCTTACAATCATTTTCATCCCTAGCAACCGAGAAAACAGTCACATGGGAAAAAAATATGAAGATTACAACCAAAAGGACAAAGGTAACATGAATGCTATACCTCTTGTTTTAAAGCACTGCTCCCACTTACCAATGCATGCTCAGTGTTGTTAATATCTTGAAGGTGAGAAAAAATACACCGAACAAGTTCATGCATTGTGTAACGTGCTATCCGCTGCAACAACTCACCTTTGGTTCCTGCTTGATGAACAATGCGAAAGCAAGTATTCACTATGGTGCAAATATGTTGGTTACTCAGCATTACAGATGCTTTACTTTTCACACAAGCTAGAAGAACTTGTAATATCTTCATTAATACCACTTCTTCTGATCCAGGATCAGTCACCTCAAATCTGCAACTTGTGACAGCATCAACCACCAAGTGCATGGCATCCCCAACATTCACAGTGTTTTGATCAATTACATCCAGAGTTAAGATCTTGTAAACAGAAGACAGAGCAACACCAGTAATTGGTGCACCAGTTTCATCTGATTGAATCACATCCAAAAAAGGCTGCAGATACAAAGCAGGGTTGATGGCATGCCACTGATTCTGCCACGAAAAAATTTGCTTCCTTAATGTCTTCAAAGACTGAACAAGGGAGTGCTCCAACTGATCATCATCTGACATATAATGAACTCCCCATCTAACATTTCTTCGCATGACTGCCAAAACAGCACCAATTTCTGCATTGATCATGCATGCGACAGTAGTTTTGTTAGGATATCCAGCATCACGTTGCCCAGTTTCCCCTTCTATTGTGTTGATACCAGTTTGCATTTGCAACTTTAGATGTCCCATTTTGACAAACAGATCTGCTTGACACTTACAAACAGAACGCTGAGATGAAACAAAACCCTATGAAAAGCAATATTGAAAGAGACAATCAGCACAAAGTGATTTGGGTATCCACACGCCAATGACTCCGACAAAGCATAAGTAACACAAGTAGTCCAACTTCAACACAGTTACACACATACGAAACACAGCCTAAGGAACTACTAGAACTCCAGAAAAATTCATCAAAGCAAACATACACATGGTGAATATTTAAGCTGACTAAATGAATAATAAACTCTCATATAGGCACATGCACATAGCTTTTTATATGCACAAGTGAATCCAACTTTATCATTGATCCCCGTGAAAACAGTCCTATAATCCCAGGATAAGCTACACGTAGATATGCCAAAATCAGAGAACATTGCATCCTCATTCTAAGTTGCTGAAGTATGATTCCAGCTCCACAAAATGGGAGCCATCTTAAACAAGCTACTCTGACCATCATCAACTATCAGTCACTGATTCCTCCGTCAAAATTCAATCTCAGATAGAAAATCTCAAAATTAGTTTAACCACAAATAGCCCACAAAATAAAGCATAACAAAAAACCCTTAGATCTACAATTAAATCTGACCCCACTTCCCTGCATACTGATAAAAATGATCAAATCAATTGAGACATTACCCATTTGGAATTGAACTTAAAATTCCATATAAAGGGATCCGAAACAGTGTGCTAAGCCTTTAATTCCGACAATGACATGAAGAAAACGAAATTTTGACATTGAAAATTAAAATTAAAAAGAAAACATAAAGAATAAAAGTGGCAATGAAATGGAAGCAGACCGAAATGGCGATGCCGGATAACAAGAAGAAGAAGAAGAAGAAAAGGGAAGCTTACCGCGATCGTGAGGTTAGGGCATAAACCGAAGCTGTTAGGTTACATTGAAATCATGGCTTCTGCTCCTTTCTACCTTCAAATTGAAATCCCTCTCTCGTTCTCCCTCATTTTTTTTTTCATCTCCATTTTTTTTAATTTGCATTTGATTTTGCTTCTGTGCACTTCAAGAAACGATAAATTACGACAATAGTCATCAATTTCTTGGAATTCTAACGTTTTATTGGTTTGGGTCGGTTTTGGAGTAATTTAGCATTTGATCTGAATAATATTGATAAAATTGGATTGGATTAGATTTGCAAATTTTTTGTATGAATCTGAACTGAATCAATTGGATTAATTTTAGGTTGGTTCCAATTGGATTATAGGTTTACCTTATTTCTTTAATTTAATTTCAATTTTAGAAAATAAAAAAATCTTTAAAAATCAAAAAATATATAAATTTTTTTAATACATATTCTAAATTGTTTCACATAGTTTTATCCTCTCTTCCAACTCTTCTCTCTCTCTTACCGCTTCTACCTTTCAACGAAGGGTGCTATCAATATATTCTATAACACTCCTTTTTTAACACATACTCATCTATTGATTGAAATCCATGTTGGTCCCACTTGAATTTTATATGACCCACATGAATTTCAACTAATATGAAAGAGTGTGATGGAAAATAAGTGTTAGAAAGTGCGTTGTTACTTGTTAGCATTTCTCATCTTCCAATAGTTTGTCTAGCCTTGGTGCCCAAGCTGAGTTAAATAATAAAGTATAGGGTTAAATATATTTTTTGTCCCCGTAAAATAAGCGAATTTTGATTTTGTTCATGTAAAAAAATTTTTTTGGTTTTTGTCCTTCTAAATCTAAAATCATTATTTTTGGTTTCAATTGTCATGTGACATACATTAACTACTTATGTGCCTAACAGAAGGTCATATGATCATCCCAAGTGACACTCAATGACATCTATAGTGTCATGTTAGCATATGATTCCCCTAAAATTTTCTTTAAACCCTAAAATGAATTATATTTATCAATCCTAAGATGAACGCTAGAGACTAAAAACATAGATATTAAATTTTAGAAGGATGAAAATCAAAGAAAAATAATTTACTGGGATCAAAACCAAAATTTGCTCATTTTATAGGAACCAAAATTAGCAATTACATATTTTAGAGGATGAAAACTAAAAAAATTTTACATGGACCAAAATCAAAATTCGATGATTTTCTATAAACTAAAAACATATTTAACCCTAAGGTATAAGGTTTAACTTTAAGCTACTTCACTTTTTGAACTTTTTTTTTGAACCACCGTAATTAGGGTATTTGCTCCCTAGTGATATCATGGGGTATCTCCACAAACTTGACCCTTTGGATCGATTATAGGACTAATCCACAACCAACTGCTTAGAACAGATAATTAATCATTGATTTTCGTAACCTCCTAACTAAAGTATTTATCACCAGAATTCGAACATATATTCTTTTTCTTATATGATCGAAATGTTTCCCACTGGAAGTTGATGCACTTTACCGCTCGAAATTAAATAATAATAATAGAAGTGTGATTTACTTTGAGCTCTTAGTTTCCGTTCTTTTATTTCTTTATCAACTTTTTTTGAAGAAAAAAAAGAACAGGTATGGGCTAATTTGCTCGCAGACCCCGTGATATTGAATCCCATTTTACATTGGGCCGAATCTCTTCCACAACCACAAGCCTGATCTATCATCCATTAGGACCGATTCTTAATTTTGTTGTCAGTGACAGATTCTTTTTGGTTTTCAGTCCCTACTTACCCTTGCTCGATTGATTGGTGTGATCTTTCTTTGTCATATTTTTGTTGGGACAAAGAAACCCCTTCTAATCAACCTCTGCTGGTCCAAATAACAAGAACTTTGATTTCCCTTAAATAAAGATTCCGATTAGAGTATTGTGAAGAAAAAAAAAAATAGACGTTCAGAAAAGATTTAATTCTTTATAAGCTTTGAAAGAGATCTTCCAATCTTGATTTGGAGTAATCGAAGTTTAATATAATTTTCGGATGCCGATGGTTCTCAGACAAAAAAGGGAAGTGCTTCTAGTTTAGGCTATTTCATCAAATTAGTATTATTTTAGAAATTATTTATCAAAATGGGATTATTTTATGATATTTTATCAAAATAGGGTTGTTTTTATCACTATGGATTTTTTTTTATTTGCTAATGTGGAAGGCATCAGTCAAAGTAGCACCTTCCATAAAAATGTCAAGTGTCACACACTCATTAGTTCTACATATTTACAAAAAAAAAAAAAAAACCAGCAGTCTTTCCTGCCGCGCGCAGTGAAGGCTGTCCCCCCAACCCCCTCCATCCTCTATTTAAACCTCATTTACTCAATATTACACTCTACTTCTTTTACTTCTTCTTCTTACATTCTACTTCTTTTACTCTTTTATTTATCAGCTAGTTGTACCTCAAAATTACTACATAATGATGGCTCAGGGACTGTCGAACTATCGACAACATCGATATCACAGTATAACTCCAGTGTTGTCATCCACGAATTCTGCTCAAAAGCGTTAATCATGCACTCTACATCCTCATCGTCACTAATTTGGTAAACAATGTATTTTGTCGGATTTTGCGATATCATAAATCGGGTGACAATTTTCGAAACACATTGATTTGGATGAAGTTTCAACCTAACATGAATCTTTGTCCTCAGAAGCTCATATCCGACTCCACTTTTTATTTGCATTGTTTTTTTATCCCCTAATAATGTGATTTCTTCTTCTCCATCAAAGATCCTCCCATTGGAGTATATGAACACTATAATTAGAGACATAATGTGTGTGACCTATAATAATAAAAAAAAAATCTTAATAATTATAATAACAACAACAACAATAATTCATCAAAAAAAAAAACCACAACAACAATAGTAATAATAATAGAAATTATTTGTAAATAAAAATAATAATAATAATCACAATAAAAATAACAAAAATAAGAATAATATACAATATTAATGGTTAATTATAATGACAAATTTATAGTAATAATAATCAAAATAAAAGTAGCAACAATAACAATAAAAAATATTTAATAATTAATAATAGTCATAATATTTTCTTTAATACTACAATATTTGAAGCCATTTTTTCCACACTACAATAACAAAAATATAAGATTAGTGCTAATAATGATTATAATCATAATAGTAAAACTAATAACAATAACACTAAAAATTAGTAACAATAAATAAACATATAATAATAACACTAGCAATAATAATTATAATAATAATAGCATTAATAAAAAAAAAAAATTACAACAAACTAAAAATTAAAAATCTAGTAATAATATTCAATTTAAAATTTGGTATGCAAAAATAAAATGGTAGAAGAAGTAGAAGTATAAGAAGAAGTAGAGTGTAACGTTGAATAAAAGGGAGTTAAATAGGGGGAGCGTTAAGTAGGGGAGGGAGAGGGGGTTGGGGTGATGTTGGTGAGGAGGGGACAGCCTTCCCTGTGCACGGCATGTGGCGTGACACAGTGGAAGTCTGCAGGTTTTGTTTTTTTGTTTTTTTTTAAATATGTAAAATCAATGAGTGTGTGACAAGTGTCATTTTTATGGAAGGCTCCAGTCCAAGTGGTTTCTTTTCCACTTTAGTAAATAAATAAATAAAAATTTACGATGGCAAAAACAACCCTAATTTGGTAAAATGTTACAAAATAATCTCATTTTGATAAATAGTTTCTAAAATAACACCAATTTAGTCAAATAGCCTCTAGTTTATTATAAAGATGAAACAGAACCCTTTATTTATACAAATTATGACTACTCAAATTTCTTAAAAGTCAAAATTTATGTTTTTATTTTGAAAAATTTAAGTTAAAATACTAATATAATGTTCATTAGTATTTATCTAATCAGTGTAATAATGCAATATTTATCTAATCATTTTTTTTGCTAATAAAAAAAATAGCAACAATAACAATAATATACAATATTAACGATTAATAATAATGTCAAATTTATAGTAATAATAATCAAAATAAAAGTAGCAATAATAACAATAAAAAATATTTAATAATTAATAGTAATCATAATATTTTCTTTAATATTACAATATTTGAAGCTATTTTTTCCACACTACAATAAAAAAAATATAAGATTAGTGTTAATAATGATTATAATCATAATAATAAAACTAATAATAATAACACTAAAATATAGTAATAATAAATAAACATATAATAATAATAATAATAATAATAAAATTACAAAAAATTAAAAATTAGAAATTTAATAATAATATTTAATTTAAAATAATAATGAGTAAAAAAAAAAATAAGATTTTTATATTTAAAAAAAAAGTTTTAGGTCGGACTTCATAGTTCATTTGTTGATTGTTGATTGTTGAAATGGCCGATTATCCCAGCTCCCGGGAAATAATTGATTCCTTCCTTGTTAGCTTGTTCACTGTTTTTGAAGTCAGCAGTACAGTGTCCAGAGCAACAGCAACTTTGCATTACAGTACACCGTACTTTGGTTACCCCATGCTGAACTGAGACGAGAGAGTACAGTACAAACGAGTTCAAAAAGAAAAATAATAAATAAAAAGCAATGCATATTCAGAGTCACAGTGCACAGAGGACCGGAGGCAACACGCAACACACAGAGTCCCATCACACAATTTCAAGTTTTCAACTTCACCATTACCGGTGCAACCAATAACCAAAGATGACAGTTCATACTTTTATACTACCATTAGGTCGTCCGGTTGGGGATTAATTTAAATTTATCAGCTCCATCATCAATAATCCGTTAACAAATATCAAATAAATGACCTTCCCCCAGAAGAATGGAAAAAGTGGTGGATCCCACACTTTTCCGCCCTCTCCCCTATTTTTTCTTAGATAATAACGAATCAAGGAGGATGCCTTTCTTCACCTCTATTTCTCATTATCCTATTTTGCCGCTGCTCCTGCCCAAATAATGATACAAAATAATATTACTTTAATAAAATGAATTACGCTAATTATTAAATTTTATTCAAATGGCTGTTAATCATGATGAAACCTGTTTTTCATCATAAATTGATATGTTTTGATAAACTAAATAAATTATAAAATAATTTTGTTTATGAAAAAAAATATATATTTTTATAGAAGGTAAAAGTTTAAAATTTATTTAGAAAGTTATTAAATTATTTTGAAACTAATAACGTTATTCTCATTTTACTTGTATAAAGTTAACTATCAAATAAATATTATTAAATTATACGAATAATTTCATATTTTTTTATAATTAATATGTAAAAGTGATTTTTTTTACACAATCCAAATGAAATAGATTATTTTTAAATTGCTTTACAACATATACATCCAAATATAAAATTACTTTTATTATAATTGATTATAACAATAATCGATTATATAATCGATCATTGAAATAATCAATTTTTTGTAATTAATCCAATCAAACACTAAATAAGCAAGGATGTAAAAAATTAATATTGAGACTTTAAATAATTTTTTCGTATATTTTCAATTGATATTTTATTTTAACTTTTTCAAAAAATATCATAGAAGTATTTGCCAGAAAAAAAATTAATAAAAATAATCAATTCTTTACGTGGATTTTATCAGGAGAGGCAGAAACTTTCGAGTATTTATAGTGTTAATTTGTTTATTTGTTAACTTTATTTGCAAACTTCTAAAACATGAAAAATTCTATAAATTTTTGGGTTGATATCCTCTTTATTTTCCTTCTTCATTTCCACTCTGTATTAATATATTTTTAGAGATATAAACATGATAATGTGATATTGGATGAAGTCCAAATATCTTATATATACCCTAAAATCATAATAATAAAACTCTTCATTTCTCATGAGAAACAGTGAGGATCTTTTACGTAAATTTTTAGTGATTTTACGATCTAATGAATGAAATGAAACCTTCGAAAAGCTCAACCATTTTCTTACACGCCACTTTTTTTTTTGTTACAGAACTTTAATAAAGATTTTCAGACAAGAATCTAACTTTGATCTTAAAAATCTGTACAATGCAATCTAATTTAGTTGAGTTGATTGACAGTATTTCATGTAACCCAATTTTATCCTTTATCCGAGGTAGTATCAAACAGTCAAAGGATTGGTATAAACTGTAAACGTAATGGTGTCGATCTCTTCACTGTCTTGGTGACTACTTGTGCTTAGCGTATCCCTGGTCGTGTATTGGCGGTGATGTTGCAGACATTGGCATTCGTGCTTGATATACTTTTTCAGGACCTGGAGACAATGACGTGTTCCCACTACCTCTTTTGCATGCTACCCTATCCATGCCCATGTCAATGGAAATGCTTTTTTTATTGAGTGTTGATATTATGGTCACTCTTTATTCTCTAAATCATTTTCCATACCCTTTTCACATCACATATTACATTTAGGTCATTCTTGCTGCCGATCACCGACCCTGCTGCCGCTTGCAACCACCGATCAACTGGCATAGCTTTCGACACTGTTGACCTTCGCACCACTATTAGAGATATTTGTGCTAGAAGAGATTACTTGAGGTAGTTAGTGATTATTTACAAGTTAGTTTCTTTCTCCATTGTATATAGGACAGTTTACCATACGTAGACCAAGTTAGTAAGGCTTGATACTCTTTTTGACCTTTAACAACAAGTTTTTTAAAATTAAATTTATGGACCATAACTACTGATATTTGTAGTTTAGTCTTTCTCTTTTCTCCCTCCTCCCTTCTCACTTATCGCCACAAGTTTTCTTCTTCTTCTTCTTCTTCTTCTCTCCCCGCCCTACTGTCAGGTCGTCTCCGCCCCTTTTTCACCTCCCCATCCCATCACTGCCGCCACGATCCACCACCCTCCTCACAATAACCACTATCTTCTCTGGCCACAGAAATCAAGTCATGAGGTAGGTTTATAGATCTGGCTCTCCCTCCAAACAACATCGCTTTGTCGCCCCCTCCAAACCTCCTCAAAACCTTCCTTGAGCTTGGCTGGACGACTGCGTGACAGAGCGAAGGACAATGTTAATTTTCCGAGAGATATAACATGTTGAGATCTATTTTTTCCTCTCTCATCAACAATGATGAAAAATTGAGAAGAAAATAAGAAGCCCTAGCCATGGAAGACGAAGTGCGCAAGATTTTCAACAAGTTTGACAAGAACAATGACAGCAAGATCTCGCCTTCGAAGTTGAAGGAGATGTTCCTTGCTTTGGGATCCAAGATGACCTCGAAGGAGCTGCGTCGCATGGTGGAGGAAGTCGACCAAAACTGCAATGGCTACATTGATCTAAAGGATTTCGCCAACTTTCATTGGACAAATGACGTTGGTGCCGACGAGTCCAATGAGATCAAAGATGCCTTCGACCTCGACGACCTAGCTAGACAAGAACGACCTTATCTCCGCAAACGAGCTTCACAATGTGCTCAGGAAACTCGAAGAGAAGTGCTACCTCAGACACTACCGAAGAATGATCAGCAATGCCGAGGTTACCAGTTTGGACGGTGGTATAATGGAGAGGGGCTGAGTGGCAGATTCCATTTTAGAGGAATCTGTTGGCAAACATAATTCTTTTACCAATAAACCGAAACTTTCATTACGAGATACAAAATATAAGGCATTCATTTTTTTTTTTTTTACTTTTTTACCCACGTACCGTTCGATTAACAGTGTGCACTGATACTCACTAAAAACGGATGCACATGGTAAAACAACCTCATAATGAATATCAGTGCGTTAACGGCTACTGATGGCCATAGGTTTTAGAGATATGGTTCCAGACTGTCGCTGCCTAGTTTATAGCTTTGTAGGAGTTTATCTTTCTCGTTCTTTTGTAAAGGGACGTGTTGTCCATAGTTTTAGTTGATCCCATCAACATTCGCAATGAGCTGATCAGGCTCCTAAATATTAGACCCGCAGGCTCTAATGATTATCACCAATAGTTGGCCCAAAAACGAGTACTTTGAATCCCATGACACTACGCGATTCTCACATGGGGGCGCAATCAGAAGTACTCAACAAACTACGGTCATACTATATTGTCCAACTCAAGGCACAATACGTTCCCAGAACACGTATGACACTATTGTCCATCAAGGCACAATGTCATGACAATGAAGTCATCTCAGGTTCCCCTTGCTTATCAAGGTTCCCCCGTTTTCACGGCACGTCTGCCCCACATAATATGCATGAGAAAACTATCTAGTTTCCGATAATTGATCTTTGTCGCATCAATATTTCCTCGTTGTAACATCAACGCTAACAACCACCATAATGTCTTAGACTCTTTAAGCCTCAAAAGCATTTTCTCAAAACAGGACATTTAGTCAAAAAACAACTCAAATCCCAACATCCCTAACCGATGCTCCAGTCTAGGACGTTGGATTCAAGATCATAAAAACATCCTCAGGCTTACAAGACCACAAAGATCGTCCCTAAGCCGACAGGACCACAAACTAACACGGATCCTTGATCCACGTGTTCTGCAGAACCCTAGAATCCCGACGTCTCGATTTCTAGTTTCTAAGCTTTAAAACCACTTTTCTTGAAAACTTGAAAACTAAAAACCCAAATCTCCGATACTTACACAAAGTCATCGGGATCGGTTTTCTATAAAACAAATCTTGGTCTAAAGACCATTTCTTTTTCTTTCGTTGTTTTTCGGTGAAATACGAACTTAAAACAAAGCTTTCAAAACCCTTTTTTCTTGAATAAACTCAATATAACTTTGACAACCACATTTTCTTAAAACACTTTTGCTCAACCGGTCAACTTTATCAATTTGGAAAATTGAAGGTTTCTAATGTCCTATTAACTTTTAAACTTCACTTTTCCTTATTAAAATACATTTCAGACTTTTAAAGCTTTTAAGTTACACAATGTCGGATCCTAATCACAATTAGGTCCTCTAATGCCTTAAATCCCACAGCAGGGCACACGATACATCCATATAGTCATTCAGCAATTCTAGCATGCATTCAACTATGTCAGCAGTTAAATCATACATACTCAAATCAACAGCAGTAAATCAAATAATCAACCAACAATCAGATACAGAATATTTAAATACAACACAAACATCGATGCAGCACATAGCTGTCGGAAATGGAGTTCCTTAGGTTTATCCCCTTACCTCTTGTAGCTTCCAGCTAAATTAGGAACACCAGATCAACTTGATCATCGGCGTGCTACATACACACAAACCATAACGGCATTAACTCACAAAACAAAGATTTCTCCTAATGCACCACCCCTAGGGTTCGGCCCTATTACACTAAAAATAGCTAGGGGCTCCAAAATTTCTCATTTTCTGGGTAACACCCTAACTAAGTGTGACAGCCCTAGATATCAGATCAGAACATCAAAAACCAACCAAAACCCTACCCTACACACATAGGGGGTTTCGGCCTCCTCCTAGAAAATATAGCTAGGGAGATTTCTTGGCTCTAAGCTCTTGGATCATACAAGTATGTCATGAACCTAGGCCATAGAAATTGGTTTGGTACAGATACGATTTTCCTACAATTTTTCATGGATTTTCAAAGATTTTAGGGACAAAACCCTAACATCTTTGATCATGAAAATATGAGGAGAGAAAGGAGAGATTGAGAGAGATAGAGGTGGTATACTACCTCCTATGATGATCTACTCCAAGATTGATGAAGATTGCTTCAAGAAAATCCAAACTTTAAGCCTTCAAAATAGAGCTTTAATGGAAGCAAAAATGAAGAAATTAGAGAAGAAGAAGATGGAGTGTTGGGAGGGAGAGAGGATGCCGAAAAAGTGAGAAAATGTGGGAGGATAAGGGTGAAAAATGAAGATATTTATGGGTTTAATACTTTAATAATAGAAAAAGGTGATAGTAATAAAAATTAACCAAGGGCAATTTGGTCAATTCACGTCCCGATATCTGAAATCATTACGACACTGGCATGAGTCCTCAAATAACTTGATACAATTCTGGCATGAAAAACATCTGATCGTGGGTCTCGAAAAACCCTAAGACAACTCAAATCGTCTCCTCGATCGATTATCGGCCCGAATATAAAATATTATTTACATTTTGGACGTCAGGACACATTTTAGGAAAAAGATAGAGGATCGAATTCTAAGACTAATGGTCTCGTCCGTTAGTCAAGATTTGGTCATGATAGTAGAAAAACACTATCATCTGAAAAACATAGATCGGGTTTTATTTGAGATTTCGACCCAAAACTTAACCGTAGGCTCCTACGATTATATGAAACAAGACTATGATTTTAGTTTTCCCAAAATCATTTTCTATAACACAGATAAAAATATAAACTCATTAATTGAGTTTATCGTTCTTAAAAAGTACGAAAAAAATCGGGGTGTTATAAATTTCTTCTGTGATTGTGATTGAAATATTTTTTTAGTGTGGAAATGAGTTATTTGGTTTTAGATATGGTTCAATTCTTGCTAATCTGGTGCTCGATCTTTTTTTTTCTCCAAGATTTGGTTTCTTTCAAAATCAAAGTGCCATTTCTTCTCCTCCCTTCGTCCAGGTTTCGCATGTGGGGACTTTGGGACTCTAATTCATTCAGGTTGCTTCCATAATTCTCTTTTTACAATGGTCGCTCCGTTTTCTCAATGTTTATTTTCAACATCTAGGGTTGTTATTTGCAATTCTAGATCAAGTGATGGATTTGTTGGAATTGTTGCACCTTCTCTTACAGGAACTATCCCAGTGGACTTGGCTATGTTTCGTTAGGGGATTTTGTGTAAGATGCATTTCTTTGATTTGTCAATGATGTAAAAGGCCAGTGATAAGTTGATTAGAGAAGACATAATGTCATGATGCGTCCTTTCACTCTCTCTATTCTTTGTGTTATTCGATCGAGGAAGAAGCTAAGCCTAAACGCATCTTTTCTCTGATCCATTGTGTCACACTTTTGTATCTTTAGGATGATATATTTGCTTCAGAATTTACATAAGGATTCTAATTTTTTTTTTCAGGTGATTAATCTCATGACTTGATTGCGGAAGACCTTCATTTTATTGAAATAACGAGTTCTTGGTGCTATGCTGCACCTTCGAACTTTGGCATCTTTGTTGGCTTTGATATAACCTTCTGCCATTGGATGGTTAAATATTGGTTCTTTGATTTTTGCTTCTGTGAAGTTGTTAAGCCTTGACTATAGCTTCTAATTGAATGCTTAACCATTTGCCTTAATTTGGCGTTGATATTTAGAGGCCTATAAAGCCTAATTTGAAACGACTTTTGACTGATATTAATTCTGATGAATTGAATCATTTTGGATACAACTTTAGTTTTGTGTTGATGTTTGCTCCTGCACAATTCATTTTCTTCTTACAAGAGCTGGGGAGACGTTAGAAATAGAACTATGAACCTTTGCCATCCCCAGAATTTCATATTTCTAAAGTTTAATTCATTTTATTTTGTTGATTTTCGATTATCGAAATTGCATTTATTTTCATTGTATTTTTTTCTTCTTATCTTTGGTGTTGTACTTTTCATCTCAAGCTGGTGATGTAAAATATGTATCCTCCAACTTAAGGGTTTTCATTATTTCAAATGAACGATTTGAAAACCTATTGATTCTAACCACCGCAGATTATTAGAGATAGTTTTGTCATTAATGATTAGTTACAAGTTAGTTACTTTCTCACATTGTATATAAGCCACATAATTAGATGGATGTAATAACTTTTCTCAATCACTAAATTTCAGTTTATAGTTTTCTCTCTAACTCTTCCATTTATTTCTCCTCTATCATATTTTCTATCAGCTACTGACTACCGCCACTCGGCCACTGAGTTAGCATTTTTTGATTTTTTAATGTATAAAAAAGGACGATAGGAAAAAAAATATGGTTACATGAAATGGTATGAAAATTAATTAAAGAACAGGATGAGTTGAATATTTTTCTTTTTTATTACTAGTTGAGACATCTACACACTAATCAAAATAAGAATAAGAATTAAGATATTTTATATTTTAAGTTAAAATAAATGTGCCATATACGAATAAAAGAATAAGTCACTTAAATATAATTATAAATATTTAAATAATATAATTGTTACGTCACCCTATGACTGTTTAATGATCTTATCCTTTTCTTTTTTTATGTTGTTTCCTCTTCTTTATTTTTTTATTATCTTTTTTCATTTCACATTAGAATTATTATATTATATGTTATTGGTGTAAATATTTTTATACTATCAATCAATTATAAATTATCATATAATTAAGAATATTTGACTATTATAATAACTATCTTAAAAATCACATGTAAAATAATTTATAATTGATTGAAAATATAAAAATACTATCAATATATCAAAATTAAATCATATAAAAATATATTTAAATAATGGGACTCGCCTTTTTCATTTTCTTTTTTTATGTGTTTTTCCATTTCTTATCCTAAATTTATGTTGGAAAAAAGAAAAATTCGAATCTCATATATGTAGAACAAATATATCACATATAAATATTTAAAATATCATTTTTTTTACAAAAGGAGGGTTATATCATATTATTAAAATATTTAAATATCATTTAAATGTCAATTTTAAATACGTAAATAATAGATAATAGATTTGCCATCGATGCCATGCCTGATGCCACCCATCACTGTTCAATAACCCCCACCTTTTATTTTCTTTAGTTTACTGGCGGTCCCCGCTTCTTGCCTTCTTCATTTTCTTATTATCCTACACCTCAGATTTTTAAATAAAAATAAAAAACCCAAACTCATGGAGAAGGAATGAAGGGCCACGAGTTGCGCGAGCCTTTTGTCTCTCTCCCTATCGTCTACAACCTCACATTCACACATGTACACACCCAAGATTCGACGAATCACATGTACGAAGACATATAAGATAAAGTCCAACTGCATTCACATTTTCAAGACCATTCACATTTTCAGACTCAGGACCGGCCTAACACCTATTGAGACCTAAAACAAATTTTATGGTGTGGTATTTTTAAAAAATTAATCCAATAATTTTTTCATACAAAATTAATTATTTTGTGCACAATGAGGAGTTGATCCCTGGACCTTCAACTTAATGGTAAGTTTTTATACCAAATGGGCTAACTTATATTTGTTGATATATTATACATATTACAAAGCTAATATAAAAAAAATACAAAGTGGGCCTTTTTTTTAAAAAAAAAATTGTTTTATTTTGAGAGGCCTAAAGCAAGAGCTTCACTTGTTTTACCCTTGGGCCGGGCCTGCTCAGACTCGTATATTTTTTTTTGCAAATAAAGTCCCTTTAATGGGTGAAAAAATATGAATGTATTTATCTTCCATTAGTTAAAGTATATTAAGATTTTAATCCATTCTAATTAATCAATGATGAATATTCATTACACTTTTATTTCTCCTCTTTACACTTTTACTCATTAGTTTTTATATATTATTATTGTTCTTACAAACATCAAGATTCCGAATAAGGCTAAGTCTCTTACTCGGATCAGTGTTTCTAGTATGAAATAGAAGATGATTACAAGTATATAAGGTTATCCTATTTATAGGCTGAGCGTGTGATTCCCCTACTAATGGTTCTTTATAGGTGAGATCCTTGATATCCGCTATTTTTAATAGACCTTTATTGTTGGAAAAATATTAAAAATATTAACATAGAATTAACACAATAACAAATAATTATAGGCAACAATTAGATAAGCACTAAAATTAAATAAAGCGCGTAAAGATAAACTTATCGATTTTGATTGAGGCGTGCAAAAGCACTGGGGTTAAGAGTATTTCGCCACTACAGATAAATTTATCCGGTGCAGTTAGTCTCACAGCTAATACTCCACAGGATACAATAATCACTTCTTGCTACCACTGCACGTGAAATAGCATGGGCACAGGAATAACTATTTGGATGCTAAAGTGAACAACAAAATCCAAATAATTTCACACTTTAATTCCCCCCATATAAACCGTAAAATCACTGCTCACTAAATAAATCACTGCTCACACAAGCAAAAACTTCACAGCAAGGTTGAAGAAGATACCAATCAATGTACCAATATATTGAAAGAAAAGAGTTGCTGTGACGACTGAGAAAAATGAAAAGAACGTGAAAAATGGTGGCAGGAAAAAACCAATCTATGTATAAGAAATTGAAGAGAGAAGATATTATATTTTGTGGCTGAACATCCGGAAACTTATAACAGTTTCCAACGGTAAGGAAAAAGAGGGATAGAAGTGTAGACTTGGTCAAAGAATAGCATAAAATAAATAATAAAATAATATTATGACTTTAAAATAAATAACAAAATTATATTAATATAACATTTATTACTTGAGGGAGTTTTCCTTCACGTTGGGTGTAGAATGCATTCAATACTCGTGTGTTATGAGATCCTATTAATTGTGATAGGAATATTCTTTTCGAGGGTTCTTCGGGTTGGGATTAGAGTGCTTTTCCCGGGTCTTAATGAGTTGGGCCAGTGAATGCGGCTCGGTCGGCTTGCTTATCTTCACTTGAGGACGGTTTACTTGAGACTCGGACCGAGGATGTCTCGGTCCATGTAGGAACAGAAGTCCCCCAAACTTTGAGTTGCTTACGACGAGAAAACTTTTAAAGCCTGTGTAAAAAGTCTGATCTTTGAGAATTGCCGACGCATCAATCCATCAGTCCCCCATATTGTTTGTACATGAACTACAATGTCCTGAGTAGTGTTATGTGAGCTCTCGAGACTAGTACATTGTATGTATAAAAATAGCTTGTCTTCTTCTCTGCAACGAGTCTTTTATATATAGGCCTATTTGGTAACTGATATCATTAAGGTCATTAATTCTCTGGACAGGATCACTCTTTGCCCATAATTATTAGATAAGGCCTTGAATCTCCTAGCTATTTTTTCTTTGTGGCTTAATTGTCATGAGCAGAGGATCCCGAAGGTTGTTCCATAAACGTTTTAAGCTCTGCTCATGATCAATGATTCATCCTGCTACTAAATTTTGCTCGGTCATACCCTTGATTGGTTGAGGTGAGGTGTCCATCGAGGAAGGCATGATCGAAAGTTTCCTCCTCGGATATCTGATTTGCTTCCAAGTTGGATCTTGTGAAGCCTTCAAGCATTGCTTGGGCTTGATATTGTCTGAGTATTGTTTGGTGTACATACTCGTCAATTTTGTGTTACCGAGCTTTACCCGATGTTATGTGTTTCTCCCTTTTTAAGGACGTTGATTTGTTTCGTTTTTAAGCTTTGCTCTGTTTACAGGTTTCTCCTTTTTCAGGACATTTAATTGGCTCGTTATCTTGGTGCCGATGGAGAGATCGGGTGCTACGCCGATGGAAAGATCGGGCTGTTGCCGATTTAAAGATCGGGCTTTGTGCCAATGCAGAGATCGGGCTTTATTGCCGATTTAAAGATCGAGCTTTGTGTCGATGTTGAGATCGGGTTGGTGCCGAGGTAGAGATTGGGCTTTATTGTCGATTTAAAGATCGAGCTTTGTGCCGATGTTGAGATTGGGCTTGGTGCCGATGTAGAGACCGAGCTTTCGATCTGGCTTCGAGCTCTTCGCTTGTGCAACAGGTTTTTTTCCTGAGTGCTTCTCGGGGTGCCAATGTAGAGATCGGGCTTTATTGCCGATTTAAAGATCAGGCTTTGTACCACTGTAGAGATCGGGCTTGGTGCCGATGTAGAGATCGGGCTTTGGGTCTGGCTTCAAGCTTTTCGCTTGTGCAACAGATTTCTTTTCCGAGTGCTTCTTGGAAAATATTAGGGGTCTGGCTTCAAACCTTTCGCTTTAGCAGTTTCGATCATCCTCAAGCTATTCACTTATAGGACAGGTTTCTTTTTCGATATGTGCTTCTCGGAAGGGGGCCCTTTCGCTTTAGCAGGTTTCAACCGTCCTCAAACTTTTCGCTTATAGGACAAGTTTCTTTTCTGAGTATGTGCTTCTCGGAAAGGGGTCTGGCTTTAAGCTTTTCGCTTGTGCAACAGATTTCTTTTCCGAGTATTTCTCGAGAGAGGTCTGGCTTCAAGCTTTTCGCTTGAGCAGGTTTCGGCTTGTCCTTAAACTTTTCGCTTATAGGACAGGTTTCTTTTCCGATTGTTTCTCGAATGGGGCTTGGCTTCAAGCTTTTAGCTTCAGCAGCTTTCGGCCGTCCTCAAACTTTTCGCTTATAGGACAAGTTTCTTTTCCAAGTGCTTCTCGGAAGGTGTTAGTATATTGAAATATAATATAATAAAGATATAAATGAGTTTTACCACTTTTGTATGAAGTAGGACTTCTACTTTTCTTTTGTAAACTTTTAGACTGGCTTTAAGCTCTTCGCTTATAGGCTTGATATAGATAATCATATGTGGTCCATAGGCTTGATTTAGTGTGCATGAAAATTCTACATGTCTAAATACACTTTATGTTGGTAGTTGGTGCTTTTTAGAGCCAGATCAATGACTTCCACTTCATTCAAATATTTATGTGAGAATGGAACATTGTTATTTTGTGGATCATCAGTATCCAAAAGACTAGGCGAAATATTGTCCTTGTAATAATGTCGTAGGAGCACTGCAAAGACTAATTATTTAAATGACATATATCCGTTACCAGTCGTCCAATTTGGGAATTGAATTAAATTGTGCATCCTCGTAATAAATGATCTCGTCCTTGTTGACTATTTCCAATTGCAACCTCGCAATCCAAATAAATATGCCATGAGAGGAGTATCTGCATTTGTTGTGTGCCATGGAAGGACTAATTGGTCATATTATCATCACCCCGTAGTGTGTTATCCTCATAAATTAAAATATTAAATAGAGGATTTAATGTCAATAATATATAATTGTTTTCTAATGGTAATCAAGGAGTAATAATGCATTTAAATGGTATACCATTATTATATTGGAATAAAACGGAAGTCCTTCCTCAAAGAAGGACCGTGAATCAAGGAGTAATATATATGACATATTACTTTTTTGGTTTGTGAGGAAAATGCCTTTAACTAAAATTAATGTCTTTGAAAGACCATGAATAGCAATTGCTGCAACTGTCATAATATTTAATACCTATTTATAATAATTTATGCGAGTAGCAATTAGATTTAGAAGAGGAAATTGTTTGCATAACTAATTATACCAAAATAGGCTATTGCTGATTTTATGACAATACATATGATCAACAATTAGAGCAATGTCAAATATATTATTGCCTTCTCTAATTTATGTATATAATGGGCAGTAATTAAAGCTTTTAGGAATATCACCCAATTGAAAATTAGAAGATGATAGAAAGATTACGTCCCTGATTACAACCTCTCAAATAGTTATCTTCTGCTGGTCGTGTCCTTTCTTAATCACATTTTTTGTGAAAAATGTCTTTGCCCTTTTTCCTTCAGGTACTTGTGAACACCTCATTTTGATCGGATCCTTTTTATTTTTTTACTTAAATGTACCAAAAAAAAAATGGAAAAGAGTCAAGATCATAAAAAAGTCTTTTTTTATAGAAATCCAAAAAAAATGATAAAAGGAAAAATCACAAAAATATTTTGAGCTTCATTTATTTATTTTTGCTTGCATTTAAAATATAGAAAAAATCTAAAAATAAGATATAAATCACAAAAATATTTTAATTTCTTGTTAACACAGTTTCTTTTATAGATGAAGAAATAAAAATGAAACATTTTGTTATTTTTAAGTTGTGTCTTGTTTATAATACTAATAAAAAAAAATAAGAAGAAAAAATGTCTTTGGGCCAATAAACCAAGTTTCAGCCCATACCCTTGCTCCAGAACCCATTTCCCTTGCTCCATAACCCGTCTATCTCCTCCATAACCCGTCTATCTCCTCCCATAACATAACCCGTCTATCTCCTCCCATAACATAACCCGTCTATCTCCTCCCATAACCCGTCTATCTCCTCCCATAACATAACCCGTCTATCTCCTCCCATAACCCGTCTCTCCTCCCTCTCAAGAAAAAACCCTAGCCGCAGCCCTCTCTCTCTTTCCCCCATTCTTTCCTTTTCCTCTTCACCTACCTAAATCCCCATTCACCCTCTTCCTTCCGTGCGAGCCTCTCAGTCCCGAAATCCACGGGATCCTGATTTTCTTTGCGTGTTTGCAAGGGAAGAGTTTCCTTCCTTATCTGGCGCTCAATCATGAGGAGAATCGCGCGGCTACCGGAGATATGCGAAGGGAAGTCACAATCCATTTCCTTTTTCGTATATCTGAGAAAGAAATCAAATCTTGAACTTCTGTTTTTAAAGCAAGGTAAGAATCGATCCCCTTTATTTTCGCTTCAAAATCGTGGGATTGCTTGTCTTTATTTTTTGGATTGTCAGAGTTGAGAAGGGGCAAGTTCGGCACCATAAAACCCCAAGTGGCAGAACGAACAGGGGAGGAGAGGAATCTGAAAATACAAAGGAGGAAATAGAGAGGACGAAACAAAGAATCAAAAGGAGATAAATCCGAAATTTTCTGGGAATTTTCGGTTTGAGTTTCATTGAAGGAAAACTCTAGGATTGAAGGACAGCAGAGAAGGAATTGAAGCAGAGAGAGATCATTGAGGAGGATCTGATGCAGCTTGAAAGGTAGGAAGTAGAGAGTAACCCATTGGCAGAGACTATAAACGCAGCAGGAAAGTGTAGCAGAGGTGAAGGAGGATCGATTGAGCACATATGTTTTTTTTATTGGTTTAATCAATTGAAGGTTTGATCTTTTGGTAAATTCTGATTCCCCATCCAGCTTTATTCATGCAACTCGTGAGTAGTGTTGATTTGTGATGTTGTTTATTTGGTTAACTGGATACTGAGATTGTAATGTGGCCTTAACTACTTTTGGGAATTTCATAATATGAACATCAGGGGGCATTTTAAAATGAGATTACTTATTGTCTATAACCTGTTTGTTGAAAAGCTTGAGTGTTTATATACAAAGGGTCATAGTATTTTACTTGCTACGTCCCTTTTATGATTCAATTTTCTTTCTTTTCCTCTTTTAATATCAATGGTTGAAGCTTGAATTATGGATTCCTTCTTATGTCAAATGGATATATGGTGAGCTGATGCATACTTTTCTTGTTCTATTTTGAGTATGTCAATGATTGCACTAAAATATTCCATAGTGGCTGGTACATTGTTTGCAATTGAAAAATGCGTAGTTCTTTTACTTCTTTTACTATTAGGTAGTAGATTAATTTGTAAGATGTTAAAGACGCTTTATTCAAAGAAAAATAAAGGTAATAGAAATATAATATGTTTCTTTTTTTTTGGGATTGCTCCATGAAAAGTGTCATGCTTAATCCCTTAGATTTGAGGTTGCTCTATTAACCCGTGTGTCATGTTCAATCTCATTTAGGGCTAATATTAAAATATTAAAATTCAAAAATCAACCATCACTAACAAAGAAATAAGTTTTTTTATTAAACCCCTTTTTTTTTTTTTTGCCAATATTGATTCAGAGGTGTTTTTTTTTATTCTCGCAAATAATTTTTTGGGTAAAGTAAATACATTAAAGTTAATTAATTATTTGCACAATTAATTTGGTTAACCGTTTTTTAACGGGTACATTAGGGGTGTTGTGGGGTTAATTCTCTACCCTTCTCTATGTACAATCGACTCCCGAATTCGACTTGGTTCCAAAGACCATCTTGTTTTAAAGGTTTTCCAATTTTTCCTTAAATTAAATAAAATTGGTGGCGACTCTACATGTTTTTAATCTAATCTCTTTTTTCGTCGTCTTCCTTCGCGATTCCGGTCGCGACAGATTGCGACTCCACTGGGGACCTTTTTTAGAGAGTCAAGCCCATTAAAAATTAATTGTGCAAATCTTTAATAAATTTTAACTTATTTGTTTTACCCTGTCTTCTTTTTTTTTTTATGAAAAAGTCATTTGTGTTTTTTTTATATGTTTTTTTTCCTCTCTCAAAATATAAAAAAATATATATATAACAGAATTGGAAAAGACGAAAAATAGCAGGACTTTTGTATGAGTGTGCTCTGCTTTGATTTGTTTTGTGAGAATATACTTTGTTTTGATTTGTTTCTCTCTTTTTGTGTTTTGTTGATGATTCTTGTAGGTTGTTTTTTTTTTTTTTTTCTCTTGGAATATATTATTTGAACTCTAGGGTAGATGACATTTGATTTTTTTTTTTTTTCTATATGTGTGTGACTTTGTTTTGCAGGTTTTTTTTTAGGATTTTACAGGTTTGTATGCCTCCAGCACACACATCACAATCACTCGTGTCACACATTTTCAGCTCTATACCCGAGCTTGTGAAAGCCTTAGGAGTAGGCGGTGCCTCAACACTGTCATTGGAAGGCCTAGTGCCCCTCTGATATTTGTTGATTCACCACTCAGATTGTTACTAGTATCATGGATTAGTCATCCTGGAGGGTTCATCCCTACTTGTGGCTAAGATCATGAACTGGGTCCCTGCCTTTCGTGATTGGGACAATCTGGGAGCCATGACCTTTAGAAGTCTAGAACCACCAATGCACTCATAGATTAACCTAGTGGCTGCCTAATTTAAGAGTCGTCATAGGTACCCTTGACTATAGGACCTCCCTCTTAGGACAATTGGAGGCGTGCATCTTCTCTCTTCTCTTTTATTCTTGATTATGTGTTTTATTTCTTGCTTCTTAAAAAAAAAAATGACAAAAAAAAAAAAGAATAGAAGATAAAAAGGTAAATGGGTTCCCATCGCCTTGGGCCCAAATGATCCATCGAAATGGGTCACAAGAGGGACGATGCATTAGATGTCCCATGTCCTTTGGGTTTACAACCCTATAAGGACTCCTTTTGCATCACATTTTTGTGCTTAGTTTCTCATTTTTCTATTTTTTTATTTATTTTTTTATTTTTTTTAACAAGTGAGTTCTTTTGTGAAGGAAAGATCCCGTTACAATCCAAGTAGCAAGTAATGGAAAGATCTCACTCTAGCAATGCAATCAGCTCAAGGAGGAACATTAGGATTGATGTGAAGGTAAATGATGTGAAGACCTTAATAGAAATCAGTCAGTTGATGCCAAGAGAGACATATTCAGCGTTTGCAAGCAAATATGGGAGAATTTTAGACTTGTTGTATATTCCTATAGATGTTGCGGGCTTGAGCGCTTTGGCCCAGTATTGGAATCCTACCCTAAGATGTTTTGAGTTGCCAAATTTGGATACGACACCAACTATAGAAGAATATGCTTATATGATAAGGATACCTCTTCCGAAGGAGCTTCGTGTTTACCTCTACTATGGCCAACATGTCAGTGATGGGAAAGTGGCAGAATTATTAGGAGTTCAACCGAAGCCATCAGACAAAATGGAAAAAGGAGTAGTCAAAGGCTTGAAGAGGAGATTCCTCGGGGTTTATCTCACGGAATTGGCTCAACAACAAAATTGGGTTGTTTTCAATCGAGTGTTAGCTTTGACCGTTTATGGATTGGTGTTGTTTCCTTTTATACCGGACATGGTGGATTATGCAGCTATGGATGTCTTCTACAAAGTTGAAGAGTATGCTGTGATTCCCGTCCCTGCTATTTTGGCAGAAACGTTCCTCTCACTGCAAGTTTGCCACGAAAGTCAGCAAGGTAAATTGCGGTGTTGCACACACTTGATGTATGTTTGGATCGTGACTCATATGTATGCTTGCAAGCACATTAGCGAGACGAATGACCCTTTGAAGAGATTCCACCGCATACCAGTAAAGCCAAATAAATCCTATGAATGGAAGCGAGAGTTTGATGAGATTGATTCAGAATCCTTTAATTGGATGTGTCCATGGTATAAAGGAGATACTGTTATTTTCAGCTGTGGGAATTTCTCGAATGTCCCCTTGATGGGGCCAAGAGGTTGTGTTTCATATTCTCCAGCACTTGTGATTCGACAACTGAAGTGGACTCAACGTGAACCTCCTGAAGAAGTGATGGGTGGGATCTCTTTCTTATTCCAAGATTGCGAAGTTGTCAAGAATACATCAATAGCGATTAGATTGGCTTGGAGTAATATCCGTATAGTGGGATCAAATGAGTTGGGGAGGCAAATCATTGCTTACACTAAAAACTACCTCGCATGGAGGAAAGCGAGGAGAGAGAACATTACCGATCCTGAGCCGATCCCACACCATGATGAGATTCCTCAGACTGAAGCACAGTAGCTAGAGAAGACTGAGATTTTGATGGCTCAGATGGGGGTGCTAGAGGAGGTGAATCAAACGGCTCGAATCACCATTGCCACACTTCAACATGAAGTCCATAAGTTAAACATGAAGGTAGAACGGTTGAAAGATGAATGTGCGGATGCATATGGAGCCGCCTGTCCAGTAAAGAGGGCGAGGAAAGAGAATGTGAAAGGGTCAGAAGTCCGAGGGTTGCGAGCAAGGGTAGAAGATCAAGAAAGAGCACTAACAAAAACTCTCCAAGAAAAAGAAAAGTTGGAGGCAAACGTCGGGGTACATGTCCAAACGATAAAGATATTGGAGGAAAGAATAGGATCCCTGCAAGAGGCATTTGCCCATACTGAGCGCTACTCTGATCAAGGTTGGAATGCAGCTGCAACGTATCGCGAATCATTGGCAAAGACACAAGAGAAGGAAGACCAACTGTGGATGAAGATACGAAAGCTTGAAAGAGAGAAAAAGCAATATGAGGATGAGATCCATCAGCAAGAAGAATGGTTAGAAGACTGGCATGTAGTGGCAGAGAAACTGAAGACTGATAGAAATGCTTGGAAGAGAAGATATGAATACTTGTCGGGAAGCTTGCAATACCATGCTTCTCGGTTCATGGATCGCCTTGAGGAGGCGTCCATTCAGGTTCACATGAGCGCTGAATCTCTAATACCTCCAAAAGTAGCCAGCTTCATAAAGTATTGTAGAAGTCTTGCTAGTGGATTCAAAAAGAGAACCTCGAAACTTTTGATGTAATTTTTGTTAAATGTCGGACGTTGTACTGCTCTTCAATCAAATAAAAGTTATCTTTCACGTTATGTCCATCGATGAATTCTCCTTTACTTTCCTCTTTGTGTTATAAGTTTGCCTGCATGGTTGCATTGCTAGTGAGTGATGCGATCCATTGAGAGATGCACGCCCTCATGGATATGTCATCAACCATGCACAATCTAAGGGGGACGTACCCCTAGAATTGCGCATGGGATGGAAATTTCTTGCTACAGAGACGGTCTTTCCTTGACAAAAAGAATTAATAAGTGTGAATGAGATAGACGTAACTTTGATTTTACTAATTAAATTTCTTAATGTATTCGTATAGGTTAAAATTAGAAAATTCAGGAACCATTGCGCGACCCAGGAAAGACGACACCAATCAAACCCGAGTTCACAACACCAGATCTCGGACTAGAATGGCTGATAATAACGCCGAAGTGGGAAGAAATTTGAGCTTAGAGTTAGATGAAGTAAGGGGAAGAGTAGCTGAGATGACTGAAACCCAAGCAAGGCTGGAGGCGATATTGCAAGATATGAGAGAATCTCTCAATAGGCTTGGCGCAAATAGAGGTGCAAATGAAGATGATCCCTATGTGAGTGTACAGCCAGCCCTTTCCACAGTATCGGCACCTATGTTCTCAAGCATCAACACAGGTCTTACTCAGGGAATGCGTGCCCATGAACAACAGCAACACACAGCACCAATAGTACTTCCCATCGGAGAAGGATACCGCCCTTTTGAGAATGCCTATCATGAAGCTCCTGGCTATGCAGGACCCACATGGGAGCAACCCCATATATCCATCCCTGGACCGTTCATAGGAGCTCAGGTAGAGAAGGATAAGGTGAAAGATGAGTGGATGGAAAAGATGGAAGAACAGATAAAAGCGATAAAAGGATCAAGTACCTATGACCTTCTAAAAATAGAAGAACTTTGTCCTGCCTCGGACGTGGTGATACCTAAGGATTTTAAGATCCCTGATTTTTCAAAGTATGATGGAAGTGGGAATCCTCGGTTTCACCTTATCAGCTATGCCACCAAAATGGCCATCTGGTCAAAGGAAGACAAGTTCCTCATTAGCTTCTTTCATGAGAGTTTGACAGGTATTGCGTTAGAATGGTACCTTCAGCTAGACCACTCTAAGATTTCGCGATGGACAGAATTGGTTGACTTGTTCATGGACCAGTATAAGTTTAATTTGGATGCAGCTCCTACCCGTGAACAACTGACCTCAATGCAGAAAAGAAATGAGGAACCCTTTAAAGTATATGCGCAAAGGTGGAGAAGCTTAGCAGCACAAGTTCAGCCCCCGTTGACATTATCAGAAATGTGCTCGTACTTTTTGGGAACTCTCGGGGCCCCTTTTATAGGGGCAATGGCAGGAGCGGCTTATAGGGATTTCTCCGACTTGATTGCTGCAGGAGAAAGAATTGAATTTTTAGCTAGAGCGGGGAAACTGCCGGTTGATGCAGAAAGTAGTGCACCTAAGAAGGGATTCCAACCAAAGAAGAAGGAAGCTGAGGCGAATTATGTACAACACCAACAGAATGTTGGGCCTCGACATGTTCCCTCATACCCAACGTACCAAGCACCATATAACCCGAACCTTCACATCCCATACCTTCAAACACCACTTTACCCACCTCAACAAGCCTTGCCAAACACCACTCAACCACAAAACCAGATAAATAATGTCCCCGCACCTCAGCCATATAACCCTACTCGCCCTGCATACGCACGTTATCCCCCTGCATTCCAACCATATCGCCCATCCTATAATCGACCAAATTTCCAGAATCAAGGACACTCCACCACTCCAAACCTGCCACCTTTCCCTAGATTATCCATTTCCAATGCAGAATTATTCCAACAATTGTTCGACCGTCATTTGATTGCTGGGAACCCTGTACGTCCCCTTCAACCACCTTTCCCTGCTTGGTAAAATCCAAACTTGACCTGCAAATATCACATGGATGTCTCAGGACACTCCATTGAAGATTGCGAAGCCTTTAAGACAGCAGTGAGAAAACTAATCGCTTGTGGAAGATTGGGGTTCGAAGAGGAATCGGGGCCTAGCATTGTTAACATTCCAATCCCAAGCCATAATGTAGAAAACCGGGTGAATAGCTTGGAAGTAGAAGGGTATCAAGTCAAGAAGGTCCTCCACTTACGAACGCCTATGCAAGAGGTGTTTGATGGACTAAAGAAAGCAGGGTATGACATCGTCGCGCCGGGGGTGCCAATAAAAGAAGAAGAACAAAAGGATGATGGAATTTTGAATTGTGTTTATCACCATGGGCAGGCAGGACATGACATCGAGAGCTGTTGGGACTTTAAGGTCCGAGTTCAGGGACTACTAACCCTGGGAGTTATACACGCCAGGCGAGGTACGTCTGAGGGAATCAACATAGTCGAAAAGGTTATACTCCGAGTGCTATCCCTTAATAAGGCCCCGACACCAGAAAAAGTGATCTTAAGGGTAAAAAAGCCAATTCCTTTTGCGTATGACGACACTCATGCTGTGCCATGGAACTATGAAACAAAAGTTGAGCTGATGGCTGCAGGAGAGGCTTCGAAGGCCCAAGTTGCCAATGTGATAAGGATCGGGGGTATTACGAGGAGTGGGCGATGTTATGGCCCTGAAGAAGAAGAAATAAAGAAGAGTTCCAAGGATAAAAAGAAGAATGAAGCTGTGGAGGAAGAGGAAGAAGAGTTCCTGAAGATCATGAAGCAGAGTGAGTTTGATGTGGTGGAACAGTTGAAGAAGACTCCAGCCAGGATTTCTCTCTTATCACTTATTCTAACATCAGAATTGCACCGTAAGGCTTTGTTGAGGGTGTTGGGTGAAGCTTATGTCAAGCCTGATGTCACTCCCGAAAATGTGGTAAACATGGTAGATCCGGTGAAGCGTGTCAACATGATTACCTTTTCGGAAGGTGAGGTGGTTCCAAGGCAGGGTAGTGGGCCCAAAGCCCTGCATATTACTTTAAAGTGCAGGGGTTTTGTGGTTGCGAAGGTACTCATAGATGGCGGCTCGGCATTGAATGTGATTCCAATGTCTACTCTAGAGCAACTGAACATGGGTATAATAGATTTAACACCACAAGAGATGATTGTGCGAGCCTTTGATGGAACAACAAGAGGGATTTTAGGGGAAATAACTCTGCCACTTGAAATAGGGCCTAGTTGTTACCCTGTCCTATTCCAAGTCATGGAAATTCAACCAGCATATACTATGCTTCTAGGGAGGCCTTGGATTCATAGCGCTGGAGTTGTTCCCTCAACATTGCATCAGTGCTTGAAGTACATCCACAATGGGGCGGTAATTACCATTCGTGGTGAAGAGGAAATCATGCTGACAAAGCCCGTTTCAGTACCTTATATAGAGAATACAGAGCAAATTGAGGATAACTCTTTGCACAATTTTGAAATTTTGAGGTCAGAGATCCCGAGGAAAGAGCCACCAATAAAGAATGTGAATGAAGTGATATTTCGTATTATGGAGAGGAGTGGATACCAGAAGGGTAGAGGTTTGGGGTCTAAGCTTCAAGGGATCCCACAACCGATCGAGGCCATTTCCAGAGAGGGAAAGTATGGACTAGGGTATGAGCCTTCTCTGGCAGAAAAAATGAAGATCACGACTCTCAAAGGAAGAAAAGAAGGAGAGGGAGAAAACAAGTATGTTCCCCATCTAAAGGAGACTTTCCCAACACCAGCTGAAGTGATCAAGCCAGAAAAGTTGACCTCCCCTCATTTCACCATCAGTGCACTTGAAGAAGAGCAAGAAGGAAACCATGTTATCTATCTCTCTGGTGACAATGAAGTTCTTAGCAATTGGCGATCTGAACCATTTGTTGATGTTATTTCCATAAAGTAATTATCTCTTTGTACAAAAAATGAACTGGTGTTTACCTTAATTGAGACATGAATAAAATGTGTTAGCATGATTTTCCAGCATATTTTTTCGTTGTTCCACTCTTTTACTTCTTCTATTCATTGCTTTATATTGCTTGCACCTTCTTCAACAAATAAAACTCTTGTCTATATTGTTCCTATTGCAAAAAAAATTTTCAGGAATCTCTCTCCCACTGAAAGTTTGCTTCATAAAAGGAACCCTGAAACCTCATTTATTGATTCCCTTGCGGCTGTGAACGAAGGTGATCCTAGGTCTGATGATGAAGAAGAAGCAATTGAGGAGTTCTCCAAATTGATGGAACACTCTGAAAAAGGGTTCAGTTTGAATGATGAGGTCATAGAAGTGGTTAATATGGGGACGGAGGAAGACAAGAAGAAGTTGAAGGTAGTGGATAACCCAGAGCATGCAAAAATGATCGCACTATTCAAAGAGTATTTGGATGTGTTTGCATGGTCCTACAGAGATATGCCAGGTTTAGATCCAGAGATAGCATCACATAAAATCCCATTGTACCCAGATATGGTGGCCAAGAAACAAAAATTGAGGAGGATGCATCCAGAAATGTCGCTTAAGATCAAAGAAGAGGTAACTAAACAACTGGAAGCTGGTTTTCTGGAAGTGTCAAGACACCCGGAGTGGGTAGCTAATATTGTGCCGGTACCAAAGAAGGATGGGAAGGTCAGGATGTGTGTGGATTACAGAGATCTGAATAAAGCCAGTCCAAAAGATGATTTCCCGCTCCCTCATATCGATATCCTCGTAGACAGTACAGCAAGGTACCACAGGTTCTCTTTCATGGATGGGTATTCTGGATACAATCAGATCCTCATGGACGTCGATGACAAGGAGAAGACAACTTTTACCACTCCTTGGGGAACTTTTTGTTACAAAGTAATGCCTTTTGGTTTGAAGAATGCCGGGGCCACCTACCAACGTGCTATGGTAGCATTGTTCCACGATATGATGCATAAAGAAATAGAGGTGTACGTGGATGACATAGTGGCCAAATCCAAGGAAGGAGAAAGTCATGTAGCAGTTTTGCGGAGGCTATTCGAGAGACTGAGGAAGTACAAGTTGAGACTCAACCCTACAAAGTGTGTGTTTGGGGCATCAACTGGGAAGTTGCTTGGTTTTATTGTTAGCAGAGAAGGAATAAAAGTAGACCCGGACAAGGTACAGGCAATAAGGGACATGCCCGCTCCCAAGAATGAGAAGGAGGTAAGAGGTTTTTTGGGAAGGTTGAATTACATTGCACGGTTTTTTGCTAACCTGACTAGCACGTGTGAGCCGATCTTCAAGCTCCTGAAGAAGAATAATCCTGGAAGTTGGAATGAGGAGTGCCAAGAAGCCTTCGACAAGATAAAAGCATATCTGCTTAGTCCTCCGGTGTTGTTGCCACCGATTCGAGGACGTCCACTGATATTGTATCTCACTATATTACCGACCTCAATGGGGGCAATGCTAGGGCAATATGATGAATCTGGCAAGAAAGAACAGGCGATTTATTATCTGAGCAAAAAGTTTAATGACTGTGAAGTCCGATATATGGCAATTGAGAAGACTTGTTGTGCATTGGTATGGACGTCCAAGAGGCTCAGGCAGTACATGTTGTATCACACGACCTGGTTAATCTCTCGAATGGACCCTTTGAAGTATATCTTTGAAAGTCCTCACATCTCCTTAAGGGTTTCAAAGTGGCAAGTGATATTATCAGAGTTCGATATTAAATACATGACTCGAAAGTCCATCAAGGGGAGTGCGATTGCTGACCATTTAGCTGAAAACCCTCTCGAGGGTGGACCACCAGTTACGTACGAGTTCCCAGATGGAGAGATATTGTCATTAGAGGAATATGAAGCCGAAAATGAGAACGTGTGGAAGATGTATTTCGATCGAGCAGTTAATATACACGGGAGAGGTATAGGAGCAGTAGTGGTTTCACCGAATGGCAAGCAGTACCCAGTGGCCATTAAGCTTGAATTTGAATGCACCAACAACATTGCAGAATACGAAGCATGTGCGAGTGGGTTACAAGCAGCAATTGAGCTTGGAATAAAACAATTGAAGGTCTTTGGGGATGCGGCTCTAATTATTTATCAAGTCAATGGCGAATGGCAAACCAAAGATTCCAAGTTGATCCCATATCAGAAGTACTTGACTCAGTTGATTGCGAAATTTGATGATATTACCCTTTCGCATTTAACTCGAGACAAGAATCAATTCGCAGATGCTTTAGCCACGTTAGCTGCTATGACTAAGCTGGACATTTGTACCACCGTCCAGCCTATCCAAGTGAAGGTCCAGCGTGAACCGGCATATTGTGCCCATGTGGAGGAAGAGCCCGATGGTAAACCTTGGTATCATGACATCAAACAGTATATGCAGAGTAGGGCATACCCAGCTGAAGCAAATGAAGGGACCAAGAAGACTATTCGCAGGTTATCCATGGCCTTTTTTCTGGACGGAGAAGTTCTATATAAAAGAAACCATGATGGGGTCCTCTTAAGATGTGTTGATGCTCGTGAAGCCCGAACTGTCATGACAGAAGTACATGAAGGGATATGTGGAACGCATGCCAACGGTCATATGATGGCACGCAGGATTTTACGGAGTGGTTACTACTGGTCAACCATGGAAACAGATTGCTTGGAGTGTGTCCGGAGATGCCATAAATGCCAGATATATGCAGATCGAATCAAAGCTCCTCCATTCCAACTGCACAATTTGGTGTCCCCTTGGCCCTTCTCTATGTGGGGAATAGATGTAATCGGGCCGATCAATCCTAAGGCTTCAAACGGGCACCGTTTCATCTTGGTGGCAATAGATTACTTCACAAAGTGGGTAGAAGCGGCATCATATGCCAGTATCTCTCAAAAGGTGTTCACAAAGTTCCTCAAAAGAGATGTCATTTGTCGGTACGGAATACCTGAAAGGATCATTACGGACAATGCTTCCAACCTTAATGGGGCAGAGGTACAGAAGTTGCTCGAGACCTTCAAAATCAAACACCATAATTCTGCTCCTTACAGGCCCCAAATGAATGGTGCGGTAGAAGCGGCCAACAAGAATATCAAGAAGATTGTCGCTAAAATGGTCGTGAACTATAAAGATTGGCATGAAATGTTACCCTATGCTTTGCATGCATATCGCACCAATATACGTTCAAGTACCGGGGCAACGCCCTTCTCATTGGTGTATGGAATGGAGGCTGTCTCTCCCATAGAAGTCGAAATCCCTTCATTAAGAGTGTTGATGGAAGCAGACTTGGAAGAATCCGAGTGGATGAAGGCTCGGTATGATCAATTGAACATGATTGAAGAAAAAAGATTGGTGGCCCTTTGTCACGGACAATTATATCAAAGAAGAATGGCTAAAGCTTTTAATAAGAAAGTTCGTCCTAGGGAGTTTCAACCAGGCGATTTGGTACTAAAGAAGATACTCCCCAATCAAGAAGACGCTCGAGGAAAATGGGCGCCCAATTATGAAGGGCCATATATTGTAAAGCAGGCATACTCAGGCGGAGCATTGATCTTAACAGATGAAGACGGGCAAGAATTACCAAGGCCCATAAACTCTGATGCTGTGAAAAAGTTTTATGCTTAAAAAAAAAAAAAATTTGCTCGCTAGGTCGAAAACCCGTAAGGGCGGCTTAGGCAAAAGTTAGGGCAGAAAAATGTCCGTTAGGTTGAAAACCCGTAAAGGGCAACCTAAGCAAAAATTAGGGCAAAGAAAATAAATCTTGGGCTGAAAACCTGCAAGGGCAGTTTAAGTGAAGAAAATAGCACAAAGGCCACCACACTGAGGCAATTTTGCTTGTGATTGGGTACATGGTTGCGAAGAAAACTGTTGGAGGGTTAAAGGAGGAATGCACATCAAGAGAAGTTGAGAGTAAGGCCAGGGCTTGCAACGTCAGTGGTCGATGGGAATCATCTGAATGAGGATCAAGGAACCGATACTGGGGCAAATTTTTTATGTGGTTATCATATTTTATTCCTTTCCTCTTATTCGCTCTTATCCTTTGTGTTCCCCTTGCACTTCCCCTCCCCATGTTATCCTTTCTGATTCCCTTATGTATAATCCAAAGTCACATGTGAAGGCAAAAGTTTATTCATGACCCCTTTGTGCTCAAATCATGTTTTATGCATTAAAATTATGTCTCAATCAAAGTAAATATGAGTTTGATAGTATGATTTGATAATTTTAATGGTGACTTTAATGAATGGTTTGGACCAACAAAGATTCAGCACTTCAAAGTCAATAAGTAAGATGACAGTGCACGCCGAGTGGGGGACTTAAAAGAATAAGGAAAGTCTCCACAGGTCACAGTCCAGAATAAATCTCTTCATGACTGCGCCTCTTACAAAAGAAACCATGTCATCAAAGGGAATAAATGGTGCTTCAACTCAAAGGTGTTTGTGAACAAGGGTATGATTGGTCGAAGTTTTCCTGGGAAGCGTTTGGTTCCAGTTTGTCTAAAGAAAAGGTAAAATAGGAATAAAGAGAAAGTTTGATTTTGAGCTCAAAAGCTCATTGCAATTTAATTTTCGGAATCAGAGGCCCATTACCATTTAATTTTCGAGCTCAGAGGCTCATTGTTTTGGGATCAGAGGCCCAAAGTCATTTACTTTTCGAGCTCAGAGGCTCTTTGTCTTTTATTTTTTCGGGATCAAAGGCCCATTGTTATTTAATTTTTTTGAGCTCAGAGGCTCATCGCAATTTAGTATCTTTGGGATCAGAGGCCCACTATCATTTATTTTTCCGAGCTTAGAGGCTCATTGTCATTTAATTTTTGGGGAACAGAGGCCCACTGTCATTTAATTTTGAGCTCAAAGGCTCATTGTCATTTAATTTTTGGGATCAGAGGCCCATTACCATTCAGTTTTCGAGTTCCGAGGCTCATTTCCATTTTTGGGATCAGAGGCCCATTGTTATCTAAATTTTGAGCTCAGAGGCTCATTGTCACTAATTTTTGGGGTCAGAGGCCCACGGTCATTTAATTTGCGAGCTCAGAGTCTCGTGATCATTTATTTTTTTTTTGGGATTAGAGGCCCATGGCACTTTGTTTCTTTCATTTGTTATTATGCCTGCATCATTTGCATTAAATATCTTTGTATAATCACATGCATTCCCGGACAAAATGTGTGTTCTTTTTCTTTACTCGTTGTTTACTATGATCACATGTCTCCTAGAAAACAACTAATAAAGAAGGGCAACTGTGAACACCTCATTTTGACCGGATCCTTTTTGTTTTTTTACTTAAATGTACCAAAAAAAAAAAATGGAAAAGAGTCAAGATCATAAAAAAGTCTTTTTTTAAAGAAATCCAAAAAAAATGATAAAAGGAAAAATCACAAAAATATTTTGAGCTTCATTTATTTATTTTTGCTTGCATTTAAAATATAGAAAAAATCTAAAAATAAGATATAAATCACAAAAATATTTTAATTTCTTGTTAACGCAGTTTCTTTTATAGATGAAGAAATAAAAATGAAACATTTTATTATTTTTAAGTTGTGTCTTGTTTATAATACTAATAAAAAAAAAATAAGAAGAAAAAAATGTCTTTGGGCCAATAAACCAAGTTTCAGCCCATACCCTTGCTCCAGAACCCATTTCCCTTGCTCCATAACCCGTCTATCTCCTCCCATAACCCGTCTATCTCCTCCCATAACATAACCCGTCTATCTCCTCCCATAACCCGTCTCTCCTCCCTCTCAAGAAAAAACCCTAGCCGCAGCCCTCTCTCTCTTTCCCCCATTCTTTCCTTTTCCTCTTCACGTACCTAAATCCCCATTCACCCTCTTCCTTCCGTGCAAGCCTCTCAGTCCCGAAATCCACGGGATCCTGATTTTCTTTGCGTGTTTGCAAGGGAAGAGTTTCCTTCCTTATCTGGCGCTCAATCACGAGGAGAATCGCGCGGCTACCGGAGATATGCGAAGGGAAGTCACAATCCATTTCCTTTTTCGTATATCTGAGAAAGAAATCAAATCTTGAACTTCTGTTTTTAAAGCAAGGTAATAATCGATCCCCTTTATTTTCGCTTCAAAATCGTGGGATTGATTGTCTTTATTTTTTGGATTGTCAGAGTTGAGAAGGGGCAAGTTCGGCACCATAAAACCCCAAGTGGCAGAACGAACAGGGGAGGAGAGGAATCTGAAAATACAAAGGAGGAAATAGAGAGGACGAAACAAAGAATCAAAAGGAGATAAATTCCGAAATTTTCTGGGAATTTTCGGTTTGAGTTTCATTGAAGGAAAACTCTAGGATTGAAGGACAGCAGAGAAGGAATTGAAGCAGAGAGAGATCATTGAGGAGGATCTGATGCAGCTTGAAAGGTAGGAAGTAGAGAGTAACCCATTGGCGGAGACTATAAACGCAACAGGAAAGTGTAGCAGAGGTGAAGGAGGATCGATTGAGCACATATGTTTTTTTTATTGGTTTAATCAATTGAAGGTTTGATCTTTTGGTAAATTCTGATTCCCCATCCAGCTTTATTCATGTAACTCGTGAGTAGTGTTGATTTGTGATGTTGTTTATTTGGTTAACTGGATACTGAGATTGTAATGTGGCCTTAACTACTTTTGGGAATTTCATAATATGAACATCAGGGGGCATTTTAAAATGAGATTACTTATTGTCTATAACCTGTTTGTTGAAAAGCTTGAGTGTTTATATACAAAGGGTCATAGTATTTTACTTGCTACGTCCCTTTTATGATTCAATTTTCTTTCTTTTCCTCTTTTAATATCAATGGTTGAAGCTTGAATTATGGATTCCTTCTTATGTCAAATGGATATATGGTGAGCTGATGCATACTTTTCTTGTTCTATTTTGGGTATGTCAATGATTGCACTAAAATATTCCATAGTGGCTGGTACATTGTTTGCAATTGAAAAATGCGTAGTTCTTTTACTTCTTTTACTATTAGGTAGTAGATTAATTTGTAAGATGTTAAAGACGCTTTATTCAAAGAAAAATAAAGGTAATAGAAATATAATATGTTTCTTTTTTTTTGGGATTGCTCCATGAAAAGTGTCATGCTTAATCCCTTAGATTTGAGGTTGCTCTATTAACCCGTGTGTCATGTTCAATCTCATTTAGGGCTAATATTAAAATATTAAAATTCAAAAATCAACCATCACTAAACAAAGAAATAAGTTTTTTTTATTAAACCCTTTTTTTTTTTTGCCAATATTGATTCAGAGGTGTTTTTTTTTTATTCTCGCAAATAATTTTTGGGGTAAAGTAAATACATTAAAGTTAATTAATTATTTGAACAATTAATTTGGTTAACCGTTTTTTAACGGGTACATTAGGGATGTTGTGGGGTTAATTCTCTACCCTTCTCTATGTACAATCGACTCCCGAATTCGACTTGGTTCCAAAGACCATCTTGTTTTAAAGGTTTTTCAATTTTTCCTTAAATTAAATAAAATTGGTGGCGACTCTACATGTTTTTAATCTAATCTCTTTTTTCGTCGTCTTCCTTCGCGATTCCGGTCGCGACAGTACTAAGTGCCTTTTTTCCTTGAAACAGGGCGTTGAGCCCATTTGTGAGTGACTAAGAATCAGTTACCACTATTGATCATCAATAGGGGCAGCAGTAAATGTGGAGATGAAAAATAAGCATAACCGATAAATAATGCCATTTAAGGAAATTGAATACATTTTACAAGAATAATATTTGGATAATTAATTTCATTATTTTTGACAATTCATGGACAATATTTGATTTGAATCAAAGCCAATCATGATCCTATTTTATTCATGCATGTCCAGGGGAGAAAAGAAAGGCTATTAAACCGTTAGATATAAAAGTAAGGTTAAGGATGACCGTTAATGCCAATTAAAGTAGAATTGGAGTGATGGATTTGCTTCCCTGTATTTTGCTTCACGCTTCAAATCGTATTTGGGTAGTGGTGATGATCAGCATGCCATCAGACATTGTTGCCTCTTTCTTTACTCTGGAATAAGATAAGACACCAACATCTCGGCACAAACAAAACCATGTTTGAGAACCTATAATCAGATGGTTTTCTATTTTTGAATGCGAAGTTATTATTCCAGCGAAAATCTATGATTTTATAGTTTGAAAACTCGTAGCACCATGCTAAACATAATTCAATATTATAACTATAGACACGACTAACTAGAAGTGGTAGGCATCATCACTTTGAAAAAATAGCTATCTATATATATAGCATGTGTTTTTGAATTACTGACTTAGATGTCTTCAGTTATCCAAACAACTAATAACTAAAAAGAGAGATGAGGAATGAGTAGGAGACTTCCCTAATGAAAACTGATTCTCACCGAGAAGGAGACAACACGTCCTATAGGGTGCTTAGCTTTTGGGAGGTGGCTGGAGACCTCATCATCTATGATGAACCCAGTTGAAAAGTCTGGAGCGCCAGTGAGGTTGTAGTGGTGGCTAAGGATGCCGGCTCGTTAGGTGGAGCTTATCATAAACCCAAGATTTCTAATCAGGTTTAAACCACCTCTTTATTATTCTGGCTCGATACCTAATTATCTTCATCCTCGTCATCGTCATCCCTATAAATTGACTTGTCAGCTAAGGAAACAAAGGTATGAGCTCGGATGATAAATCTGAGATTGTAAACGTCAACACAGGGGGCGTAGCTGTGAGGATCCAATTCGTCGCATAGTTGCTCCGATTTGCTTAACGTGCGGCCGGGAAAATTTTCACCGCGGCTGAACGGTGGTCGCCAAATGTTCTTACAAACATCAAGATTCTGATCAAGGCTAAAGTCTCTTACTCGGACCAGTATTTCTAGTATGAAAAAGAAGGTGATTACAAGTGTACAAGGTTGTCCTGTTTATAGGTTGAGCGTGTGATTCCCCTACTAATGATTCTTTATGGGTGATATCCTTGATATCCGCGACTTTTAATGGGCCTTTATTGCTTGAGCGAGTTTTTCTCCACGTTGGGTGCAGAATGCATTCAATACTCGTATGTTATGGGATCCTATCAATTGTGATAGGAATATTCTTTCCGACGATTCTTCGGATAGGGGTTAGAGTGTTTTCCCAGGGTTTTAATGAGTTGGGCCAGTGAATACGACTCGGTCGGCTTGCTTATCTTCACTTAAGGACGGTTTGCTTGAGAGTCGGATCGAGGATGTCTCGGCCCATGTAGGAACAATTATCACTGTGAGTTTTCAATTGGAATATAGTGAACTATTGTCATATACTATATTTGAAGTCAGCCAGTCTCGTTACTGCCTACTGGTTTGCTCATTGTCATCCCATTAATGCGTTCCAAGTTTGAGACTAGACACCCCATATCAAAAAAATTATTTGAAGTCAAAATAAATATAATATATGCATATGTGAGTAGAGTGTTATTTAAATATGTATTTTAAGTGTTTAAATAATAAAATTTTGATTTTTTATCACTTAATTTCTTGTGTCATTTTAAATAAAATGTTTATAAAGTTCGTGAATATTATATGGCATTATTAAAATACAATTTTTTTATGAGAGGGAGGTTAAATGTACAAACAAGTAAAGTACATTTTGTTACTTATCCGAGTGAGACTACAAGAGATATTATTGTAAATTATTTAGTTCTAATATAAATGTGTTACTATATGGGTCAAATCTCGGGTTCGGATCCGATATCCTTTGAAGCTCTATCGCTATGCACCGCTCGAAGTTTGGAGGACTTCTGTTGTTACATGGACCAGATCTCGGCTTCGGGCCCGAATTTTGTCGTAAGACCTAATGGACTAGATCCCCTTAGTTCTACTGACAAGGCAGAGGAAACCAAGGCCGATTATCTCACAACAATTAAAGGACGGTGAAATCAATGCAAACGATTACGACAAAATTATGATTTTATAATCACCTTCATCAATGACATCCTTAATCACTCATAGTGACTCATTACTCTTATAACGGTACCATCAGGCTATATATAATAGCCTACCCCTCAAGTACGATCATCTCCTTCTTACACTAAGAGCATCTCCAACGCGGTTCCTTATGGGGTTCCTTAACTCTAAGGAACCGTTCCTTATGTTTTTTCACCGGTGGAGCTAATCTAGGTGGCATGTTCGGTTGCTTAAATTTAAGCACCATTCCTTATATAAGGAACGATTGCTTAACATTAGAAAATGATTTATGTAGAAGATTGAAGCATCGAATGAACAAAAAATTGAGGGAAAAAATGGTTTTGTCTCTCACAAACATACAATACAGTTAACCAGAAAGAATGATTCTCAAGCACAAATTAAATATATTTCATCAGAGAAAAATTATGAACTCAGTTCCATACTTGAAAAAAACATCAGAACCCCAATGAGAAATAAAAAAACTCAATCAGAAAAAAAAGCCAAAACCTCCGCTTTCATGGCCACACCTCCGCCTGGGATCTCAAATGGTCTCACCTTGCCGGGATCTCGCATGGCCGCACCTCTGTTGAATCTCGCAAAGAAAAACTAAAGAGAGTTAAGAGAGAGTGAAGGGCGGAGAAAAACCAAAGAGAGTGAGAAATGGCATAATTTTCTGAAGTGTAATAATTTCAATAGATTGAATTCAATGAATTGAGTCATAAGAAGTTTGCACTATAAAAATATTACCGTTTGCACAATTTTTTAAGTGTAATAATTTCAAGGCAATATTTTAAATACGAGTAAAGGTACAAATTGATCCTTGATAAAAAATTACTGTGATATTTTGGTCCTTGAGAAATAAAAAATATCAATTTGATCCTCAAGAATGTAAAATAAGTTCAAATTGATCCTTTTTAGGGTAATTTTTAGAGAGATTTTAGTTCCTGTCAGGGATTATTTGGACCCGCATTTTACATTCTTGAAGACCAAATTTGTATTTTCCATTTTTCAAGGACCAAAATATGTCTATAATTTTTTGTCGAGGACAAACTTGGATCTTTACTCTTTAAATATTTAATATATTTTTACTTATTATATTAATTAAAATAAATGAATTATTATTTTTTGAAATAAAATTGGATGCAAATAAAAAATTATAAAAATGTGGGTTGCTTAAGGGTTCCTTAAAAATTTCACCATTGAAACAAAATATATATGAGTTGTCTAATTATAATGTGACATAATAAAAACCACTTGATAATAATTATGAAACCCAAAATGGATTGCTTACAAAATGATCAATAAAGATGCTCTAACAAACAGAGTAGCACCTCAGCATCTCTGTTCTTTGTCAGAACAAAATGGTCTCCTTTGACCAAATCAAAGAAATACATTAGTCAAAATGAACATAAGCACATGATTTGACCATGATACTTAAATCCCTTAAGAATTTTTCATTAAAAACAAAAAAAAACACACACACATGCCACTCTTTATATACATCTCTCTCTCTCTCTCTCTCTCTCTCTCTATATATATATATATATATATATATATATATATAAAATTTAGAACTCTTGGTATAAGTTGAAGAGGGAACTCTTTAGAAAGATACCTGTTAAGCATTGTTTGGTTTGTAGAAATAACAGGAAAGAACTGAGAGAGAAGGAAATGGATAGAAGATACCATTTTTACTTGTTTGGATCATAATGTAAATTTGAGGGTTAGGAGTTGGGTCCCACAAAAGAAATCTCTTCAACCTTAAGGAGAAAATAGAAAAGGATGATGTTTGGATAAATTACAACTTTATCCTTTTATTTTGAACTGCAAATATATTATTAGGGACAAATATGTTTTTACAAACAAAATTAACTTTTCTTCCTATTCTATTTCTCTCCTACTTTTAATTCAAACTATCTAAAAATCTACTCAATTTTTAGTCATTCCCTCTTATTCTATGCTTTTTTACTCCTTAATTCTTTTATGATCCAAACAAGGCATAAAGAAACTGAGCAATTACATAAATTATACTATTAGTTTTTAATAATCTTAATTCTTATCAATTAAACTATTATGATCGGTAAGTTCAGATCCTTTTCATTTCTTTTCTTATATATTTGACATGTGGCATTGATAAAATTCAACGGCTGAGATTCATTTTTTTTAAAACAATTTAAATTTAAAAAAAAAACAGAAAAAACCTTTTTCTCTCTTGGAGCATCAGAACTCATCTTCCTCTCGCAGCATTCTCATCAAAACTCATTTAACTGAGCAACACCCACCGTCATACAACCACCACTGCGCACTAAGCCGCGCCGGTCGCCGTGAACCACCGCTCGCAGCATCCTATGCACCTCGTCGTCGTTATCCCATTTTGCTTCATCCCAATCCTTCTCTGTTTCGTGAGTGAGACCAGATTTTTGTTTCTGGTTCTCTTCTCTTTTATTAGTTTGATTTTGCTGTTTTTATTTGTTTTTTGTTTCTTTTTGATTTATTAGTTCTTAACCAGTTAGATCTGTATGTTATGTCGGCTAGCAGCGGAGTATGGGATGACTCACAATGTTGCAAGGCTGGTCCGTGGTGGTCGGAGGAGATATGACGCTACAATGGTGCAGCATGGTGAATCTGGTGCTGCTCGCGGTGGCTTCGTTTTCCGGCAAGGAAGGCACAGAACGATGTTCTGGTTTTGGCTCGCAGTGGTGGCTGGTGTAGGCTGGTCTGGTTACGTTTCAGCGTTGTGATGGTCTGCTTAGATAGGATTTGATGGCTTGTGATGGAGATGAGAATTGGGTGATGGTGTTGTTTGAGGCTGTTAATGGCGAATGCTGGAGATGGAGAAGAGGAAGATGGTGTGGATTAAGATGATGATGGCGGAAAACTTGACAGAGAGTGTGATATGAAAAACGAAAGGAAGAAAGAAAGTGAAGAAGGAAAAGAAAAGGTGGTGATCTGTGAATGAAATTGGAAGAGACGGTGTAGAGAAAGAAGGAAGAGAGTTCTGATGCTCCTATTTTTTTTTTCAAAAAAAATTAAATTATTTTAAAACAAAATGAATCTCAGCCCTTGAATCCACGTGTCAGGTATATAGAAAGAGAAATGGAGATCCATTTTCTTTGGAAATGGAGAGGATATGGACCCGAGGTTGATCCCCATCAAAAGATTTTCCTTCTCGTATTTTCCAAGCGGACTTCACGAGGGGTATTCGTTTTCCTCACTATGTAACTTGCGTGTGTGTTCTTTTTATCGTTTTACCCTTTTTAAAACTTAATTTAGTGTCTCAATATTAACTTCTATTTACTTTTAGTACAAATAACATTTTATTTTAAAATAAATTTACATCATAGACTATATATTAAGTGATTAAAATTTAAGATAAAACTAGGAACAAAGTATATCGTAGATTAAACAAATATTTTTAAAATTAAATGAAATATAAATAAATTTAGATTAAAAAGGAACATATTTAAAGTTATAAAATTGATATGCATAACTAAAATTATAAAGAAGGTATATATAATTGATTTATTCATATTTAATCTAAAAAATATAAATTAAAATAATAAATTTAATGGATTAGGATATATTAGTAAGTTATAGGAATGTGATAAAATTATAGGTTTTAGATTAGGAATAAAAAAAAAAATAAATTACTTTTTTTATGAATAAAGTGGTGAGGTGCAACACGAGGACTTTTCAGGAGGTCACTCATTCTAGTACTACTCTCATCCAAACATGCTTAACCGCGAAGTTCTAATGGGATCCGATGCATTAGTGCTAGTCTGATCGCATCCTAATATTTATAGATTAAAGTACTTAATCTATTCAAAATTTTAAAAGCTTTAATTTCGATTTCTATTTTTTTCTAAATAGGACACTGATTAGTAAGATTTAAAATTATGGGCCACTTTGGATAAGCTTTTGGATAAGGCCTTAGAAGAGAAGGACTTATCGCATAAGCTCTAATGTAAGAAGTCACTTCTAGATAAGTTATTTGATGTTTGGATAATATTTGTATAAGTACTTATTCAATATGATAATGGTGTTTGGATAAAATTGCATAAGCACTTCTAAATTATGAAATTACTAAAAAGGACATGTTTTAAATATTAATTTATTTAGAATGTTTAAATACCAATGAATATAATAAAATAAATCATTTCCTTTGCTCTTTTTTATAAATAAGTTTATTTTTACTATATTTTTCGTTCGAAATTTTTTTTTTATTTTTTCTTGTCCTTTTGGTACAAAGAAAATTAATATAATCACGTGTAATACTGATTATAAAATAAAATAAAATAATATAATAAATTATAAATCATTTATATAATTAATACTAACTATAATTCATATTCAAATCTTCAATGAAATATTCTAGTCAATTTAAAAAATTACAAAATTCATAATCAGATGCATCCAAATCTTCAATGAAATATTGTAGTCAATTTAAAAAATTACAAAAATTAAACACGTGCAGGAAACATATCTTTAATGGACTCTCTGACTTGTTCCATTTGTGCCGTACTTTGAGCATCAGGTTCTTCCCATGTGATAGTGCTAGGGCCAGCTTGACTCAAATTGATCAATGACACGATCTAGCTATGCTGAAATCTTAGCAGCAACCCCAACTCTCTTCTCTTCTCTACCTCTCTTTCTGTGTCGATTTTCCCGTGAAGATGTTGCCCGAGCTGTCGCTCCTATCTCGGTTTCATTCACTTCCATCTCAGTCTCATTCACTTCCATCTCGGTCTCATTGTGAATCTCATCCTCTGCTCCCGTGTTAAGTCCTTCAGATGCTCTTGAGTCTTCGGATGGTGCATATGCCGCAAAACCAGTAGCAACAATACCCTTAAAAAGGAATTCCATCTCTGGCAAGAATTTCAAACCTTCCTCTCTAAACTTGGCTGCCTCAGGATTCTCCTGTAAGAAGAAAAAGAATAATAAAGATTAACATCATATGTAGTAATAAATTTTACTTATTGTTCAAAACAATACTACACATATACATACCTGAATTTTGGCCTACCACCAATCATCACTAGCATCAATGGTACTCTTAGCTGGATCCCAACCAATACTAGTGTCCCTTCCAGTAAGTTTTGCCCATAATGACCATTCCTTTTTTAAATTATCCCACCTATTTTTAAATTGCTTGTATTCATATGTTAATTTTGTAGCCTTGTTGAATTTTTCCTTTATATTTGCCCACCCAGTCTTATTAAAGTGGGTGTGAGGTCTATTTCCAGCACGCACCTCTTCAATGCACACTTTCAAAAACACTTCAATATTTTTATCACACCATTCAGCTTTCTTTTTTTTTTTCAAAGGGACTTGAGCCATTTCCACTAGCTTAAGAAACAAATAAGAAAGAAATGTTAAAACATATATGCTAGCATGGCCCTCTTAGCTAGACAGCATCACGAAACTTGATAACCAATAAACAAAGCACAATTCTTTGAGGAGCATATTGGGAACATTCAAAATCAAGATATTAAAACCCACAGGAACCAAAATAGCATTTGCCTACAAACAGAGATATGTCCCTCAAGAAAAAAAGATTCTAAAGCATCAGGAGCACAAAGAGTTATGCACAGTTTCACTTTACCTCCTTAACCATCATGTACTATAATAAATTTGCCTTACTTAGAGAAAAAAGCTGACCTATCTTAGCACATGACAGCAGTATGATATGCAATAACACCTTCAGAGAGCACTTAAGAATTGTTTGCAAAATAACAAAGTATCAATGGGAGGATAAAAAGCACAATTTGCACAAACAACAGTTATTGAAAGAAATGTTATAGGCAACACAATAACAGTTCTTGAAACAAGCTTCACAGACTTGTTAGTTATCAGTTATTGAAAGAATGGACGGTGGAAAAACAAAAAGGTCTTTCAAGGAGCACTGGTCATGATCTACAAAAACTCAAAAGTAAGAATAATAGCAACCACTGTCAGAAGCACTTCAAGCAATTATAAAGATAGAGTTTTATAAATAATACAAAACACCTTCCAAAACACCTTCAATTCAATATGAATAAGTGTCAACAATAGATAAAGTTCCCACTCATGATCTCCTTAGCAGATTTCAGATTTTTAATACAAGAAGCCCTGCATGCTTGCTTTAAAACTAGGAACATTGTTTACTAAATAATCTTATAACCAATCAATCAAGTTTTTCTTAGCTAGAAAAAAAAAAAAAAGATCAAGACCATCGTAACTTTTTCTAATACTTCTAAAGATTTGAGAAAGCATTGCAAAGTAACTACCAAATTTGACTCTGAAGCACCACTCATCATATCATCTAGAATTATTGGCAGGAATAATGACAAATGCTCAAAGCACCACTCTTGAGTTATGATAGCAGTTTTGGTTGTATCACATGGACATGCATCTTCAATTAAGATATGGCATGACAGCAAACATTGCATTAAATTATTTGTAACCACAGACACCGAATTTTCATACTCATTCATACTTATTGTCATACTTCCAATGTTCATAATTATTGTCAAATTGAAAAAATGTGAAATGTGTATAGGACTACTGAAACATTCATACACTTCAAATTGCAACCCTTTTCCTGATATTAAAAAAAAAAAAAAAAACGCTGACTTCAAAGGAGACCATAGTTCAGTCATTTCGTCAAACACATTAGGAGCAAGGTTTATAAGCTAAGAACAAACTCATTACCAACATTCTAAGAAAGAAGTAACTTTTTGAATTAGTTAGGGATTTCGCAGTGTCACTAAGGTTTCTCACAAACATCTTGAAAAAACACAGAAGATTCAAAATCTCAGATCTGTCAGAGACGAAGAATGATTTTTCAAATTCAAATGGCAAACGTTTTTCCATATTCAAAACATGAACACTCACCTGATATCTGAAACGTTCGACGGCGATGGCGACGACGGCAAACGATGGCTCAGACGGCAGAAGGATGCGTGGCTCAGGCGGCTCAGACGGCAGAAGGATGCGTGGTTCAGAGCTCTCGGTTCAAACCATCGTGGAGATGCAAAATGCAACAATGGGCATATTGTAATTTTACAATTTTTATGGGGGCATTTTTGTCCAATTAAATTTTGAGGGTCAGCTTCCCGAAAAGCTAGGATGTGAGAAGCTATTGGAGTGGGCTTCTGAAAAAGGCCCTTTTAAAGCTTTTATAAAAGTCAAAAGCCTTTTAAAAAGTGTGTCCAAACACCCAAAAAAATTTAAGAAGCCCTTAATCCAGTAGAGAAGCTTTGAGAAGCTCTACTGGGCTGTATCCAAACGGGCCCTATATGGGTTTTGTATTATTAATAAAAATAATAATAAAATTAAAATACTTATTGTATAGAAATTTAAAAAGCTTTGCTTTTTTTTTTTTTTTGATAATAGCAGGGGCCTAAGCCCAAAGAGCAAAAACATCAACTAATCACGAAAAACACGGGGGAAGGTTGCCCCTGCAACATCACCAAAGAGAAGGAGAGTAAACTCAAAAGGAGGAGATATGAGCTCCTTGAAGCCATATTCATGGAGGAAACTTTGCTTTACTTTTTATATTCATGGAGCAAGCTTTACTTTTTATTTATGGAGAAAAGGAGAATGTGATTGTGAGATATGTGATTGTGAAATATATTAAATTAAAATAATATAACAATAAAAATGAAATTAATTGTAACATATGAAATAATAATAATAATAATAATAATAATAATAATAATAATAATAATACTAAATAATAATAATAATAATGCAATGAATCGAGCTCAAAAATAAATTAAAAAGAAAGCTATATTTGATATACATAAAGTCACATGGCTCAACCATGAAAAGAGTAGTTGGGAAGAGTGTTTCATATTCAAAAGTGAAGACTTAAATTTATTATATAAGGGAAGAATATTAACAAAGTGAAAAATAATAATTTTGTTGTACAAAGTTATATTTATCGTCTATATTCTAAGATACTTAATATCCTTGATTTTATTAGGGGTGGGCATGGGTACGGATCGACCCGCGAACCCGGTGTACCCAATCCAACCCAACCCACAAATACTGGGTTGGTTCGGGTTATTGGGTTGGGTTGGTTTCTAAATAAGTAGACCCATACCTTGTGGGTTTGGGTGCTGGGTCCAGAGATTGTAAACCCACTCAACCCAATCCAACCCATATATTGAGAGGAATATTATAAGTCCAGCTGCTGGATCGTGGAGGGATTCTTCTATCTTGAATTTGATGACTCTTCTTTAATACTCAGCTGTCTAAATTGGAGTGACCATTTTTTGGTTACATGAACAGAAATAGTTTGAAGACATGCAGAAATAGCTTGAAGACATAGTCAGTGAAATTGTTTAGGAATTGTTTGAAGATATTATTATTATTTTTTATTTCACTTGTTTTTTTAATTTTGATGGATATTGTGCTCCAAATTGAAGTGGTATGCTTCATTTTGTATTTGGAAGTTCAAATTAATGCATTGGTAGTATTTTTCTTTCCTATTTTCCCCCATTATTTGCTTTTGATAAAAACAAAATAATTTAATACCAAATCCGGTCACCCGACCCAAACCAACCCGTATGAGGTTGGGTTGGGTTGGTTTGGGTTACATGAAAATTTTCTAAGAAACCGATCCAACTCAACCCATATTTATTTGATTGGGTTGGGTCTTTAAATGAACCAAAACCTACCCAATCCGACCAATGCCCACCCCTAGATTTTATGTAAAAATTAAAAACAAATATAAAAAGAGAGAGAGAGAAAGTATTACCTAGTGTTCAAAATGCATGTTTTGAATCGTGGTGAGAATGAGTCAAATGTCCATATCTCCGTGTCTCTCAATGCAGTTCCAAACACCCTAAATTGTTTTTTAGTATTCCCAATTGTCTACTCACATTCATTATAAACCAATTATAATTTTATAAAGTAAAACATTTAAAATATAAATAAAAAATATAAGTGCTAATAATATTTTTTTATAAAATTACTACTAGACTAAATTCATTATAGTTTATGTTTTGGAAAGAATGATTATTTTTATTTCAACTATTTTTCCTTTAAAAATTGTTTTATGAATAATCTAAGATGTTTCACATCTAACTTAAATTTTTAAAATAACTTTTTGTTGGAGAAAAAACTGTTTTCATGCATCTGATTAGAAGGGCTGTTTGATTATCACATTCTGATTATTTCTCTCACCTCCAACTCACTTGCCCATCTTACCCCCACCCCAACGACATGCACGTGTTTTTTTTTTTTTTTTTTTGTAACATACATGTTATGTCTTGTCTAAGTATAAATTCAACCTAAGAAAATCTCTTTTCTTTCTCTTATCTTTCTTACACTCTCACATATAGCGGCATGGGTGGTTTTGGGCTATTTTGGCTTAAAATCACTCATTTATTTCGTTTTTTCTCTTCTTTTCTTTCTATAAGTGGATTTTTCACACAGGTTTGATTCTTTTGTGTGGGTTTTTCACATAGATCTGGATCTTTTTATATTTTTTCCCCTTGTTCTTCGTAGTCTTGGTGTGGCTTTGTTTGGTTTCCCGTTTTGATGTGGTGCTGTTTGATTCCCGTCTTAGTGCGGTGTTCGTTTGTTCCAGATTGACAGATCTGCTTCGATCCATCACAGATTTGCTCAAGACTTGGATCTCAATGCTACAGATCCGAAAGCATGGATATTCCTGTGACTTTTATGGTGTCACTTTTATAGGCAATTTGACTTTGATGTATTATGTTTTTAACCTAGGTGCTGTGAGTTTGTTCGCAGTTTCATCCTTTTCGATTTTTAGCAATTTTGAATCTATATTGTCATCGATGTACTCTATCAATTTAAATGAATGAATGTCTTTCCTTATAAAAAAACATATATAATTATTTAATTAATTAATATTTATTATTTATTTATATTATTTTTTTCGTTAAATTTTTATTTAAATGTTGTTGAAGCAACGTTAGTCCACTCATTTTAACTTGGAGGAATGTTATTCTTTTCACATGTTTTAGTCATGAAAATAATGTTATAAATTTTATTTAATATTTTATAATAGAAAAAATTTGATGACAAAATATAAAAAAATAAATATTTTAGCAAGTTTTAATGTTAAAAGTAAGGAGCACTTGATGACAAAGCCCTCCCCACGAGGTGCTCGAGCGATTGTCATACTATCTCATTATTCTCATCTATGAACCCAGTACAGGCTAAAATACAAACTAAAGGCGGCCACCAGCAAGAGGGCAAAACGGTAGTTTGACTCGCTCACGGTTGAATCATGTTTTTTTTTTTTTTGTTAGATTAATCATTTGATCCTTATACGTGATGTCAATTTTAAATTTGATTTTTATACATAAAATTTTTTGAAATCGGATCTAATATGTACATTTATTTTTAATTTGGTCCCCGCCATTTATTAGTGTCATAACGTCATTTGTTGAAATTTAAGTATAAGGATCAAATTAAAAATGATTGTCACATATAAGAACCAAATTCAAATTTTTATTTTGAATTCGATACCTGCATGTAACAATCATTTTCAATTTGATCTCTACATGTGACAATCATTTTGAATTTGGTCCCTATCACGTGACGATGTTACAACACCAATAAAAGCGAGAATCAAATTAAAAATAATTGTACATATAAGGATTAATTTCAAAATTTTTTACCTATAGGAACCAAATTCAAAATCAGTGTCACGTATAGGGACCAAATCATTAGTTTAACTTTTTTTTTTTTTTTTTTTTAGTGTTGTTAGCTTAAAGTTATTACTCACAGAATCAATAAAAGATAAATTTTTATAAAACAAAATTAAAGATATTCTTTTAAAATTTATTAAATACATCAAATTTTATTCTTAAAACTTCTTTTTTTTTTGAAAAAAAAATGTAACCAGAGACACCGGATAACATTTGCCCTTTTGTTTTTTTTTTTCCTCTTGCATAAAACGTAGTAATGATAGCTTTGAGCAAAAGTTGGTCTAATCCTTAGTTTTGAATGAAGCTGGAAGTGGAAGGTGGGCTGTGCATAGTTTGGGAACTTGAAAACTTTGAACAGAACACAAGGAACCGCTTACCGGGGAGACAAAGAAAACCGTACCCACCCCCACAATTGTAGATAACCGCTAACCGAGCACTGATACATAGAGAGCAATACAAGGAAGAAAATCATCCTAAAACGGTAGCATCCTTTATGGAACACCCCCCCATTCCGCATACACATTGGTACTACCACCAAGCTCATTTCAGTTTTCTCTTCTAATCTAACCCTTTGAACAACAACCCCAAAAAAACGTTCACCCCAATAGCAGCAAGGGTACATATTCAAGCAACAAGGTTTTTCCATGTGAAAACTGAGCTGCAAGGCGGTTTCTTCAGTTTGATGTTGAATCCCTGAGCCCCTTTTTTTAGGGGGGCCTGTGTGAAAGTGGGTTTTATGTCATAGTCTCAATTAGGTAGATTTTTTTTACATGCAAATCAAGCAAACAAGGTGATATAAAGGCGGATAAGGTTTTGAGTTGTATCAGTTAGACTTAATTTGAGGTTCATTCAGAGATCGATCGATGTCGAATCGTTGGTGGGCTGGGAATGTGGGCATGAGGCCCACAGACCCAAACTCATCTTCTCCACCTCTTCAGCTGAGGAACCCAGTTGGTGATGAAGAAGAACAAGTTGAGCTGATCCGAGTGAGGCCTAGACAACAAGAACAAGAGTTCATGAACAACAACAATAATCGAAACGCTACACCAACCCCAGCCAACAGCACCAACAGCAAAACCAATGCCACCGAGGACGATGAGAGCAGAGACAACAACAACAACGACGACGACGATCCCAACAACCAAGGGAGCCATGACGCGGCGGATCAAGGTGGAGGAAGCGGTCGCCGCCCACGAGGCCGGCCGCCGGGGTCTAAAAACAAACCGAAACCGCCGGTTGTTATTACCAAGGAGAGCCCAAACTCGCTTCGCAGCCACATTTTGGAGATCAGCAGCGGAAGCGATGTTGCTGAGTGCATTGCCACCTTCGCGAACCGGCGCCACCGCGGGGTGTCGGTGTTGAGCGGCAGCGGCGTTGTTACCAATGTTACCCTCCGGCAACCGGCTGCACCCGGTGGGGTTATTACCCTTCATGGAAGGTTCGAGATATTGTCCCTATCGGGTGCGTTTTTGCCGGCACCTTCGCCACCGGGTGCGACGGGGTTAACGGTGTACTTAGCGGGTGGTCAGGGTCAGGTGGTTGGTGGAACCGTGGTGGGGTCATTGGTGGCTTCGGGGCCTGTTATGGTGATAGCAGCAACGTTTGCTAATGCTACTTATGAGAGGTTGCCGCTTATTGATCAGGATGAGCAAGGTGAAGAGGACAACATGCAATTGCAGCAACAGCAAGAGGTAAATGAAGGTGGTGGTGGTGGTGGATCTCCTGTATCTCAGGGTTTAGGTGAACCACAACAACAACAGGTTTCAATGCCGGCGGTGGTGTATAATTTGAATCCAAGTTTGCTACCCAATGGTCAGATGACGCCGCCTCCGCATGATGTGTTTTGGGGTCCTCCACCTCGCCCTCCTCCTTCCTATTGAAACATGTTTGAATTGGTGAGCGGTGAGTGAGAGAAGCTTTGGTCTTACTCATCTTAATTTCTACTTGTGCGGTATGTTCTGACGGTTTCTTGTAATCGTAGCAACCCAGGTTAGGACTTTTTGTTGATTTGTTTTTGCTTCTGAATGTCTCGGACACATGTTATTCTCTTCAGCAAGTTTGTGCTAAGCTTGTTTCATTTCTTTGTCTTTTGGCTCTTTGGTCTAATTACAATTATTTTCCTTTTTTTTTAGAGTAATTTATTTTGCTTGGTAGGCGAGAGAGAAATGCTATATTATACATATCATCTAGCTTCACATTTCTTAATTACGGATTAAGTAAGTTCGGTTATAATCAAATAATAAATGATGTAAATGTTCGATGATATGATAGCATTGATAGGTGTACTGTGTTGAGACAGTAATGATACTTGAATCTAGTTTGTGATGTGTCAAATTTTGAACATCGAATTTAGTATTGTAATACACAGCATTTATTTAGTACGAAAAGTACAACTGGATTTTATTTTATGTTTGATATATTTTATAAATAAAATCAATAAAAATATAAGTTTGATTGTTATATGGGGATGTTATAAAATTTTTTACACTATCAACCAATTAGAAATCATGATAGATAATTTTTAACTTTTACGATAGTTAAGATAATAATCAAACATTTTTACTGATGTGATAGTTTATAATTGATTGACAGTGTAATTTATTTTTTTTATACTCACAATATATGTCAATTAAATTCATAAAATATAAAATTAAAAAATGAAATATTTGGATCCTATTAAAATCCAAAACGTGTTCTTAAATATTAAACCTTACTACCTAACAATGAGGATTGTGCGAGGAAAAAACATTTCTGTAGTTGTAATGGTCCAGACATAAGTGGAAGTCGCAGGAAGTTAAGTACTAGTTCGTTCAGCCTTTAAAAGCGTAGATGGTTGTGTTGTGCATATTGCACTTCATCGATGGTGGAATTGCTGGAAAGTCATACTACTAATTAATAAAGTCTAATTACTTTTCGAGGGACGGTGGTAGGCGCCGGTGGGTTCATCTCCTCCTCCCTGAATTGTAGTTGCCATGCATTATTGCGCTTCATCAGGAGGAGGGAGCCAGAAAGTGTTGTCTCATTGCATGTCCCCCCTGCTTTGGGACTTTTTTTTTGGGTGCTTAAAAAGGATGCTTTTGGACTTTTTTTATGGTATTATCTTTTGGGTTTGTCTATCCTGTATAATCTTGTACATGTTAAGGAACCCAAAATACTCATATACTATTTTTGCTTCACATCTATATAGGCCTTAATGTGACCGAATTAGAATTATATATATATATATATATATATTCTAACACATTTTTATATTTCTATTTTCTTAATAAGAAAATTGTAAATATATTTAAAAATGTTGATGCAGAAACAAACTCTTTGGGATTAGTTTATATGAGGGTAGGTTATTGGTATTCTCAATAGCCTATTTACTTTCCTCATTATTAACCAATTATAATTTTATGAAATAAGTACTAAAGTTATGATTGGTTGATAGGGAGTGTGGATAAACAATTTGGAGTTTTAATAACATTACTCCTAGTATGATAGCAAACGGACAACTGTTAAATTTGAACTCAATACTGGATGCTACTTATACGTACCTGCATGGTTTTGGCCTCCGGTTTGTATCACTGTGCTTAGAAACTAATCTAGCCAACATCTTTTCATCAGCTATAATAAAGTTTTCATAGGCATGAAATATGGAGAGGAGCAGAATTGTGTTGGCTATGTCTTTTGTTTGGCATTGGATCAAGGATGGTAAACAGCTAGGCCTCCCAAGGTATATTCCTTTTAATGCAGTAGTTCATTTTCATTTTTAGGCCAACTGGGAATAAGTGATCAATTCAGAGTGCTTGATAAAATGAAGAAAGCGCTAAAACCTAATTCAATTCAGTCATATATTATTCTAACACTCTAAGCTACTATTCCTTAGTTTTGGATGGTGATGGAACTGGGAGATTTTAATATGACATGGTTGCATCTATCATCAATCATTATTAGTATGGTTGGAAACTTCAAATATTCCTTGGCTTCTTTATTTGCCTTCCATGGATCTGTCCATATTTGTTTACCCGGCCCTTCCAAAATAGTGGAAGGGAACATAATGACCAACAATTTTGGCTCCTGTTTCCCCCTGGTGATGTATTTCAATGTAGTTCTGGTGCTTCTGTTTGCCTTTAGTTATTAGAGTTAGGCTATTCCTTCAGTTCACTTTATAGTGTCTTAATGTAACTTTTGTATTTAATACAATTGGATTCGACAATTTAAGGAGCTATTCCAGTTATTTATAAAGTACTTGTGCTGTTGTTCTTTGGTGTGCATAATAATGTATTTATAATAAGGTTTAATTGTACTTTTCGTCCCTCAATATTTTTAAAAGTATGATTTTGATCCTTCCAAAATTTTAATTGCACATTTAATCCTCTAATTTATTAAATTGAACAAAATCAGTCAAAACAACCTAAAAAGAATTAGGTCTAAACAACTTAAAAAGTATAGATTTTGCACAATTTAATAAATTAAAGGATCAAATGAATAATTCAAATTTTTGAGAGAGCAAAATGAAAGATAGGCAGAAAAATGAAGGCTAGTAATAATTGATCAATGTAATTTCATTATCAGATTTAATTTTCAGCTGGCTAAGATCTGTGTAGCACGTGCCCTAGGTGTTGTAGCCTTGTATCTTAGGTTATCAAGGTGGGAGGGGAAAGGTAGAAGAAAGAAACAGATGTCCTTCTTCACCACATAGACTTCAAGAATTTAATATTGTAAAATATTCTCTCACAACTTAAATATAAGAGATAAAAATATTTTTTTTTAGTTTGATATATAAGAAATATTAATCAATTTTAAAATTAAATTTCATTTCTATCCTTATTTATTATAAAATTCATATTAAAGAAATTCAAAAATTCGTTATGTAAATGGTTTGATTTAACTGACTCATCATTTATTTATTGATAAGATAGTATGATACTTGGATTTAGAAAAAAAAATTAGTTGAATTTGAAATAATTAAATAAGAATATTTATGAAATAAAATTTAAAATAAATTCATTTTAATAATTTTTTTGGTCTTCATGAATTAAGTTAAAGGTTTAACTCCTATATTCACACCCGAAGGGAGTAACAACTTTAGTCAATTTTAGTATTGTCTAATGTATGAGGAATCCTGAGGAGAATCCTGATCCTCTGCATTTCATTTTTCAACTTGAATAGGGTGCAGTTAAAAATGGTTTAGCATAGTAGGGTGCGGTAGATGAACATCTTAGCCAAATGGAATATCTATTATTAAAAATTGAACTGTTAAAGAAATTAGATTTAGGAAAATAGAGCCTATTCGGTAAAATTAGCTGTTAGCGGATAAGTTAATTGATAGTGGATAAGCTAGCTTATTTTTCATGAAAGTGTTTGGTAAAACTAGCGGCTGAACTAGCTGAAAAATATAAAATGACATAAAATGACATCTTCATTAATGATTTTACATAAAAGAGAGAGAAGAGAATAAAAGTAGAATTAAATGAAGATAATAAGGATAAAAGTGTAAAGAGCTATAAGCTCAAACGCTACTTCAAATAAATAGCTCGTGAAAAAAAGCTATAAGCTCGTGACAGATGCGCTTACCAAACGGAGTTACTTTCTCATCCATTATAAGCTATCCGCTATAAGCTCGTTGAAGCGTCTTATCAAATAGACTCATAATATTAGTACAAGGTGATGTGATAATAATCTCGTGAAGAAGATAAGTTTATATATATATATATATATATATATATATAAAAAAAAGATAGGATCCGTTGAGGTGTCAAATTTTATTTTTATACTAAATTATAATCATTGATTTGGATTTGATCCAATGATTAAGCTTATCATTATTAATTAAAAAGGAAATAATTAAGACTAACTTTAATATGGAGAGAAAAATAGAATATGTTTAATAAAGAGAGATATCAAATATCTTTTATTAAAATTATAACATTCTTTTATTAAATATTTTATATTTTTTGTTTCTAAATATTTATTATTTATTACATAATTTATATTTAAAATTCGTTTATATGTATTAGTCAATTTTTAAAGTTTTATTATTTTGTGCTGAATTTATTATATGAAAAATATCTATGTGTTAATATTTACAAATTAAGAATTCATAATATTATATTAATCTAAAATTTAAATTTTTTTACAAAATGTAAAAATTGTACTTAACCTCTTAAATTATTAATTTCTACAAATTTAAATTTTTTAAGTTTTGTTTATTAATTTAACGTCTTATAATTTAAAGCACTTAACAAATTAAAAGACATAATTCTTATATAGCTTAAATTTTAGAAAAATATTAAAAAGTATGAGTTTAATTTTGATATACTGTCAGTATAAAGTTTTGTATACTTTTAAATATAACTTCAACACTTTACACTATTTTTTGAACAAAAAAAATCTAAACATTAATTAATCACCAAAAATCATAGAATTAATTTTATTCATAAAAATATTTTTGGACGTTATATAAACAATAAAGGATTTATCTTCAATTTTTAATTAAAAACTATAACATTAAATTAATTTTCAAATATTATTTTAATTTTAAATATCTACAAATAGAAATTCTTTAAAGATAAACAAATTTAATTTATAACAAAATTGATTTAAACAAATAGACATATTTATAAAACGTTATTCTTATATCACGTTAAACCGATAAAAAACTTAAAAAATTATAAGACGTTAAATTAGATAACGCTAAATTCATAACAAAATTAATAGAAAAATCTAATTTAAATTTGAAGATATTAATAAATAGATGTTTTAATATATTAAATTTAATAAAAAAACTAACATACATATTACAGATTTATTGGCTTATTAGTAAAAAAATTTAATTAATTTTATTTGTAGACAAAATTATAGTTAATTTTATAGTAAAAAAAACTAGCATACATATTTGAAGATTTTTAAAAAAAAATTAAATTCAAATTAAACAAATATTATGAATTTTTAATTTATAAATATTATTACATAGACATTTTTAGTATATTAAATTTAGCACAAAATAATAAAACTTTTAAAATTGACTAATACACATTAGCAAATTTTAAATATAAATTATGTAATAAATAATAAATATCTAGAAACAAAACATATAAAATATTTAATAAAGAGTGTTATAATTTTAATAAAAGATACTCAATATCTTTCTTCATTAAAACATATTCTATTTTTTCTCTCCATATTATAGTCAGTCTTATTTATTTCTTCTTTTAACTAAAAATGATAAGTTTCGCCGTTGGATCAAACTCAAATCAATGACTACAATTAGGTGTAAAAGTAAAGTTTGACACCTAATGTCAATAGATCTCTCTCTCTCTCTCTCTCTCTCTCTCTCTCTCTCTCTCTCTCTCTCTATATATATATATATATATATATATATATATATATATATCAATATCAATGTTATTAAAGCCGAACCGTACATCAAACCGGAAAAGGTTCTGATTTGGGTCCAATCGAATGGTTTGATAGGATGATATATATATTCACAAATTTTTCTCATAAGTTATAATGTAATACTAAAAAATTTAAGAAAAATAGTCCAAACATATAAAATCAAAGTGTTCCGCTATTCTGCACTCTCATACGGGATGAATGACTAAACAGACTAAGAGCTTTAGCTGTTGTGCACTTCCGCATTTATGAAGGAAGGTTGTTAGATATGAAATAAAGGATTAGTCAGCCGATTAAGTTTTATCATTATTGTTTCACTTTTTAATTTTTAAATTTAAAATTTTTCTCTCTCGAGAAAAAAGTCAGATCCGATTTAACTTGGTCCAACCGGGTTTTTGACCGGTTTAAAACGGTATGACCGTAGAAGCGATTTTGATCCCTGATCAAGATCAGACAAGAGCCCAGTTCATGCTTCAATCAGCCTGACTGACCACTCCGGTCCAATTTTCATAACACTGATATATACTAATAGTAGAATCATAATATTAAATAAGGAAACAAATTAATAAATAATATATATGAATAATTCCTTAGAGATTATCTAAGATTTTCTAAAATAAATGTATTTAGTGATAGAAAAAGTTATTCTCTATTTAATGATACTGGAAGTTAAAAATAATTTTTGTTTTTGACGTAATCCCTATTCTCTAAAATAGGAAGTTATTTTTAACTTTCAAAATTATTTGTTGCTGAATAGAGGCAACCTTTCCGTCGCTAAATATCATTTAATAAATTTTTGTTCAGAAATAAATGAATGACATTTTTTAATTAAAAAGTACTTAGTCTAAGATATAAAAACTATTTTTTATTTATTAAATTTATTCACGTTGGTAGAGAATAATTATAATTTTGGTCCTAGCTTAGGCTCAATACACGGTCTTCCAGTGTGTTCAAGTCCTCCATCTGCTCATCAAAAATAAAAAGACTCCTCCATCATTCAGAGCGGGAATGATCTTTTATCTCTAAAATAAATCCGTCTCTACCTCCACCCAAAAAATGTAAGGGAAATAGGTAAACGGAGTTGTGAAATAACAGTAGAAAGCACGTGGGTCAAAGTTTTTAGGCTTAATTTTGCTTTTGATTCTTTTATTATTGATCATGTACGAATTTAGTCCCTATAATTTTTTTAGCATATTTGATCCCCTTATTTTCTTTTAATGTTGCAAATTCGATTTTTCAGTCTAATATCCATTAATTTTTCAATGATCAATAGAGAGGAACCACTGCTTTAAACACATAGAACCTTTGATTGAGCTTCTCCCTCATCTGTCTCTCCGTTTCAACATAATTCAATGCTTTCTCTATGTCATTTATCGGGTTCGTGCCTCTTTTATGAGAACTTTTTTTTTTTGTTTTACCACATGATCCTTAATCATATAAGCTCAACAAAAGGTTCTATGTGCTTAAAACAATTATTCCTCTCTATTGATCATTAAAAAATTGACGGACATCGAATTGAAGGATCGAATTTGCAACATTGAAGAAATATGAGAATCAAATGTGCTTAAAAAAATCAAAGTGATCAAAATCACACATAATCAATATGGGGACCAAAAATGCAATTAAGCCAAGTTTTTAGCACATGATGAGGTAATGTGTCTTTACTCTTTAGGCCAAACCACACGGGTTAAACTGTAATTTACTCTATTTTCTTTTAGCTGTAAATAATCTAGGAAAATGCTTGAATTTTCAAAGGGGAAAGTGATTTTTATATGTAGCCCTACACATTAGGAAGATGGAGGATAAATGTAAAATGTAAAATTTAATCTTAGGATATTGCAGCAGATTTTAACAATTAAACTGGTTAGCACCTTTGACATGATAATTCATTTAGGTCGATATTATTTATTTTTAAGTACATATTATTATTTATTTTTTTAATTTAGTTATACATAATCTGTAATTTTCTTGATATCAGGTGGGCACAGCCATTAATTAGGCTATAATTGGACCAAATTTAGAGTGCATTTATTTAAGATTATTAGATGATCAAAATCATTTTTAGTGATTTTAATTGTATTTGTTTAAGATTTTTTAGGAAATCATTTTAAAAAGAAAACATTTTTATGGCTAAAATAAGAAGCTACTCCTATCAGTTTATCACTAAAACTTGATTCTATAAAGGAGATAGAAAATATGTTTATTGCAAATTATGAAAAAATGATTTTCATATAATCTCTAAATAATTTTATATGAAAATCATTTTTTTCATAATCCATAAGAAAGGGACAGTTAAACTCTGGGGTGTATTGGATTGGGATTTTAAAAGACAATTTTGGTATAAAAAAGTCTTGTGGATTTTAAAAGATTATGTTGGAATGTAATAACTTATAAGATTTTTTTTAAAATCTTTTATAATCAAGATTTTATAGATTGGATTTTAATGGATTTATATTATAAGAATTTTTAAAACTTGGAAGGATTATATGGATTTATAAGATTTAAAAGAAACACGTGGTGGAGAATAAAAAAATCTATTTACATTATGAAAAATAAACACATAAACTCTAATTACAACATAATAGAGCAAATGCAATTTTATAGTGGAGAAGACAACATATTCACAAAGGGTATGTTTGGTAAAACTAGTAGATAGCGGATAAGCTAGCTTATAGCGGATAACTGATGAGGTAACTGATAGAGTATAGCGAATAAGCTAACTTATTGGTGTGAAAGTGTTTGGTAAAACTAGCGATTGACCTAGATGATAAATATAAAATGACATAAAAGAACATATGCTTATACCTTTTTATATAAATGTTTTTTTATATAAAAAAGTATATAAATGGTAGTCTTATCTGTCTATAATGGTATTTTCTTCGGTACCTCTAATAATTTTGGGGTAAAAATTATCCTGCCCAACCAAAACGTGTCACCTCAATTAAATGAGTCAAGTCAAATGATTATCAACATTTAATTAGACCACCTAGACAGGATAAGTTACACTCGAGGTATTAGAGAATTCACCGTCTATAATATGTTATATTATCATATAAAAAATTATATTATTATACGTTATATTACCATATAAATGTTAAATTACTATCATAGAATTATTACAAAAAAAGGTTATATAAACGTTATATTATCATATAAATGTTGAACTAGCTCTTTATAAATAAAATATATTATTATATACAGTAACAAACTTAATAAAATAATAATAATAAAGAGTTGAAATAATAAATCTGTAATATTATTGGTAATAAAAAATAATTCAAAAGAGTAAAAATAATATAACGATTAAACATTTTATTATATTATTATATATAGAAAACGATAAAGGTGGAAATAAATGAAAATAATAAGGATAAAATAGAGAAAAAAAATCGCTATAAGTTATAAGCTCAAACGCTAATTGAAGCAACTTTTGGAAGAAACACTATAAACTCGTAAAAAAACGCTATAAGTTAGTAACTAATGCGTTTACCAAACAACGCTATAAGCTATCTGTTATAAACTAGCTGATGAGATATGCCAAACAGGCGCAAAAGTATTTTGTTTACATGTTATTATATTTATGAAGTGGAAAAGGAAATTGTGAACTTAAAATAATAAACGCATTAATAAAACAACACTAAATTTGTTTTGTAATTTATGTTGGGTTGAAGAGAGGGGGAAGGAGGGATGGAGAGAGGGGGGAGAAAGGAGAGAGGTGGGGGGAGGGAGGAGACAGAGCTGAAGAGAAATAAGGATTAAAAAATTCATAAAAATTTCATGTGTTGGAGTGAGACTTTTGGTTACTAAAAAGTTACTAAAAATTCACACAAAGTCCCATCAAATCCACCTTAGAAAAGAATCCATCGAAATTTGAAAGTTTTTAAATACCACAAGACTTTTTGTTACTTATAAAAAGTCTTGATTGAATATCAATGGATTTGGACACACTCTTTAAAGAATCCTAATAGTCTTAATTGAATACAACAAGACTTATTTAGATTACTTAAAAGTCTTGATTGAATACCACAAGACTTTTTTATCATAAAAAATCTTTTAAAATCTTTTAAAATCCTAATCCAATACATCTTCTAAAATTTTATTTCAATCAAAACATCACTTTCGATTCATGCAAAGTCAATTTCATTGTACCCAAAAAATTTTTTATCTTAACCCGAAACATCAATATCCATAATAGTATTACAAGGGGGGGTGGAATGCATTGGGGGAACTCAAACTCCCGCGTACAGCGTACTACTACTTGTCTCCCTCGTGAGTCTAGCAATTAAAGTGTGCAACGAATATGTCTTGAATTTATTTTCACAATTAATGCCAAATTTGATCCAAATTATGTATGGATTCGAATAACTTTTTCCCCACTAGTCAAGTTGGGTCGGAGTCGGATTCGATTGTATGCTAAATACGTTGTCGTCAACCCTAGTCTCACACAAATAAGGTAAGAACGAAAATTTACCTCAATAATAAATGCCATAAGAAGATCGCTTTCTTCTCAATAATATATGCCATAATTTTCCTTCAAAAAAAAAATATATGCCATAATTTTCCTCATATGTGATTGATTTAGAAGAATTTATAGAAAACTTATGAAAATAATTTATAAAATTAAACTTATACAAATAATTTTTATGATCTTTTCATAAATTCTTTTTAACTTATTTTCATAAGCTTGTTAAAAAAACTTATGAAAATTAATTATTTTTAACTTATTTGAAAAAAAACTTATGGAATAAGCGCTTAATTAAACTGTTTACCCAAACACACCCTTAGTCACTTACACTTGTGGCAGCATAAGGTGGCCACTTTCTTTTAAATATATAAGAGACAAAATCCTAATTCATCAAGATCAAGAAAAATTATTGAAATCAATTCATTTTAAATTTTATTCCACAAATGCCCTTATTTAATTACTTCTAATTCAACTAACTTATTTATTCCTAAATCCAAGCACCATGCTATCTGATCAATGAGTAAACGATAAGTCAACTAAACCAAAACACTTGCATGAGTAATTATTGAGTCTTTTTAATATGAATTTTACAATAAATAAGGTAGAAATGAAATTTAGCTTAAAAATTGATCAATGTTTCTTATATATTGGACAAACAAAAAAGACATTTTTATCTCTTATATTCAGGATCGGAGGTAGTATGTTTGTTAATAAAGTAAACAAGTAAATGTATATTTACTCTTTATATAATTTAAATGATATCATTAACTTAAGGGTAATCAACGATCATTGATCTAAGTGGCAATGAGTTTGATTTTTCTTAGGTAAAATCTCGAGTGTGAGTATTGTGAATAGAAAAAATAAACGTCGGAAGAGTTTTTTTCCCCTTAAATTGAGTCTTCCCGACCCGACTCAGATTAGTTGAAGTCTAATGTAATTTCTGAATACTGTGGGTGTCAAACAAAAAAAAACTTAAGGGTTAAAATATTGTTATTTACTTATTTTATAAATAAGCTGAGTTTAAAAGTGTATGGTATCATTTTATACTAGTGTTGTGAGGTTATATTTTGTTTTTTCAAGCCTTCTGCATTTGTATTCAAGAGTTTAATTGTTATATATCGTTAGTGTTAAATTTTTTATATTGTCAATCAATAAGAAATCGTGATATGGATGTCTTTTAAGGCAGTTAGGATAAGAGTCAAACATTTTAGTTAACATGATACATTATGAATGGTTGATCATATAAAGAATCTTTACACTGACAATGCAAATAAATTAAATCATTCTTTAAAACAGGGGGTCTCATATTAGAGGGAAAGAAAAAAAAATATCTTAACTATTAATAAAAAAAATAAAAGACCGAATTCTAATCTTGACCCATTTTATACCTGAGATTATTATTTTTTTAAAAGAAATCTTTTACATTTGAATCCTTTAAACCAAGCGGTTACTTAAGAGGAAACACGAAAAAATAAAAGATTTTAATTATAATGAAAAAAATAGAGTTTAAAGTTTTTTTATACTGACAACCAATCATAAATCATGGTGTGTGTGACTTTTAAGGTAGTTAGGATAAGAATCAAACACTTTAACTTATTTGACAAATTCTGAGTGATTGTCTGTATAAAAAATCTTTACACTGATAATATATACCAATTAAATTAAAAAATATATATTAAAAGATTGGATTCTAATAAATTCATTTTTTATTAAAATGGTGTACTATTTTGTTGGCAATGTAATCATGATATAAGACATAAACTTTTCAAAAGAAAGAAACCTAAACCTATCCGCCACTCTCTCTCGACCTTCATTTTACTTCTCTCTTTCTTCTTTCTCATCCATCGGATGGGGTGATTTTGGGTCATTTTTTGATCCGGAGTCACCTCTCTACATCGTTTTTTTCTCTCCTTTTATTTAAATAATTGATTTTTTCACATGGATCTGGTTTTTCTTTCATATTTTTTCGTGATTTCGTCTTCCGAATGCGGCGTTGTTTTGTTCGTCGTCTTGATGTGCCGTTGTTTGGTTTCCCGTCTTGTTGCGGTGTTTGTTTGTTTCAAATTGGCAGATCAGCTTCGATCCATTACAGATTCAACCAAGACTTGAGCGTCAACGTTACAGATCCGAAGGCATGGGTATTCCGGTCACTTTGATTTTATTATATTTATAGGCATTTTGCCGTTTTATGCTATTAACTTGGGTGCTGTGAGTTTATTCGTAGATTCATCCTATTCGATTTTTAACGATGTTGAATTTGAGTTGTTTTCGATATATTTTATCAATTTGAATGAATAAATATTTTTTTTAGTAAAAAAAATTTACTTTTTTAGCGGTAATAAATTTATTTCATTATACAACTAGATGTATTTTATTATAATATTAACCACTAATTTTTTCATTGATGATTGACAATTCTCACATTTTTCCATGTTCATTTCAGAGTAGCTAATTTTCTTTGACGTATTTTGTTTTACATGTATATGATTATCATATAATGTCATATAATGTAGGACATAAAAAATCATACAGTGTATTAAAATAAAAAATATATCTAGGTAAAAATACAACTAAAAGTATAACCTAATACTAATAGTATCTTCCTTTCAAAAATAAAATAAAAAAGAACACTATTCATCAAAAAAAAGACAATAATGGTATCTCAGGTCTAGAAAAAATAAAGATTAAACTAATCATTTCTTTGTATGATATAAATTTTGAATTTCATTTATATACATGAATTTTTTTTTAAATTTGTGCTTATATATTCAATTATTTTTAATTTGGTCATCATTATTTATTGGTATTATAACGTCATTTGTTGGAGTTGAAGTATAGGAATCAAATTCAAAATAATTGTCATGTAGTGGTCAAAGTCAAATTTTTTATCCTGATATGTGATAATCACTTTCAAATGGGTCTTTTATATGAGATAATCATTTTGATTTTGGTTTTTATACGTGATAATAATTTTGAATTAGGTTTCTATACTATAATTTCAACCAACGACGTTATAACACCAATAAACGGAGAGAACCGAATTAAAATAGTTTAAGATATAAGGATCGATTTCAAAATTTTTTACGTATGAGAACCAAATTCAAAATGAGTGTACGTATAGGGACCAAATGATTAGTTTAACCAAAAATAAAAAAAATTAGACTCCTCTAAAGTGAGTAAAAGTCTAAAGTGATAACGTAAGAGTGTATCCACACTTGATTACTTAAAGTGCATTGAGATCTCAACTCACTTTAACTAATCAAGGGTGGATAAATCGTTACTTTCTTTTCCACTTTAAAATAGTTTTTTCTAAAATAAAAACTAATACTATATCATACCATGAAAAAAAAAAAGAAGTTAAAGTAATAACTTTGTTCCTGTAAGTGACAATGATTCTTTATTTAGCTTCTATACGTAAAAATTATTAAAACGGTTCTCATATGTATAATTGTTACCCATTTGGTCCCTCTCATTACCTTCTCGTCTCTAATTATTCATTAACTCCAATATATATAGAGATTAAATAAAGAATTCGTGTCACATGTAGGGACCATATTATTACTTTAACCTAAATTATTTGGTCCCTCTATATGACGCAGATTCTTCATTTAGTCCCTATACGTAATAATTAACGGATTATTAGAGACGACAAAATAATATGAGGGATCAAATAAATAACAATTGTACGTATGAGATTTTTTTTAATAATTTTTTATATATAAAAGACTAAATGAAAAATCAATATCACAGAATCAAATTTTGATAAAAAAAAATATCATACGAACAAATTATTACTTTAACCCAAAAAAACACGAGGAAGACATTTTGCTACTTTACCGTGACTTGGTAAGGACCTGAGGATGAACTGGTTTCACTGATTAAACAACTGCTTGTTAAATATCCCAAAGAATCTGATTCATCAAGATTCAAGAAACACAAAAAAGTAGTGACCGTAAAAAAAAAAAAAGAAAGCAAAAAAGTAGTGGATTGACAAAGGGAGAAAGAGAAATCATAGAAAGCAAAAAAAATATATGAAAGAATATAGAAAAAGAGATTGGCAGCAGAGAAGAGTGGGGTTTCATTGTGTGCCAAAACCCTCTATGCCCTTAACTGTACTATACTTGTGACTTGGGAGTGGTGATCAATCGTCGCAAACCTTATCTCTCTGCCACTGCGACTCGTTCTTGAAGCGCCTGCTTTTCTAGATTTCAACCAAAGTAACAGTGCATTTCAGGGTTCGCTCTCTCTCTTCATATTCTTCTGATGCCTTTACTATACTCCATTCATAACATACCTATATTTGATTATTTTGAGTTCTGAAACCCTTTTTTAATATAAAGTTTTAATCTTTAGATTTTTCTGAGACGTGATTGAGCACATGGCGTCTACTATGGAAATTGGGGTTGCAGAATTCCTGCAGGTTTGCTTTTACTTCTTCTGTTTGAATTCACATGCTGCTATAGTAAAATATTTTGATAGCTGAGAAAAGTTTGCCACTTTGATAACGGGGTTGCTGAATATTTCAGTTTTGTTACTGTTTCTCATTAACTAATTGGTATTGTGTTTCATATTTAATCCGGAAATTGTAATGTAATTGTGTTTATAAGATTTGTATTTGAGTTTTAGTCAAAAAAAAAAAAAAAAAAAAAAGATTTGTATTTGTGTAAAGGCTTATTTTGACCGAGACAATTTGTGAGATATCCGATTTAGTCCCTGAAAAAAAAAAAAAACTCAATCGTTACTCCTCGACAATTACAAAACAGGGACACGTTAACCCCTCCGTTGATGACCGTTAAGAAGGCTCCGTTAGTTTGCTGATGTGGACTGTTAAGTAGCCCAGCTGTCCGTTAACTTGTCCCATGTGGATAGGATCATTTTGTTAACAATAGTAAATATCGAAACTAGTCTCCGACAAAAAATGCGAGACCCAATTTAGTCCCTCTGAAAAAAATGTCCTCAAAATAATATTAGGATAGCTTAAGACCAAATTATAACCTAAGTGCATGACGTTGGATGTTTTATTAAAAATCACAATACTACATTCATAATTTTAAAAGTTGTGATTTTCAAAACACATTTTTGTTTTAGAGTGAAGACCCAAATTCGTCCCTAAAAAATTTCGGGGACCCACTTGTAGTCCTTGAAAAAAATAAATTAATCATTTAGTCCCTCAAGTTTACAAACGCAAGACACTCTAGTCCCCCAGTCCAGTTCCAACGTACGTTTATTTGCCTACGTGTCCCATTAACCAATCCTACCTGACTCGTTAGTGGTCCTGCGTGGCCTATGACGAATTTTCTCGGTGGAAAACGAATAAAATGTGAAAACGCACACAATTTTAAAACCCAAGCACCTTACAATTATGCACTTTATTTCCACTTTCATTGATTTTTCAAGACAGAAATTCGTCGTAGACCACACCGGATCACTAACAGACCAAGTAGGATGATTAATACGACATGTGGGCAAGTAAATGGACAACGGACAACGGAATCATATCTAGGGACTAAAATGTCCCACGTTTGTAAATTTGAGGGACTAAATGGTTAATTTATTTTTTTTCAGGGACTAAAAGTGGGTCCCCGAAATTTTTCAGGGACCAATTTAGGTCTTCACTCTGAATTTTAATTCTTTAATCAATACCTCAAAGAATAATTAGCATCTACCTTAGTTCCTTTCTCTCAATTTCTATTAAAACATACATGGATTCATGAATAAAAAATGTTGAAAAAAATTTGAATAGTATATTAACTTAGACTTGAATATTTAATAAGATATTTTATTTTAATTTTCTATCCATCCAAATGATATATAATAAACACAGGAAATTTGAATAATATATAATTCTGGAGGACTATTGTTTTAATAGAAATTGGGAGAAAGAAACTAAGGTAAATGTCAACCGTTCTTTGAGGTATTGATTAAAGAATTAAAATTAAAACGTGTCATTAAAAATCACTACTTTTAAAATTATGAATATATTGTATTGTAATTTTTAATAAAGCATCCAAGGTCGTATACTTAGATTATAATTTGGTCTTAAGTTATACTAAAATTATTTTGAGGACTTTTTTTTCTGCGCGACTCAATTGGGTCTCGCATATTTTGTGAGGGACTAATTTAGGTATTTCCTCTTGTTGACAAAATGATCCCATCCACATTGGACAAGTTAATGGACAGTTGGGTTCCTTAACGGTCCACATCAGCAAACTAACGGAGTGTTCCTAACGGTCATTAATGGAGGGACTAATGTGTCCCTATTTTGTAATTGTCAAGGACTAACGAGTGAGTTTTTTTTTTCGGGGATTAAATTGGATCCTTCACAAATTATGAGCGATCCCGAGGCTTTACTCTTGGTATTTTTGTGATTTTGGTAACAGGGTAACTGAAGTCTCATGGGGAGAGCTGTGATTTGCTTTGGGGTACACTTCAGAATAGGAGTCGCCGAGTCGGGTATTGGTTTCAGCTAGAAAAGCCTTGCCTTTAAGGTGTCATGCTCATGCAAATCCAAAAGCTATGGTTTCGCAGCCTGGCCTGGTTGAGAAGTCTGTCTCAGAAGTTTTTCATTTCTACTGGGTCCCACCGATCAAATAAAGTGCAGCTGCTGAGCTTCGCAGCCAGGCTCAAACGAAAATAGCTAATGAGTATGATGGTAATTTGCTTCATATTGATTTGTCAAAGAGGAAGCAGTGGTTAGGCGGATCTGTTCTTGCCCAGGCATTAGTTGACACAAGAACTCTTTTAGTTGGTCTGCTTGCACAAGATTCAATGAGATCCTTTTAAAACAATTTCAGGAGTTTTACAAGCGTCCACCAGACACTTTTTAGTCTTGGTGTACGTAATGGATGTCAACTAATGGCTTTGCTTAATGTGACAGTTCCCATGGCATCCAAAGCAGTTGGATGTGGTTGCAAGAGAGTGGTTCTCCAAGTCCAAAGATGATCAGTCATTTTTCTCAAGATCTTTTCCCGGATTTAGTTGACGACTAATCCCTCCTCCCCTTCAATATATAATTAATGGATAGGTTGCTCAACAATGGAAAACCAAAAACGAGGTCACAAGTTTGAAGGTCTCCTATAGTCGATACTGGTTAAATTCTTGTTATGGAACTTATCTGTCAGATATTTAGTTTTCAAGAAGAAAGTTTATCAATTTTCAAATTACATTTTATATATTTGTCTTAGCTGAGTTCCACAACTTTGTAGATGTGATTCATGCAGTGTCAAGTGTTGCTAATTCAATATGAAAATGAATAAAATATTTATCTCATATAGCCTGTCTTGCACCAACTCTGCCTATGTCATACTTATTTTTCTCAAATTTTCGTAGCCTGACTTAAATCCAGATAAAAGAGGATTAGACAATGGACAATTAACGTAAAACTAGAGCCTCCAGGGGTGTGTCAATTGATCTATGCAGAAGGCTCCATGTGATGAGATGAAGTTTCGTTGTTATAGGCTTCCTTAAACCATATGTGATTGTCTTTGAAAATAAAGTAGCAACTTTGTGTATCATTATAAGTACCTTTTATTGAACAAGGTGATTGATGAGTATAGCTTGTATTCTGAGATTTTTTACACTGTTGAATCACATTTCTACGACATACATTAATCTTACTATTGGATTATGAGAACTTACACAAAACGTCGACGCATTCAAAAGGAGTATACATTGCTTTTGATATTCTTTGTTGATATTAATTATTTTTTGTGGTTTGTTGGTATGTCCATGATATGAAAATGTAGCGAATGAGTAACATTTATTAAGAAAAAAAGAAAAATAAAAATCATGAATGAATTTATTTTAAAGAAAGTTGGGGTAACATTTATTGAAGAGAAGTTAGGGATGACAATGGATAGGGTCTGAGTAGGGTACTATAGTATCCGTCCCCATACCCGCGCTTGAAAAAAATACACGTACCCGTACTCATACCCGTACTCCGTATCCGTACCCTCTGGGTATCTAAGTACTCATATCCACACCCGTTACCCGCACTTTAACTAAGAAAAAACAAAAAATCATTACAACTCAATTAAAAAACATCGAAAAATCTTTCAAATCTACTCATAAAATATTACAAACCAAAGTATTTAACTAAATAAAAACATCTAAAATATCTAAAACATCCAAAACGAGTAAATATCATAATAAACATCCACAACGGCACTAGCTCGAGGATGAATGGCGTTGACGCTTGCTCGAGGAAGAACAGCTGAAAAGATCAACCAGAAAGGGAAAAACACTAATGAACTATGTAGGTTTATAACTTTTAGATTAATTATATTCTTAAAATTTATATATAATCATAATTATAATTATATGTAATAATATATATATATATATATATATATATATATATATATATATATATATATATATATATATATATATATGAGTTTAATTGTTATGCACTGTCAGTGTAAAGATTTTTACAATGACAACCAATCAAAAATCATGGTGTGTGTGACTTTTAAGGTAGTTAGGATAATAGTCAATCACTTTACCTTATGTGGCAATTTCTGATTGGTTGTCTGTGTAAAAAAATCTTTACACTAACAGTTTATATCAATTAAATCCTATATATATATATATATATATATATATATATATATATATATATATATATATATATATGCCCAAAGGTGCTTGATTAAAGCCGGTCAACGTTATGTATATGCGGGTGCGGGACGGGATGGGTACTAGAGTACCCGTACCCGCACCCGCATCCATACCCATTCAAATTTGTGGGTAATTACCCATACCCGGATTCATACCCATAAAACGAGTATTTGCCCTACCCATTGTGGGTATTTATTGCGGGCAGAGTCTAAATTGTCATCCCTAAAAGAAGTTGATTGCAACTGGTTGAATTGACTTCATCATGTGAGGAGAAAGGTCAACCGAGACCAATATGGATTCTCTCCTGCCTCTCCACCAAAAAAATTAGAGTGGAAAGATAGTGAAAAGGGGAAGAAAATTGGGAAATGATGAAGAGAGAGAAAAAAAATAAGAGAAAGATAGGAAGGATGGAGAGAAGGTGGATGGAGAGAATCCAAATTGCAACCGAGACTTTTGGGAGAAAAGTTAATCAAATGATATTCTGATTAAAAAAGGTAGGGAGAGACTCAAAAAACAAAAAAAAAAATTATAAAAAAATGCTTTGCTTTAAATAGATTTATTAAATATTTAAGTTTTTGATAAAGCTTAATAATGTCATTTGATTCAGGTACCTATTAGCTCTCAATTGTTTCTGTTGGTTTTGTTTTATGCAAGGACAATGAAACTCCACTTGTTAGTTCATCTAATTTGAAATTAATTACATAGAGCAGCATGCCTGTGGTTTTCATGTTTGTCTGTTTACCGAGTAGGCAGTTTAGTCATATGATACGTGCAGTTAGATGCTCTGTTAAGGATTTTTATTTAGGGACCAAACTAGGATATAAGCCTAAGAAAAAATTGAGAAACTGCTTGCTATAATTATTTGGAGTAATGATTCTCCCAATCATCTTAGTTACAAAACTTTACAACTGGGTTTACACTTTAAAGGGCGTGGATTTGATAAACATTTAATTGCGTTTTTGTTTTTTTGTCATTGCAATGATTGTGATAGTAGCATTAATCGTACACTACTACTTATAGATTTGATTTGTAAAATAAATGTCAAAAAAAAGTTGATTTTCATGCTATCATCATATTAGATAAGGTTTATCTAAAGTGAGACTTTCTCTAAAATAAGCAAGAGTGTATCTGCTCTTAGATAATTTAATGAGTTGAGAACTTGAAATCTCTTTGCACTTTATTAAATTAAGAATATATATCCTTACTTACTCACTTTAAACACAAAGTTAAGTTAAAGCAACATTTTCCCATCACCTTACACTAGGCACTAGATTTGGTAAGCAAAAAGTCTAGTCCCAACTTTTATGTTCCTAGTTCTTTATGTCTGCATTATGCTTGAACCATGGATGACTCATGAAGACCTCTTGGTCAATCCCAGATAGGAACTTCTCTAACGGATTGGAGTTGGAATCACCAAATGAAGGCTCTTCCAGTCCATGTGCATGAGGAAGCTCTATATCCATCAGTGAGTCAACACTTTGGTAGACTGTAGCACTTGCTTCGTGAGAAAGAAGATTAGCCAGTTGGTTCTGATGATACTGTGTCCTTGTGGCATCATTCTGCAGAAGATAGTGTAATCCGTTGTGTGAGTTCATTGGTGCTTGGACACTGCCACAATTGACTACATCAACTGTGGAATTTGCCATTATTAGACTTCCAAGAATATCTATCTCCTCTTGCAAGCTGGCAACCTGCACATAGCAAGGTTAAAGTTTTATATATGAAAACACAAAACCTACCTATAAACTATGGTGTGATTTAGCAGGTTCAGGGATCTTTCTCAGCATGGAAACCTGTTGCTGCTATAGTAAAATATTTTGATAGCTGAGAAAAGTTTGCCACTTTGATAACGGGGTTGCTGAATATTTCAGTTTTGTTACTGTTTCTCATTAACTAATTGGTATTGTGTTTCATATTTAATCCGGAAATTGTAATGTAATTGTGTTTATAAGATTTGTATTTGAGTTTTAGTCAAAAAAAAAAAAAAAAAAAAAAGATTTGTATTTGTGTAAAGGCTTATTTTGACCGAGACAATTTGTGAGATATCCGATTTAGTCCCTGAAAAAAAAAAAAAACTCAATCGTTACTCCTCGACAATTACAAAACAGGGACACGTTAACCCCTCCGTTGATGACCGTTAAGAAGGCTCCGTTAGTTTGCTGATGTGGACTGTTAAGTAGCCCAGCTGTCCGTTAACTTGTCCCATGTGGATAGGATCATTTTGTTAACAATAGTAAATATCGAAACTAGTCTCCGACAAAAAATGCGAGACCCAATTTAGTCCCTCTGAAAAAAATGTCCTCAAAATAATATTAGGATAGCTTAAGACCAAATTATAACCTAAGTGCATGACGTTGGATGTTTTATTAAAAATCACAATACTACATTCATAATTTTAAAAGTTGTGATTTTCAAAACACATTTTTGTTTTAGAGTGAAGACCCAAATTCGTCCCTAAAAAATTTCGGGGACCCACTTGTAGTCCTTGAAAAAAATAAATTAATCATTTAGTCCCTCAAGTTTACAAACGCAAGACACTCTAGTCCCCCAGTCCAGTTCCAACGTACGTTTATTTGCCTACGTGTCCCATTAACCAATCCTACCTGACTCGTTAGTGGTCCTGCGTGGCCTATGACGAATTTTCTCGGTGGAAAACGAATAAAATGTGAAAACGCACACAATTTTAAAACCCAAGCACCTTACAATTATGCACTTTATTTCCACTTTCATTGATTTTTCAAGACAGAAATTCGTCGTAGACCACACCGGATCACTAACAGACCAAGTAGGATGATTAATACGACATGTGGGCAAGTAAATGGACAACGGACAACGGAATCATATCTAGGGACTAAAATGTCCCACGTTTGTAAATTTGAGGGACTAAATGGTTAATTTATTTTTTTTCAGGGACTAAAAGTGGGTCCCCGAAATTTTTCAGGGACCAATTTAGGTCTTCACTCTGAATTTTAATTCTTTAATCAATACCTCAAAGAATAATTAGCATCTACCTTAGTTCCTTTCTCTCAATTTCTATTAAAACATACATGGATTCATGAATAAAAAATGTTGAAAAAAATTTGAATAGTATATTAACTTAGACTTGAATATTTAATAAGATATTTTATTTTAATTTTCTATCCATCCAAATGATATATAATAAACACAGGAAATTTGAATAATATATAATTCTGGAGGACTATTGTTTTAATAGAAATTGGGAGAAAGAAACTAAGGTAAATGTCAACCGTTCTTTGAGGTATTGATTAAAGAATTAAAATTAAAACGTGTCATTAAAAATCACTACTTTTAAAATTATGAATATATTGTATTGTAATTTTTAATAAAGCATCCAAGGTCGTATACTTAGATTATAATTTGGTCTTAAGTTATACTAAAATTATTTTGAGGACTTTTTTTTCTGCGCGACTCAATTGGGTCTCGCATATTTTGTGAGGGACTAATTTAGGTATTTCCTCTTGTTGACAAAATGATCCCATCCACATTGGACAAGTTAATGGACAGTTGGGTTCCTTAACGGTCCACATCAGCAAACTAACGGAGTGTTCCTAACGGTCATTAATGGAGGGACTAATGTGTCCCTATTTTGTAATTGTCAAGGACTAACGAGTGAGTTTTTTTTTTCGGGGATTAAATTGGATCCTTCACAAATTATGAGCGATCCCGAGGCTTTACTCTTGGTATTTTTGTGATTTTGGTAACAGGGTAACTGAAGTCTCATGGGGAGAGCTGTGATTTGCTTTGGGGTACACTTCAGAATAGGAGTCGCCGAGTCGGGTATTGGTTTCAGCTAGAAAAGCCTTGCCTTTAAGGTGTCATGCTCATGCAAATCCAAAAGCTATGGTTTCGCAGCCTGGCCTGGTTGAGAAGTCTGTCTCAGAAGTTTTTCATTTCTACTGGGTCCCACCGATCAAATAAAGTGCAGCTGCTGAGCTTCGCAGCCAGGCTCAAACGAAAATAGCTAATGAGTATGATGGTAATTTGCTTCATATTGATTTGTCAAAGAGGAAGCAGTGGTTAGGCGGATCTGTTCTTGCCCAGGCATTAGTTGACACAAGAACTCTTTTAGTTGGTCTGCTTGCACAAGATTCAATGAGATCCTTTTAAAACAATTTCAGGAGTTTTACAAGCGTCCACCAGACACTTTTTAGTCTTGGTGTACGTAATGGATGTCAACTAATGGCTTTGCTTAATGTGACAGTTCCCATGGCATCCAAAGCAGTTGGATGTGGTTGCAAGAGAGTGGTTCTCCAAGTCCAAAGATGATCAGTCATTTTTCTCAAGATCTTTTCCCGGATTTAGTTGACGACTAATCCCTCCTCCCCTTCAATATATAATTAATGGATAGGTTGCTCAACAATGGAAAACCAAAAACGAGGTCACAAGTTTGAAGGTCTCCTATAGTCGATACTGGTTAAATTCTTGTTATGGAATTTATCTGTCAGATATTTAGTTTTCAAGAAGAAAGTTTATCAATTTTCAAATTACATTTTATATTTTTGTCTTAGCTGAGTTCCACAACTTTGTAGATGTGATTTATGCAGTGTCAAGTGTTGCTAATTCAATATGAAAATGAATAAAATATTTATCTCATATTGCCTGTCTTGCACCAACTCTGCCTATGTCATACTTATTTTTCTCAAATTTTCGTAGCCTGACTTAAATCCAGATAAAAGAGGATTAGACAATGGACAATTAACGTAAAACTAGAGCTCCAGGGGTGTGTCAATTGATCTATGCAGAAGGCTCCATGTGATGAGATGAAGTTTCGTTGTTATAGGCTTCCTTAAACCATATGTGATTGTCTTTGAAAATAAAGTAGCAACTTTGTGTATCATTATAAGTACCTTTTATTGAACAAGGTGATTGATGAGTATAGCTTGTATTCTGAGATTGTTTACACTGTTGAATCACATTTCTACGACATACATTAATCTTACTATTGGATTATGAGAACTTATACAAAACGTCGACGCATTCAAAAGGAGTATACATTGCTTTTGATATTCTTTGTTGATATTAATTATTTTTTGTGGTTTGTTGGTATGTCCATGATATGAAAATGTAGCGAATGAGTAACATTTATTAAGAAAAAAAGAAAAATAAAAATCATGAATGAATTTATTTTAAAGAAAGTTGGGGTAACATTTATTGAAGAGAAGTTAGGGATGACAATGGATAGGGTCTGAGTAGGGTACTATAGTATCCGTCCCCATACCCGCGCTTGAAAAAAATACACGTACCCGTACTCATACCCGTACTCCGTATCCGTACCCTCTGGGTATCTAAGTACTCATATCCACACCCGTTACCCGCACTTTAACTAAGAAAAAACAAAAAATCATTACAACTCAATTAAAAAACATCGAAAAATCTTTCAAATCTACTCATAAAATATTACAAACCAAAGTATTTAACTAAATAAAAACATCTAAAATATCTAAAACATCCAAAACGAGTAAATATCATAATAAACATCCACAACGGCACTAGCTCGAGGATGAATGGCGTTGACGCTTGCTCGAGGAAGAACAGCTGAAAAGATCAACCAGAAAGGGAAAAACACTAATGAACTATGTAGGTTTATAACTTTTAGATTAATTATATTCTTAAAATTTATATATAATCATAATTATAATTATATGTAATAATATATATATATATATATATATATATATATATATATATATATATATATATGAGTTTAATTGTTATGCACTGTCAGTGTAAAGATTTTTACAATGACAACCAATCAAAAATCATGGTGTGTGTGACTTTTAAGGTAGTTAGGATAATAGTCAATCACTTTACCTTATGTGGCAATTTCTGATTGGTTGTCTGTGTAAAAAAATCTTTACACTAACAGTTTATATCAATTAAATCCTATATATATATATATATATATATATATATATATATATATATATATATATATATATATGCCCAAAGGTGCTTGATTAAAGCCGGTCAACGTTATGTATATGCGGGTGCGGGACGGGGTGGGTACTAGAGTACCCGTACCCGCACCCGCATCCATACCCATTCAAATTTGTGGGTAATTACCCATACCCGGATTCATACCCATAAAGCGAGTATTTGCCCTACCCATTGTGGGTATTTATTGCGGGTAGAGTCTAAATTGTCATCCCTAAAAGAAGTTGATTGCAACTGGTTGAATTGACTTCATCATGTGAGGAGAAAGGTCAACCGAGACCAATATGGATTCTCTCCTGCCTCTCCACCAAAAAAATTAGAGTGGAAAGATAGAGAAAAGGGGAAGAAAATTGGGAAATGATGAAGAGAGAGAAAAAAAATAAGAGAAAGATAGGAAGGATGGAGAGAAGGTGGATGGAGAGAATCCAAATTGCAACCGAGACTTTTGGGAGAAAAGTTAATCAAATGATATTCTGATTAAAAAAGGTAGGGAGAGACTCAAAAAACAAAAAAAAAATTATAAAAAAATGCTTTGCTTTAAATAGATTTATTAAATATTTAAGTTTTTGATAAAGCTTAATAATGTCATTTGATTCAGGTACCTATTAGCTCTCAATTGTTTCTGTTGGTTTTGTTTTATGCAAGGACAATGAAACTCCACTTGTTAGTTCATCTAATTTGAAATTAATTACATAGAGCTGCATGCCTGTGGTTTTCATGTTTGTCTGTTTACCGAGTAGGCAGTTTAGTCATATGATACGTGCAGTTAGATGCTCTGTTAAGGATTTTTATTTAGGGACCAAACTAGGATATAAGCCTAAGAAAAAATTGAGAAACTGCTTGCTATAATTATTTGGAGTAATGATTCTCCCAATCATCTTAGTTACAAAACTTTACAACTGGGTTTACACTTTAAAGGGCGTGGATTTGATAAACATTTAATTGCGTTTTTGTTTTTTTGTCATTGCAATGATTGTGATAGTAGCATTAATCGTACACTACTACTTATAGATTTGATTTGTAAAATAAATGTCAAAAAAAAGTTGATTTTCATGCTATCATCATATTAGATAAGGTTTATCTAAAGTGAGACTTTCTCTAAAATAAGCAAGAGTGTATCTGCTCTTAGATAATTTAATGAGTTGAGAACTTGAAATCTCTTTGCACTTTATTAAATTAAGAATATATATCCTTACTTACTCACTTTAAACACAAAGTTAAGTTAAAGCAACATTTTCCCATCACCTTACACTAGGCACTAGATTTGGTAAGCAAAAAGTCTAGTCCCAACTTTTATGTTCCTAGTTCTTTATGTCTGCATTATGCTTGAACCATGGATGACTCATGAAGACCTCTTGGTCAATCCCAGATAGGAACTTCTCTAACGGATTGGAGTTGGAATCACCAAATGAAGGCTCTTCCAGTCCATGTGCATGAGGAAGCTCTATATCCATCAGTGAGTCAACACTTTGGTAGACTGTAGCACTTGCTTCGTGAGAAAGAAGATTAGCCAGTTGGTTCTGATGATACTGTGTCCTTGTGGCATCATTCTGCAGAAGATAGTGTAATCCGTTGTGTGAGTTCATTGGTGCTTGGACACTGCCACAATTGACTACATCAACTGTGGAATTTGCCATTATTAGACTTCCAAGAATATCTATCTCCTCTTGCAAGCTGGCAACCTGCACATAGCAAGGTTAAAGTTTTATATATGAAAACACAAAACCTACCTATAAACTATGGTGTGATTTAGCAGGTTCAGGGATCTTTCTCAGCATGGAAACCTGTTGCTGCAATGCATAAATATGAGCAACACAACCATATATAGGATCCTGCATGCGAGCCAGCGCTTGGTAAGATATGGTGATGGCAGCATCACTTCTATACTGGATAGGAAGATGTGACAGTAGCCTGGATACGTTACTAGCACCATAAACCTTATGCACTGCTGCAAAATGGGTCGCAGCCTGGTCGTAGGAGAAGTAAGGAGAAAATACACAATCACTCGTGCACTTTCTCCTTAGGAACTTGCATGCTCCACATGATGAGCCACACCCTGTCATTGTCCTAAGTTTTTAATGGTGTATGCCAATGATTTAAGTAGTATAAAACTTGTACTAGTTTTGTCTAAGGAGAGCTTCAAATTCGAAGGCTTTATAGCCATCACTTGGGAGGGTCAGTTCTTTCTGTTGTGTCCAAAGGACATTCTCTCTTCAGTTCAAAGCAGGTTCTTTTGGGTCTCTTTTGTGGCCTACATTGTCATTGTCAAGTAGGTAAAATTTTCATCTTTTGTGCCTCAAGTGCTTTGGTTCATTAAGGCTATGTTTGGTTTCACATTTGGCACTGCAAACATTAGTTTTGAATGATACTATTGTAAAAAAATTGGATCCAACGTTAAAGGAGGAAATTGGTTCGATGGACAAATATGCGTTACAAACTAGGAAGTGAATACACGTGTAGTCTCTGGTTTCTTTTTTGATTTTATTTTCAATTGATATTTTTATAAACCAGTACTTTTATCGTATTATTTTCATTTTATTTCTTAATTTAAAATTTTGTGAAAAATATGGTAAAAACATATATTTTAGTGCTTTTATAATTTTTCCTATAAAAATTTTAAAATAAGAAATAAAAATGTAAATAATATGATATTTTTATAATTGTTACTGAAAAAATAAAAAATGAAAATAAAAACAAAAACAAAAAATAAATCAAATAAATTAAGTTTCTTCCTTAATGCAACTGTTATTATATACGCAATCATCATCATGTGGGAGGCTTTGAGAAAAAGTAATTTACTATAATCGGATTATGAGTTAAGTTATAATGCATGCTTTACCTAATCTAGCTTCTTAGCATAGGGTTCATGACTCATTGCGGCCTTTTGTCTGGATATTGTTAATGGTCCTTTAATTTGCCTAATTTAATACTTGTTCTATGTGTAAATATTTTAATCCCACCATAATTCAGGTTTGGCTGTTGGCCACTTAATTAAGCTATGGTCTGAGGTGTGTTAAACTAGCGTGCTGTGTTATTCCAGTGTTCATTTTTGACTCTTTCCAGCCGTCAGCAATAGTTGTGGGGGTGTTCTTATTCTCTCGAGTCTTTAAAGCTGGGTAAGAAAAAGCAACGTACATTGTGATACTGATAACTAGGATGAAGTCAAGAAAGGTAAAAGAAAGAGTTGGGAAACAACGCCATTCACAATTACATGACTCATTCTGGTTTCTGTCACTTCAGAACCGTAATCTGTTTTGTTTTTAACCTATGGATAGAATGTATTATTTCTCCTGAAAGTCTAAATTATTCATTGAAGGCTTGTAACGGAGTTTTATTATATTTATAATACGCTCTTTCATGCAAAAGTTTTTTGGGTTTGAAGTGTAGGAGTAGGCATAAATATGAGTTGGTAGGTGAAGAACTTTGGGCTTTCGAGTTTAACGATGAAAGTGTCTTTCTCCATCATGTATATTATCATCATTGTTATCTCTTGAAGCAGTACTAGCTCTCGGAACTAGCTGGCCAGCTTCTATGTCAAATTCCATTCTGATCCACCCTTAACAGCCATGAATCTCGAGAGAGACCATTCCGTTGGATATAGAATATTGCAATATAGGTAAGGCTAGAAAATTAAAATGTTGTTACTTTTGCATTATTTTTGTAATGTACAAATTATATTTTAATATGTACCAAAAAAAAGTTATATGTCAAGCTTAATAATTAGGTCAATTCTTTTATAGAAAAAGGAAAAGACTCCTCTAAAATGATCGAGCAAGTAAAAGTTTATTCACCCTTGATTTGATAAAGTGTATTGGGATTTCAACCCATTAAATGATCTAAGGGTATATTCAATCTTACTTATTCACTTTAGAAACAATCTCAAAAGTCATGTCCACAATGTCATGAGATGGTAGATGGGCACAATGATTGACTATGATTTTTGTTGTGACGCATTCGGTGTCTTTAATTTGATTCACGTTTTAGTTTTTTTTTTTTTTAAGTTGTAAGGTTTTCTTCAAAAACATGTTTAAATAACTTTTTTTATGGTCAAACTTGCTCTAATCCGTAAATTAATCAAATGAGGAATCTGGATTGTCTCCTGTGCATTCTCTCATGCGCCTCTCTAGCGGGTTGATCTGGACCGTCCATCTAGATCTGACGGTCAAGAATTTTTCACATATTTTATAATAAAAAAATATTGAAAACCCAATTGAATTTTTTCACCATCGTCAGTTTTTTCACCTTGTTCTTGCATCAAGAAACACACACCCACTCCCTGTACCAGCTTGCCGCCACCAACCACCTTCGGCCCGCCACCGTGGACGATCTGCCTCCACCATTCACGGCCAACGTCCACGTCGTCCCCTCTTTCTCTCTCCCTTCGACTCTCTCTTTGATCCGCTCTCTCACGCCACCCACCGCCGTGCCGTCCACGTGCCACTGCCTGCCACCGATACCAAAAAACTCCCCCTCCCCTGTTATGCCACTACTGTTATGTAATTGTTTTTTTTTTTTTTGTTATTTTGGGTTTTTGTTGTTGGTAATCTTTCATAGCATTCGTCCCTTACTTTGTGATATTTCGTGTTGCACAGCCAATGTTCCATCACTCAAATTTGCACCGAGTTTTTTTTGTCTTCTGGTCTTTTCAAACTTCATGGAAGAGGGCAGAAGATGGTGATGTCAAAATTTGCTTTTTTTTTTTTTTTGTTGCTTTATTTCGCTCTATGGCTCTATTACTATTTTGGATTTGCTTGCTGAAACAAGTGTTAATAGTTTGGATTTTTTTTATTATAAAATGTTTGCAAAATTCTGGACCGTTAGATCTGGATGGACGGTCTAGATCAACCCGCTGAAGAGGCGCAGGAGATCGAGAATGCGCAGGAGACAATCCGAATCCTTAAATGAGTTAGGACTAGATGGAGGTTTGACGAGCACAATTTAAAAACGAGACAGCTGAAGTTCATAATAGGCCAACTCCATTTTGAGAACTTGTTTAAAACCTTTTTTGTTTCTTATAGACTATTTTAAACTTTTCAAAAATGTGAAGTAGATTCTTTAAGGTGAATTTATTTGCTCTACTGTCCAGAAAAGGGAGGTCGGGTCAGCCGAGTCTAATAGTCTAATATAAAGGTTGAGTTTAAAGACCGAGCTTAATGAAGTTGTACTAAACGAGAATATAAGGTCGGTTATCGAGCTTATTTAATGCTATAGACATTAGCGCGTCCAAGAAATATAACTCGACCATACATGGCACAACCAAGGCCGAGTATTAATATCTCAGCCATATGCAGAGTGATAACCATTAGAATAGTTGAATGAGACCATATTCCCATCTACATCCCTACAATCAAGGAACTGCTACATATGTAGAGAACATCCCACGATGGCACCGACTCCATCCCATAAAGATACACTACAAAAAAACAGGATTTTAGTCACCGAAAAATCGGTCCCTAAATGAAGAAAATCGGTCCCTAAAATGCTTCGCGACCGATTTTGGGACCGATGAACGAGCATCCCTAAAACAGTGGTCACAAATGGTTTAGGGACCGATTTTTTAATCGGTCGCGGCTTTAGAGACCGTTTTTGCGGTCGCGAAAGACAGTCCCTAAATATAGTCACAAACACATATTTTGGGACCATTTTAGGGACCGAATTTTTAAAATATAGCGACCGAATTTGCGGTGGCTAAATTTTTCAACGGCTAGTTTTAGCTACCGCTAATTCGGTGACGAATTCGGTCTCTGGTATAAATAATTTTAAAAAAATAAAATTAATTACATTTTTTAAAATAAATTATATTTTTTTATATGAAAGATAAAAAAAACTAAAATAAAATAAATTACAGAATAATCACTGAACCCAATAATAAAATAGAAGAGGTCCAAAATTATATATATAATCCAAAAGTTTAATATATCATTTGATCTATCAAAATATAACAATTGTATTAAATAAAGGTATCTCCTAATCACGAGGGGGTGAGGGTAATGAGCTCAAATCATCATCGGTGTCCTCATCATCAACATCCTCATGATCAACCACATCATCATGCACATCGCAGCCTGAACCCAAACCACTCGCCCGCATCATTTGGTAAAGCTCATCAATCCTAGAATTCTGATGGGTTAACTTAGTCCTAATCGTCAGGATCTTTTGGTCTTTCGCAGCTAGCTCCAGGTTCAAGTTGAGGATGACCTCTCGACAGTCCACGGTAGGGTAGGGTTCGAACTAAGTACATGGCATTGATGAGGCCATAAAGTCATCCCCCATTGGCCCTAGTCCATAAACATACCCTTTTTTACTCTTCCCTCCTGCCGCCTTCAATAAGACATACACAGTGATCATCATTACAACAACCAAGTACTCATTTTTTATCCATATTCTCATAATCAAACAATGAACAGTAAGAGTACATGCACATGTGTTGCCTGTGAAGAGTCTGAACACTAGAGCAGCTGAGAACAAGCGAGAGTTCCTACCACATGGAATAGAATTCAAGTCATGAGCATAATCACATAAACCATATCATGTAAAAGTTCATTGCCCACATTACTAGCACCAACACAGTGGCAAATTTTAACATACAAGATTTCAAAAATCAATAAATAAGAGAATCAGATCAAGTTCTTTGATCAAACAAGCAGGACTTAGTATCAAACAAGCAGTTGGAGATCGAAAGGAGAAGTCTTCTAATACTGATTATTTCATCCAATTTTCTAATACTGATTATTTCATCCAATTTTTGTTTCAAAAACTTCCCTTTCAATAAAGATAAAATGATATCACATTAAATAGGGGGAAACAAATGAAAATGTAGAAAGTATATATGTGTAAAATCCTTGACCTTTATGATTGTGTGTACAAATGCATGCTTATCTAGCAATTGATTTTACTGTTGTCTTTGAATGCTTTGGCCCTGTAAATTATAATGGTTGAATTTGTCCCAAAGAAACCAAAATAGTTATGGGGAGTCTAGAATACTCTTTCAAGGGAAGCCATAATGCAAATTCCTGAAGTGGAAAGTGACCTTTTTACTCTCAATGCACCATGTTAGTGATTCTCACTTGTGAGAATAATAAGACTTTTCATTATACTGTTGGTTAGGCGCATGGAGCAACAAAATCAAGCGTAAATTCATTCCTCATAATTATAAACTGCATTTTCCTTTGCAATAAGTTTCTGAACTATAATATCCTAATTTTCACCTACGTACAAACCTGTAGGCTTAATCAAAATAAGAGCCATGATATATAAAACCTTATAATTGGAGATTTAATTGCTTTGTACTCCAATTCCTTGACATCACTTGTACATAGAAGAAGCCTCTTATTTTTATTTGTTTGAAATCACATCACCCTTTAATTTTTCATTTTTTTAAAAGTTGTAGAAAATAAAATAACTAAACCTTATTTTCAACACTGTACCGGGGTAGGAAAACAGGCAGTAGTAGCAGCATCAGCAACAACAAACACGCAATCCCTTATACATGATTAACAGCTTCTTTGTAGCATGTTATTGGATAGTTAGATTCACAATTATCTTAGCCAAAAAACTGATTTATAGGAAAAATAAAAAGTCTATACAATATCTAATATAGAATAGAATTACTGCCAACCAAGGTTAAACTATTCTTATTGTCTTATACTATTTGAATTAACTTATTAATAAAAGTCTTAGCATGTCATCTATCCATATACCTAAACCAAATCAGGGAGAAAAAGTTGGAATAAACTAATTGTAAAAATGGAATAGTACCTTTTACTCATCCTAAAAGAACTTGGGAGAAAAAGTTTCTGCACAAGACGTCATGCATATAACACTATCATATGATTTCACTATAATCCATGATGGAACAATTGAAAGCAAAGGCAAAAACTAAAAGCACAACGTCCAGTTCCACCCTCACTTCAACTATGATAAATCAAACATCTAGAAGCCAATATTTATAAGTAGAGACCAACTGTCCAAGATCATTAACTCTACTGAACAGCTCACTGAAACCAACTTACATTGGACAAAGGCACAAGTGCTGGAAAATCTACTGCATAAAGGATGCTAAGCGTGGGTCTGCGCGATAAGGAAGACCACTTCTTGCTCCTAAATCTCTGCACTTGGCAGCTGCCTGAAATTAGCATTAAAATGCATAAACCTCTTGCAGCTAAGCCATCCGCCCAATTGGTACAATACATAAAAAAATTCAGAAGTAAAGTACCAAATAAGGCATGCCATTTTTTTCCTCATTGCATTGCTACTTGAGTACAAGACCACATACCACAGTAGCAGAAAAGGATAGCATTGTCTCTGGTGAAAACTTGGCACAGATAGCTGAAAGCAAATCAAGGACAGAAAAGATCTCATCCATATATTCACATAGGAAAAAAACAAAGATGGTGGTCATGAAGCTTAGGCTTACAACACCTAAAAGGCTTTTCGACAGTCACATAATCTCTATGATACATTACCATAGAGAACTGCACCAATAAATGCATCCCCAGCACCGATGGTATCAATAAGCTCTGATAGTGGAATGCTTTCAGCCGTTCCAATGTATAACCTCCCACTAACTGTTCCTATCCCTTCTGCCTTCAATCTTGCCACTGACTGGGTGAATTAAAGGTAAAAGATATAACTAAAAAGTTGGCCCAAAACCCAAATAAGCATTTAAAATTTAAAAACAATCCGTGCTCCAAGAACTTTAAATTTCTAAGAAGTCATTCAGCACATCAATGTGAATACCTAATTTTTTTCCCCCTTCTATAACATACTAGTATGTCATCAGTTCGTAAAATTGACTATTTGGCTTAGAATACATATACATACATATATATGATGAGGTTAAGTCAAACAGTTGTACAAATGGACCATAGTCCAATTAAAAAGGGGTAGAGGAAGACTTTACAAAACATGGTAATCACAAAACCAACCTGACCTCTGCAACCTTCAAAGTCCTAATCTGCAAAGCCAAAAAATAAAAGATCAAACATTTCAACAATCATATAACAATAGAACAACCATATATCCACAAAACTCCCTCCAGATCCTCTTGAAAAACCAGCCAAAAAGAACAACCTAGATGGCAAACCCCAAAAAACCATTTCAACCAAGGTGCCTACCGAATGTGAGAGAGAGAAGAGCTGCATACCTGAGCACGATTCTTCGACAGTAACGATGGTTCTCGTTCTCTGGCAGGAAACAAGATGGAACGCGAAGCATGAACTGACGAACACACATCTGATAAGAGGGTTTGGCAGTGGGGAAAAGGGGAAATCAGAAATGATGGAACTCAAAAAATGAGATAGAAGAGAGCAGAGAGAGGGAGAGAGAAAAGATTCTCTGGCGGTGGAAGGCGTACCTGAGCCCGCAGCGGTCTTTCTCCGGCGTTCTCCGGTGAGATAGGAACCGAAGAGGGAGTCTCGGTGAAAGAGAGTTTGCGGGAATAGTGAAAAGAGAAGGGTGAAAAGAGAGCGAGCGAGAGAAAAGGGGGAAGCATCCCGCGCATAAATTAGAGATTTAGATTTAGGGACTGATTTATCGGTCCCCAATTCGGTCAGTGAGAATAAAAAAAGTTTGGCCACCGAAAGTAAATCGGTCGCTAAAAAAAAAAAGATGTTAGGTGGTCTCTAAATCGGTCCCGAAAGAAGTCAACAATTTTGACTTTTTTATTTTTAATTTAGGGACCGAATTGGAGACGGATTACGTTGCGACCACATATATCAGTCCCTAATTCAGTCCCCAATTAAGTACCAATGACCAAATTCTTAAAAATGCAAAAACGGTCCCTAAATCGGTCCCTATTAGGGACGGATTCAATTCGGTCCCTAAATTCGGTCCCTAATTGACTCTTTTCTTGTAGTGATATACACCCATTATCCCACTAAGGGATCAATAAATTCTCCTAATCAGTTATCACACTGACACTATAAATACAAGGAAAAGAGGTACACTAGAGGAGCTTACTCTGATAACTGAGAACTACGTTAGCTTTGATTCCTAGAAAGGATTTGTAGGAGCAGAATACACCTATTCTGTCAAGTTATATCAACAAATTATTCTTATCATTCATACTTAGAAACACTTGTGATACTTAGCTCCAGTCAGATTTCGATTAACCGAATTTTGGCAGGAACATTTGCAAAGTAAATAGGTAAAAGTACGTTCATTACTAAATCATTAGTGAATTAAAGTTGTGATGATCTTTAGATTAATCAAGAATAAATGTATCTTACTTGCTTACTGTTCTGGTATGACCCAAAATAATATCTTCCAGGCCTTCAGTGTACAAGCCCCAAGTTGATTCTCCAAGTCTGATGTTGGAATCTTCCTCCTGAGGTGGTCTGGATTGCTCTTCTGGTTGGACCAAATGAAGGGAGGTACTTGCGAAGACACTCTGATGCCTAAGTCAGCAAAGGGAGTTGCATGGTATATGTTTAAGCTAGAATGAAAACTTATCTAGCTTTTTGGCTCTTATGGCCCTTTATAGTGGTGCCCTGAGCATGGGATGAATGAGTGTCTGTCATCCCGGGTATGGTGCCACTTGTTGTGTGACGTAGTGGGTACTAAGGTTAGCAGATTTTTGGGTGGTGGAGACAGGTGATTAGCGTGATTTAGGGGCGGTCCTTACTAGAGGCGTTGCGAAGGTGATGGGTGGTCATATCCCTATGGGGCGCAGGCCTGTGCTACCTATTGTTGCCATCAACGTACTGACCTTGACCTCGGTCGGCTGGAAAGTCCGAAAAAGGGGAGTAGCCTGACTATGGGTTTGTACCTGGGCCTTGTTGGGTCAAGATCTGGACTAGAAAACTTACTTTACATGCAACTTCACTTAAAAAAAAAAATTCTATGATGTAGAATATGTTTTTATTATGGGAAATGTTATTTCTACACTTGGCTGATGATATGTTAATACAAATGGGTTAATTATAGGTCATTAGGTCCATAATACTTAGTCAATTGCATAACAAAAAAAAAATACTTATTGTCAGTTAACAAGCTAAAACGTATTTTTTTAACGAAAATATTTTATATACAACTTTTTAGGACATCAATGGCACAACTTTTCTCTCCCTTTTTGAAATTTCGACAATGGGTGGAGGTCGACAACAATCAAAGTAATAGTCAGTGGTGGTAGATTGGTAGTGACAGGCGGTGGTGGTCAGGATGGGGCCTAACATTGGTGGCCAACATAGGTTGCCGTGGTGTTGGTTGGTAGTGGTGGCTGGAGGTTGTGGCTGGTGGAGGGGAAAAAAAGGAAATATGAGAGAAAAAAATACAAATAAAATATGGGATATTAGTATAAAAATACATTGTCCCGCATTTGATGTCAAATATTGTTATTCAAATAACAGAAAAAATAATAAGATTCTTTTTTATATATCTTCAACCCCTTTTTGCTTTTTCTTTATTTATAGAGAAAATTACTAGAAATCCCACCCCTTTTCACCTATCTATCTTCATTTCCATCGATCAAATTCACCTTCCTATTCTTGACAAGGGTTTTTGCTTCAATTTTTTCATTATACCATCTCTCGCGGCTCTCAAGAGCCAAGAGTTCAGTACTCTTTAGGTTAAACTCTTCTTCTTCTTCTTTGTCTTTTTTTTTTTCTTTCTTTCTTTTTTCTTTTTCTTTTTTTAGCTTGCTTTATTTAGTTTAGTTTTGTATAGTTTTTTTTCACGTAGAGATTTAATTTCTTTCCTTTCAGTTGTTCAAATTCAGCCTCTCGATCAGTTTAGCCAATGGACTAACTTTAATTCTGATGTATTTTAAATTATCACAATATAATTTTTTTTGGGTTCATTCCACAATATAATTTTAAAGCTTAATAGATGGGTTTTCTTTCAACTTGCTTTAAAAAAAATTTAGTAGTGTTTCAGTGATTTTAACTAATGATCAAAATGAATAATTCTTAATCCTCCTACTACATCGTTTTAATAATCTTTCTACTTACTAATTTTGGTAGCTGCAGGACATGATGATTGTGAGTGCACGGGTTTAAACTCCCGCAATGCGCTTCGTCTGTTTTTCGTTCCCTACTTCTCTCCCTCGTCCCGCTTATAAGATCTACTATAAGTGTCCATTTAGACAAAAAAAATTGTGTTTGGATAATGTCCGGCATTTCTACTCAATTTGGTACCGCACATTATTTTGAACACATACTTTTATTTTTAAAACTAGTTATAAATAATAAGACTTTAAGCTTAAATTAATAATTTTTATATAATATAATAATAATTTAGATGGATATTATTCGTTTTGAAATATATATTATAAAAAATATATTAGTTATATATAACATTTAAATTTATAATTATAATTACATATTGGATCAACTCAGTCCTAATCGTTGTTGGCCCGTGACGGGGGATTGAGATACAGGAAAATGGCTTTATCAAAACTAAATTCATCCCACAGACACTGATACACCCTATAAATTCAGTTTCGTCAAGAACATGAAACATAATTGTTTTTATAATGGAAAACTTCTGGGGAATACAAATATATATATATATATATATATATATATATATATATATATATATATATATATATATATATATATATATATCATACGGCATTCCTTTTATTTTATTTTTATATATTACACAATCCGTGATGGTTCTTCTATAAAATGTTCGTGTTCATATGTGAGGTTTGAGCATTCTCATCATTTCCACTACATAATTCTTGACAATTTTATTATTATTACTTTTTTGCTTGGTGATCTATTCGTAAGCATAAGAATGGAGATACCCTAAAAAGTTCCGAATTCCCTTGAAATCTAGTATGAGGAATGTTTGGAGCTCATAAAAGCAATGCAGCACGTAAGAGAGAGGCATAAATACCAGCGGAAAAAGCAGCTTGTGTATGTATATCTATATTATTGATGCCATTGGTCCATACCCTTTGAACCAGGAGTGGTGAGGCTCAATCACTAAATTAAGCTGTAGTTTCTATTCAATTATAATGCATGTCCATTTTTCAATAATAATTTCATGAAGAAATGAAAACTGAAAATTGAGTCTGTTGGCATGTGCGGGTCACTAGTAAGTTAGTAAAATATGCTAAAAAATAAAAAATAAAAACATGGCACCTCAAATTTTGGTGTAATTGACCATTATAAATATCAATATTGCTGGTGAACACTTACTTTCTTGTTTTGAAACAAACAGTAGGCAAATGCTTGAATCTGATGAGACGAGTGCTCCTAGGCTTGTGTGGTAATAATAAACTCTCCTTAATAATTAATGGTGTAGCACAGGAAAAACCTTTCAATGCCAACCTCAAAGATCTTATGTCTCTTAAGGGTGACTGATATCTTACAGGCACTATATGGCTGCCACGTGGCAGCCAAGCAATCCTCATTGTGTGGATGTTAGGGACTGTACAACCAAACTTGAAGATATGAATTTCTGTACACTCATTTGAGCCACTACTATTAATCGTTCCCTATGGTTATTTCAGCTCGACTCAAAAACCTTTTCTGTGTTTGCTTGCACCACCTCTCTCCTCTGCAGCTCCAAGTACAAAACAGCAATGGCTGCCTCAGTCTCCACTGTTGGAGCTGTCAACAGAACTCCAGTATGATGCTTTTCCTACTTCGTTACACTTTAATTAATTATTCGTGTCCTTAAGGTCTCTTCTCATTTGATATGCATGTTATAGCGACTTTCCTTTTCTGTGCAACTAAGGGTCTCTAATCAGTAGAACTGTAAGTTTGTTAGACCTTTAAAAATATGAGTAAAAAATTTCAAGGATGAGATTTATTGTTAAAATCTATCCTTAATTTTTAACTCCTAACTATATTGATACCAAGCTCACTATAAGTTAGTAATTTGGTATTATGTATCCTAATTTAATAGTCGATATATAGATACCAAATTAGAAGAGAATGGTGCTATTTCCTACTTGAGGCATAATAAAACTGGTTTGGAAGTCGGAAGCATGTGATAAGAGAGTGAACTTTAAAAATATAGTTTGAATAGTGTGAAAGAGTAGCTACTGTGACATTGCAGCTGAGCTTGAATGGCTTTGGAGCTGGAGCATCAGTTCCCAGTTCAGCCTTCTTTGGCAGCAGCTTGAAGAAGGTTACCTCAAGGCTCCCCAACACCAAGGTTTCCAATGGAAGTTTCAAAATTGTTGCTGAAGAGATTGAAGATAGCAAGCAGACCGACGAGGACAGGTGGAGGGGCTTGGCCTATGATGTTTCAGATGACCAGCAAGATATCACAAGGGGGAAGGGTATGGTTGATTCCCTTTTCCAAGCCCCAAGTGATGCTGGAACTCACTATGCAGTCCTGAGCTCTTATGAGTACATTAGTACTGGACTTAAACAGTGAGTGAGAGATGCTGGGAATTCTACATCAAGTAGTGTTTGCTTATCATTTTTATTATCATTTGAAAAAGTAAGGTTTCTTTTGATCTTAAATTTGTCATGATGATGGTATTTCAGGTACAACTTGGACAACAACATGGACGGTTTTTACATTGCTCCTGCTTTTATGGACAAGCTTGTTGTTCACATCACCAAGAACTTCATGACACTGCCCAACATCAAGGCATGTAATTAGATTATATGATTCCTGCAGAAACTGCTCTTTAATAAGATAGGGAGACACGTTTTATGTTTTCATTGTTTTGACAGGTTCCTCTCATTCTTGGTATCTGGGGAGGCAAAGGTCAAGGAAAATCTTTCCAATGCGAGCTTGTCTTTGCCAAGATGGGAATCAAGTGAGTTGCTATACTAGCCTCTCTACATGAACTATGTTAGACATGAAACTATTGATGAGCCTTCACCTAATAGTGTAGGCTTTTAGAAAAGTCAATTGTTGATATGACATGAGAGCGTCCATGACTAATTGGTCAGGAGTTTAGTCTCTATTCTTCTAAACAAAAAGTTGAATTTCAAGGACATAAGGTAAGGTGGGAGAGGTTTTGTTCTTGACAATTGACAAACTATACTACTAAAGATCACATAAGTTAAATATATTATCCATTAATTTCAAAATTGAAAGTCTCTTTGGTGCATTAAAATTGAGTACATAAGCACTCAACAATGATGTGTGTGTGTGTTCCAATGACATTTTCAAATTGGAAGTCTTCCTTGAATATATTTTCAAATTGGAAGTCTTCCTTGAATATATGCATGCTTTGCTACTACTAACTTTCTAGTCCTTATAATGTTGTAATTACAGCCCTATCATGATGAGTGCTGGAGAGCTGGAAAGTGGGAATGCAGGAGAGCCAGCAAAATTGATCAGGCAAAGGTACCGTGAAGCTGCTGATATAATAAGGAAGGGAAAGATGTGTGCCCTCTTCATCAATGATCTTGATGCAGGAGCTGGTCGTCTTGGTGGAACCACCCAATACACTGTCAACAACCAGATGGTGAATGCCACCCTCATGAACATTGCTGATAACCCCACAAGTGTACAGCTCCCTGGTATGTACAACAAGGAAGAGAACCCCCGTGTGCCCATTATTGTCACTGGTAACGATTTCTCAACATTGTATGCTCCTCTCATCCGTGATGGGCGTATGGAGAAGTTCTACTGGGCACCTACAAGGGATGACCGCATTGGTGTCTGCATGGGAATTTTCCGCACTGACAATATGGCTGCTGATGACATTGTCAAGCTTGTTGACACCTTCCCTGGCCAATCCATTGGTAAGTTCCCACTGTTATAGATATAATAATAAAGCCACTCATTTGCCTTCACTTTTTGGGAGAGTTGGTTCTTGATAGAGTTTTTATGGCAAGTACTATAAAATTCAATCATTATCATCCACATTCTTCTAATAGTTAAATTTCAACACATGATAATGTTGGGAATTCGAAATGTGAGTAAGATATAGATGAAAAAGTCCCACATTGGAAAGAAGTTGACAAGTTGAAGGCTATATAAGTGGACCATAGACTCATTTGCCTTAAGGTTTTGGGGGTAAGATTTGGTGTCAAACCCACGTATGTGGTTCATCAGCTCATGAAATATTGCATTTGGCGCATCCATCTATCCTAATAGATAAAACATGTTAGAGACGTGATAAATTTATTCATGTGCATTCAACAGCTTATATTTTATATAATTGAAAGTTTTCAATGAGATTTGGTTGTTTGAATAAAGAACTAGAAGTAGAGCAAGAAGACTAACTAATGCTGTTCCATGTGTCATGGTAGATTTCTTTGGTGCACTCAGGGCTAGAGTATATGATGATGAAGTGAGGAAGTGGGTTTCTGGTGTTGGTGTTGAAGGTATTGGAAAGAAGCTTGTGAACTCAAAGGAAGGACCTCCAACCTTCGATCAGCCCAAGATGACTTTGGATAAGCTCTTGGAGTATGGTAACATGCTTGTCCAAGAGCAAGAGAATGTGAAGAGAGTCCAACTTGCAGACAAGTACATGAGCGAGGCTGCTCTTGGTGATGCTAACCAAGATGCTATCAAGAGAGGAACTTTCTATGGTTAGATCCTTTATCTTTATCACAATTTTTTTTAATAATATGGCGTAACATAATTGAATGATGATACTATATCAAAATTAAGCTCGAAATTATATATATGGATTAAATAAAACTTGTTCTAAAATTTGTGCTTGTTTCATTTACTGTGCAGGCAAAGCAGCCCAACAAATAAATGTTCCCATTCCTGAAGGTTGTACTGATCCAAATGCCCAAAACTACGACCCAACTGCTAGAAGTGATGATGGATCCTGCTTATACACATTCTAAGCATTTTCAACGTATCAGGTGAAAGAAGATGATAAGATTAGAGATAACAGAATAAGTTTATTATATTGTTCATTATTGAATTGGTATCCTCTGTAATTTTGATTTATATTGTGAACAATGTTAAATCGAATTGGTACCTTTCTCTTATGCTACGGTTATTGCTTTTCTATATTTAATCATTTGTTTGACACGAAGATTAACATTACCCTACCCGGTCATTTTAGTTGCATGGAACTCAGCAACAAATATTGAGACAACACTAAGATGTGGACCAACAGAGAAAAATATTGAGACAATACTAAAATAGAGTTGCATTTTAGTAGTACCACAATCTGTGTTAGCAAAACATATCAGAAAGAATAGCAAAATGAGTCCCAAATGACAACATCCTCTGTATCATAAACCAAGTCTTCCAAAAGTTTAACCTATTGGATGAAGTCACATGAATGACTCTGCCGATTTTCTATTTAGGGTGTGTTTGGTTCAAATCAGGAGAGGGGAGGGGAGAGCAGGGATTTTAATGGAAGGGAGGGGAGGGCAGGGGAGGAATTTTAATTAGCTATTATTCCGGACCTATATCTAAGCAAAAAAAACTAACTTCACACGTATTAAGAAAGTTAATTATATTAATTTAATTATCTTGATTTGTGTAAAAAATAAGTTATAGTTACTAAACTACCCTTTTTTGGGAGTATATAGTGTTCTTGGAAGTTGTGTCTTGAGAGTATATAATGCTCTTGGAAAAATAAAAAAAAAAACAATTAAGCAAAGGCTATTTTTGAAACACTAGCATTAAATAAGGTTGATTTGATTGACTCTTACTTATATTTGAGTTCAAAAAATTTAGGTACTTTTTTGCTTATATATAAGTCCGGAAGGAGTATTGTGTTTGGTTGAGAGGAGGGGAGGGGAGGGAAAGTAACACAATTTGTGTTTGGTTCATAAGGGGAGAGGAGAGATTTTAAATTTACTTTTATATCCTTAGAGTTTTAGATTTTAAAATATAAGTAGGGTTATTTTAGTCATTTCATTCAAAATATTTTAAAACCTCTGCCCTCCCCTTCAAATCCCCTCACTTTTGGAGGGAAGCCAAAATTGGATGATGAGAGATTTTGCTCCTCTCCATTTTCCTTCCCTCCCCTTCTAAAAAATGAACCAAACAACAAATATTTAAAAAAAATTCCTTCCCTTCCATCCGGCCAAACACTATGTTAAAGCATATTCAATTATACATAAACACGGAGTTCTGAAGCCAGTCCGGCAACAATTAGCCCAACATAAAGCCCTATTACTGTTCACTATTAAACAAGGAGGTCAATGGCCAAATATTTTTTGTACCAAGAATCATGTAAAGAATGTTATCTTGGGGAACAAAGTTAAGACAAAAGGACATACATCTTTTTTCGGTAAACAACTTATTTAAACGTTTATATTGGAAGAGTTTATGTGAAAAGATTTTATGCATTAAGCTCCTTTTGAATTAAGTTATTTAATGTTTGGATACATCCTCGAAAAATCGTTTTTAAAATCTATAAACTTAAGAAAGGAAAATGAAGATGTTGATTTTGATGTAATTTCAAATTATTATGGAATATAATTATCCTATAAAATATGAAAACAACTTAAGTGGCGTTTGGAAGAGCTTATTTAAGCTCATTTATATAAAGTGTTTGACAGAGCTTATAAAAAAACTTATGTCATCCCATAAGCTATTTTGGGCTTATTTTCATAAGCTAGTGGGAGAAGCTTATGGAATTTTACAAGCATAAGCTTATGCGGAGTACATCCCGTAACACTACACTGTTGGATACTTATCTCTCACCTTTTTCGTTTCTTTTATTTTTCTTCCTTGTTTTTACACATTCTGAAGTCACAAAACTATCAACACATTCATCAAACTCCCTTTGAAAAGAGAGTGTTAGAGAATGCGTTGCTAGCATTTTTCTTTTTCCAATAGCCAGACCCAAGTGAACCCCAGCGCCGCCGGTAGTTAACGCAATTTTTTTTTTTAAAAAAGCATGTAAGTTTTAAAAAAAAAAAAAGAATAACATTAGTTAAGGCAAAAAAAATTTAATGTCAGATTACTTTCATTAATTAATATATATAAATATATAGCTTTTTAACGTTACTTTTTTTAGTTTTGATTAAACTAATTTTTTCGTCCTTATATCTGACACTGATTTTCAATTTAATCTTTATATATAGAATTTTTCAAATCAGTCCTTATACGTACATTTATTTTTAATTTGATCCTTGCCGTTTGTTAGTGTTATAACGTCGTTTGTTGATGTTAAAGTATAAGGACCAAATTGAAAATGATTGTCACGTATAGGGATTGAATTCAACAAAAAAAATTGAATTCGGTCCCTATACGTGACAATAATTTTCAATTTGGTCCCTCCATGTGAAAATCATTTTCAATTTGGTTCTTGTCATATGACGGCGTTATAACACCGATGAACGGTGAGAACCAAATTAAAAGTAATTATACATATAAGGACTGATTTGAAAAGTTTTTACGTATAGGGACTAAATTGAAAATCAGTCTCACGTATAGGGACCAAAGTATAAATTTAACCTTTAGTTTTTAATGTTAGTTTTTAAAATAATTTTTTTAAAGTTGATTTTTTTAATTTTAATCTAATAAAGTTACATTTTTCAGTTTTAAAGTATTTATAAGCACTTATGTAGTAGTGCATCCAAATGCCATAAAATTTGTATAAGTGCTTTTCAAAGTGAGCAATCAAACGCAATTAGCATATTGAATTTAAGTGTTTATGGCATAAGCTCTCATGTGATAAATGTTTATATCATAAACGCTTAATTAAGCTGTTTATCCAAACGCGACCTTATTGTATAAGCTTCCACACAAGGTTTTTCAATAAAGCCAAAAAAGTGACTTCTCAAAATAAGCTAAAAATAACTTTTTGGGGTTAATAAGTTACTTATTTAAGTTTATCCAAACACTATTTTTTTATTATATAAAAGCATTTATATTAGTAGAAAAACTCTAATACCGTGTAAGCTATGGTATCCAAGCTCCACTAAACTTCTATTTAAGCATCTTTAATGCGCCATTAGTTTCGCAAATTAATATCATAAAGTTAGGCACTTGGATGAATATGGTCTGGTAATGATTTGAAAACATGACTTAAAGCCATTATTTAACCAACATCTTATTAAACAATATCCTTTCTTAGAAAGTCGTAAAGGGAAGTATCATTGGCTCTCAAGTCTTAGTGGTTCAATAAAGTATCATTTAATTTTAGACATCAAAAGAAATGAAATCGGATTCTCTTGGCTTTTGACCAACTTTCTTATTTAGTACACTGCTCGTCTTTAATATAAGAGACAAAAATGATTTTTTTTGTCCAATACATTCCCTCCTTTCTATATCTTTAGTCTCTTTAGTAATTTATTTTTGTTTCAAAACAATTGAGGTTTTATAAACCCAAGGTATAATTATCTCATTTTTTTTATATATATCCTCAATTGGCTTTACATCTTTCTAGGTTATACTTTTTGGTTGAATACTTCATTTAATTCTTCACTGGATATTTTGGTATATTTATATACAAATTAATGATGTCTTAATTTGTTTGTAGAATGCTAAAAAGACAAAAGAAATGGAACGGAGGGAATATAAGAAAAAGTGACTCATTTTTCAATGTATTTAATGTTAAATTTCAATTATACCATTATTTATTATGAGAGAGAATATTAGAAGTAATTAAGTTAGTGAATTAGGAGTAATTAATATAAGGACGTTTATGGAATAAAATTTAAATTTATAGGAGTATTAAATGAAATCAACTGATTCCAATGCATTTCCTTGGTCTTGGTGATTTTGGTCATTTATTTATTGTATTAGGGACCGGGGGATGTATAACTTCAGACAGTATAACTTCAGACAAATGCCGGAAAATAACTATTTTCTATACTGAATTAATTCTGACAACAATGAATTATATTTAAAAGGCTAAACTGCATTTTTGGTCCCTTATATTTATTTTAGATTTCGATTTTGTTCCTCTTTTAAATTTTGTCTTGATTTGATCCTTTAAGTTTTAAAATCGTTCCAAATTGGTCCTTTCCGTCAACACAGTTATAATGGTGTTAAATCTCCGACGTTAAATTTGGTTATACCCTCTGGAAACTTGGTATATCTATTGGAAAAATTAAATAAATACATAAATTAGTGTGACTTATGTGGAATATAGTTATGGACCTGAATGTAATTTAATAAATTAAAGGTCCTATAGGCTATTGTGAGAAGTTGAAAAATTCTAATAACTAATTGATAACTTGATAGGAGGTATCATTTTATGTATCTTTGGTTCTATCTCTCCCATTAAGGTTCTCTCTACCATTGCCATCAAGAAAGAGTGTGAGAAGGAAAGCAAAAGTGAAGAAATAGATTGGGACTTGGAGAATATCTTTTTCTTGCCATTTACTCATGGATCAAGGAGGTAAGTACCATTTACTCTTATGTGAGAATCATAGATTTTAAGATCTTTTCATGAGTATGATAGTTTTCTATTATTGAGAACCCGAGAGAACTATAACTTACAATATCCACCCGAAAATGAATTCTCTCTTCTTCCTCCTTCCTCCTTCCTTCTTCTTCCTTCCTCTTTCCTCCTTCTTTCTTCCTTCTTCCCCATCAAATCTACCTTCAATGCATTCAAAACAACAAATTCTCAAACACAACCCTAATCCCCGAATTAATTTTGACAGTGAAAGGAGCCAAACTTCATATAAACAAAACCCTACACATTCAACTCCTTTTCTCTCCAAACTTCGAAATTTAGCCAAACTATTTTAATTGAAGTAATTTCACATTTTCAACCGTAGGAGACCCAAGTCAAACCCAACCTCAACGAAGAGTAAGCCCTTAGCAAAACAAGATTCGAAGTCAAAATCCTATCTGTAATGAAATCGTGGGAATATGTACAAAACCCACTTGTGTTATAGCAAAATTTCATAGATTAAGAGCCCAATCCAAAACAAAACATATGCAAGGTCAAATCAGGATAACAATTGACAAAAAGGTTGGAACTTTGAAGTTTTTTCTTTCTAAACGTGTGTTTCTTTTCTCAAAGTCAAATTCTAGCGAGAGAACCCAAAATTTAGCAAGAAATCTAAAACCATTGGGGTTAATTTGACGAAAAGGACCAAAATAGCGTAATGTTGACAAAATCGAAGACCAAATCGAGACGAAAATTAAAAGAGAGATCAAATCGAAACCTAAAATAAAATTCAGGAATCAAAAGTATAGTTTAGCCTATCTAAAACCGTGAACTTAAACACATAATCCAAACTGAAACTTCTACGGATCAGATTTAGGTTAAATTAATTTCCCCCCTACATTTTTACTCAATTTTTAGATAGGTTCCAATAGTTTAAAAGTTTTGAATTAAGTTCTTATACTTTAAAAAAAATTTAAATAGTTCAATCATACTAATTAAAATTTTTTATAATTATGTCATTAAAACTTGTACTAGTAAGGACTTATTAAATTTTTTTTAAAGTATAAAGACCCAATTAAAAAATTTTAAAATATAAAAGTATATTTAAAAAATGAAGTAAAACTGTAAGAAGCAATGAATTAATTTAACCTCAAATTTATTATTAAGTTCATAAAGTTTCCATTATATGCCACTTATTTCATATGTAGATTTTTATCCACAATTTAGATAAACAATTCTCCACTTAAATAAACTAAATGAGTAGTCATCAAATGAATAGTGTGTCCATGAAATTTTGGAGAGAGCAACACTTTAAGTAATTAACAAAAATTTCAAGAATAATATGGAACACAAATTTACACATGCATATGGTATTTACACAATTTTTATTACCTGATTATGGTTTCATCTGTTGAGGCTTTTTTCACACAAAAAAGTAATTGTTTTGATAAAAAAAAAATGACTCGTGATATTTACATACTTATTTGATTATTGTTGTTGAAAACTGTTTTTTGTTTTCAAAAACAAAAGAACAAAAAAACTTGTTTGAAAGTTTATTTTGTAAAAAATGGTTTTAAAAACAATAAACTCTTTCATAGTTTTTAAAACAGGATCCGGAGAACATCTTTGGATTGTTTTGATTTTATTTTTGAAAACAAGAAAAACACGGAGAACTGTTGTTCTCATTAATAGCAAAACTGTAAATATTGTAAAATCGAATAATCTTCGATCATACGTGCTACTGGATGCAATTGAGTGTTGCTATTTGTGCCGTTTCATTCACTCCCTCTTACTCGTTGCTTTATTTCGGGTTAATTATCAATAAAAGTATATATATCAGTACATGAAGAACCATTGAGAATCAAATCAAGATATTGGTAAAGTGTCATTTTATGTATATATATATATTTTTAGGCTAAATTACTCTTTTGATCATCATTTATTTTAATTTAATCAAATTGATCTCTTTATTTTAAAAATATTCATGTTGGTCTCTTACTTGTCAAACGTTAAGCAATTTGGTTCTTTCCATTAAGTTTCATCATTAAGTTCGAGCTAAATTACTCTTTTGGTCTCTTATTTGTTTTAATTTATTCAATTTGATCCCTATATTTTATTCAACTTGATATCTCATTTGCTTTAATTTATTCAATTTAATGGTGAAACTTAACGAAAAAGATCAAATTGCTTAACGTTTGGCAAATAAGGGACCAACCTGAACATTTTTAAAATAGAGAGACCAAATTAAATAAATTAAAACAAATAAGAGACCAAAAAAATGATTTAATCATTTTTTTTTTTTTACTAATTTGGTTTTACTAAACACCGTTGACTTGAATGACTGAGCTTGTAACCAGGCCTATCTTAGAATCAAACAACTTACTATTTCTGTAGCTGGATATTTCTTTACAAACTTTTCTAAATTCTAGTAAAGTATTATAATAAATCAAAACCATGATAATTCGTTGGTTTATCATATTTTATCTATTATTTTAGAGTGGATTTTAATAATTAAGTTGAGTTGAATGTTTGATTTTATCCAAATTAAACTTCGTTTGTTTATTTTATTGTTTAGAGTTAATTTATTTATTTTACTCATTTTAATTATATTTTAGTTAATTTTTTCTTTTTGCTTTGCATTTTGTGATTTTTAGGAAGAGGGGAGAAGAAGAATTGCAATTGAAGTGGAAAGCTACTGCGTTTGATGGCAAATAAAAATAGAAATGAATAAAATAAAAGCTCCAGGAAGGCATGTGAATTAGCAATCCTTAGCCATATTTTTCATTTAGACGCGGGGCCCACATTCAAGATAAAAGTTGAATTAGATAGCAAGTGTTGGAGAAGTTACGGGAAACTACCACCCACATTAATTCAAATTGAAATACTTGTTTGGGGTTAGGCGAGTGTGAAGCAATTGTGCAAAGGGATAATAGAATTTTGAAAAATTAAAGAGATAAAGCCAATTGTCATTTAAAGTTTAAAAGACAGGGCAAATAAATTGAAGAGATAAAGCCATATGCCCACGCTGGGATTGGTTTCAAAAATTGAGAAGAGAGGATTTGCATTATACTAGTATAAAGCAACAGTGCCACAACACAGAGAAGAATTATACACAACTCCAGCTTTTATTTTTTTTTCTTCTTCCTCCTCTTTTCTTTTAGTTATGAATTAAACCCCTTTTTTTTTAGAGTAACGATGTAATCACGTCATAACGGCTTGATAATTTTATTTCAGTTTTTCTGATTTCTTATTCTCTTCTATTTTTGTTTTATTTCCGTTCTTAACGCTTCTAATTGCTTGATCATCAATTAGATGATAGGCTAATCATAATGAGATCAAGAGGAGATTTATGTGTCAAAGGAATTGAAATAAAACTTAGGGTAACTTGAGACTAGGAGGAGATAGAAGCCTTATGTAACTTCTATAGAGAATCATTAAGCTTAATAAACTACTTGGTTAATAATCATCATAGAAATATAGTTGATTAAGAATCAAGGGGTAAATTTTAGTGTGCTCTAACCCAGACATTAAAATAAAGAGGAGTGCTAGCAACACACTCTCTAACACTCTTTTACTAATACACTCACTAGCTCCTATTGGTTGAAATTCATGTGGGTCTCACTAATTCAAGTGGGTCCCACTTGAATTTTGTAGGACCCACATGAATTTCAACCAATAAAAGTGAGTGTGTTGGAAAGTATGTGTTAGAAAATGTGTTGTTAGCATTTCTATAAAATAAATTAGGATTTTTGGTTGACATTAGAAGCTAATTAAGAGATTAGGAAGAATTGACATAATTCAACCAAACTAAGTGGGATTAGGATTCTTTGTCTATGAGGAATCTATATTCATAGCATTGGTGAAATCGGATCCCTAGAGTTTTCTTTCATTGTTGTTTGTTTAGTTTGGTTTGCTAGTAATTAATTTAAAAATCCAAAAACATTTATTTTCTTTAAGTGTTTACTTATTTTTTATTTTATTTTGAAATTTTCCAAATCAATTTCTCTTGGTCTAAATAGTTGTTGATTTTGTGAAGTGGTACTTGGTCTCCCAATCCTTGTGTTTGATACTCGATTTCTCACCGTTTTATTATTATTTTGCTTCGATTCGGTACACTTATCGGAACCCATCAAGCCCATAGTTGGCTATTTTTCTTTTTGTGGTTATTGAGTTTCTTAAAATGAGTTGGTGGTGAAAGTTTTGGTAATTGGGTGAAATGATTTTGATTGAGTTAGATGTTGATGCATAATTTTTTAATAGGATGTCTCTACTCAAGAAAAGTGGTGCTCAAATATTTTTTTTGTCTAATATGGCATAATTATTATTATTCCTATTACATCATAAAAATATATCTAAAAATCTCACACATAATCAAAAAATAAAAAATGAAGTTAAAAATTAAAAATAAAAAATCAAACAAGTATTTTTGGTTTTTCATTTTAAAAACATATTTCCAGAACAAATTTACCAAACGGATTTTTTTGTTTTATCACTTTTAAAACTGTTTTTAAAAATAGTGTTATCAAACATATTTTTTTCTTCTTTTGTTTTGAAAAATAATTTTTAAAAATTAATTATAAAATAGTTTTCAAAAACAAAAAACAAAAAAACATTCAAACAGGCCTTTATAAAATAGCTATATTTTCCCGTTTCTTAAAAAAAAGAAAAAATCATTTTTTATAAAATCACTTTGTTTAAGACTAGACAAACACATCCTGTAATTAATCCCCTCATTTCCTTCAACTCTAATTTTGCCCTCTAGTGAAAATGTAGAATAACATGAAACTAGAGAATGTCCATCAATGATTTGTTTCATTTTTCGATCACTTTAGTTTTGATGCGTACAATTTTTTTTATATTATTAACTAATCACAAAATGTCATATATAAAATATTAAAATAATTAATCAATCATTTTCAATGATATGATAATTCACAATTATTTACAGTATAAAAAGTCTTTACCCGCATACTGTTGGAGTCCTACATTAGATAGTGATATGACCTAAATAACGTTTATAAGTGGAGGGCAACCCTCAGTCCAGCTAGTTTTTAGGATTGAGTTAGACACAAACCCAAATTCTATGAGATAAAAATCATCTTACCCATTTCCCCTTCCATGAGTAATAGAGGCTGTGATATAACTGTTTTTTTAAAATTAATTTAAAAATAAAAATAATGGACATTTATCACATTTTAATTGGATGGGATAGGATTTGAGATAGGAATCGGAGATAGATCCATTCTAAGATACCAATTAAATTATTTTTCTAAAGCATTGTACACATGGGGGAAAAATAGAGTGAGATCTCCTACCACTGTCTGACTATTGGCAATTGGAATGAAAACCTTGTGGTAGAAATGAGGCTAAATGTAAATGGAATTATAGTGGCAATTGACCAGTGATGTGATACAAATACATTCATCACGCGGAAGCAAAGAACCACGTTTCCAGGAAAGTGATGCAACGTGTCTCCCCTCTTTCCTTTCTCTTCAATTCATCCAAGCAAAGATGTTACACTCATGTAGCCAAAAAAACACAAAAACAAATGTAACACTTAAAACATTTTCAGACCAAGTCCCTTGCTTCAAGTCAAAAACACTGATCATACTTCTCTATGTTCTCCTTCTGGTCTCAATCCCTATAAACTGTCAGCATGAAGAGCTGTTCTTTGATGGGTTTGATATTGCCACTGCTGCCAGCAACATAACCATAAACGGAGGTGCAGTGATTGAATACAATGGCATACTTCGCCTAACAAACGACACACAAAGACTAATTGGGCACGCGTTTTATTCAACCCCAATCCAGTTCAAGAACTCCACCAACGCCAAAGTTTTCTCCTTCTCCACTGCTTTTGCTTTTGCAATAACTTCCCCGTATCCAAAACATGGTGGCCATGGCTTTGCCTTCACTATTTCTCCCTCAAAACTGTTTCAACGCGGTTATCCTAACCAGTACTTAGGCCTTCTCAACCCTGATGATGATGGAAACTTCACAAACCACTTGTTTGCAGTGGAGTTTGACACTGTTCAAAACTTTGAATTGGGTGACATCAATGACAACCACGTTGGTATCAACTTGAACAACATGGCTTCCAACAAATCAGTTCCTGCTGGTCTCAATTTGAAAGGTGGCACTGTGATTCAGGCATGGCTGGACTACGATTCCTCAAGTAACCAATTGGATGTTAGACTCTCCCCAACCTCTTCGAAACCCACTTCCCCAATCTTGTCTTACCAACTTGATCTCTCACCAATTCTTCAACACACTATGTATGTGGGATTTTCTTCTTCAACAGGGGTACTAGCTAGTTCACACTATATCCTTGGTTGGAGCTTCAATATGAATAATGGAGAAGCCAAATCTCTGAACTTGAAAACACTGCCATCACTCCCTGTATCCAAGAACAACAAAAAAACCATAATAATGGGAATCACTGTTTCTGCTTTTATTGTAATATTGATGGTTGTGGTTATTTTGTTAGCATTTTATATGTTTAGAAAAATGAAGAAAATTGATGTTATAGAACCTTGGGAACTTAACATTGGTCCCCATAGATTCCCGTATGAAGAGCTGAAACAAGCAACAAAGGGGTTCAAGGAGGAAGAGCTAATTGGGTTTGGTGGGTTTGGTAGGGTTTACAAAGGGGTTCTACCAAACTCCAACACCCAAGTCGCGGTGAAGCGAATCTCCAAAGACTTGAAACAAGGGTGGCAAGAATTTGTGTCAGAGATTGAAACCATTGGTCGAGTTCGTCATAGGAATGTGGTTCAGTTACTAGGTTGGGGTCGTAAGAGTTGTGATCTATTACTGGTGTATGAGTACATGCAGAATGGAAGCCTGGACAAGTACCTATTCGACCAAGCCAAAGAAATTTTGAGGTGGGAACAAAGGTTCAACATCATAAAGGGTGTAGCTTTGGGTCTTGTTTACTTGCATGAGGAATGTGAACAAGCTGTGATTCATAGGGACATAAAAGCAGGGAATGTTCTGTTGGATTCAGAAATGAATGGAAGGGTTGGTGACTTTGGTTTGGCAAAGCTGTATGAGCATGGTACAAATCCAAGCACCACGAGGGTGGTGGGAACATTGGGGTACTTGGCACCAGAACTCACACGCACGGGAAAACCTAGTAAAAGCTCTGATGTGTTTGCGTTTGGTACTTTGTTGTTGGAAGTGGTTTGTGGGAGAAGACCCTTTGAGCCTAAGGCGTTGCCGGAAGAGCTTCTATTGGTGGATTGGGTTAGGGATCGGTGGAGGGTTGGTGAGATTTTGGAGGTGGTGGATCCAAAGTTGGGTGGGGTGTTTGATAGGGGACAGGCTTTGGTGGTTCTCAATTTGGGTTTGATGTGTTGCAATGACCTGTCCGGGGAGAGACCCAGCATGAGGCAGGTGATGATGTACTTGGAGGGAGAGGTGGCGCTGCCCAATGGTGATAACTCCATGGATTGTAGAACTAGTTTCATTTAATGTTTCTTCATCGATTAACTTTTAACATGATATGATATTTTGGAATACTAAATTGTATTTGTTGGAAATAATTCAGATTAATTAGTATCGATAGAGTTAGGTACTGAAGTTGTTAGATGATAGTTTGTTAGTGAAGAATAACTATCAGTGTAGTGTAATGTGATTGTACAAGTGATGTGAATAAAGTTTTTCATTCATGTGTATCTATTTCTTCTTCCTCTCAATATTTCTCTTTAGTGTGTGCTTGTGTTTCAACATGATATCTAGAGATTTCGATCAAGGGACCTGTGAGCGGTCCATGGCTGCCGTGCTTTGGCTTGATGAGTTTCTTCCAGTTTCTTTGCCAATTCTTGATGGCAAGAATATCGATCAATGGACAACAAGGATGAGGGTGCTCTTTAGGCTTCAGGATGTGCTTGAAATCGTGGATGATGGTGTTCTTGATGATGCTGACAGTGCAGCCAACAAGAGAGACTCCAAAGCTCTCTTTCTCATCAAGCAATGTGTGGATTTTGCTCACTTTGAGAAGATCTCATCTGCCAAAACCGCAAAAGAAGCATGGGAACTTCGGAAGAAGTGCAATGGAGGTCCTGAAAGTTGCAAGAACCAGTCGGGTTCAGAGAAAATTGAAGGAAGGAAGATAGGGAGAAAAGAGAAATACAAAAACAAACAAGATAGAGAAGAAATCATACATGTAGCTATGGAGGCAAAGCCAACTGATCAAGAATTTGATGGTATTGTGGAGAATGGTGATGATTCAAGGGTACCAGATACAACCAAAGAAGAGATCTTGGAAATAGAGAATGTTCCAATGGTTGTTTGTAAAGAGGAAATCCAAAGGGCTACAACAAGGGAAGTTGTTAGAAGACTGGTCAACTAATGGACATCACCGGAATCGCTGGAGCGCGATTCTCCTACGGCGGCTGACGGCACCGGAATGACAGAAAGAGAAGCAGACACGAGGGCCGTACAGAAGAGGAGCTTAGCTTCAATCTTGGTGACGGAGCGAACGATAAAGGAGAATCAAGATCTCGAGGAAAGGGAAATGACCGTGAATGAAACATCGTCGTTCTGGTTATTGTCAACGCCGGAATCGAACCTTCCAGCCGCAGTAAACAGTAGTGCAGTCATGGAGCGATGCTCAGTTCTCCTTCAAAAAAAAGGTACAAGTCGGTGGTTCCCAATCATATAAAGCTGTAGAAGGTGTTAAGGATTGGAATTTGATGGCGGTGATGGAGCTACCCACCGCCGCGTCGAAGGTGTTACTATCATTGTCATCCGAGTGTTTGGATTGGGTGGCGGTGAAGGAGATACTCGCCTCGAGCCCACACACAGCAGCTGTTGGGAAGCTTGAAGAAGAGCCACCGTGTTCTAGCTCTGAAAAGGGTGGTCATACGGCAAATTTCAATCTGTTGCTTACAGCTATCGTGAGAGAAGAAGAATGGTCGAAGTACAAAGAGAGGTTGATGCCGGTAAGGAAGGGGCGCGTGAGCAAAGAGGTTCAGGTGTGTATCCCTGCTTGGTGAAGCAAAGTGAAAGAGTACAGATCTGGTTGGAGAATTGCAAAGTGAGTTCAGTTTCTGACCTAATGGGCTATGACGGTATGGGCCAAGCCTAATTCGTTATTGAGAGAAAATGGGCCTTGCTGGAGTGTGGAATGAGTCAAGGTTTAAACGTAATGGGCTAAGTTCAATTCTTTGAACAATTGCAATGGAATCTTGATGGATATTGTGTTTTACTGTGTTTTTGGCTAATCTGAATTAAGGTGATGTGTTGAAAATAATTCAGATTAGTTAGTATTGATAAAGTTAGTTAGTGAAGTTATTAGATGGTAGTTAATTTGTTAATGAAGAATAACTATCATAGTGTGCATTATAAATAATAGTGTAGTGTAATGTGATTGTACAAGTGATGTGAATAAAATTTTTCATTCAAGTGTATCTCTTTTTTCTTCCTCTCAATATTTCTCTCTAGTGTGTGTTTGTGTTTCAACAGTATTTATATACAACTCTATATTCTTAACTATGTAACGAAGAATTATTAATGTCACTTAATTTTGTATGTCATTCCTAGGTATGAGCTTGTAGCTTAATGTTAGCATTGGTCCTGATCTTTAAAATTGGAATAGAATGATAATGTTAAAAGTAGGATATTCGGAAAGGGTGGCGTCTAGGATGGATCACTTAATAGGTGGTCCATGAGTGGACCACCATTTTTAATCTTAGATATATTATTATAATATTTGAAAGGTTTAGATTGATTACCTTAACCTAGTAATATAGGTTTTTGTTATATCTATTTAGTAGTCTGTCACATTTAAATTTATAATATGATTAATTGCAAACTAATCCTGGTCGCAATCAACTCTCTGAATATCTCTCCCTTGGTTGACGATGTTGTCGGAGTCCAGGAAAAAGAAAGAAGAGGGGATAGAAAGAAAACAGGGCCGAGAAAGGGGAGAGAGACGGCCTCCTGGCCACCAGTGGCGGCGCACGCAAGGAAGGCCACGCATGGCACGGCGGCAACACTAAACCCGCAAGCTTTCGCGGTGTTGAGCAGAGAAGGGCCTCGTTTCGCGGCAGTAGGAGGCAGCGACGATGCTGCGACAGAGAGAAAGGGAAACACGCATGGCAGTGGCAACGGTTCGACGGTGAGAGGAATCAGTGAGTCACGCTTGGCGGGGGAGACACGATGATGAGAGTGATCCGCCGCTTCTTCTCCTTTTTATTTCTAGGTTAAAGTAATAATTTGGTCTCTATATGTGACACTGATTCTTCATTTAGTCCCTATACATAAAAAATTTGGAAATGAGTCCCTACATGTGTAAATGTTAGCAAATTTGGTCCCTAAATGTGCAAACGTTAGCAAATTCGTCCCTGTTGTCAGCAAATTGGTCCTTATACGTGACATAAATTTTTTATTTGGTCCCTAAACCTGAAAAAAAATTAAATCGGTCTTTACATGTGCAATCGATAATAATTTTGTCCCTTCCGTCTGCCAAAAAGCTCGGACCTAACTATAGATTATTTTCGTATGAACATTTTTCATATATTATATCAATTTATTTCTTCTGTTGAGAGTAAAAATCGTATCATTTGGTCCGTAAATGATTTTATAATCCAAGTTGAATCTCAATAGAAGAAATAGATTGATATAATATATAAAAAATAATCAATACGAAAAAAATCTTTAGTTAGATTTGAGCTCTTTGACAGATGATAAGGACAAAATTATTATTGATTACATATATAGGGGCCAATTTTTTTTCTTCATGTTTAGGGACCAAATTAAAAATTTATGTCACATATGAGGATTAATTTACTGACGGAAGGGACGAATTTGCTAACGTTTGCAAATTTATGGACTGAATTTGCTAACATTTACACATATAAGGACTCATTTATAGAGACTAAATTATTACTTTAACCTTATTTCTATCTTCTTCTTGCCTCCGTTGAGGGAGATCGGCTATAAAGATGAAAGCTTGAAGACAAGGAGAAAAAAAAGCTTGTGTTGCAAATTTACTGTTTTGAATACCTAGAGTAGATCAGTTGCATTTTCTTGTAACACTCAGATTTGATTTTTATTTCCATTGGACTGTAATTGAAACTAATACTCTCTCATTTTGGAGTTCTAAAAAAAAAATATCTTATCAAACATCACAGAAATATGAGCATGTATACCCAGCTCGGGGGACAACCATCCCTGTGGGATGAACAAAAGTAAGAAACCGGACCGGAGAAGACAGAGAAGACGACGAAGGTGACGTCCACCGGATGTTCACGAAGGAGTTGGAATGTGTGGGTCAATAATGTTCACAAAGAAAATAGATTTGGAAGAAAAAAACAGAAAAGAAACCGAAGGAAAAAAGACATGGCCAAAAAGGAACTTTTATGCAATTTATTAAATCTAATAAGTGTCTTGCAAAATGAAAATTTTATAAAATCACACCGGATTAACTTGTTGACGGATCATATTGTTAGTGCTCCCGCACGGATCACCCATTAACCGTGTGTTTGAAAAAACTGAAAAAAAAAAGATTATATTGATAATCAATTATATATATAATCGATTATTGTGATAATCGATTATAATCGGAATCTGTTTTTGTTTGGATATGTTTGCTGAAAAACGATTTTAAGATAATCTATTTCGTTTGAATGGTGAAAAAATAATCACTTTCACACAGTAACTTACAGAAAAAGGTATGAAGTTATTTGTATAAATTAATAAAATTTGTTTGGAAATTAGTTTTGTAGGGATAAATAGGAAAGAGAAATTTAAAAATGAAAAATAATCAAATCATAACAATCTTAAGCTAAAACAAATTAGATGACATAAAATAACTTTTTTTTCCCAAAAAAAGATTTTTTTATAAATTTAAGCTATTTACTAAACATAATAGATTATATATGAAACAACTTTTTAGTCAAAAAACAGTTAAAATGGAAAAAATCAATCTTTTCCAAACATATTCTAATGGGATCCACCCTAGATGCCACCTGCGGAAAGATAATAATAGACTAACTATTTCATGTGCTTGTACATTTTTCATGCATTTATGAGGATTAGTTTAGACAAGCAAGTGCACTGACGTTTAATTGTTCAAATTGGCAACGTTAGCGTCAAAGCTGTGTGATCCACTGTCACTGCTGTCTGCATTGGCCTCTAATATATCAGCATTCTTTTTCCCATCCAGCTGGGATATATTTTCTGTGAGCAAGCCTCTTTCTTCTTTTGCTGTGGGACGAGGCCAGTTCTCTTAATCCATCTGCCCCATAAGCCAATGCCATTCCATTCATTACTTCATTTCCCGTTACCTGCCAGCCATTAATTAGGAATTAGGAGTTCTAATATATCAGCACGCGAGCATAAGTGATGTCGAAACGTCATTGACAAATTTAGTTCTAGTGCCACAAAACTTTTTTTCTTTTTGTATAAATAAATGATCGTAAAGAATTTTTTTTTTTTGACTGAAAAATGATAGTAAAGATATGTTAATTTAGGTCAGGCAGCTTATATTTAGTATCTCAAGGGATAGATAGATGGATGGCTACGATCAGAGCATTTTAAGACACGCAAGTCACGCCATTTTTTTTCTGGTGAAAAACAAGTCACGCCATTTTACCTAACATTTATATAATTTTTAACATTTGATTATATATGATAACAAAGATTATATTATAACTTATCAATATATGGTTTATCCGAGTGATAATGAGTTTGAATTCCTTACGCAAATGATTAGGGATTCGATATCTGATTTTTGTTTACAAAGAAAATTTGATTGAACGAGATTAATCCTTCAATGTCGTTCAATATCTGGTGGAATTAATTTTCACAATTACACGTTGCGGATATAGGAAAACTAAATAGAAGATTATATTATTATGAATGGTAAATATAACGAAAGCATACTCAAAGTTTTTTTTTTTTTTTTTGACCGAAGCATACTGAAAGTTATAAATTTGAAAGTAGGAATAAAGGAATGAAAGAAAATGGCATATAGGTAGGACATTGGAAGTAACCGTTCAAATGGGTGCTTTAGCGAACCGTTTTAAAAAACAACACCGTCCTGCAAAGTTGAAAATGGCTAAAAAGAAGGAAACTACGTACTACTAGTGGAGACCCTCTTCTTTCTCCCACTTTTATTTTTTTTTCTCCCATTCCTTCTCTTGCACCATCTGCATGAGGCGCTGATCCCATTAATAGCAAAGCGCACAAAACAGTTCAGCGTTCTAAACTCCAATGCCTTCTTCTTTGCATCTCTTCATTTTCCTTTGCATTCTCGCCTCCATCTCCCTTACAGGTACTAACTACTCTTTCTGATCCAGTACTCTCTTATCACGGAAACCATATATATATATATAGAAGAGCCTCCCCACTCATTAATTAGTTCCTTCCCTATAACAATTGAACTCTCTCTGTCTGCTTCATAACAATAACAATCTGCTTCCTGCACTTTATTTTCTTTGTTTTAAAGTACGTAGTTGAGTGTTGAGATTCTTGACACGTGTGTCATTGCCTTAATTACGATGTTTTGTTGTCAATAATACTAAATACACACTTTGATAAATTCTTGTATAAATCGAATACAACCTAATTAGATGCATTGAACCAATCATTAATCACATCATTAATAATGCCATTGGTCTAGTTATCGGGGATGAAGATCTTCTGTCTCAATTTCCCTTCATATTCTTTATTTTCTATCAATAATAATTTAAAACTTAAAAAAAAAAAAATCACAACTTATTAATATATATTTGTACTTATTCCCAATATGATTGATGAGGGACAGAATTTTTGGAAAAGCATATTTTTGTTCAGTTACTGGATTCCTTATCGTTAGAGACTTCCTACATTTAGGCAGTCACCTTAGCCTATTAGAGTTGACTACGCAAGAATTTTTATATATAATCTTATGTCTAAACAATTTTCACTATATAATTACAACCGATACCAACTTATTTTCTGCATAACTATACCAATATTCTCCCACCTAATAATTTTGATGTGATGAAATGGAATCATCAATTAAAGATGTGCAACGGCCATTTTCCTTTCCTTTTGTTGCAGATGGGACTGAACTCATATTGGTAAACAACTGCAAAGACAGCGTGTGGCCTGGAATCCTTGGCAGTGCAGGGCACCCATCTCCAAAAGATGGAGGCTTTCACCTTTGCAGCGGGGAAGAGGTGGTTCTGGAAGTCCCTGAGGGGTGGTCAGGGAGAATCTGGGGTAGACAAGGGTGTTGCTTTGACCAACAAACAGGCAAAGGTTCTTGTGAAACAGGTGATTGTGCAGGGCTTTTGAAGTGCCAGGGAATTGGTGGGGTCCCTCCTGCTACCCTTGTGGAAATGACCCTTGGAACCTCTCAATCAGCCTTGCATTTCTATGATGTTAGTTTGGTTGATGGGTTTAACCTTCCGGTGTCCATGAAGCCAGTGGGTGGTGGTGTAGGTTGTGGGGTTGCAGCCTGTGAGGCTAACTTGAATGTTTGTTGCCCTTCTGCACTTGTTGTGCAAAGGCAAGGGAAGGTAGTGGGGTGCAAAAGTGCTTGTTTGGCTACAAAATCAGATAGGTATTGCTGTACTGGGGAGTTTGCTAGCCCAAAAAGCTGTAAGCCAAGTGAGTTTGCTCGTCTGTTTAAGACCATTTGCCCTCAGGCTTATAGCTACGCTTATGATGATTCAGCAGGGCTTAACACTTGCAAAGCACCTCGGTATGTCATTACGTTTTGTCCCCCAAACTGATGGACATGGCATAAGCATTGGCAGGTAAATTGGCCTGTAATAGTGAGTGATGAAGGGATATGTATTTTTTACTGATTTGTTGTTCTTCAATCGGATTGTTTTTTATTCTCTTTTCTTTTAGTTATGCAATTTGCAAGATTGGAAATCCAAAGGGGTGTATCATTTGGAATTGTGATGGTGTATGCTGTCCAATTATATTGTTTGTTAGATGGTTAATTGAGTCTATCTCTCTTTTCTTTTGCAATGGTTAATTGAGTCTCTCGGTTGTGCTTCACTGCTTTGTATATTGTGGAGAGCTATCTCTCTTATTTTGCAATGTTAAGTGAGCCTCTTTGTTATTGGGCTCACTAATAAAGTTTTTCATAACGAGTAATGATATTTGCAGATAAAAATTCATATGTATCATTTTTACTTTACTTGTTTGGGTCAAAAAAGTAAAAGGTGATTGAATTTGACTATATTTATTTTATTACTTAAAAATAAAGTGACTTAAGAATAATATTGATATTTTCACGTGAAATATCATTTTTAATTTTATCACCATAGATTTGGTCAAAAAATTTATCACAATAGATGTTTCCGTAGTTGTGCCAAAAGCAAAAGTAGTATATTAAATTGAAAGGCTGTAAGACAACATTCCTTAAAAAACGATAAAGGAGAAAAGAGAGGAGAGAAGTTTTCCTTGGTTAGAAAAGGTTGCAAATGAGATTTACTAGTCGCATGCAAAAACGGTGTAGAAGCAATAGGTAAATCTAGGAGTAGGAGTCTGGGATTTTATTGTCAGTATTTACTATTTAGCCTACTTGGGCTTACCCAGGTTAGTTAGGTTATGTACTTGGCCCATAACACTTCCAGGCGATCCAGGGAAATCTAGGAGCAGCAGTCTGGGACCCTGTTGCGGGAGGCTGAGGTTGTAAGATGTACATGGCAGTATCATATATGCAAACAAAAAAATTGATGTGTAGAGTGCAATTCAGAATTGATGGAACGAAAGGACAAATATTGTTCTTATTCTGCTGTTAATCAGCACCCAAATCCCCTTGCTAATTCTGTTTTAAAATTTTAAAAAGTAAAAAGAACTGTCAAATCTAAAAAAAAAAAAGTATATAAATATTTTTGATAAATAACTTTTTATAAAAGGTAATACATATATATATAAAACTAATTTTAAAATTATTGAAGAGGGGGAGCAATCACCCTCTGAATCCATCACTGCCTGCAAGATCCAAAGTATCCGAAACAGATCAAATTTAAGTAGGACGGGTGTATTCTCATAGTCATATCTCTATCCATCTCTTTGAAATTACTTCCAGGCTAGTAATAAAAAAACAAATCAAAAATCAAGAAGAAATTATTTGAAGAGTAATTCAAGAAATTCTAAAATGCTTTTAGAGTATTATTCTAAAAAGTTGTATAACCGTTTTGATTTAATAATATATTATTGACATGCATAGCATGAATTATTAAAGTAGCTAATTTCATGTCCATTGGTTGATACACTAGGCTTCTTTTATCCGCTTATCAACAAATTCATCACATCCAAAAGGAATTGGTTTCCACTTTGGAACCTTTCCCTATACATAACGTGTTTTTATTTGAGTCCCAACATTGAAGCTTTTGCAAAAGATTGTAGGGCCAGGGACCAGTTATATGTGTGGTGACCACAATAGTTATCCAACATCTTAACTTTAAAGATTATCCTCCAACACATCTGGAAGGACCACTACCCAAAGGTTTCTATGTTCTCTGAAAAGGGAAGTAAATCACAAGTCAGTCCCTAGTGACAGTGAGGAGGCGTTTTCCTTACACCTAGCTAAAATATTTGCATGCATGGATTTGAATGAGGACCGTTGATTTTTGAGATCAAATCTCATCAGCATTCAAGGGATCTCCACCCAATCTGAACACTCATTTCTCCACCGTCTTACCAGCACTTACTATGGAACAAAGTTCTTTTTGTCTGCATAAAAGCAAGGCCTAAATAACAAAAAGACATTATTCAAATTTTAAAAAAATTGAGTCAAACTCTATTACCTGTTATTATAGGTATTTTCTCATGCCATTATCTACAACTTTTACAAAGGGCCTATACATTTGCATAACCACTAACTTCCTTTTCTTATCATTAATTAAGAATACTGATATGGTTTCGTAACCACCATGTAGCTAAACTTGGGGGTTGGTGCAACTCTCTTGACACTTTCTGAACTTAGGACCTCCGGTTGGTATTAAAACAGCACACAGTTGGCCAGGATAGAGGTCTTCTGTCGCAATTCCTATAACATTCTATATGTCCCACCAATAATAATTTGACATTTAAGAAAATAAAATCACAACTTATTAATATTTATATTTATTCTCAATATTTAATTGATAGGGAACATCGAGATATCATTTTTTGGAAAAGCAAATTTTTGTTCCAATTGGCCATACCCAAAATTGTGTTTAGTTTAATGAATGCATTTTACTTAGATCAAAGTTTCCTGCTTGTGATGCAACCATACAAATGACTAGAATTTCAAATAGATATCATTGTTGGGCCAGCGCCACATTTTTTTTTTTTTGGTAGACGCCAGCGCCACATTAAGCATTCATTCTTCTCAATAGCTCTTATTAACCATTCTGTCATCTATATATGACTCTTCTTCACCGATAATTTCTGATAAGAAGAGCCATAAAAACCATCAACTTCTGCAGAAATTATATAAAATGTGAATCTAGATCAACCAATTATATACAGTGTTTTAAAAATAGTTTTCTGCTATCAAAATCATGAAAATCATATGAACGGTGGGAATCATCAAATTTTAACCCAATATAGGGGGCTTACAATGTGGTCAATCGGGAGAATTACAATTTAGGATATCGTGACGAACATATTTTCATTTTGTTACGACTAAAAAATTATTATCAAGTGCATTCTGCATATTGAAGATAAAATCCAAATGGCCGTGGATATTTGCTCTGTGCTACAAACTAGACACTCCTGGTCTATATTAGAGAAGGTTGGTGCATTTTGCATAAGTCCTTTTACTAGTTTCCATCCTATATCATAAGGGGTATATGGCTGCCTTGTTTGTACGGCATGTGCATGCATTAGACTCGCAAACTGTGATAGCCTGATAGGTTTCTTGAACAGTAAGCCAACAATGCAAACATTAATAATATATTAACTAATTAATAAGAAAGTGAGTATTCGACAAAAGAATCTACTAGGGCATGTCTAGTCTTGGTCACATTGCCTCCTTTTGTTTGTATTTGTATCCATTGTTCTTCTTCTCTGTTACTGTTAGGTAGCTTTCTTGTCAAATTGTGACATAATAAGATAGCCATGCTTTATTTATTTATTCCTCGAAAAGTAAGAACACCAAAGGACATTCTGACTATAAGCAGGAGACTATAATAAAAATAAATAAATAATTGAATAAAAAAAGATAGGAGCCAAAGCCAGTCAAATTAAGCTTAGCAAAAGACATGTTTCTATGGTAGGAGACAGAGATAGAGTCCATTATTTTATCTTCGTGATTCGCGGCTAGAATGAAGCTTATTCCACCGAAATAGTTAGCTATATTTGTCATGTCACAACATATATACAAACAGTTGAATATTTTTGGAGGCCAAAATAAATATTTATTGTATAAATATTTTCCTTTTGGCTTATCAGCCTTTTTTATTAAAAAATGGATTAATTCTTATTTTTTATTATTAAATTTTTTAATACAATTTTTCTTCCAAAATAATCTGAATATTGTTTTATATAAATCAAACAAACGGTGCAAATAAAATGATAAACGGATATTATTATAAAGAATTTTTTTTAAGTCAATACAAAATAAATAATAGATAATAGAACAAAATTCTTAATATAATTAAATTATATTAAAACATCTTATAACTCTATTAGAAAAAGAAATAAAGGTCAAGACGAGGAGAAAAAATAAGTCAAAAGTAATCCAATGAATAGAAAAATAGAATAGAGAGAAAGTGAACTCTATACACTATACAAGGAAGGTTATGTAACCAAATCTAATTAAAAAAAGTGAACGCTATACACTTTTTAATAATTTTAATGAAATGAGATAACGTTAATTATGAATTTTTTATAAATAGAATTAACACATATTTTAATATTTTATTATAAAAATTATTTGATGATAATTAATAGTGTATAGAGTAATTTCAAAACCAAGGTACGTCAGAAATCAATTCCAAAAATATGAAAACCACAGAAATCATAGAGTAATTAACCTGCAAGACCCAGTTGGCATATCAGTTCTCTTCCCTCTTCTCTTGGGAGCTTCTCCAACAACCAAGGTACGTCGATCAGTTCTACAAAAGACAATGTGATGTATAAAATACGGAGAAATGTTTAGTAGCAGTATAGTTAGTTATCCATAAAGATTGAAGCCACCTATTAGTTAGTTTGAGAGTAATTTAGAAAAAGAAAATCAAGGGCAGTGAAGAAAAGAGTTTCATCAATTTTATTTTAGGATATTATGTTCCTCAATTAGTGAAGTTAGGAATTCTGTTACTGTGTGTATTCAAAAGAGAGCACGAGCGTTACTCCCTGTACCAGTACCTAAGGAGTTGTATGATTTAAAATTCTTCTGAATTCCCCCCATTTCTGTTACATAGTACCCAAGTTAGGTTCTGATAGATAATGAACTCTTGAGTCTTGAAAATGAAGAAATTTAATTACACTTTGAATAACATGTTCAATATCATTAAGATATTATAGCTATAGAGTTCGCTTCAATGAATTAAAATCAATAACACGAGTTTAGAGGCAGCTTAGATAATAAATCAAAGGGTGTAGTTTTATGTCATCGATCCTACCAAGTGATTGGCTCATATAATAATTAGAATAAATTGTCTTATCCCTTGTTTTATTGTGTGTTTGTCTTTCAGCCTTTCAATGACCTTTACATATATACGACTTTTTTCTGCCCTTTTCCCTTCCCATCAGCACTAATTACCTCATATGGATATCAACTGGAGGTTTATGTCTTAAAACTCTAAAAATAAATGCAAGGGTATCACAAGACTCTGGCTGTACCTAATTGTCCCACTCTACATTTCCAAAAGAAACGGGTCGCATCTAGATAGGATCCACCATGACCATCCTATTACCTTTTATAAAAGAGAACAACCTCCTCAATCTCTTCTGCATATACCATTCTACGCATCTAACCTACCTACCTCTATTTATTTATTAATGAAAAAAGAACCCCCCCCCCCCCATCCATTGTTTTCAGCTCTTCTCTTCTTCTCCTCTCCCAAATTGCATGGAAACAGAACCTCCATTACCACTACCTGAACAAGCACTCCTTAATTAATAAAGCACCCTTAACCTGAGCTAACTTATGGCTTCAAACTCCCTCAGCAATAACAAAGACAATTCTACCTCTTGGACATCCATGCAGAACAAGCAATTTGAAAACGCACTTGCTTTGTATGACAAAGATACCCCAGATCGATGGCAAAATATAGCCAAAGTAGTTGGTGATAAATCAGCTGAGGAAGTGAAGAGACACTATGAAGTTCTTTTGGAAGACCTTAGGCATATAGAATCTGGACGTGTTCCTATTCCCAATTATAAGTCCACAGCAAGCAGCAGTGATATTGATGAAGAAAAGAGGTAATGCTTTGAGTTAATTAAAACACAAATCGATTTCACTTTACAAATTTGGGTTTTGACTTTTGCCTACCTCTTCTCTTGCTATTTTATTTAATTTCCCCCTCATGCATGGAGTGTTATGGATCGATCCTTACCTTCCTTTTGATTCTTCCATTGATTTATTTACATGTTAATTTGGATTTCACAAGTTTTCTTTTAATTTGAATGTATAGTGCTTTTTGTTATTGGTAAAGATACTTCGGTTATCTTGTTTGAATGAGGCATATACTTTACTTCAGTTATCTTGTTTAAATAACCCAAACTAAGATATATACTTTCCTCACATTTACATACCATATATTCAATTTAGCTTGGCATATTGAAATGTACTGGGATAGGATCAGAAAAATGCAGCAAAGGAAAAGAAAAATAAAAGCTCCTTTAGAGGGAGTAACCTCCTTGCAAAATAAAAACAAAGTTTCTTGAATATTCTTCTCTGCTCATTCATTGCATTAGATTGTTACATACATACGGCGCGTTTGGGTAAACAACGTAATTAAGCGCTTATGCAATATTTTTTTTTTCAAATAAGCTAAAAATAACTTATTTCCATAAGCTTCTTTGACAAGCTTATTGAAATAAGCTAAAAAGAGCTTATGAAAATATCATAAATTATTTTCATAATTTATTTGTATAAGTTTATTTTCATAAGTTATTCTCATAAACTCTTTATAAGCTCTTCCAAACACACTCATAGTAGCACTTGAGCAATCTAACAAAATCTAGAATTGCAAGAAGGAAATCATAACAAACAGGTGACTAATCATAATAGAAATTATTCTAGACCCTTCCTATCACTAACAACATACTCCCTCCGTAACAAAATATAAGCAAATTTAACCACCTTCACACTTATTAAGATAATTAGTTATTCACATTTAATGTTGTTAATCTCATTTAAAAGTTCAACTCCATTGCCTAAATTACCCCTCTTTGTTTATTCACATTGATTATATTGTATAGAAACTTGTTTCAATTAAATACAATAAATGAAGGGCATTTTTGGTATACTATCATTAAATAGGATACAAAAAGTCAATTTTTGCTTATATTTTGTTATAACTTAGATAAACCAACTTATATTTTGTTACAACTTAAATGAACCAATTTTTGCTTATATTTTGTTACGGAGGGAGTACAACCTATTTGGGCTTAGTAGCATTTGGATATAATGGCATGTATTTGGGTCATAACACACATGATATATGACAATATCCAACTATACTTGCATTAATATTTGAGATGTAAAAAAAAAAAAACATTTTCCAAGATAGGAAAAAAAAATTACCGATACCCCATAGGACTAAGATGAGTGGTTGAATATTTCTTGTAACACGAGTAAAATAATGGTTGAAAATTTTTAGCCACACATTTTAATGTGTGCATGCATGTATAATTTCCGAGTGGAAAATGATTGTGATAGTAATTACATTACTCTTTTGTTGACATTGTTGTAGCTTGTTCATTAACAAGATGTTGCATAATTCGCAGGCTTCTCAAGTACCTTAATCAGTCTTGAATGGGATGAAACAACGCAAGTATCTTTAGCCATCTATGGTCGAAACAACACGTAAATGCAAGACTAAATACGCTCCATGTTTCCTTGTCCATCTACTCTAACTGATGTCAAGCTTAAATTACTCCTCTCTTTCCAATTCAGATGGAAAGCCAACTCCATTTCTCCTCTGCCTTGCATTTCTCTTCCAATGCCATTTACTACAAAAACATAGAAGCAAATTTGGGAAGCTTTTGAACATATTTAATATTGACTCATTCAGTTTGCACATTTGCTTTATGATAAAGAAGTCATCAAGATTGTTTATCTCAATAATGAGATTTTTTTTTTGTTAATAGATTTGCCATTTTTTTCATTAAGGAGTAATTATAATAGTAAAGTCATACATGGTTTGAACTTTCTTCTTCCACAAATAAGAATAATAATAATAATAATAATAATAATAACAACAAAATAATAATAGTAGTAGTAATAATAATACAAACTAACGTGATGGTTGATTATGACAGACGTCCCTAATCGTTGATTGTGTTCTTAACTTCTTATTGATGATCCAAAATAATCTGACTGGAAAAGAATTAAACAAACAAAATATATCGTTTTGCTCTATGCTCTAATAATACTAATTTGTTTTCATAAAAAAAACATCACTTTCTAAAAGAATAAACTTAAATGGGATACTGAAAAACATGAAGAGAATATTGTGCATTGTGCATATGATAGAAGAATGTGATATCCATGATATATGAGTCCTACACGGCGATGAGTATCGCTTCAAGCACATACATATAGGTACAGCCACATCGAATATGGACGGTCGAGCGCAACGTTGAAAAAGCCTCGTAGTTGCTGAGGGCAGTGGGTGTAGGACCAATGCGCTAGTTCAAGACACGTACTTAAGCACTGGCCATTTCTCTGACATGGATTGTGGGGTATGCTTTGCAATGATCCTTCACATGGTCTGAGATGGCTGGACATGAGAAACGAAAGAGGAGGTGGAGGAGGAAGATAATTGAACAAGGCAATAGAGAAGAAGAGTTAAATGAAAGGGTGTGTTTTGTTTGATTGATCATGTGTTACAAATATAAATCATTCATAGGCTTTAATAAGACTTGTTGCACATGAGAGGATCCAAATCGCGCACTGTGATGGAATATGTCAACCTAATAAGTAAGGAAACAGTTACTCTAACCATGCAAAGAACTGGGGGGGGGGGGGGGGGGGAAGCAAATTCTTGTGGAACGGGTAACCCACAGTATTGTCATACTTAAGGTTCCTTCCAAACCAATTGCCTAAGTTCATATTCAGCTGACCCTTTTCCGTACTGCCTGTTTAAATTAATTTATTTCACTTCTAAATAAGCTTATATGTTTAAAGTATTCAAGAAAAAGATTTGATTGAAACTTTTGAATGTATTTAATGAAAACCATACATGCATTTATCTTAGTTACTTTCGTACCAAAAAGTTTAAATTTGATGGAGCTCAACAGAAAATGACAGCATCGTGTAGCAGAAAGGGGAGGAAAAAAAGGATTAACATAGTAAAAGAAAAACCTCATCCATCAAAACATTTGTGGATCCCGAATACAAGGACTCATAAACCTAGTAAAATTTGTACAGTCAACAAACCCCTTTACAACTGGAAAACTAGCTCATAAATATATCTCAGCCGCATGAGAATCAGGCATCATTTACCACCTGAGCCTGAGCCTGAGCCTCAGCATCAGCCTCAGCTAACCTGATTCTAGGTATATCCTCACACTAACAAATGTACAGTTTCAAGTACAACTAACAATTTATTACTTGCAATAAGCTGCTGTCTACCTGAATACAGACAGGGCCACTAGCAGTGCCAGATATGAAAAGAAAAAAAGAGTAGGCGCTTGTATTATCCTCAGTTAGCTGTACACAACTTCATTTCCTATACCATCTGTGCAGGATTTAGAGTCAGAACACTAATCCTCCTCTCTGCATAACATCAAATACAAACTTTCGTAAGCCCATAGATGAATTTCAAGGGATCTCCACTCCACTATTAAATCCAAAGAGAACATTCAAAGTTCTAGAGGGACGTGAGAATAGGCACACGAATTTCATGAATACAAGAGAAACCTATTTTGAGACAATTGTAAAAATAGAAAAGTAAACATATGAGCCAAAATCAAAAGCAAAATTTATGACATTGAAAGTACCTCCAGCAGCAACCAATTTCTCTACACGTGCAACGATGTGCTTCCCATAGGTATACTTCTTCAAGGCGTTTAGGTGAACCTTTATTCGATTAAGGATTAGCTCAAGTTGCTGGTCATCACAGGTTTCCAGCACTTTCTGTACAACGTAGTTTGCAAACTGATCCTTCATCAAAACCTAAAACCAACAAAAATACAATCAAAATATAAGAAAAGCAGAAATAATGATAAAATGACCAAATGTCAAGTAAAAATAAAACAACAATGAAACTACAAATTTAAACCAGATTTAATTTCTGGAAATAAGAGCTAACTCTGCCAATTCTCTTTAACAAAAATATTTATTTTTTGGTAAAACCACAAGGTGCCTCTTCGGGTGTGGGACTAATCCCTACTCAGGCATCGACTAATCCCTACTCATGAAGAAAAGTTTAGCATAACATATACTCTGACAACAAGCACAACACGATATCTAGTAAAAACCAGAACTCATCAAATATGTTGCTATAGCAATCCATAGTTACGTCCCATGTAGTTCATTTAATTAAATTCCAAGTTTTTTGATAAAAAAATAAAATCATTAAGATAAAGAGAAGATGATTACAAAGGGACTTTAAATTCCAAGCTTCGGCCAGAATAAAAGAAACTTCTTTATGTAATCAAATATTAAAAACCTGTAGGCGCTCATAGATCATGCACAAATATGCAAAAATGTAGGGGCTCACAGATTATGCACAAACCAGAATAAAAGGAACTTTTTATTTCACTTTTCACTCAGATAAAATGTACTTTTAGCAGAAGACAAGAAAAGATGGCTGAAAGGTGCATAATGCAACAAAAGAAGAAGAGACGATGGCTTCAGTTGTCCAATCATGGGATCACAGATCATGGACAAACCTGTAGGGGCTCATTTTCATCATTGGAACCAAGCATCTCATTCACAAGGACTTGACGCTCTGCAGGTGTTCCAAAAGTAAGACACTTTTCTATAACATTAGAGGCAAACTTCTGCTGGCTCATCTGCACTATTTGCCCAGTTAATTCCTTCATTATAGCCGAACGTTCATGTGGCTTGCCATGCTCCAGCACATGCTGCAATTTTGAAACAACAATTGAAGATTAAAGGCAGATGAGCTAAAGACGCAATAAAAAAATCATCCAACAAAATTTCTTAGCAGGAAACATATTATTAATCAACTCCAGATACAAATATCCTAATAGCCAAAACTAAGGCCTAAAATAGTAAGAGAAAAAATAGGAAGTACCGGTAATTAAACTTAATTCTTCATTATTTTATTATAAATTCTAATACTATTCTATTATATAAATAGAAGATACTTTAACTTTATAATATAAATATAAAATATTCTATATTATAGAAATTTTCATAATATCAAAATATTATAGAATATATAAATAATGGAAAATCAACAGCCAAGTGCGTTTGCCATCCATGACCTTTTTATATAATATCAAGCCATCAAAATCACAAAAACATTCAATTAAAGCCACCAGACTTCCAGCATTTCATTGTCAACCTTCCTCAATTCACAATGTGGACAAAGTGTTTCTATCATTTACTTTTTACCTAAAAGGATTTCATAATTGATTCAGTGTTTTGAATACTCATAATTGATTTATTATACCAATTGGACAACTGTTCAGGATCATACTTGGCATAAGAACACGTGACAGATAGATGAGACCATGTAGAAAATAAAATCACAAGTTGCAACCAATGGGATAACAAGCAAAAAAGCCAAAATGTAGTACAACAAACCTGTACAACATAATTCCCATATTGGTCTTGTGCTAACATGCAAACAGACTGCAAAATCTCATCCATCATAATCTGCTGTGTTTTGGGATCATGGCAGTACTCCAAGACTCTCTGCTCATTGAAACTTAACTAGTTTAGAATTATAATGTCTGCCTTTCAAGCTACCAATCTAGCCAACATGTGTTTAAACAAATAAGGAAAAGCTGCATTCGTGACCTGTATAACACGGCAACCGTATGGATGAGTTGACAATGTCACAACTTGGTCATAAAATGTTGAAACAATAAAGTGGATCACATCTTCAGGAACACATTCGATACATTTCTGGATGACATGGTTCCCATTTTGATCACGTACGCAACGCATAATATGACCATCCAGCTCTGTAACCATTTTAGTCTGCTGATCCAGATTAACAACTTCTATAGCCTAGATAGTTTAGAAGAGAAAAACATGATTAAGAACTGTTAATTTTACCATCAACCCGGATAAATCACAGAAGCAATAATCATTCACAGCACAATAACAAGTCAAAATATCAGTCTCGACACAAAATGAACAATTGTATGTGAGCAAATGGAACCACCCAATGTATATTTGTTTCACTTAAGACTTCAGATGTTTAACAACATTGTGACACACTATAGCTTTTCTGACATCAGGAAAACGAAAAATTAGAAGACTTGGTTTGCTCTCAAACACCCCACCCCAATAGGTAAAATGTGAAGTGTTTCAAAAAAATTACCTGACAATTTACACCAAATAAGATAAAAAGACAGCTAATCATGATTATTTCAAAAGGGTGTCTTGACAACCCTTCAAAAGTGATGCCTCTCATTCACAAGAGAGCAAGACCAAAGCAGTTCTAGAAACAGTATGTGGATTGCTGGGCTGACATGTTCCTGGCCTTCCACATAGACCATAACATTTAAAAGTTGCAACAAATTTTGACACAAAAAACTAGAATGCATCACATAGAACTTTAGAAGATTGTAAAACATAAAAACAAGCAGGGCATATAATTATTGTAACAAACATAAGGCAGATAAATTGATGAGCAGACCTTCTGGATAACTCGACAGCCATACATTTGAAGACTTAGGGTCAGCACATGACCTGTAAGCTGGTCAGCCAATTCTCTTATTTGTGCTTCTGTTCCATGCTCAAAAAACTAAACAAGAATCATAATAAGTTAGGCATGAATCATGATATAAGAAATTTGAAAATATTTTGCTTTTTATGAGAAAATTGCTACCCACTTGAACAAACCAATTGCAAAAACGTAATATACAAGTTCAACCAGCAAATCAAAAGGGGATTCTATGTGAATACAAACAAAAGAACAAAATTACCTTCTGAATCACATAATTACCAAAGACATCAGTCATTAGAGAAAGGGCTTGTGGCATGATTTCATGGAAAACCATGTTTTTCTCATCCATCGAGGCTGTCTCAAGTTTCTGTTGAATAAAACGGCTTCCATATTGGTCAGCACTGTTAAATAAAGAACATAAATACATGAGTTAGCTAAAATTTCAAGGTCAAGAAGCAAAAGATAGTATGAAGCAGCAATATGTACCTGAACTCAACAACATGGCCAGCAATTTCTGAAAGTTCAAAACATTTGGTTTTATTATTTTTGAATTCATCCAGCAAGGAGGATGCAAAATTCTCGTCCAAGCTACCAATGGCATCTGAATGCCAAGCTCCCGTGAAACCCCCAGCCACATTCCTCATCCCAGACAAATGCATATTTCGTTCAGTTTGGTTCATAGGACTACCTGGTCCATATAGGGAGTTTGGGAAAAGGGAACCAGCCTGTGGGCTTCCTGGATATGACATGCCCAGACCATATGATGGATTTCCATAAGAATTATGGTTCAAGCTAGCTGACGTACCAAGGTATGGAACACCACCAAAGTGTGATTTTTGAGAGGCAATTAAAGACTCTACATAACCTTTTTGGATGCCGAGTAAATCTGAAAATGAATTATTTGTGTATTCCCTATTTATTGCTGAATCATTGAGTGCTGCAATCTGTGCAGCAGCAAATTCCCCTGATCTCAGATATTGAAGATACAAAGGGTCCATCAAAGGCAGCTGATTAGTGCTACCTGCAGCATGATTTCCCAGCCTGCTTGCATTCTGTAACTCTGACGCAGCCAACAAAGGTCCTAAAGTTGCACCTCTTCCCAAGGCTCGTGAGTCCAATGCATTCACTCCCAGTGCAGATGGAGCGGCAGCATTTTCAAAGAAAGGAGGCAAATTGCCACTCGCAAGCTGACTCGCCATCATGGATGGTGATGAAGGATTAACAGCATACCCAGGCAAGCCATAGTTAGGGTATGAGATACTCATATCATCAAAGTTCTGATAGTGAGCAGGTGAATTACCTCTGCTAGTGAGAGTTGGTGTAGAAGGTCCTTTTAAGTGTGAGTTAACAGAAATTCCACCAGCCAGACGAGGTTCTAACTGTTTGTTTGCATACACTGAAGAGTTATTCAGATCCAGTCCAAAACCACTGCTTTTACTCACTTTCAAATGGGGTTGGTTAGTAGAATGACTCTGAAAAGGCAAGGAATCAAGCTGGTTCGGGTATGAATGCTTTTTAAAATCATGAGGAAAACCCAATTCATTGTGCCTTGGTGACTGGGGATGTTTCTCGTCATCTATTGTATCATTTGTGGACATACTCATGCTAGAAAAAGCAGATACCAGATCTGCAGGCTCATTTAAACCATATGAGACAGCATTAAATGAGTTTTGAACATTGGCAGTTCTTTTATCTGAAGAGCTGGACCTCCCATCCCCAATGGGTGGAAGGCAAGGACTAGCAGCTCTAGGTAGAAGTTGAGAGTCGGGGGTGGTGCTCCTTGACAGGGAGGCTCCTAAAGCAGAAGCATAAGTTTGAGAAGCTGAACCAACAAGATTTTTGACAGCAGATACACCCTGCTTGTTTCCAACAGACTGCAAAGCATCCAATTCTTGATCCAGAAAAGCGAAATGGGTTTCTGATTTTTCAGCGATGTCATCAAATGCATTACGGCTAGGCGGACGATGAGGGTGCATAGAGGCAGATGCTGCATTATTTATCTCATCCTGCTATGACCAAGAAAATAGTAGAAACAATGTAACTTAGTATAATGATGATGTGAGAAGCAATGCTCAGCTGATAGTAACTTGGTACATCAGACTCAGAAGAGTATCGAGAAACCACGGACATGATATAGGATTCAGACAAGACAATAACAAAGGCACATAACATTAAACGGTCCCTCTATTTGAACATCAGAATTTGACAACAAAATCGACAACAATTTCCATGGTTAATACAGTTCAAAAACGTGGTTAATAAAATGTTGAGTTTTGATGTACAATTTCTGGTGTTCAAATAACCCAAAAAAATCGTGGGGTAAATTATATATACTACATTAACCAAACTCAACACTTCATTAACCACGTTTTTAAACTGTAATAACCATGGAAATTTTTGTCAAATTTTGTTGTCCCATTTTGAAGCACAAATAACATTTCTCAACATAAAAATATGGTAAGTTTTAAAAATTATAGAACACAACACAACCATGGTACTATTTAAAAAATCAATATAAAAACAAATCTTATATTAAGAGAGAGAGAGAGAGAATCAATATTTTTAAACTTTTAGTCAATATAGACAAAATAAAATACTATCATCTTTCTGATCTATCTAATTATTCCCATTTGTATTGGTATCTAAATTCTGATAGAATGCAGTTAGAAATATCCAGAGTGTCCATACAGTTTTCGTGCTACCTTGATCAATATTATCAATTATCAAAAAGTACAAAAATCTAAATATGAAAAAAACAAAACAAAGAACTCCAATTAGAAACACCAAGTTAAAGTTAAAGAATTGGGCTTAACTGTCACCTGAAATACTTCAGCAAAGCTCCTCTGCCTACTTCCAAGTCCCAATGCCGGCAACCCAATCAAGCCATCTTCATTGCCGCCCCACTCAACTGCACTCTTCCTCTCACCCGTCCCATCATCAAATCCAGGCTGCACACAGAACAGTGACCTATCTCCATCATCACTCACTCTCCTCCTATCCCCAATCCCACCAACCTTCGAACCTGGCCTCAACCGCTGCGAGAACCGCCAGTCCTCCTTCGAAACCAGCGGCGGCGGCAACCGCGGGTTCAGATTCCCATTCGAATAGTAATAATTTGCATACCCCGGATCAGCTCGAAGCTCCTCCTCGTTCCCAAAAACACTCCTTCCTCCTCCGAAACCCATCGCCGCCGCAACCGGAGAATCAAACAACCCTCCAACCGCCGCCAATGACCCTTCCACGGTGGGTGGCGCCGACCCACTACGCAACCTGCTCAGTTCTCTCTCCCTCTCAATCACAACCCCCAATTCTTCGCCGTATTCAGAGTTCTTCAGCATCGATCGAATCGCTACATCTGACATCATGTTCCCGTAACTATCACTCACCATTGGATTCAAAAAAAAAAAAACACTTAACTTAACTCGCAACTTGACTCAGTGAAAAACCCAACACAAAAAAAAGTTAAATTTAAACGCGGAACTGCACAAAGATTGAAACTTTGAGCACAGAACCAACTGAAAAAGCCTCAACTATAAACAGTTTTGAATATAAAGTTACAAAACAAAAAAGTTCGTTTTTTTTTATTATTGCGAATCCGTTACAGCAGTTGAGGTTGAAATCGAAGGTTTAAGTGAAAAAAGCAGTGTTTTTATTGGTGGGCAAGGAGATTAAAATTGTGGGTTGCAATTGGAATGAGGATCGGGTGTTCAGAGTGAAGAAGAAAAAGAGGAACGTGGAGGATCAACGATGTTTTGGTGTTGTTCCATGTTAGGAGAGAAACAGAAACAGTGAGAGAGACTGCGAGTGTGTGTGAAGACGGTGTGGGGAGTGATAAGTACGAGTGTTCCACTCATATCCACCGTTGGATTTCAGATTGGTCGGTGGAGATTCAATGTTGGAAGATTTGTTATTACATTCAGCACTTTAGGGTTTTTATTATTTTAATATTCTGATAAAGTAGTATGTATCACTGTGGCGTGGCGCTTGTGTTAGGATTACAAGAAAATTATCAAATTAAATCGTGAAATATTCGGTATTAAAAAAGTTTGAAACACATTGCTTTTTGTGCATTTTGCTATAATTGTTGATGGGTGAAGTATCTAAAGTGATTTTAAGGCGTGGGTATGGATAAGAGATGAACGTTATTGACTTACTGTTATTGTTATTTTTTTATAAATGAGATGCAAAAATGCCTGGTTTTGCCTAAATTGGAATTATTAACTTGCAGCATGTTCATGCATGGACTTGAATTTTATTGACAACTTTCCTTTATTTCTTGGTTCTATTTCGGGTTTAGATATTGTGAGATTAGGATAGATACACATTTCGGGTTTAGATACCCGATTTGAGTGTATATATCGGATAGGCATAAAAGTGAGATACCTCTCATGTACATACATAAGTCTCGTAAGATCTATATTTCCGAAGGATTCTATAATGGTCTTATCAAAGTTTGGTCCATCCATACACACGGTGTGATTGCCAATAAAAAATGAGCTATTTTTAGTGTATTTTTATATTTTAATTAAAGAGTGTGTCAGGATAAATAGATTAATTAAACTTTTATTTAATAATTTTTTTAAAATAAACTAAAAATAGTCTATTTCTAACAAACTTATGAAAATAAATTAGAAAGAGCTTATGAAAAGATCATAAACTATTTTCATAAACTATTTGTATAAGTTTAATTCCATAAGTTCTTTATAAACACTTCCAAACACACCAAAAATGTAGTATATTTTGCTCCTTTTAACATTTCAAGTCTTTCTAACATTTTAGATTTAATTATTTCTTACTTCTTCAATTTTTTTAGAAATTCAAATAGGTCCTTAAACTAAAAAAGATTTTAATTAAGTCCCTAAACTTATGAAAAAATGTAACTGAGTTCGTCCACCATACTTATTTTCGTTTGGGTTCAGTTAAGTTTTCGTTAGGATTCCCTTAAGCAATTGATTCACTTGAACATTTGTAGATCCCCAAAACGTTTTGAAAAAATTCAAATAGGTCATATACTTTTTAAGAAAATTCATGATCAATTAGATTTTGGATAAAGTTCCTCTAAAGTAAGCTTGCATGTAAAGTGAAGTAGTAAGAGCCTATTTATCCTTGATTAGATAAAGTGGAATGAAATCTTATTGCATTTTAACTAATCAAAGGTTACTTGCTCACTTTCATTCGAGTTCATTATAGAGAAGTGAAGCATTTAAACCAATATTTTAATCAAATATACTAACATCGTGTACCTGCAAAAGTTGGCACTTTTATCGACACCACAATCCGTTTTGAAATGTACCATTACGGTTCTTGATCTCCTTAAATGGCATCTTAATGCACATCATCTCGTGAATCAATATCGCCAGGGCCCACCAACCAATGGCAAAATCGTGATTATCCCTACCAAGAACGCCAACAATGACACACTCATTGAGAACAACAAGATTTCTTTCGTTAAATTTCTGTTGTGGGATAAGTGTCGAGCCAAATGCGCTTGGTTTTTGTGGCTCGCTATTCTTAGATACCTATTTCCCGCTCTGGTGTCGGATTCCCTGATGTTGCATAATGGCATGCTTAAGAGTAAGGAATGTAACATGTAACAGATCCAATAGCTACCTAAAAAGATTATCCATGATTGGTAGGACAATTATCCACATAATGGATATGAGTATGGGTATGGAAAATGGAGCGATACACGTGCTCTAGTACCCACCTCGTCCCATAACTGCACACACATATAAATATATAATATTAATTTGAAAAAATAAAGAGTAACCTAAACCTAATTGTTCTTCTTTTCCTTCCCTTTTTCCTTTTTCCCTTACGCCACTCTCCCATCGGCCATCGCCGCTTCTCACTCATTCCTTGAGCGTCTGTCACCTACAGCTACATGCAGCTGTAGAGTTGCGCGCGGTCGTTCCTTGTCACCTATACATCATCTGTTGCAGGTGGCCACCAAGTCATCGCTGGACACCCACTCCTTGCCGCCTACGAGGTACATTGTAAAATCCTCAAAAAAAACTGATGTTGGGTTAGGGTCACAATTTGCTTCCTTACTGTGTTTTGTTTGTTAGGATATTGTTAATGTTGATAATTCTCAAAGCTTGGGTTAACTAGTCATATAGTGACTCCTCTCGAAATTATAATTTTGCAGAGGGAGAACTTAAGTGTATAGGGCACATGCCAATTGAACTTAACTAGTAATGTTTTATGATTAGGTTTGGATGATCTTTGAATAATCTTTCAATTGAGTTATAGTTGTATTTTTAATTAATGTTTTATTTATTAATTGATTATTCATAGTTAATTAAAGTGTGAGTAATGATTACAGGTATGGGTACTTAGGTACCAAGTGGGTAAGGGTGTGGGTATTAAAGTTGTTACCTGCACGTCTATAGGTCCGGTTATCGCTATTATTTTTTAAAACGCAAGTATAGGAATTGATATTATAGTCTCCTACCCAGATCCTATTTGTTGTCATCCCTACTCATGAGGCGACAAACGGAATGGTTGAGGCCTTAGAGATAAGTATTGAAATGATGTTGAAGCTGAAGTAGCATTAGTTCAATTATGAGTTGTTGAAGTGGCTACTGTTAAGGAGGGGACAACAATATCAAGGACTTGTATAAGAGAAGGAGATGGTGGAGGGTTTCCATCCATGTAGTAGTCACATTGAAAATTGGGATGCGTTTAGAAGAACTTATAAAGAGTTTATGAGAATAGTTTATGATACTTCTATAAGCACTTTTTAGCTTATTTCAATAAGTTTGTCAAAGAAGTTTATAAAAATAAGTTATTTTTAGCTTATTTGAAAAAAAATTATTGAATAAACGCTTAATTAGGTTGTTTACCTAAATGCGTCCTAAATGTGTTATTGTTACTAGGAGTAAGGAAATTTGCAATAGTGAGAACAGTAAAAATTGAAACTTAATCCATTGTTTGGTTTATCGGAGGGGAGGATTTTTTTTTTTTAAATTTGTTTGGCTAAAAGAGATAGGGTCATGTACATGAGACTGAGGAAGAAATATAATAGTGAGGCAGTTTTGAATAACAATATAGTTCATAAATTTTATTCACTTTCCTTCTATTTCAAATCTCCCAATTTTGGAGTGGAGATAAAAATTGAAATGAAGAGATTTTGACATTTCATTTTTTTCTTCCTTCCCTTTCAAACTTTCGAGAGTATGTTTGGAAAAGCTGAAAAAAATAAATTATGCTGATAATCGATTATAATCAGAATCTGTTTTTGTTTGGGTATGTTTGTTGAAAAACGATTTTAAGATAATCTATTTTATTTGGGTAGTGAAAAAAAAATCACTTTTACATAGTAAATTACGAAAAAGTGTATGAAATTATTTGTATAATTTAATAATACTTGTTTAGAAGTTAGTTTTGTAAGTGTAAATAAGAAAAAGAATTTTAAGAATAAAAAATAATCAAAGAGTAATGCTATTATGCACGAAGTAAGTTTTGGTAAATTTTGACGACAGTGCATTTATTATATTTAATAAAATAAAACCAAAACATAGAAAAGGCCCTGGCTTTTAAAACACACTCATTCCCTTGTTTACTTTTAGATTCGTACACCGTTTTACGAAAATACAATCGTACCATCTAGCATTTTTTATAATCAAATCACAATAATCTTAAGTTAAAATAAATTAGATGGCATAAAACAGCTTTTTCTCCCTAAAAAATATTTTTTTTTTATAAATTTAAGTAAAATGCCAAACAAGAAAAATTATTTCAAAAACAGTTTTTTCATAAAAAATAACTGAAATCCAAATAATCTATGCTCTGAGTCAACAATTTTTTTATCAAATATTCTCTCTTTCATTTCTTTCCCACCAAACCGTACACGAGGATTAGATGTGTTCACCGATCATTTTGGTTCGGATTTGCATGAAAAAGATTCGAACCAATTAAAATCAATTGGTTCAGTTTGGATTTGCAATTTTTTTTTCAAAAATTCCGAACCAAACAAATCCGTTCAAGAACGGGTTGGTTCCGTTCGGATCCGAAAATTATTAAAATATATTACACAATTTAAAATTAAAAAAATTATATAAATATAAAAATATGCTAAATACAAAAAGAATTAAATATTAAAATATAGTAAATTTTAAAATATAAATATACTAACAATATTAAAATATATTAATCGATTCGGTTCGATTCCAATATCCTTCAATCCGAAAACCGAACCAATTATTATCGGGTTTGGTTTGGTCCGATTCGGATCCAAACATCAAAAAAATCCGAACCAATTTAATTGATTCGGATTTTCGGATTCATTGGATCAATCCGAACCAATGCCCCTAACGAGGATCGCTTGCCCACATAATTTTTTTGGTCAAATTTTATAAAAGTTTTCAATAAGTCTCCTTATCACTCATTCTCCGTCCTTGTTGTTGATTTTCTTAATGAATAAATCAATGGTTTATTACTATTTTGTTCATCAATGGACCATATATTTTTAGGACTGAAGACAAATTAATCCCTACTTTGCATGTGTATTTGATACTCACTAGTCACTATAACTGAATATATAGCTCAGGTTATATAAATTTCCTTTAAAAAAAAAAAAACTCAAGTTATATAAATTTATCAATTCGAATAATGAGTATTAATTTATTACTATATTTGAGTGGAATTAGTTCTTAAACGATGTGCTTAATTACCATTACCAAGGTATGATAATCAAATGATATAGCTATTTAACATATCTGGTAAAAATCAAGTACTGATAAAAATTCTTAGCGATAATTTATGAAGAACTTGCAGCAATATATCAGCAGCTTCAAGCTCGTGGACAGAAGAAGTACTGCTACTAAGCATAGCCAGAGAAATTAAGAAATGGAATAGTCACTAGTGATAACCCAAATCGACCGAACTTTAGAGATTTATTTGTGAAAGATATATAGATGCTAATTGATTGTAATTAAGCTTATTAGTTCTACTTCTACTTGGATTGTTCACTGTTTTTAATTTTTCACGGATTGCTGTGTTGCCCCAGTAAATAATAAAATTTCTGTATCTCTAAAGGGAATTGAAAAAATATTGACAGGGCTAATACAAAAATTATTATTAATACAATTGAAAAAGAACAATTAAATTCAAATGGTAAAATGCATATATAGTTGTATAAATCAAACCGGCTCAATAACTCAAACTTCATCTATTGCAAGACTTTCTACCAAAAAAGAAAAAAAAAACTATGGCAAGACAATGCTTCAAAAAAAAAACTATTGCAAGACAATATTATAACAGTTTTTCATATTGCCTATAAAAAACAGTTTTTCATATTGTCCCGATCAAATCCGGGTGAACCGTCTTGATGGGTCAAAGCAAGTTGACCAAATTTATTACTTCTTTTTAAACTGGTCTTTCAAAAATGTAACTAAATACTTAAAAAACCTTCGTTATGAAATGCACTTTACTAGACTACATGTTCTAGTTAATTGGCCATTATTTTAAATTTTTCAGTTTACATTATTATACAACGAATATATTGTTATCTTTTTTTTTTTTTTGACAGATCGAATACATTGTTATCACCGCTAATATATTTTAATATAATATCTTTATTTGAAGTCATTTTTATAATAATTTTAAAAAAATAATTTTATCTTTAGTTTGAATTTTTAGATTTATCATTTAATTCACGGTCAAATCACTGACCCGAAAGTTAAACTTTTGACTGACGTGCGAGTTATACAACTATGATAAAAATGTCACTTAATTGCGATTAAGGTGATAAGACCATATTTTTATGATATAAATCTGATGTATATTAATTTACGAGCTACTAGTGTTCTCTCCATTCATTTTAGTTCCTACTTTATAAACGAGAAAATGACACACAAATGATATATAGTGTTCCTGTGACAAATTATCAACTTTTATATATTAAATTAAAATATTCATTTTTAAGCGTAAGTTACTTTTTATAATATTTCTCAATTTTTTATGAACCCATATAGTATCGTCTATGGTAAAGAATTTTTAATTTTTAATATATTTTCAAAAATATTAATTAGTAGTTATTATTATTATATTTGAATTGAATTATTATTATATTTGAATATTATTTATTTATATTCTTGTATTTTTTTTTCAAGACAGAAGTCTCTAAAATTAAAACATCTACACATATATACACTAAATCAGAGTGTAACATTAAACCCTTAGGCCATTTTCATTTATAGAATGATAGTTTATTTTTTACAACCGAACCCACCCACCCAAATCTGTTCAAAAGTGAAGCCCTAACTGTAGATAACATTTTTACTTATATTTGAAGATAAAAATTTTAATTAGTTCTTTTTATCTGCATCATATCTGCATTTCTAGTAAAACAATCTTGTACATAATAAAATTAGATCTTTATTTTTAGTAAAATATTCTTGTATCTATTTTTAGTTAATAAAATAATTACTTACGCTAACTTAAAACCTAAAATATTTACTTACGATAACTTAATACCTAAAATATTTATCCAATGGGTGTGGCTCAGTTGATTGCGAAGACTGAGCTTATGAGAGAGGACCGCGGTTCGAATACTACAAAACACATTCTTGGAGAGGGGCGAAAAACCTTAACTGTAACTAAGTACCCGAACGGAGATTAGTCACATAGCGGATTCAAAGGATCTAAGCTTGTGGGGATACTTTGTGGACCAACTGGGAAGCCAAAGGCCCTAATTACGGTAGGTTCCAACAAAAAAACCTAAAATATTTAATAAATAAATATTACAATTTTAATAAAAGTTCAAGAAGCTTAAAATCTATCTTTATTAAATGTATTCTATTCTTTCTCTAAATATTGAAGTTGCTCTTAAATATTCTCTCTCTTTAATAAATATAATAATTTAATTCGTTAGATCAAATTAAAATAAACGATTAAAAATTGATGTAAGAATAAAGTTTGACATCTGGTGTTAATGAATTTTGTCTCTCTTTATATATAATCAAGAATTTATAATACTTACATTTTTTTTTGACAAGAATACTTACATAATTTGTTGATTATATATATTAGTATAATATTTATTTTATATAACATAATAAATTTGTTAATGATTATATTTATTTAAAATTATAAATCTTATTACCAAAAAAAATTAAAAAACTTGGTTAATAAAATTAAAAGTTTAAGATTCCTAACCTCGATTTATACAGACTTTCGGATTAGATTAGACTTTTATATTTTCATAGCAGATCCTATTAAGCCTAAAAAAAGTCTATAGCAAATAATATATCAGATTCATATTAACACATTATAAAACGACTTCTACCCCAGTACGAAAAAAACAAACAGACTTCTACCCTCCTTGAAAAAAAAAAACGCAGACTTATACCTCTTATACAAAGTCTAACCTAACCTATAACTCACTTCCCGTCTCCCCTCCCCCCTCTCCATGCTCTGTAACAAATCATTTTAAAACTTTGATGATAGATTTTTATCATCAAATCATTATAAAACTTTGAAAAAATATATTTATATGATTAGCACCCGTGCCTGAGGCAGGGGCAAGTACACTAGTGGCAAACAAGTATAAATACTCAATTAATAGATACAATATATAATATACCTCTAAATCCTTATATATAAAAAATATTAAGTTGAACACCGAAAAAAGTTGTGGAGTTTGCGATAACATTCAGTTTTTATTCTCTATTTGGTTGTCAAAAAAATATTTTTATTTAAATTTTCTCTTGAATTTCAAAACATAAATATCATATTATTAGTATTAAATAAGAAGAAAAAGTTAAGATATATCTAAAATTACAAAATGTCATCATATATTTTTTATTGAAAACAAAAACAAAAAATAAAGATTAAATTACTCTTTTGGTCCCTCATTTGTTTGAATTTATTAAACTTAGTCCCTCTATTTTAAAATATGTTCAAATTAGTCAATTACTTGCCAAAAGTTAAGCAATTTGATCATTTTCGTTAAGTTTGACAGTTAAATTTTAACTAAATTATTTTTTTGATCTCTCATTTGTTTTAATTTTTCAACTTGGTCTCTATTTTAAAAATGTTCAAGTTAAATCAATCATAAATTAAATAAAAGAGGGATCAAATTAAATAAATTAAAAAAAATTATGAACCAAAAGAGTAATTTATCCAAAACTTAACGGAAATGATCAAATTGCTTAACATTAGGCAAGTAAGGGACCAACTTGAATATTTTTAAAATAAAGGGACTAAGTTGAATAAATTAAAACAAATAAAAAAAATAATTTAACCAAAAATAAATAAACCAAACAGAGCTTAAAATTTTGCTCAAACAAAGCTTAAAATTTTGTTGTATCATGCACAATTCAATTCTATGACAGTATCACGGCCTGATGTCCACAAAGTTATTGCTTAGGTTGCCCATAAGGCATAGCACACTGGTTTTGAATTATCGGGCAACCTTTGTAATGATAGAGTTGGTCATTTTTTGGATACCCAATGGACAGAAAACTAAAAAATTGACTAGCTAGTCTTTATAAAGAAAGAAAACCATGCCAGCAGCTTCAGCAGAAATCTATATATTAACATATATAATAAATATTATGGTTGCCAGATCCCTATCCTTTGTGAATCTCCATGGTGGTACTTGAGGCTTGTGCAATGGTGTGTCGTGTCGGTCTCGATCTGTTTCATGTATCTTCACTAGATGCACGCGGTGGATAACACTGTTTAATAGTAGTAATTTTAAAGGTGAGATAAACAAAAGATGTGTTACAAAACAGTACCAGATTCTGAAGCTGCTCTCTTTAAAATATCCATGAAATGCATACAGTTTCACGTGTCAACTTAATTACCTTTTCCTGCTTAAGCCTTATTATAAATTTTGGTATTACATTAATTAATAGCGATGTGACATGTGTCTGAACCACATTCCTCCACATGGCGCAGGGGGGCAAACTTTTATTTATTTATTATATTATATTATTTTTTCACAATACTTTTTAATCAATAAATAACTGCACATAATTTACAAAAAGAAAAGAAAGAAAGAAAGAAACCCTGAAATGAGGAACAGGAAACAGTTTGCGCCTTGCTTGCAGCACATGATCTTCCTTTCATTTTAATGTTTTCTGTGCCAATCTTACTCTATCCCACGACCTCTTTCTTATTTTCTTAATTGGTAGGCTGCATGTGACTCCATATATATATATATATATATATATATATATAAAAGAGTATAGGCTCATTTTAGTGTTCCATAATTTGTGAGGTGTCATTTTTTATCCATGAAAAAAAAAAAAAAAAACTTACTCAATAGTCCTTGATAATAACAAAAGAGGGATATTTTAGTCCCGTCGTTTGTATCCATCCTGAACACATCGTTACAATGCGGATGCGTATCGTTAGTGTGTTAGGTGCTCAGCATATAGTCCCCGCATGAAGAATAAACCATGAGAACGATTATGCATTGACCCAATAAAGTCCTCAACTATATTATTTAAGTAACCTAATTTAGTCCCTCACAATTTCTATGGTGGGACAAATTAGTTCTACATGTTATAAGCAACACACCACATGTCATACAGACAAGTTCAATAGACACCTAGACACATTAACGGTACACATCAATATTCTAACGGTGTGTTCAAGATGGAGACAAATAGGGGGACTAACATGTCCCTCATTTGTCATTCTCAATGACTATTCGGTGAGTTTTTTCTTGGAGATGAAAAGTGGTATCACAAACATTATAAATGACTAAAATGGACCTTTAGTCTATATAGAATCTGAGAATTCACAGGAAAAAAAATTAATGGTTAAATAAATTTGGACTACTAAATTATTAGTTAATGAAAAAAATATAAATTTTTATTTAAAATTTAATATATCACATTCCAGGTTTAATTTTTAATGAGTGCCTTTATTACAACACTAATTAGAGACTTAAAGGTAATCCTTCTGATACACTGTCAGTGAATAAATTTAGTACACAATGAATTAATCATGCATTAAATTAATTGTAACATTATTAGAAATATTTAACTTTTATGATAATTACCTTAAAAATCATAAATATGATTATCCATATAATTGATTAATAATATGAAAAAAATTATGCTAATAATATGTGTTAAACATTCAAAATTAAACTCTTAAAATAAACGAGTAGCCAATAAACATGAGACTCTTGGGTATGGAGAAAACCTGGTTAGGAGGGGGAGAACCCACCTTGTGTACCCAACAGGTTCCCCGACTGAGATTAATCACTACTAACGATGGTGAATACTCCGTACCTATAATGTCGTTAAAAAAAATAGAAGATTTAATAGCTAGTGAGTATATTGAAACTTTAAACAAGGTGCTACCTCTGAAAAGTAGGCTGCTCCTAAGCTACATTTATTAGTTTGTGTTATATGTCATCATTGTTGGAAAATAATCAGCACCCACATAAGTTTATCCTAAATGTGCTGCAATTATATAGGGGGGCAAAATGAGTTGGACTCATCAAGTTATCTCGTTTAACTCGTCTTTTTGGCAGGTTAGGTTGTGATTTTTAACCCACCAACCGTTAACCTACTCGCTTGACCCATTAAGAAATAGAGTCGAGACGAGTTCAATCGATAGCCGTCGGTTTTTTTTTTATATATAAAAAATGCATAAATTCATTTGAAGCATTTGTCATCATCAAAAAATAGGAAACTGAAGTTGCAATGTTGTTGCTTATACAACTCTCTATGGTTTTGATGAAGACTACTAAATGCAAGTGAAAAAACTTGAAGACACATGGACACATAGTGTAGTTGATAGATGGTTTATTGTGTAAATGTAATCAAGAATGAAACTAAAGCTGAAAAAATGATTACATAAGTGAAAAAGTTTAGAAGTTCAACAAAAAAGATTCTAAGATGATAAGACAAAGCTCTGAATTTTTTCAGAAATGGAAAAATATATTTTCAAGTAAAGTAATTGACTACTTTAAAGTTCTAGAAAGAAGAACTTTGTTTTGAGAAAAAGTAATCGACTACTTATGATGTTTTTGAATCTTAGTTGTCTGTTAGAACAAAGTAATCGACTACTTGTTAAAGTAATCGACTACTTGTTAAAGTAATCGACTACTTTGTGTCTGTTTAAGAAAAATGAAGTTTCTTGAGAAAAGTAATCGACTACCTTCTTGAAAGTAATCGATTACTTCAAGTTTTTCAGAAACATAATTTCAAATTCAAGGGCTTAAAGTATGACACGAAAATTAAGAAGTTTTACACTATTGTCATTCTACCAAAATATACACTTGAGCTTTACAAAGTTCATACTTGAGATCTAATTACAATTGTAATATTGTTTTACTCTAGAATTTAGAGTTTATTGTTACTATCCTTAGCAAGCAAGCTTGTGATCATTCAAGGTGAGGCATCCTTGAAGGTGATCAAAGTATTTGGTGGGGCATCCAAGGAAAGGTTTCAAGAGTGTTGCATCTCTTTAAGAAAGGAGAAGGTTGGGTGAGGCATTCCAAAAGGCACAAGGGTGAGGTATCCCTTGAAGGAAAGAGATTTGTGGGTGAGGTATCCCATAAACATTGAGGTTCGTATATAGAGTGAGGCATCTCTAGATTGTACAAAACTTTTGATATACTGAAAATACTCAAGCGTTGCTTGGGGACAGGATGTAGGTCACTAAGGTTATGATCAAACCAGTATAAATTTCATTGTGTAAATCTTTCTTACCTTACACTTTTACTTTCATGCAAGTTATATTGTCTTATGCTTTTAGTCTTGTGATTGTGTATGATTTTTAATATTGTGATATTGGCAAATCTTGTATAATTGTTTTTCAAGAAAAATTTAGTATCCTTAATTTAACGCCGTACAAAAAGGAATGTTTGTGTAAAAAAAATTTAAATACTCAATTCACCCCCTCTTGAGTGTGTCCATTATTCCAACATTAATTGTTAGAAAAGAAAATATTTAAAATAGAATAATATATAAAGGTTTAGTCCGAGCAAATAGAGGTTCTTTTGGTACTAGTTCCCACTACAGAAAAAAAAAAGATATTTGAGCGACCAAGCATTTAGCGATCACGCTTAATCAGTCGCTAAATATGGAATTCGGTCGTTAAGTACGGAAATTTGGTCGCTAAACCAATCGCTAAATCATTTAGCTATCGATTTAGTAACCACCAAATGATTTAGCGACTAAGCAATCTGTTACCACGTTTGGTGGTCGCTAAATCGGTCGCTAATTAAATGGTTTAGCGATCAAATTTACACATTTAGCGATCGAATTTGATGGTCGCTAAACACCTCTTTTTTTGTAGTCCTCCAATTTTTTTAAGGATTTGATGTTGATTTGTTCAAAAAATTAGGATTACGTCCCTATTGTTAGGATAATACAGTTAAGTGTTGGCATGCTTCACATTGTGCCACACTAGCATTGCCACTTGTGGAAAAAATATTTTAACGCCACATGGTATATTCGAATATTAAATATGTAATTTTCATTATTATTTTTTTATTATTTATAATTTTAAAATATTAAATTACATTTTTTTAATATTATAATATTATAATATTGTTGAATTATGGGATTCTAAAGTGATTATGCATTTTTGAACAACTCGACACCAAAACCTAAGAATTGTTTTTTTGAATAGACTAAACCAAAAGTCTCGATTTGTAGAGATTAAGAAGTTCATTAATTTGTTTTTCGTAATCAAATTATAAGTATGCCTTACAAATTTGTACTGGTTTTTGGATTTAACTTTAATATACTATCACCGTTAGGGGGTGGAAATAGGTCGGGTCAAGTCATACTTTAAGTTAAATAGGTTAGGCCTAATAAAAAATACATGACCTAAGCATAATCTGTTACCTGTTATAAGTCATTTTTTAAGGTCTGATCTGAAAGCCTATTTAAAGACTTATTTCGCATTAAGGCTAATAGATAAGACCTTTAAATATGCCAACGTACTTACTTTTAAATAGGCCAACAGGCCTTGATAAAAAAATCATAGTATATATTATTATTAAACAATAATATTATAGATTATATATTTTATTAAAAATAACATTATTTATGAATGAGGCGTTCCTTTAGGCTTAAAAGGCTTTTTCGTAAGTCTAAAAAGACTTTTTGAAAAGTCTATATCTAATCTTTTTATTAAATAAGTCGGGCCAAACCAGGCAATAGGCTCCAGACGAACGGTCTGGCCTATTTTCACCCTTAGTCACTATCAATGTAAAAAAAAATTACACTGTCATTCAATTATATACTTCTATGTCATTAAAAATATTTGGTTCTCATAATAACTATCTCAAAAGTTACATATATGGTAAGTAATGTATGAATGGTTAGTTGTATAAAAAAAATTACATTCACAATATACTAAAATTAAACTCTTACTCTTTATACTTATTTAATAAATTAGTATATAACTATATAAATATATATTTAATTATATACCAATTCAACCACACGGATTTAATCATACATCGAATTTTCTAAAGCCTTGATTTTAAGGCATCCACCGATTTTAAGCCATTGAAATAGTGAGTGAGTGATCCATGTCCATATCTGCAACCCAATCCATGAACCCGGGTCCCCAACGGTTGCCATGAAGGATTCGTTATACAATACCTTGGCCTGGGAAGCTGAGGCCATTTTACTTGGTAGATGGCGCATTTTAATTCTTTTCACCCTATTTCGTTCCTTTCTAATTCTTTCCTAATCCAAACAAAACATGAGAAGTTATGGGGTATAACTCTAACGATATCTCATAGGGTCCAATTACTAAACTTTTATCTAATTTTTATGTAGAACCGTCTCTAAATCAATTCTTCATGTAACCGTTAATCATATTTTACCCTTTAGATTTTATAAATTATAATAATAAATCAATGATTGTGGTTTAGGGTGTATTGTACACCTTTTTTACTCCTGTCTTGCTCTGTTCTTTCTTCTTTTGAATTTTATTATGCTCGTTCTTCTTAAAAAAACTCTATCACATATGGGCTTTTACCTCAAAGAAGCCCAACGAGCTAGACCATTCAACATAGGTCAGTTTGGTAAGTTGCATCTTTTTTTTTACATAAATGCATGTTGAACAGAATAAATGTGGCCAATATTTTCGGCCTTGGATAGTTATGAGAGTTTTTTTTTGGGTATTGCTTTTTACAACCCTTGTTTTTTGTAATACAATCCCTTCTATTTTTTTTTTTTTATCCAAAATATCCCTTTTTTCTAATACAGCCCCGTAACATTATTTGCTGTTGTTTGATGAATTAAACATCTGACATATGGATGCAGTATGCGATAGGGTTGCAAATGATGATTGAGCTTGAGTATGAAGCATGGGTGAAGGAGTTTAAGGCTACCCCTTTAATATGTAGATTGATTGAGCCAATTTGATTGAGGTTTGTATCAGAGACTGGTGCTTTTTACGATGAATGGTCTAATGAAGTCATCCATCACTTTGAGATGCAGAAAGAACATATCAGTTTGAACAAAACGAAGGAACCAAATGAAATAAAGTCGATTTCATTACTTAATTTTGTTTTGCTTTGCGTTAGCGATGGGTTGCAGAGAATAGAGAGATTTAATTGCAGGCAGGGGAGAAAGGGTTATGACATTCTTTTTTTATTAATTTGTTATTTCCTTTTATCACACAATTTGTTGAATTGGTATCAATATGCTTCCTACCAAATAGCAAAACTCAGTGAAAACAGTTTAGGGGAAAAATATTAAAGAAAGGAAGGATATTAGGTAGAAAAAAAATTTAAAAAAAAAGAAGGAATTATATTAGAAAAATCAGGGGTTGCAAAAAACAATTTCTTTTTTATCTAAAACTAGTAAACGTTTGGCGATTTTAGCAACAAAAGGAAATTAAAGAAGATTTGGCCATATATTGGCCCAAAGAAACCAAAATAACCAAAATATAGGTGCACAGGTGTTATCTCATAAAAAAAAAGGTGCACAGTTGTTAGAATGATGAAAATGGAGAAAAGGGCCCTCTTTCTAACAATAGCTTCTTTCTCAAAATACAAAATGACCTTCAATTTCTATTTCTAACCAACCCTACCTAATTAATTCAAAGAGATAATCAACAAGGTCCAACACAGTTGGTACATAGCCAAGTTCTTTAAGCACGATGTCAGAGACTTGATTCTTATTGTGTGTATGAAAAATATTTTGTTGGGAGTGACAAAACTCACTTCGATGATCTTTACTTCTCGAATGGACTACTAATCTTTTGCTATCGGCCGAAGATATCCTTGTATGCAAAAAAAAAAAAAAAAAATCAGAGATCAAGAGTTTTCCACCACGGCAAATGGAATGATGTGAATTAACATACGTTTCCACATACCGGAATATATGGAATATAGACAAATTATAGATCTGGGTTAAGCGGTCAACGAGGACGTTTAGCAACCGTATTTATTAACAAGTTTTTTCTTTACTGGATATTTATTGGGTGCTTTCTCTGGTATCCCTAATAATTTTGGGGTAAAAATTACTCTGTCCAACCAGAATGTGCCACATCAATTAAATGAGTCATGTTAATGGATTAAGTCAAATAATTATAGAAATTGGTTGGATCACCTAGGCAGGATAAGTTACACTTAAGGTACCAGAGAATTCACCTATTTATTAACAAGTTACAAACCTAAATATATTGGAATTTATTTTCTGACCTACTTTCAATTTCTCTAATCTCTACCAAGCTTTTGTGTTGAAGGTGACACCAAACTTGTTGCTTTTGCTAAGGCCATTTTGAGCCGCAACATACATATTTCCTACCTAGTTTGATTTTATTCATCCATAATTTTATCTCATTACCAAAACTGATTAATCTTGCATAATCTATTAAACTCATTCTTTAAGTTTATATTTCTTATATTTAATATAAATTAATTATATGTATTCTGTATAATTTTATTTATGCTTACCTATTTTACAATTTAAATATTTTTAATTTTTAATTTATTTAATTTCTACTTTCATTTTAAAAATACTCGTACAAAATTGGTTTCTTTAAATACGTCACTTAATTATATACGTAGTACATTTATTCTCTTACAACAATAAATAATTATTTTATGTACTTTTATACATCTATTAAACTGTGCATCGCTTGCAAATCTGGTTTTCTTAGAAACAAAGTCAGTTTTTTTAACGCAATTTTTATTTAGAAAACATATCTTGCACCCTCCTAGCCCTCGTAGGGTGGGGTTGAGAGGAGGAAATAATTTACTGGTTTGAATCTTGAAAGGTTCAACTTGTTGATTGGAACAATTGTGACAAGCAAGTAGACTAATGATGGCATTTTTATTCATTTAACGTCAAATAATGAAGAGAACTTAATTAAGAGAACAAGGATGCTAGCGAACGTCTTATATATTGTAGCACTTATATTCCTACTAATGTCAAACTCTATGAAGCACCTAGAAATGTTATGTGTGTGGATTCAAGGGGAATTTCACGTAAATAGTGTAATTTAGTTGTAAAATTACCAAACTAGTATAATTTTCAAATTAATTACATAATTGAGGTAAGTCGTATGTAGGATTTGCGACTTTCCTATAGAAGTCGTACATCTCAATGACGACTCAATTTTATATTCATTAAATTAAAAAAAAAAATCAATTTTCACTGAAGTCATAAACGACATATATGACTCCAATTTTTTTATATTAAAATATAAAAATCGTTTTTGTCATGTACCACTTATATCCATTATGAAAATCATAAGTGAGGTATACGACTTCTCCTAAACCCTAACACCATGCACGATACTACTACTATAAAAACTCTACCGATTTTGATCAAGTTTAAAACTTTAAAGACACACACAGGAACTCTCTATTATCAACATTATGAATTTATACTTCATATATATATATAAAAATATAATTAGTTAATATTATAAGTCGTGGATTCAATCCACGACTTCACTTTTCTAATTTTTTTAGGTAAGTCGTGGTCACCACTTACGACTTATCATGATTCGTAATTTTTTTTTTAAAAAAATGAAGTCGTCATTGAGATGTACGACTTCTATAGGAAAGTCGCAAATCTTAGATACGACTTACCCCAATTATGTAATTAATTTAAAAATTACACTAGTCCTGTAATTTCTCAATCAAATTACACTATATAGGTAAAAAACCCGGATTCAAGTTCAAGGGCTTAGGTCCGTTACTTAAGTGGTTTTGGATTCCATTCTTGAATTCATATGTCTGAAAAAATTATTGGGAGGGTCCCCCTATGTGCCTAACAATACCTCGAGAGATTAATATCTTACTTATTAAACGTTCATTTACTTGTTCACGTGTCACATTAGTTATGCTACTTGGTCCGTTAGTGATCCTGCATGACCTATGATGAATTTCCACGGTGGAAAATGAAAAAAATGTATAATTTTCAAGTATTTTGGGTTTTAAAATTGTCCACGTGTTCCCACTTTTTATTCGTTTTCCACATAAGAAATTCGTCATAGGGCATGCTTGACCACTAACGAGTCAAGTAGGATGGTTAATAGGATACGTACGCAAGTAAATAGATGTTGGAACTAAACCTATGGACTAATGTGTCTCGCGTTTAGGGGTGTTCATGGGTCCGTTTGTTCATATTTGGATAGGGGGAAAATTTAAATCAATCAAAATCAATTGGTTCAATTCGGATTTGCAGATTTTTTCAAGAAATACGAACCAAACCAACCCGATCAATAACGGATTGGTTCGGACCGGATCGGACCAGAAAAATATTAAATTATTAAATAAATAAAAAATATTAGTATATATTTCAAATTTTAAAAATAAATATATATACATTAAATATAAAAATACAGTAGGTAAAAATTTAAATATTACAAAATATATATAAATATTAAAATATAGAAAATATTAAAATATATATATATATATAATATCAAAATATAGTTTCGATTCTGAAATATTTGAACTCGAGAACCGAATTAATTAATATCGGGCTTGATTCGGTTCGGACCGGATCCGAACACTGAAAAATTGGTTCGGTTCAAATCTTAAGTGGTTCGGTTCAAATCTTTGGGTTTATCGGATCGATCCAAATCAATGAACACCTTTACTTGCATTTGTAATTTGAGGGACTAAATGATTAATTTATTTTTTTCAGGACTAAAAATAAATCCCTAAAAATTTTCAAGGATTAATTTGGACCTTCACCCTAAATAAAAAGTTAAAAACTTTAGTATTTAGCAGCTAGCAGACTACGTGACTCATGCCAAATGACTAACGTACTTCTTTTCCAAAGAAACAATCAAAAGCAAACATTCATCCTGAAGTCATTAATTGGTTACTTAGTCCTAGCAGCGAGACAAAACAGCATGAGTAATATTTAATTATTATTTACTTGGAAATTTCATACGATGTGGACATCATTGCTTAAAAAATAATATTTTATCAATCTAGTTGTAAGTTTTTTTTTATGATTTTGACGAGCCTCTTAAATCATAGGTATTCAATTCATGTACACCACATAAAGGAGAAGGGGAATAACGGTCCAATGGGGAAATGTAGTGGAGGAGGTTGATATGCAAGAGAAAGGTGGCTCAATAGAATGGACACTTTTGCACCAGTGATTAGGGGTATTCACAGATCAGTTTAATTTGGGTTTATATAGGAAAAATCTGAGCCAATCAAAGTCAATTGGTTCGGTTCGGATTTGCAGATTTTTTCAGGAAATCCGAATCAAACCAATCAGTTCAAAAACGAGTTGATTCGAATCGGATTGGACCTGACTCGAAAAATATTAAAATATTAAGATATATTACAAAATTTAAAATATTTAAAAAGTATTAAAATCTATATAAATATTAAAATATTAAAATATAAATATTTAAAATATCAAAATATAGTAATCGGTGCGGATCGATTCAGTTCCAATATCCTTATATCCGAAAAGCGATTATCTCTCATCTTTAATTATCTCTCCATTTTTAATCACTTTTTTTTTCCTTTATAAATACAAAGTCATGATGATTTTTCTCCTTAAAGGTAGGAAATCCAAGTCCTTTTGAAACAAGAGGAGTGATAGACATAATTAAGTTAAATATAAAAGGATGTCAATGTAATTTCATCTAATATTATAATGATAAATAATATAAAGTATAAAAGTTTCACATATTTTAAAGATAAAATAATTGTCTAAAGCATAATGACAATTAAATAAGTAATTAAACACCAATTTAAACAAATTTCTTAGTATTACTTATAATTAAACTTAAAACTACAATGGAATATTAGATAAAAAAAACTAGAATGGAATATTGAGGTAGATTTTTTGTAAAAACTTCAAATCGTATCTGTATAATTCACTCAAAGATTACATCACATACACTCTTCAATACGTCAAAAATACGGTTACTTCTAAATGTGGTAACTGGTGAGAGTTTTAGATGAGTAGTTTTACGTTGTAGACAATAATAATATATATATACAGTATGACGATTTACTAATTTGTAATTATACAAAAATAGCATGCAAAAGATACGTACGCTTCACTCTAAGCAATGGTAAGTAACCTAAGTACACGTATTAGAGCCCAATTTTTAGGTGTCCAAACCTCCAAAGTAACCATCTACCAAAACTACGTACTTTTTGTTGTTGGGGTTAAGTCATCAATCTTTGCCAATAAACGTGGCATATAATCGTTTATTATTCTTCACGGATATATCCACCAAAAAGCACATTCAGATAAAGAGAGAGGCAAGTGGAGTATATAATATGGGGTGATGAGGGGGTGGTTGTAAAACTGATAAACTGCCTTGTACGTAGTCCCAAGCATTAGAATTACCAATCCCTTTAATCTTATAGCCATAAAACCCATTGTCATCCAAGCTATTAGCATAAAGACTGAAACATTTGGAAACTAAAAACTCCAAAATAAAGAAACTTATAGCAAAACAGCTAAGACCGGTTATATATACGAGCAAAAAGAGAGTACAATTAAGAGATATAACTCCTAATTCCTAAATCCTAATGGAGTCTGTTGTTTCTGAGCTACAAGGCACGCTTCTGAAGGACTTGGATACATTCTCTTACTTTATGTTAGTAGCGTTTGAAGCATCGGGTTTGATTCGCTTCGCCTTGTTGTTAATTCTATGGCCCGTGATTCGGTTGTTAGATATGATTGGCATGGAGGACACAGCTCTAAAGTTGATGATCTTTGTGGCCGTAGCTGGGGTTCCCAAATCTGAAATTGAATCGGTGGCCAGGGCAGTTTTGCCTAAGTTCTATATGGATGATCTTGACATGGACGCGTGGAAGGTGTTTAGCTCCTACGACAAGAGGGTTGTGGTGACCAAGATGCCAAGAATAATGGTGGAGAGGTTTGTGAAGGAGCATTTACGTGCAGATGAGGTAGTTGGGACCGAGCTCTCCTTCAATAGGTTTGGATTAGCCTCTGGGTTGGTCCAAGGAAACTCAATTAATACCATTTCTGAAAGGCTTGCTATGCTTTTTAACCAAGATGCATCCATTTTGGGCATGGGGAGGCCTAGGACTACCTCAAACTATAATTCCTTCCGCCAGCTTTGCAAGGTAATTAATAAAATCAAGTCACTATTATTAATTTCTCTCTAGACAAAATTCAAAATATATAGTTGAATTAATTTATTTTGGGTTAAAAATAATATAATCAAAATTTCACTAAAATTGAAAACTCATTTAATTGCTTAAGATTGAAAAAGAAAAACTTTAGGTAGTATAATTTGTAAGAAATTAATGGATCATCTCCAATAACATGATGGTCATATTTGAGAGATATAAACACAAATTTAGCATGTACAAATCCAACGTTATTGAAGGTTGGTTTGGATTCTCTCCCATAACATTACCTTCGAGTTAAATTTGAGTCATCAATTGTAAAGAAGAGAGAGAAACTTCAAAATATAAAAAATGGAGAGATGGATATTTTAAGGATAGAGATTTTAACATGGGAGAATCCATTCCAAGTGGTTCTCCAGTATGAGAGAATTCATTATCGGACCCATTACTTGCATTGATTTTAAAAACTTTATATCTTTCTCTAAAAAGAAGATAGAAATCTAAATCCTAATTTGTTTATCTCTCATTTACATGCAGGAACAAATGTACCCACCATTTTTAACAAGCCAAAAGTATGACCACCAGCTACTCCGCCCACTCCCGGTGATCTTCCACGACGGCCGCCTGGTGAAGCGGCCAACACCATTCACCTCCCTATTGATCCTGTTATGGATGCCCTTAGGCATTTTACTTGTCACGATCCGAATTACCGTGGGCATCGTTTTACCCTTTTGGGCCATCCCCTATGTATCAAGGATATTTGGTGGCAAGGTGGTTGTGAAGGGCAAACCACCCCCTCCTCCCTCCGGTGGTAACTCCGGCGTCTTATTCGTCTGCACTCACCGAACTCTCATGGACCCCGTTGTCCTCTCTTCCGTACTCCAACGCAAAATACCGGCCGTCACATACTCCATCTCCCGGTTATCGGAGATACTCTCTCCGATCCCCACCGTGAGGTTAACAAGGATAAGACACGTGGATGCTGAAAAGATCAAACGTGAACTATCCAAAGGCGATTTGGTAGTGTGTCCAGAAGGAACAACTTGTCGTGAGCCTTTCCTTTTAAGGTTCAGTGCACTCTTTGCTGAGTTAACTGACCGTATAGTCCCTGTGGCCATGAACTACAGAGTAGGATTCTTCCATGCAACCACTGCTAGGGGTTGGAAAGGTTTGGATCCTATTTTCTTCTTCATGAACCCAAGGCCAGTTTATGAGGTTACTTTCTTGAACCAGTTGCCGGTTGAGGCCACATGTTCATCGGGTAAGAGCCCACACGATGTGGCCAACTACGTGCAGAGAATATTGGCGGCCACGCTAGGGTTTGAGTGCACCAACTTTACTCGAAAAGATAAGTATAGGGTCTTGGCTGGGAATGACGGCACTGTTTCTTATACTTCCTTGGTTGATCAGATAATGAAGGTGGTGAGCACATGCAAGCCATTTTTACAGTAACCATATATGGTGCTAGTAAAAAGAGAGAATAAGATTAATCAATTATTTTATTTTGTTTCGTATCATGTACGTCGGGTGCCACCGTGTTCATCAATTGAAGTCATAAATTTGGGTCTCTTATTTTGTTTTTCCCTGTATATTGATTGTTTGGATTCTTTGGTTTTGTTATATGGTTTATTAATTATTTGCTGCCAGAATTGTTAATTAAATAAATTAAATAAGGATATATATCATTTCTATCTTCCATATGATTATTGCCTCGTCTTAATTAGTCTGTGTTTTTATTGCACATAAAATGTTTAATTAATCCTCAAATTAAAAGCTTAAAAATACAGTCAAGTTTCTAAGCTTGATGAAGCATAAATTAAATAATAATTTGAAATATTGAGTTATAAATGGGGAGATGGAGTGAATGCCCAAATTAGTCCGAGGAAAATTTTGAAGACCTACTTTTAGTCACTGAAAAAATTAATTTACTATTTAGTCTCTCAAATTTATAAATGAAGGACACATTAATCCCTAGATTTAGTTCCGACGTCCATTTACTTGCCTACGTGTCCCATTAACTATCATAGTTGGCCCGTTAGTGGTCCTGTGTGGCAATGGCGAATTCCTCTATGAAAAATTAATGAAAAGTGAAAAAAGTACATAATTTTTAAGTATTTGGATTTTAAAATTGTGCATGTTTTTCACTTTTTGTTTATTTTCCACAGAAGAAATTCGTCATAGGCCACATGTGACCACTAACGAGTCAGGCAGGATGGCTAATGGGACACGTATGTAAGTAAACGGATGTTGGAACTAGACTGATCAAGGACTAAAGTATTGTCCCGCGTTTATAAATTTAAGTGAGTAAATGGTTAATTAATTAATTTTTTTCAGTGACTAAAAGTGAATCTTCTAAATTTTTTATGGACCAATTTGAACCTTTACTCTATGGATGGGCTTTAATTTTTGGAGATATATCTTTGACTTGTAACTTTCCAAAATTGGTTGTTCACTATTTTGATCAAACCTTATAGTCTAATGAAAACGTGAAGTGGTTTTAGTGTTTGTCATGTTTGGTCAAAGCAAATAAGAATTTTATATTTACATTTTTTATTCCCATATTTTCAATTTGATATAATTATTTTTTGGCTAAAATCACTTTTGGTCCTTTATCTTTATTTTATTTTTTGTTTTGGTACCTTATTTATTATTTTTTCGATTTGGTCCCTTATTTTGAAAAGTCATACCAATGTGGTCCCTCTTTTATTTTTTGTTTCGAAATGGTCCCCTATTTTGCAAAAATTAAACCTATGTGGTCCCTTTTTTTGTTCCGATATGGTCTCTCTTTTACTTTTTTGTGTCGAAATGGTCCTTTATTTTACAAAAGTTATATTAATGTGGTCCTCTTCATATCATAATTTAAAGGGGAAAGACCATATTGAAACCAAAAATAAAGATAAGGGACCAAATCGAAAAAAATAATAAAAGAGAGATCAAAATGAAAATTAAAAAAAAGATAAGGAACCAAAAGTGGTATTTAGCCTTATTTTTTTAACAAAAAAAGAGTTAAGAAAATATTTAACAAAATAAATAATAATCACTACAATAAATTTGTCATATACCTACGGACATTTTTAGTGACAGTCGTTAAAACGGTAAGTATAGGTATTGGTGTCAGTCAAACCGTAGGTAAAGTATATTGACAGTCAAATACAACTGTAGGTAAATATATATGGATCGTAGGTAAAACTTATAGTGACAGTCATTTTCCGTTGTTATTCGTCCCTCATAATGGACTGTTGGATCAGCCGTAGGTGAATGTAAGTTTTACATATACCTACGTATTTTAAACATATAGTGATAGATTTTGTTTGTTACTGAACAACAAATTTCTTATAGTGAATAGATTACAGAAATAAAAAAAAATCAAGTCTAAGTACAAAATACAAAAAAAAAAATCCAATACAATACATCAATGTACAATATTAATGTGTAAATACAAGTAATTTATTATATACTATATAAGTGAAATACATTTTAACTGATTCGAATTTTAAGGATCATATGTGTATAAATGTAATACTCCCATTGGTCCAAAAAAAAAAAACACTCATGCATCAATTTTTCACAAAGGTAAAGCATACACAAGAGAAGCTGAAGGGTAAGGTAGTTACGAAAAAATGCCCCAACGTTTTAGAGTGCAAGAGAAGCAACCAACAGTTCACAAAGATATTTTGTTCTCAAGATAGGGTTACATGAAACAAAGGCACAACAAAAATTGTGTTAGACTTACACATGCGTGAACTATACGTGACGAGGCAGGTATATATAAATCCAAATCTATAATCTAACCCAGATCCGGCTCAAGAATAAAATAAGTGAAGCTCTTATTTTAGGCCTCTCAAAATAAAATAATTTTTTCTTTAAAAAAAGACCTATTTTGTATTTTTTTTATATTAGCTTTGTGATATATATAATATATCAACAAACATAAGTTAGCCCATTTGATATAAAAACTTATTATTAAGTTGAAGGTCCAGAGATCAACTCCTCATTGTGCACAAAATAATTAATTTTATATGAAAAAATTATTGGATTAATTTTTTAAAAAGATCTAATCATAAAATTTACTTTAGATCTTAATAGATATTGGACCGACCCTGATCTAACCGATACCATAAAGTAGGGGAAGGCGCGCGAAGAAAATGGTATTCCATGATCCCCAACTTTATCGTTATTTTCAAGTACTTTTTAAAAAAAAAGTATATTATATTCTTGTTTTCTTACTAGCAAAGAATATTGAATTAAAGAGAGTATAAAAGATATTCTAATCCATATATAAAAGGTATTACAGCTAAAAAAAAAAATAACATGCAAAAGCATCACTTTGAAAAAATTCATCCTAACTATGTTGGCATTACAAACTTCAACTATCATTTTCACATACCACTAAAAGTATAATGCATCAACATATTACACCATCCGAATTAAAAAATATATAACCCATCAACAATCAGTAATTCATAGAGCCGTTTTTTATTTTTAACCTTATCTCTACTCCTCTTTTCCTTCTTCTTTATTCATCGGAGAGGTGGTTTTGGGTCATTTTTTGGCCTGGAATCACCCTTTTATATCGTTTTTCACTCCTTTTATCTAAATAAGTGATTTTTCCACATAGATCTGATTTTTTTTTAGTATTTTTCCGTGATTTCGTCGTCTGAGTGTGACGTTATTTTATTTGTCGTCTTGGTATGACGTCGATTGGTTTCTCGTCTTGTTGCAGTATTCATTTGGTTCAGATTGACAGATCAACTTCGATCCATTACAGATTCAATCAATACTTGAACGTCAACATTATAGATCCAGAGACATAAGTATTCCGGTCACTTTGATTTTGTTTCATTTATAAGTATTTTGTCGTTTTATATTATTAACCTGGATGCCGTGAGTTTGTTCATAGATTCATCCTTTTCTATTTTTTACGATATTGAATTTATATTATTTTTCATATATTTTATCAATTTGAATAGATAAATATCTTTTTTAATAAAAAAGCGATCGGTAATTCATCAAACCATCTTTTAACCTAAGCTCGAAACATCAACCTAGCAGCAAACGGATCCAGTAATTGCAGCAGCTTCAACCGCTTCCAACTTCAAGCAATATCAAGCAAACAGAGTCACAGGAGCAGGGAAGCTATATTATATTCTTGTTTAGTTTGAGCTTTCCTCTTTTAAATTAAATTTCTAACTATACTCCTATGTATAATAAAATATATATTGAAAAATTGATACTCACACACATTTTTTTACATCTCTTTATATTACTTTATCATATAATATTCGTCAGACTTCTGCTTTGAAAACAACGATCAATGATTATATAAAGTATATTGTAAAGAAAAAGAAGTGTACCAATATCATCACTCTAAAATATTTACCCGAAGGACACATTATAATTGTGAACAAAGTGTGACTTGAAAGTGGAAACACACAAGATTTTTGATACGCAACATATAAATCATAATTCTAACCTAAATTCCTTAATCCTTTAGGAAATATGTAGAGAATCATATAACCTTATTGACTACATTGAATTAAAAAGACCGTCTGTCTCTGATTTCAACCTCTTTTCTCATTTCCCCACCCTATTTAGTCAATATAATGATTACAATAGATCTTTGCCATATAAAATATTTTGTGTATGCAAAAACATTAACAGATGATAGTTTTCCTCATAGTAGTCTGGATTCTATCTCCCTAAAAAAATATTACAAAAATTAGTTACAAGCAACACATAACAAAAATGGGTAAAATAGAAACAATAAAAATCACAACCTTTTCGTCCATGAGGACCATCTCCATTGAAAAAGGGATCAAGGGCTTGTTCAAATCGGGCACAAACCACATACGAATGACACGAATAATAATAACCCAACTTTCCTTCGCTTGAGACAACATGGAAATGGGATCTCGTTTGGACTTCATAGCTCTGGAAGCAAGGACACCACAGGATGCCTTTAAAAAATGGTAAATGAGATCGAAGAGTTAAAGAATGATTTCAAACTATTGCACATCTTTATATTTATAGAAGAAACTAATCATTTAAAAATTTAAATCTTGAAAAACACCAAGCCATACCTTAATTGTCGATTTCGGCTATCATCAATCCCAAAGACCAATAGATGGCCTTGTTCAGATGTGCATACCATCTCCATGACATGAGGGGGGGGAAAACAAAACAAAAATGGGAAAGCGAAAGATAAGAAAGAAGGAATGTGAAGGAAGAAAGTGAAAGGAAGAAGCAAAAGTGAAATCACACCTTTGGAAAATGTAAAAAATAATTATTACGGACACATAACATTAGTTTTATTTAATATCAAAACGCTTTTGTTATAGAAAATTGAAGTAAGTGGGCTGGTAAACACATGCTGATGATAGGATTGGTTGAACCAATTGGGCTTTAAACATTCTGTTGTCCTTATTTCTATTAATAGAAAGATCGGTATGGGAAGCCCATTAATTGTCCAGATTCATGAGGTCCGTAAAAAGTTTCCCTCTGTTTAGTTTGTTTTTAATTTTTAATTTTTAATTTTTATTTTTATAAATAATTATAACATAAATAATTATAAAATTGTTATATTATTTTTATTTTATTTCTTATTTTCAAAAATTTATACAGGAAACATTGAAAATAATTTTTTATTTGATTTCACTGTTTTCTATACAAATTTTTTAAAATAAAAATCAAATAAAAACAATAGGACAATTTTATAATTATTTATATTATAATTATATTAAAAATCAAAAAAATGAAAAAAAAAAAACTATAAACAAATCAAACTGACCACTCCATTCTCATTTGGCTCATGTCCGTTTTTCCCGTAATTCATGTCGCTTGGTTGCAACCTTTTTGTTATTTTCAGACCCAAAAAATCCAAAAATGGAAAGACAAACAGTTACTTCTCTGCCAACAATCACGCGCCAGCTTCAGTCTACCAACAGGCTCATTCATTCCACTCCAAAACAAAAACAACGTCCTTCACGACGTTTTATCTTTTATCAAGTGTCGTTTCGTTATCACCAACAAGATTTCACCACGTGTCACGTAATCAACAGCGTTGGTCACAAGCTACAAAGTGTTGCCCTGTTTATCTTCTTCTATGCCAACACATGAACAATGAACCTGTCTTCCCCTTCATTTTCTCTTATCCAGCATGTCCAAACGGATCCCCCCCTCCCATCTCTCCCTCTCATGGAAACCATTCAATTCATAATTTTCTGAATTTCCTTATTTCCTTTTTTTTCTTTTCTCTAAAGCAAAATCCCCCTGTGAATTTTTCTTGTTCTTTTCTGAGTTTGTAGAAAAATCTGGTTGTGAATTCAATCTGGGTTTGTATAAAATTCCCTTTCTTTATAGAGTTTCTGGGAAAAAAAGGGTGTTGGGATCTCTATACATAATATAATAGATAGATGTCATCCCATTGGTGTTACAGATGCAACCGTTTGGTGAGGGTATGGAGGCAGGACATGGTGATGTGTCCCGATTGCGACAGCGGATTCCTCGAAGAAATCGAACCTTCGATTCGGTCTATCCACGTGGACAGTCGTCTACGAAGGTTCCCTTCTGCAGCAGCAGCAATGTACATGAATTCCCGCCATTCTCACTCTCACCGTAGGCACTCATGCAGGAACAATACCGTCCGTGACCGTTCACCGTTCAATCCGGTCATCATGCTCCGTGGAAACGGATCCTCAAGCCGCGAAGGAGGAGAAGCTCGTCGTGGTTTTGAGCTTTTCTACGATGATGGTGCAGGTTCTGGTCTTAGGCCTTTGCCTCCAAGCATGTCCGAGTTTCTTCTTGGATCTGGTTTCGATAGGGTGTTTGAACAGCTTTCACAGATAGAGACCAATAATGTTAATGGCGATGATCGAAACGACGACCAGAACCACCACCAACACTACCCTCCGGCGTCAAAATCTGCCGTGGATTCCTTGCCAACAATTGAGATTGATCACAGCCACTTGATCATGGAGTCACATTGTGCCGTTTGCAAGGAGCCTTTCGAACTTGGCACTGCGGTGAAGGAAATGCCATGCAACCACATATACCATTCTGAATGCATCTTACCTTGGCTTGCACTTCGTAATTCTTGCCCGGTTTGTCGCCATGAATTGCCCTCTGATGATGATCAAACCAGGAATGCACGTGCCACGGGGCAATCCCTCGAGGAAGAACACGTGGGGTTGACGATTTGGAGGTTACCGGGTGGTGGTTTTGCGGTGGGAAGGTTCTATGGTACTGGAAGAAGAGGCAACGAGAGTGAGCTTCCTGTTGTTTACACAGAAATGGATGGTGCAGGGTTTAACAATGTTGTGGGTGAATCAAGGAGGATTCCTTGGACGGTGTCATCATCTAGAGGGAGACAAAGTAGTAGTGGTGGGTTGCGTAGAATGTTTGGGAATTTGTTTGGTTGCTTCAGAGGTACAGGAGTTCAAGTTCAGCGCTCTAATTCCATTACAGAATATTCTGCACCCATCAGGAGGAGTAGTACCGCATCATCTCCTTCTCCACGTTCGCGCAGGACTTGGTCAATGGATGTAAACAGTGGAATGAGACCATGGTGATGATTTCTTTCTTTAAGTGGGATGCATGCATGGGATGGCTTCAATTATAAACTTTAATTTGTTTTTGGGTTCCACCTGGTGCATGAAAAGGTTCAATGTATATAATGGGACTCAATGTAGAGGATGGAATGCAAGGGGAGATGTTTACTGAATTGTGAGACTACTCCATATGTTGTCATCTAGATTGGGGAATTGTTATACTGTAAAAGCTCATGATCTATGGCAACATCAATGGAGTAATATATGGAGGGAGAAAACCTCTGTTTATTTGTGTACCTTATTCGATGGGGGGGGGGGGGATCGATTATCAATACCTTTCATGCTAGTTTGATAATGAAATGAAGCACCTTCTTATTGTTCTTTTCATGTGTCTTCTTCTGATTACTTGTTAAGTTTAATTGGCTTCAGTTTATCTTTCGAACTCATGTCATTGACATTGTCATTGTATTTGCTCAAGGAAAAATCGTCAGTTGAAATCGGCATCACGGTGAGCATACTGCCTTAATTAATTGATTGTTGATGGCTTATAATTTGAACCTGATCAACATCACCTTTACCATATACATCCGGTATGGTTTTCTGCGTTTTATTGATCAACTTAATTCTTATGTCCAATCACTGAGAAACCTTGAATATAGGCTAGTACCATACTGGTGGATATTGCTAGTTTTGAGAGTATAAAAATGACTACACAGTCCTGGATTCTCTGTATGCATGGTGTAATTTTGCATGAAACGAAAAAGAGAGGAAATTCAGGAATGACCGGTCGGATAAAAGGTCTTCCCCCTCTTTTTTTTTTTGAAGCTCTGTAATCTCCTAAATCCTAGTAAACCCTGAGCATCTGTATTTTGCAATCTCCAGGATGGAGCTCTATATATTTTGAGCATACACATTTACTGTAAAAAATTCTCAGACAGATATTGCACTTAAATTGAGTATATATTAAGTAAATTACATGTTATAGATAGTTAATTAAAATTATTTATTAATTACTATTATAATTAATTGGTTTATTTTGTCCAACTTGTTAGAGAATTTCTCGTTTACTAATTATCATGAGAGTAGGTTAGCAACTAACGAAACCACTTGACCTTTCCCACCCTTTGATTCACTTTCAACTTTGATCCCTGTCATATATAAGTCACAAATATTATTAGTATTCCATTAACTAACCAATTTGGATCCTCTCAATCCGCTACAGCAAAAAAATTAGTGTGGGAAGAGAGAGAAAAGGGGGAGAAAATTGGGAAATGATGAAGAGAGAAAAAAAATAAGAAAGAGATATGAAGGATGGAGAGGGGATAGTTGGAGAGAATCCAAATTGTTAACTAAACGCTTTCTAATTTTAAGTTAAAATCTAAAACTTGTGGAAAGGATGCTCCGGACACGGTTTCACTTTTCATAATCTTAATTAGTAGCAGATGCTACTAGAGTTGCTTGACATGTTGTTTAAATTAAGAACAAGTTCTTGTTGGATTAATTACATCATTGGAGCAAGATGATGTGAATGTCACATATAAGGACAAATGTTTATAGAAGCAACTGATTCTAATATAAGAACAACTAATAAAAGAGAGAAAAAATACAACTTAGTTAAATAAATAAATGTAAAAAAAATGTGAGATAATTTGTGAGATCCATTTGGTGAACTTTTAAGAGTTGCACCATTAATTATAGTAGAGGGTTGCAAGCAGTATAAAGTATAAAATGGTGATGTAGCATAATAAGACCCATAAAAAAAGAGTTAAACAATTTCAATGAGTTGCATGATTGAACTTATGCTTATATATTCTTTTTTTCTAGCAATTCCAAGAAGCCATTTCAAATCAGTGATGATCGTAAGCAAACCAAAAATAAACTGATGTGAGTCAATGCCATTCTCACCTGGTGCTGTTTATTTATTGAGTTAAGTCTCAAACTGGTACTAGATAAAAAAACATGGTGATATTTTGGTCCTTGAAAAATGAAAAATACCAATTAGATCCTCAATAATGTAAAATGTAGGTCAAAATAGTCCCTGATCGGGACTAAATGTCCTTAAAAATTATTCTAAAAAGGACTAATTTGACCCGCATTTTATATTGTTGAAGACCAAATTGGTATTTTTCATTTCTCAGGGATCAAAATATCATCGTAATTTTTTGTCAAGGATCAGTTTGAATCTTTACTCTTATTCATTCGTTTCTTTTTTTCCTTTTTGTTTTCGGGGGGGGGGGGGGGGGGGCGGGGGGCAATACGCTGTGCAGTTTAGGCACATTCTTGTAATCTTGTTGAAGATGATTCAAATTTGGTAAATCTAGGACGCCAAACAGTTGCAACGGAATATCGGACTAGGAAGGAATGAAAGAGTGCACGCAGATGGAGAAAGAGGGGTTGAGATAGTTGTGTTTAAGAAGAAATCTCACGTAGAGTTGTGTTTGTATATTTTGACCTTCACTTGAACCGTGTTTTGTGTGTACCAAAATTTGGTGAGAGAGAGATACACTAGAGGTTTTAGGGAGTGTTTTCAGGTTACAATTCATGTGTTCTTTTTCAATGCACTATTTTTTGGTGAGAGAGAGAAACACAAGAGGTTCTAGGGAGTGTTCTCAGGTCCTGTATATCGAGCTGATGAGGTGCTATTCTGTGAAATTCTTAAGGGTTGTGTTACCAAATATTCTGATTTTGAAAGATAAGTGCTCAGTGGTGTTTGAGAGAGATGGTGCTCCATATTGATGCATCTATATCCAAAATGATCACTACAAGAAATTTTTCATATACTTACGGTCACTTGACAGGCATTAAAATTGCAGATATAGATATTAGTGTTGTCCAAACCATAGGTAAAAGTAGATGAAGTATAGATAAAACCTATTGACAGTCAAATACAACTGTGGATAAAGGTATGCAGATCATATGTAAAACCGATAATGATAATCAATTGTCATTGGTATTCGTCACTCATAATAGACAGATGGACCAGCTATAAGTGAATGTAAATTTTATATATACCTTTGGATTTAAAATATATAGTGACAAATTTGACTCTCACTGAAATCTAAACTTCATATATATCTATGAATTTTAAACATATGGTGACAAATTTCTTATAGTGGATCCTTTTTCTGGTGGTGTTACATACCGCTATGCAATGTCCTAAGGAGCTTTTTTTTGACCTAAAATGCCTGTGTACATCAAGGTCAATGGTAAGGTAACTTGGTGAGTTTCAAAGCTAAGAGGAAAAGAGAGGATATACTCGGTGGGAAGGTTTAGCACCCTAGTCAGGGTATTCAAACAGGAAAGGGCAGATGCTTCTGGGTGGAGGATAAGTAGAAGCTAGCTAAAAGTGGCTTATGTCTGTTCTTAAAATGTTGATAGGTATTCTTTCAGCCACTCTTTCAGTCATCCAATATCCTGAGGGTGGGGCAAGTGATCTCTGCCACAAGTGTTTTAACAAGGTGAATTGAAGCTTTTGCAATATCTAAACTTAAACTTCCGAAGCTAAAATACTGGAAGCATAACTCGGACGGGAAGCTACAAAAAAAGATGCCTGCTTTTGATAGGTTTTACTGGAGATATTATAATAGTGGAACTTCTGTTAGCGAGGATGGTTTTGCTCTTTCAATTTGTAGTAAATCTTGTTGGGTATTAGTGGTTGGTCTTGGACTTTAGTAAATAAAATTGTGTGATGTGAAGTGTAGAAACAATATTGTATTTACTTTTGTTATTTTTTCTTTGCATATGAGTTAGAGTACCCTTAATATTCTCAATCTATATATTTCTTTGATTATAAAAAAAACTACGGATAATTTCCATACATTGTTTTGCTTAGTAATGCAAATGGGTATGATCAGGTTTGGTGTTAGAGTATACATTTTTATACTTATATTTTAGAAAATGATTTCGTACTTGTTCTTATACTCGCGCGCGTTACAATTTTAATGCTCATCTTCATATCTGAGTACTTACATACCCAAATCCGTACCTATTGTGAGCATTTTAGTTAAATACAATATGTTCTTCCTTTAGTGTGTCTTTCTTTTTTAACAAATTAATAAAACAAATGTATTTTAATATTAAAATTAATTATGAAAAATCAATAAAACAAATAGTGTTAATTAAAAATGCAACACTTAACTTAATTAAAGTAGTTCTAGACAACCACAATCTTTCTTTATCATCAGTTATTTCAGAATTATTAGCATTCACGACAAGTGGAAAAGATCCAATTTTAGAGATTGACTTCTAATATCAGAACAATCCACATGAGAAGAGCTACTTTCGGATTCATTTGAAAGAAATGTTAACTTGAAATTTTCATATGTCTATAATCAAATTAGTATTATAAGGAAAAATATATACAAGCAAACTATAGACAATATTAAAATTATGAATAGTAAATTACTTAAAAAAAGAAAAGAAATAAGCATAACAATATATGTTACTCCAAATGAGATTCCAAAAAATAAAAGAGGACAATCCACCGATTCTGCTTTAAAGCTGATTAATAAGAAAAATGAAATAATGTTTGGAACAACTTATAAGCTCATGCTAACAACAAAGAAATAGCTAATAGCAGTATTGATATAGGAGTGAAATGTAGGGTAGGAACGAAGGATGGAAATATCATGAAGCGTGAAATATCTCGCAGGGGAACCTTGACGCCTTGAGGCAGGAACGAAAGCTGGACTAGGGGAAGTGTTGAGAGTGAGGGGGCTTGGAAGCGTGAAATCGAAACGTGGTATGTAGTTAAAATGTTAATTAGAGTATTAGAATTTACGACAATAATAAAATATGAAAAAAGCAAATATTAATTGGATATCCAAGTACGAGTCAGAGTGGGTATATAGTATAGTATCCACCCCACACACATTCGGACTCATCCCTATCCGCATCCTTTTTTAATGGGTAAAACCCATATCCATTGTGGGCAAATGTTTTAGGTATTCATTAGGTTTGGGTCCAATTGTCATCTGTAATTTTGCTTGTAGTCAACGAAGACTTTTGTTATTCAAAAAGTAAGAATAGATGATAATTTACTTATATTTGTATATAATACATTTATTTTAACATATAAATAACATTTGAAGGTAATTGTGAATCACACACATCCAAATTGCAATGCAATATTTTATACAAGTGTTGCATTCAGAGTATTAAAAAAACATTTTTGTTTAAGGGAGGGTCGGCCCGAGGTCCAAGTTAAAGAAGCCCTAACTTTAGGCCTCTAAAAAATAATTTTTTCTTTTTTAAAAAAAGACCCAAGTTTGTATTTTTTTTGTATTATTATTTTTATGATATATTTGGTATATCAACAAACATGAACTAACCCACTTAATATGAAAGGTTATCATTAGCTGCAACTTTCAAGGATCAACTCTTTGTTGTATACAAAATAATTGATTTTATATGAGAAAATTGTTGAATTAGTTTGTTATTTTTTTTTTTATAAAGGCCTTGCCACAGAGTTTGCATTAGACCTCAATAGTTGTTGGGCCGGGCCGGTTCAAGGAAATCACAAAATTGAGAAGGTGCCTTTTGCCTCTATTGTCATTGAGATTAATTTTTATATATTGTTATTGTAAAACTATTTAGGGAGACAACCACTTATATGCCAAATGGTAAAGCCAGAAAATCATTGTTCGGATGGTTGAGAGGATATTGAAGGATCCGAATCTCTGGTAAAATTCAAACGAATATCTATTGGTTTTGTCATACTCAGTTGATTTCTTCCAGTTTTGATCATTTTCTTTTTCTTTGCTATACATTTTAATGTTTTTCGAATCTCATTTGAGAATTGTTAGGTACTTTTCTGGTGAGAGAAATTTTTGGTTATGTATCCCTAAACATGTACATGTTTCTTTTTAGATTAAAGAATCAAATTGATCTTCGACAAAAAATCATGTGACATTTTGATCTCAGAAAAATGAAAAATATCAATTTGGTCCTCAAGAATGTAAATGCAAATCAAAATAGTCCCTGACAAGGATTAAAATGTCTCTAAAAATTACGCTAAAAATGATCAATTTGATCGATATTTTACATTCTTGAAGACCAAATTAATATTTTTCATATCTCAAATATCAAAATATCACCATAATTTTTTATCAAGATCTAATTTGGATCTTTACTATTTATTTTACTTATAATTCTTATGCTTTGGAGTACTTAAAAATCTCTCATTTCTTTCAGCTATCTTATCCTTAGACATCATCATGTTATAACTACGTAAGAACTGTCACCGGTCATTCTAGCAAGCCCGTCGAGCTCGACATTTGTCCTATTGGACCAATTACCTTGGGATCTAAAGACCGTGGCCCACGTTGAGTGAAGATAGAAAATGCTTCTGACTTGTTCATTGCCATATGATCGACGAGTGGCCCGCAAAGAAAAGCTCCAAGCCCATTTACATGCTGCACCAAACAGCTGGACTGCTTAATGATGCGTGCGTGATAACATGGGCATTGGGTGGCCCGAGCCCGGGTTCCAAGCAGTATTGAAAGGCAAATACTAATCAGTATTTTGAGTGCATTAATTAAAGAAATAAAGATATAAATTATATATTAAAAAATTATATATTCAATTTTTTAAAAGTTTAAAAGTTTAAATTTTTAATATAAAATTTTTATTTTTTTATTTCTTAATCAGTATCCGTAAGACATTAAAAGAAAAATATATTTTTTAATCAGTGCCTATTGTTTAAGAAATTCAAAAAAATAAATTTTATTAAATAATAAAATATAATACTTCTCAAAATATTAAATATGTCACTTTTCAATAAAAACTTGAAAAAAACTTTATTTTCTTTATTAAGGTATTGATTAACATTAATTTCAAAAGCCATGGCTCCTCCTCTTGTAGTACTACTTTTGGACTATATCACTACCACATTATTTTGCCAAAGAATCTACTGATTTGTGAATGTGAAGTTAAAGATGAGAAAAAACTTGAAACCCAGATACTTAGGACCCGTATAGATCAACTCGAAAAAAAAGTTTTTTATGATATAAAAATAGAAACATAAGCTATTTTTTGTTTGGATGGACTTTAAAAATAAGAGTTTATGAAATTTGTTGTAGAAACATTATTGTCTAAAAATTTTCATAAAACATGATTGGTCTTCACTCTCTCTTTTACCGCATCTCCTTTTTGTATAGGTTCTTAAAAAAACACTAAAATGTTATTTTTTTTCATTGTTTTTGCTTTTTTTTCTTTCTAAAAGCTCACCCACACATTTATATTATTTTAAAAGCACTTTTATTTTAAAATTAAGTTTTTTCTAAAAGAACTCATCTAAACATGCTCTTAACCTAACACTATATGTCATTGCAAGGGTTTAGATTTTGTTGCATTAGTCAATAACATGAAAATTTCATATTATAAGAGAGAAATATAGGTAAAATCGAAAAATCTTATACAAATAATTAGGGATGATAATGAATATTTTATCCGATGGGTACCAACAAAAAGTATCCATGATGGATAGATTAATTACCCGGATAATGGATACGGGAACGAGTAATTACCTACAAGATTTAATAAGTATGGGTGCGGACACCTTAGTATCCACCCGCCCCATAACTGCTTACTTTAATATTTATATATATATATATATATATATAACTATTGATATATTGAAACTTTCCTATAGTTTGTTACAATCGATTTTGCCTTGGGCTTATCGGTTTTTTGATGGAATGAATTGTTTGGGTGTTTGGTTATCTTTTTGCTGCTGATAAGTCTGTTTTTTGGACTTGATTGACCAATTATGGAAGTGAGAATAAATTATTTTGAGGAATGATAGAGCATTGTGTAGAAAGAGGTTGCTGATATCTTCAATATGGAGTTGGTATGATCTAGTTTAGGAATTTATATATCTCTTTGTATCTTTTTGGCGGTGTGTTGCGGATGGAAGTTGGGGGACTATGGTGCTAACATAGTTGTGATAACTTTTTTTATTGTGATGCTTTTATATGTTACTTTTTTAGTTTATTAGATCTTTCTTATATTTGAGTTAGAATATCTTTGGTATTCTCTTTAATATATTTTTTAGCTTATAAAAAAAAATCATCCGAAATTCCTAGCGTCGTTCCCCATAACTTTCTTCTTCCTATTCCTATAGACTTCCTTCTTCCGTTCTTCCTCCTTACCATTTTGCCATAGTCACCACTCAGACTCCTGTCACCTGCAATTACGCCGCCACTTTCTCGTCACCTGCTGCAGTTACGCCATCGTCTCTAGTTCCGGTAGTCATGGTTCTTGTGTTGCAGACCACTCTTTGTGTTGTAATTAATTGTAATATTTGTTATTTGTTTGAGAACATACAAGAGTAGTATGGCTTGTTATGTACTATTATGATACTTCAAACTTTAATATTGTTCGGTTTTTATTTATTGATTTTTCATAGTTAATTAAAATGTGGGTAATGGATGCGGGTATGAGTGCTTAGATACCCAGCGGATAAGGGTATGGGTCCGGATACGAATATTTTTTTTAAAAAAAACGGATATGGGAACGGATACTATAATACCATACTCATACTTTATCCATTGTCATCCCTACGAATAACGGTGAATCTTATTAATTTTACTTTTATATATTTCTCTTTCATAACTTGATGAGAGGTTATTAACCTTCTTTACACTTAATAAGGATCAAATATTTATTCTTTGTTTATTTTTTTTCACGTTGGAGTTGTAATTTTTTTATGGATTAAATATGTTTTTGGTCCCTGTAAAATGAACAAAATTTGGTTTTGGTTCCTGTAAAAAAAAATTCTTTGATTTTGTCCCTGTAAAATCTAAAATCACTATTTTTTGTCCCTACTATCATTTGACATCCATTAATTACTTATGTATCTAACAAAATGTCATATGGTCATCCATGTGACACTTAATGAGCTCTATAGTATCATATTAGCATATGATTCCCCTAAAATTTTCCTTGAACTTTAAAATGAATTATATTTATCTACCTTGAAATTAATGTTAGAGACTAAAAACGATAATTTTAAATTTTAGAGGGATGAAAACCAAGAATAAATAATTTACAGAGATAAAAAACAAAATTCATTCATTTTATAACAACTAAAATTAGTAATTTTATATTTTAAAGAGATATAAACCAAAAAAAATATTTTACAAGGATCAAAATCAAAATTCATTCATTTTCTATGAACTAAAAATATATTTGACCCTTCTTTTGTCCATTAGAGACGCACTAGAGTCGATGAATGGTTTATAGTAGGCACACTTTTATTTGGTTTTATGTGTATGAATAGCAAAATGTAATAAATCAACCGTAATCAGAAGTGGAGCCAGAAAAATATATAGAAATGCAAGGATAATTTAGCTTCGATCTTCACTTGTAATATGTTTTTATCACCCAAAATGTTATATCACATTCAAATATTTCAGGAAGCAGGGGACAATCCAAAGACTTTATTATTGTATGCGCTTCTACAGGGCCCTGCAGAGGGCAAGGCCATTAAGAAGGTTGCCTTAGGCCTTATTTTTTTCTTCTTTTTTTTACTATATATATATATATATATATATATATATATATATATATATATATATATAGTAATTGGTTTGACAAGTAGTCGAGTAATTAGATCTAATTTTATATATAATATATGCATTATTGAGATTCAATTATAGGTAATACAATCCATAAGATATAATATTAGTTAGCTTTCAACATTTAAGGTTTTGTCTTTGTGTCTTATTATCGTATTACTCTTTCGTGTATAGTACTATAGTTAATTGCCATTCGAGGTAACCCGCATAATTAAAAATTGAGAAATGAGAATGCAATTGTACAAAAGTATAAAATAGTTATTGGAGGTAATTAGTTAAGAATTAATTATTTTTTATATTTCCAAAATTTAACTATTATTTTACTATATATATATGAGTTTAATTGCTATGCACGTACTAGCAGTGTAAAGTTTTTTACACTGTCAACCAATCAGAAATTATGATATGGATGACTTTTGAGGTGATTAGAATAAGAGTCAAACATTTTAGCTCATATGACAATTTATGATTGATTGATAGTGTAAAAAATCTTTACACTGACAGTGCAACCAATTAAATCCTATATATATTATAGAATTTTAATATTTTCACTTCAAATTTTTTTAGCTCTCATTTCTTCTCTCTTTTTGTCCAATTTCCATATTCTATTGAGAGTGAATTGTTAAAATTACATGATTATAAAATTTTGATAAATGATTTCGCGGCTCAAAATGCTAGAAGATTAATATAAGAATTGATAATTTATATAACATTAGTCTTTTTAAAAATTTCGTCTAAGATCCCAAAATTCCTATACACGGCCCTGTTCTAAATATTTAAAATCAAATTTTATGAAAGTTTCTAGTGGACAATGAAATGGATAATATGTTGAAGGATTTGTCAAAGGGGTCATAAATATTGAGAATACTTAGCCAATTTGGCCGTCTCTTAGGTTTGGCATGATTAGAGGCATACATGGATCTGGATTGACACCAATCATTCTTTTATGTAGTTACCATAATCACTCAAATGTGAGCCATTGGATTCGCTACATTTATTATAATGGTTGTTGATTTTTTTTTTTTGGTGTAACTCTTATTTTTTTGGTGTAAATAATGGTTGTTGATTTACTTTGCTGATTTACTTTTATTTAAAAGAATAGAAAAAAAAATTGCAATTGGAGTGAGAAAGAGAGGGGTGACTACAGGCAACCTGGGAGCCTTACGATGAAAGGGAAGGAAAAACAAATAAAGCGGAAAATAGGGAAGTACTCTTCTAAATAAGCATGCCGCCCTTTGGACAGTAACATCAATTAGCTGTCTGGGGTAAAAATGGTTGTGATTACGATAAGAATAAAAACTTGTGTCACTCTCTGCATTCTTCTTCTCAAGCAAATTTAATACTCCTTTTGTTTAATCAATAACAATTTTGACCGGGAATCGTAACCCTCTCCACGCATGAAGGCACAACACGTATGAGAATAAAATACATCTCATCCACCATCATTAATTAAAAGAAAGAAGTGTGCTTTCTTTCTCTCTTTTTTTTGAAGTTCGTGTGCTTTCTTTTTCAGTGGATGGGAAGGAAGAAAAAGTCGTCTTAGTACCAAACACTTGGCCCATATTACGTCTCCAAAAAACCCAAAATATAGGTAGCTAGCTAATGAGCTTTCAATTTGATTTGTTTGCTAGTATTGCTACAGCTACATCAGTGTCATTATATGCAATTTTCAAACCAAAAGACCAAAATAGGGGCTATTCAATTTGATGCTTGATTGCTTGAATGGTCCCCATCTTAGTCTTGAGGTAGCTGTATGGTACTTCGATAGCTAACGTGTACAAGAAGAATGACCACTAAGCGGCCTGTTGTTTGGTTATGAATTTATGATAAACCCTTGGCCCATATTACGTTGCCAAAAACCCAAAACAGGTAGCTAATGAACTTTCAATTTGATTTGTTAGCTACACCTACATCACCCGTGTCATTATATCCAATTTTCAAACTATTTGATGCTTGATTGCTTGACCCATTTAGTCTTAAGGTAAGCTGTAGCCTGTAAGGGACTTAAATAGCATGAATATCTATTTAACGTACGTTTGGATAAATAATTTAATTAAGTATTTATTTAATAAGTTTTTTTCTCAAATAAGTTAAAAAAAAATATTTTTCATAAGTTTCTATGACAAATTTATTAAAATAAGCTGAAAAAAACTTATAAAAATATCATAGACTCTTTTTATAAGTTATTTATAAAAATTTATTTTCGTAAAATATTCTCATAAACTCAATTATGCTCTATATAAGCTTGTTGAAACACACTCTTAGCTCCATTATGAGCCAGTAATTTCCTTCCTTAGGGTGTATGTGACATTCACCTCGTAGTATCATGAAAAATGAGAGGCAAAATTTATTTGTCAGAAGTTTTGACAGAATTTTATACCTTGTTTGTTAACTTTTGGATGGGTAAAGGTAAGCGGCCTCTACTACCTCATTTAAGCAAACAATTGATTTTTTTAATTATCATTAATTAGCACTAGGTCAGTTGAATATTTTAAGTCCCAACGAAGGGCCAAACATCCTTCTTGTAAGGCAATGTCCTAGGCCTTCAGCCTTTGTTTCTGACACGGTCTTGAAACCTAGTTCGTGTTATGACCCTTAACGACTCTTGATGCTTGCCTTAATTCATCAAGGGTTGGCTATTGTTACTGCACCATTCGTGCGACGTTCAATTTAAAGCATCTTATTCATAGGGATGGCAACGGGACGGGGCGGGCACGGATAGTAGCTACCCGCTACCCGCCCCGCGAGAAGAAAATCCGTCCCGTGCCCGCCCGCTATCCGCGCGGATATCCGTTAAGGAGATATTCACGGATTTTTCAAAAATCCGCGGATATCCATGGATATCCATAGATATTTACTAAAAAAATAAAAAAAAAATAAAAAACATATATTCCTATTGAAATACAGTAAAATTCTAAAATTAATTACTACAACAAAAATCAAAATTCCAATCCAAGTTCAAAGTTACATTAAACAAGTTACAAAAATCCGTGAATGAGAGAGTGAGAGTGAAATTAGGGTTATATTCTTAGGGAGAAAATATTTATTTTAGTATATGCGGGTATCCGCGGGTATGGATCGTACTAAATCCGTACCCGCCCCGTTAACTAACGGATAGTGAAAAAATCCGTTAAGCCTTACCCGCGGATATCCGTTAAACTATCTAAATCCGATCCGCGACGGATTTTACCCGCGGATATCCGCGGGTACGGATTTTTTTGCCATCCCTACTTATTCAACAAGGGTGCTAAATTTTTTGAAAGATCACTTAAAAAAACAAATTAGTTTCACATTGTATCATTTTAGGAGTATTTAGCGAGATACATCGAGCGATATTTATAAATTTATTTTTTTAAAAAAATATGTTTGATACAAATTTAATCTGTACGGAATATGTTTAATCTGATATGTTTGGCAAACCATATTAAATTAGAAAAGGTTGTTTCATGAAGAGAAAAGAAACGATTTTTAGAGAAGTTAAAAGTTTGAAGTTTATTTTAAAAAGTTATTATATTATTTTGAAACCAACCATTTTTCCTCATTTTACTCCTTCAAAACTAACTACAAAACAAATATTATTAAGCAATACAATAATTTCATATCTTTTTTTAATTTACTATATACAATTGGTTTCTTTACACAACTAAAATGAATCATATTAACATAAAATCATTTTCCAGGAAACATATCCAAAAGCATAAAATTGATTTTATTATAATTGATTATACATATAATTAATTATTGAAATAATATTTTTTTCATCTTATCCAAACACAAACTATGAGTTAGGCATATAATTCTTTGTAAACAAAATCAAATCACAATCTCTCAAAAAAATTATTTGTGGGGAGGTGTTGGAGAATAAAGTATCATATGTGGCAAAATAAAAACAATTGTAATGTATATAAGTTGGGAAGCTTGAGTCCAAATTGTATAGACCTTTTGGACAACAAAGTAACCCCCAAACTTACTATACAAATCAACTCGCTCCCTCAATTGGGCCCAATATTAAATGCTAATATGATATCAAAGCCCATTAAAACAAATTGAGGCTTATGCTGTCCACACTGAAACTTACTCAGGATGATGGGCCTGCTCATCCTTCCTCCTTTCGTAGACTCATTGGTCATCTTATCTATCTCACCGACACTCCTCCTGACCTAAGTTTTGCCGTGAATAAGTTGAGTCAGTATGTCTCCAATCCAATGCAGTCTCGTCGGGAAGCAACCACCCGAATCCTTCAATACATCAAGAGTGATCCAGGCATATGTTTATTGTTTCCTTCTTCCTCTAATCTCAGCCTTAAGGCTTTCAGTGACAATGATTGGGCCTACTGCTTGGACTCTAGAAAATCAGGCACTGGTTTTTCAATTCATCTTGGACCAGCTTTGGTATCCTGGAAATCCAAAAAACAAGGAACAAACTCACGCTCCTTCAGTGAAATTGAGTATAGGGCATTGGCCACAACCACTTGTGAAATTCAGTGGATTCTTTATCTGTTGCAAGACTTACATCATCCTGTCACTTATTCTGTTTCTTTGTACTGTGACAACACTTCAACAATCCAAATTGCTCAAAGTCCTACTTTTCATGAAAGGACAAAACACATAGAAATAGACTGTCACTTGGTCAGAGATAAGGTTCAAGACGGTGTCATTCACTTACTGCCAATTGTCTCATCTGATCAGCTAGCTGATATCTACACCAAGCCTCCGAACCCTCCTCCCTTTCATTCACTCTTGTACATGGCTCAGGGGGATGTTAGATACTAATTCGGTTAGTTAGTTATACTTTCTGTTATGACAGATATACAATCTAACTCACACTTGTATATAAGCACCGTGTGCTTCATTTTTTATTCAATGAGAATCAGGTTTACACATCATAACAGGAAGAGCACTCTCAACATTTTCCTTCTTTTTTTAGAGTATATCTCACTCTATAAGATGAAAAATTGATTTCTCCGTGTACAATTAGACGTTTAAGCAATAATTCCTTTCAATAATACTTTTTAAATATATCAATCCCATTATCAAACTTAAAGTCTCATGCTTATGGCACTTTATGCACTCTCAATAGTACTTCAAGGAAGAATTAGCAACTTCTAAACATTTTCTTTTGATTGTCAATATTTTATTCCAGAGAGATAAAATTAGAAACAAAACTAAGGCAGAAGAAATAAATCACAAAGAATTATCAAAACCCCACCCTACGTCACAAAAAAAAAGTACAAATTTTTAACTGAAAAAATAAAAACAATTGGAATACTTATATCATGCAGTTCGTATCACTACTTTGTGAATCAACACTTCAATTTTGTAAATGCAAAATTTTGAAAGGAAGAAAAAGGAAACAGAGCCCATTTCTCACAAGATTCGCCTATAAATAGTAAACGAAAATTCAAATTAATATGTACTAGTATTATAAGGAAGACTTTAGGGCCTGTTTGGTTTGACCATTTCCTATTTTCATTTTCAATGAAAACAGAAAATGAGCTTGAAAATGCGTTTGGTTGAGTTTAGTGAAAATGTTTTCAGTGAAAACATTTCCTGAATTGGATCCAAATCTGAAAATAAAAAGTAGTTGTTTTCAATGTTTTCATTCCCAAATTTTTGAAAATAGGAAATGAAAACAAAAAACAGGAAGTCAAAACAAACACGTTTTCAAATTTTTCAAAATTTGAAAATGAAAACAATTTTCAGAAAATAGAAACGAAAAATGAAAACAGGAAATGAAAATACAAACCAAACAGAACCTTAAAAACGAGGCTTGGACTAAATTATTACCTTAAGACCTAAAGTATGCAACTGTCACCAACAACGAATGCAAGCTAGACACTGCATCCTTCGCCAATCAAAAGCAGAGTCTAAATCAAGGTCTAAATAAAGTTGGAAAGTTTCGTATTGTATTTAATGTGATACTATATATATATATAGCATGCAGTCAACTTGGCTCTTACTGATCACACCATGCCTTAGATCGTGTTGCCGAAATTTCAAACCATTCTTAAATAGTACATGTAGGTCAGTTTGAGTAGGTGCTTCAATCTAAATGCAAAAGTGGTATATAGTGCTATATTTGAAGTTTTGTTTTTTAATTATTTAACAAGTATCCATGTTAACACAATCCTTAAACAAATTAGTTAAGGTTAATAAATTAAACAGACCAGTTTCTTATCTCTGAGCTGTAGTTTTTGGTGGTTTCTGGGCTCTTCCTTATTTTCCTATATCTCTGTCCTTTTTGTCCATGCTTTTACACTCCAGAGAGAGCCTTTTTCCAAAGAAAGTGTCGGTAGCATCAAACTTTGCCTTCCCTTTTTCTTTAGTCACTTTTCAAATAAATCCTGTCTTCAAGCATATTATGTAACGTTCTCCATAGATATGATCAATATGATCAATTGGACTATTAAGATAAGATGCCTTAAAACAAAGACACATTTATCTAACACATACTCCAGATATATCTTGTTGTGTGAAAGGAAAAACAAAAGAATCTAATGAAAATACCACAGTACTATATCTAATCTTAATAATATATAACCACAAATGGTAATGACAACTATATTTGCAATTTGAGATATTGGCGTGTACTGTGTTCACAATCAAATGAATATGTTAGATCTTGCCGAGGATCAACTAATTCGCTCCTCACTTGGACTATGGCCTGGTTCGTGAGACTAGAATGCACTTGTTAGAAAAATTCCATATAAAATAAATATATGAAATTAAATAGAGAAAAAATGAAGAATACTAACAAAATGTTTATAGTCTGAGACATGTATAAGATACTGTCCTTAAAGATTATTTCACCACAATATAATAATAATGTGAATATCCCCATGATTTAACAAACTCTTCTAAAATAATAATATTGTCTGGATATTCAGAACAGCAAGAATAATATCAATGCTCACACATTAAAAAGAAAAAAAAGAAGGAAGGAAGTCTCTTAACAAAACTTCACAACCATAACAATAAAACCACGAGAAGGAAAATGCTCCCTCAAACTTCGTTATCGAGCAGCTCCCATATAAAGCTAATTGTCACCACCCAATTTTCCACCTTATTTTCTCCACCTATTAAATAGCTTTCAAGAAGATATAATAGCCACCTAATACCAAAATTGGCACGTTGAGAACAATAAAGCAAAATGATAATATGTTTGCATTCAAATAAATCAATGTAATAATAGGTAATAAAAAGCATTAAAAGGTAATAAAATTAAATAAATTCATTAAAGAAAATGTTAGAGAAAATATTTGGTAATAAATAATAATAAAGGAGAGATTTAAAACCTTTCAAAACAAATCATTTTAAAATGAGTTGTCCAACCGCACTTCCTACCCAAAAAGAATACTAGAATATAAAAACTGTGTGTCCTAGAAGAATACTAGAATAATGGAATTCTCTATTTTTATATCGAATAATAAAAATCAGTGTGATCGAATTAAGAGATTTGGGAGAACATTCACTCCGAATCTCTCATGGTCTCATGGGGTCAAATAGTATATAATAAAATAATCAACACTGCAAAGGTTGCATACAGTTCACCTATCTAGAATACTGCTAGCAAACAAGATGTCCACTTTCCACTGTATGTCATGACATGGATTCTCATTCAAAAATCCAGCTATATATGAAAAATGTTTAGAGACCCTCGCACTGTGAATATCTCAAAGGACAATCCAACAGAGACCCTCTTTCTCTCACTCCTCTTAATTAGTTTCCATTGATAGTTTTGAGGAGCTAGCAAACCAATCCACCAACCAAAACACACACACAAACACCTCAATCAATATTCTGCAATCATGGTCTCTTCTACCTGTGTCCCTCTCCTTCTCCCTTCTCTAGCAATTTCCCTTTTCTCCATTCTCCTTCAAATAAGTGCTTCTTCTTCTGTCTCTTCACCAGAAACACAAACCCTTCTCATATTGCCTCTAAAAGCACAAACACTGACACAAACACCACCTTCTCCACGTAAGCTCACTTTCCATCACAATGTCACCTTAACAGTCCCACTAACCGTTGGTACGCCCCCACAGAACGTTACCATGGTCCTCGACACAGGGAGTGAACTCTCATGGCTACGCTGCAAAAAACTCTCAAACTTAAACTCCATCTTCAATCCACTCCTCTCTTCCTCATACACCCCCACCCCATGCACCTCACCCATTTGCACGACCCGAACCCGTGACTTCTCCATACCCGCTTCCTGCGACCCGAAAAAACTCTGCCACGCTATCATCTCCTACGCCGACGCCTCCTCCATCGAGGGCAACCTCGCCGCTGACACCTTCTTCATCGGAGGATCCGCACAACCCGGGTCGGTATTCGGGTGCATGGATTCCGGGTACAGTTCCAACACCAACGAGGATTCCAAGACAACCGGGTTAATGGGCATGAACCGGGGCTCGCTCTCGTTCGTGAACCAAATGGGGTTACCCAAATTCTCGTACTGCATCTCCGGCGGCGACTCCTCCGGTGTGCTTCTCTTCGGCGGCGCCACCACCTTCCCGTGGCTAGGGCCACTCCACTATACACCTCTCGTGAAAACGACAACGTCGTTGCCGTATTTCGACCGTGTCGCGTACACGGTTCAGCTCGAGGGGATTAAGGTTTCGGAGAAGCTGCTCCAGCTACCGAAATCCGTTTTCGTACCCGACCACACCGGGGCGGGTCAGACAATGGTGGATTCGGGTACCCAGTTCACGTTTTTGCTCGGTTCGGTTTACACCGCTTTGAAAAACGAGTTCGTGGCTCAAACGAAGGGTGTGCTGACGCTTCTTGATGACCCTAACTTCGTTTTTCAAGGAGCGATGGATTTGTGTTATCGAGTTCCGACGAGTTGGACCAGTCTTCCGCCGCTGCCGGCGGTGACGATGGTGTTAGAGGGGGCGGAGATGAGGGTGTCCGGGGAGAGGCTGTTGTATAAGGTGGATGACGTGGCAAAGGGTAGTGATTCGGTGTATTGCTTCACTTTTGGGAACTCTGACCTTTTAGGGATTGAGGCATACGTGATTGGTCATCATCATCAACAGAACGTGTGGATGGAGTTTGATTTGGTCAACTCTAGAGTTGGGTTCACTGATACTAGGTGTGAACTTGCAAGTCAACGCCTAGGAATTGTTCCCTAGATTTTGGACAACGTTTTATAGCCGTTTGATTACAATTATACTTCTCTTTTTTGTTTTTAGGGTTTTGTAGTATTGGGCCCCACGTAGTCCAATCCATGGCCCACCCGTTTAGTTTATTCGGGGGTGGGTCATTGATCGATCTGTGTTTGGTGGTGATAGAGATAGTTTTGGTATATATCTCATGTACTAATTTGTTCTTAAATGATATAAGCAGGTCGTGTTAGCTCCAACAAAATAAGTACTAGTATATTTTAGATTTCTTACATGTTATGTTGATATATTAATTTTAGATGTTTCAGGTAGTTGAATGAATATCAATATATGTGACATATCAAAAAAAAAAAAAATCAATATATGTGACATTATGTATTCAAGACAAATTAAAGCAAAACGTGCTAGCTACCAAAAAAACATTATAAAGAATGCATAATGTGCTGGGTTAAATTGAGTCATCACATTGGTTTGGATGTCAAAAGTTGAAAATTTAAAATTTAACTTAATCCAGTAGCTCCACAAAATTTGAATTTTCAACCAAGCAAAAATTGATTTAATCCAATTTTTTTTTTTGGATGAACCACCATAATTAGGGTTTTTGTCTTTTTAGTGATATCTCGAGGTATCCCCACAAGTTTTGATCCTTTGGACCGACTATGAGACTAATCCTCGGCCGGCTGTTTAGAGCAAATAATTAACTTAATCGAGTAGGTCGGCAAAATTTGAAATTTCAACCACGCAAAAATTGATTTAATCAAACTAATTCATAATATTGTGTATTGATCTTTCAATTTACAATTAAGGCCAACATGGTTGACATATCTGGTCAAGCTTTCCGTCCATACTCGTTGTGGCTTGAGTTCAATTCTCATATATACCCTCTTGATAGGCAATATGTAAATTCCACAATAAATTCTTGCTGAGGTTGGTGATCTTCTCTAGCCTTATAAGGGGGCGTATCTTCCCTTAATCTAAACTTTATTATACCAAACAAATTTACAATTAAGGTAAAAGCTTAACCACTTAAGTAGAATATACAATTCAAGGCTTAACCGCTTGATAAAAGTAGGAACAAATATCAATGCCAATCAAATTGATAAAATTGAGAAGCAAAGACTCCATCAGAATTAAAAGAAATGAAGATCATTCATAGTATGTTTTGGGAAAGATTATTTCCCTAAAAAACAACTTTTATTTTGAAAAAAAATTTGTTTCATGTTGAATCAATATGTTTGACAAATCTGATTAAATTACAAAAACCTTTTTTTATAAGAAAAATCGATTTTTAGACTAGCTAGAAGTTTGAAACTTATTTAAAAAATTGCTAAATTATTTTGAAACCAATAACATACTTCTCATTTCACCCCGCAAAACTAACTACCAAATAAATATTAATAATATCTACAAATTATTTCATACCATTTTTCGTAATTTATTATACAAAAGTAATTTTTTATGCAACCCAAACGAGATTGTCTTAAAATCGCTTTTTAGTAAACACATCAAAACATAAAATTAATTTATAATCAATTATAACAATAATCTATCATACATACAGTCGATTATTGAAATAATCTATTTTTCGCAGCTGATCCAAACACATACTCCGTCGGTGTTTGGGAAAGATTTTCTCCTAAAAAACAGCTTCTATTTGGGGGGGAAAAGTTGTTTTGGGTTTAGTCTAATATATTTGGTAAACCTAATTAAATAAAAAAAATGATTTTTGAGAAGCTAGAAGTTTGAAATTTATTTAAAAAGTTGTTACATTATTCTGGAATTAATAACATTGTTCTCACTTCCCATTTTATACCTACAAAACTACCTACCAAATAAATATTATTAAATGAGTTTAATTGCTATGCACTGTCAGTGTAAAAATTTTTAAGTTAGTTAGGATAAGAGTCAAACCTTTTAACTTATGTGACAATTTCTAATTAGTTGACAGTGTAAAAAATCTTTACACTGACAATGCATACCAATTAAATCCTTATTAAATTATATAAAAAAAAAACTTCATGGTAAAAATTTCAACCCCATTTTGGTTAAATATTTCAAAATAATACCAAACTCATAAACAGTTTCTAAAAAATTATTATTTAAAACAATTCAACTATAAGGAAGGCGATATTTAAAATTTTGTCCTTTATATTTCTTTTTTTAAATATGTTTACAATCTTATAAAAATATTTTAAGAAAAACAAAATTGTAATCAAATGAGAGAATCCTCCTAAGTCATAATGAATTTATTCTGAGCCCTATTTTTATTAGAACTAAAATTGTTTGGTTGATACTTAAGTGACAATTTAACTGTTAATGCAATATTTAACATGCTCTTTTCCTGTTCATTTTAAAAAAATGACTTTTTTATAATCGACTAGGCAATAAAACACACTTTTATTCGGCGCAATAACTTTTTCAGCCACTGGCCCACTGCTCAGCGAGAGTCGGCGAGCTAATCATTGGGCCTAGCCTACTTAGAATGGGGCTTGTCTGGGCCAGCAACGAAATACTTTCGGCCCAGCCCAAAATATTTGACAGCGGCACACGGAACGGAACTAAGAAAAGGGTAAAAAGGAAAAAGAAAATTACGTCTTCTTGCTGGTGTAGAAGTAGAATCGAGAGATCCAATCGAACGTTCCGTTTTGATCGAAACGCTTTTTCCGATCACTGTCTGAACCGAATTTCGTAAGTCCATCCCTCACTCTCAGAATTTCATAGGTAGCATTGAATCAAATGCTTGCATATTTTTTTTTGCTGGCAATGGTTTTTGGTGTCAAGTTTCTGAAATTTTTAATTTAATTGAACGCGATCTTGATATTTTTCTGGCTGGGGTTTTGTTTTGTTTAAGTAATTGTCTTCAAAATCGTAGTTTTGGTTATGGGCATTAGAGATTAGCATGCTTCAATGTATCATTTCCATGTTCAATTTCCAATGCACCGATGAAAAATAATGGTTTCTTTTTTATTTCTACTTTATTTTTAACTAGTATCGCCATTGAAGTTCTGCAAGTGTAATCAATCATCTGTAATTCTTGGAAGTGATTTGGTATCATAATGATTCTGTTGTTTGGTGTATCCGTAAGTATCAGTGGTGGCTGGGAAGACCAGTGGAGACTGTGGCTGGTGATTGTTTAGATAGTTTAATGGTTAAGGTTTCTGGGAAATTACATTTTGGACTTATGGAAAATTTTAGGGATGATGATCCAGTTAGGATTAGAATATGGAATGTTGGATGCAGTCTCTCTTGATATAATAACCTAGTATTTTTTTTTTTGTCTTTCTGTGTGAATCATATTGAACTTCACAATCAAGCATGTATTTATGGTTTGATTTCTTGTTTCCTGACTATGATTATTTGATTTTTGCAAACATTGACAGGTTTTAATTGTAGATATTGTTTTGGTGTCAACCGGTGAAGTTTTCTTTCTGGTTTCCAAATATATAGAGTCATGAGTTTTGTTTTCCGAGGAACAAGAGCAGATATAGAAAATGGATTTCCAGGATTCGTGCCTGAGAGGCGTGCATTGGTATGTACATTTTGTATCCAGCTAGCAAGTATCCCATGCATTGCACAAGTTTTTTTAAATTCAAATAAATTTAAATAAATATAAATTAAAAGAGGAAAATATTAAAATTATAAAGAAGATATGCTTAATTGATTTGTTCAAATAGAATCCAAGAAAATAAATTTAAAGATAAAAATGTTTAAAGCTATTAAAATTGTTAAGCAAATATGCATAATTAATTACTAATATAATTTAAATTTGAAATTTAAAAGAAAAAAGTTCTTAAAGAAAGAGTAGCTCAGCAGATTTAGTCACTCTTGTCTTAAGAGAATATACTCTAATTTGTTATACAAGTGCAGATCGTTCATCTGCATAAGTATTTTAGTTTAGCTTGCACCTGTGATGGTTTGTTAAAGTATTATCATATTCATATCTGTAGTCAATCTAACAGCTTTAACTAAAACATCATATTGATTCCATTTTTTCTTCAGCGTGTTCATCCAGCACGTCCTAGTAATACCAATTCACTCACTTTTCTTGTCACAGGTATTAGAACTATTTCATATTATGTTTTGCCATTGAGTATTTTGTGAAGAATTTTTTTAATCTCTTCAATATGCCTTTCTTAACTTCCTATATGTTTCAGTTCTCCTTTTATTCATGATACTGAACTCCAACCAGATGTCACCAAATTTTCTGGTAAGGTCTTCTAGTTTGTAAACAAGAAACGCAAGTTTTTTAATCTATGCAAGACGTTATTATTTAAGTGGTTTATGTGTTCTTCTTTTGATTTTTGTTTGTAGCTCTGGGTGGTGCTTGGTGTTTTCTTGATAGCCACAATGTTAAGGATGTATGCTACATGTCAACAGCTACAAGCTCAGGCCCAAGCTCATGCAGCAGCAGCAGCAACTGAACTTCTTGGCCACACTGAACTACGGCTGCATATGCCACCGTCAATAGCACTTGCAACTCGAGGGCGCCTGCAAGGCCTCAGGCTTCAACTTGCACTTCTTGATCGGGAGTTCGATGATCTAGGTTTCATAGTTCTATTCATGTTTTCTTGTTATTAGACCTTTGTGGAACTTTTTGAAAACCAATTCAACCGTGCTTAGTTTACGCATTCGTGTCAGACGTGCTAACTAATATATTCATGTAGAGCTTATCCCCCTTTTGTTTCAGATTATGAAACATTAAGAGCTCTGGATTCAGATAATGTTCTTACTGCATCTTCTATGACGGAGGAAGAGATAAATGCTCTTCCTGTCCACAAATACAAGGTTTCTGGTCCGCAAAAGTAAGTAATCTGTCAGATTAGTTGTTTTATCCTTCTTTTTAATGGATTTGGATTTTTTAAAGCAATAACTGTAACGCTAAGAGTAGTGCTAGATGTACCAAAAAGTTTTACCAAAATCCTTGTCCAAAATTATGTGGCAATCCAACTCATATTGCCTTCTCATTACAAATTAACCAAAATGGCCCACCACTTACACCCATTCCTAAGAACTTTACTTTAAATTTATTATTTTATATATTGCAATTCAAAGTTAATTTACATTCAACTTTCAGATTTTAAAAACAGAGAAAATTGTCATACCTCATAAACAAATCTTGGGCTTTTAAACTTATTAAGAAACCTTTAAAAAAACTGAAAGGTGAATATATCCCCATGATATATGAATTTGCAAGAGTCCAAATGCACTTTTCAGAAGTTATAGTTCTGATTGTTTGACAAGAAGCTGCTTTTGCTGCAGTAGTTCCGCAATGCAACAGGCTTCATCTTCCTCCCCTGCTGAGGTATGAACCACATCTGTGGTATTTTTTTTATTTGGCCTAAACGAGTTACATTGCATCTGATGACAATTTCACTAGTTTTTAGAGCGTGTTGTATTTTACTTGCTTTTCATGGACTTTCTTACACAATTATGGAGGGGTGCTGATACTCCTCAAACTGCATCATACATGAGGATTTTGTTATAGATATATAGCACATTTATGATGATTTAGTACTTCAGAAATTATCAATGCCATCAGACAGATAGTTTTTTTTTTAATATAATCTTATCATTGGCATCCACTAGCGTGTGTATTCATCCCAAGTCTGTGGAACCATCCGCAACATATTTTTTATCAGCTTATATGATGTGATCTGTTCTCTCAAGCAGAATTATTGTTCCATCTCTATTTTGATTTTAATGGGGAGTTAATGGCAAAACTTCAGCCCCTCATGTACATATTGCACTTTTCCTTGCTGTCACTGGAAAATCTTTCATTTTATGAGCTCTTAGTGTAGAGTGACAGGTTGAGATTATTTGTTACTTCTTTTTGTTTGTGGCAGAAGAAGCAAGATAATCCAAATGCAGTTGGGAGCATGAAAGCCTCCGATGATGAGCTGACTTGCACTGTATGTTTGGAGCAAGTTAATGTTGGAGATACACTTCGTAGCTTGCCCTGTTTGCATCAGGTTTATTCCATAGCTTTAATTTGTATTTGTTTAGCAAATGCTTAGTTTCCTATCTGTCTAAAATATACATTATATCAGTCATAGCTACAAACTATCATCTGAGTCACTCCATTATGGAAAACTGATATCAAGTCATTTTGACCCATAAGATGGAAGATCCGGCATGCTCTTTTCAATCTCAAGTTTTCATCACATTTTTTCGCCGAAGAGTACAAGAGAGATTCAAAGTCTGTCAAATCTCAGCTATAGTTGAAACTGGATTTGATGAAGCATATTGCTGGGGATTTGGATCCTCTCATTTCTTCTCTTCTTTTCTTCTCATGTTTTGCATGTGTGTGGGGTCCATTAAAACTTGTTATTGTGTCTTTCTCTCTCATAACATGAGAGAAAAAAGGAGAGGATCCAAATCTTATTGCTGGCATTGCCTTTATCTATTATCTAAAATGATTCCACTACCTCTAATTGCCAGTACATCATTTAGTTTCAATTAAACCAAATTATTTTCACCAAATCTGTTATTTATTACGCCAAAGCCGATATTATCCCATCTTTTTACTTGCTTAGAGTCACAGCCCCTGTTCTCACACTAAAACATATGCTGTCTTCTTTTTTTCCTTCCATTTTCTCATGTGGTCACGCCATCTAATTGTACATATTGTTTGGGACTAGCTTTTTGATTGATCCAAGTGGATCAAGGCCGGCCTTCCTTTTTATCTAAGTTTTCTTTTTTCTTTTTTGTATTTTTTTTTTTAGAAGTTTAACCTTTTATTTAAATACTATTCTTTAAATGAGAATAAAAAATGAATATTGTAGATAACAACTTCTCAATAGCTACCGGTGACAAAGGCTTGCATTCATTGTTTCTGGTCATTTGCTGCTGACAGTGAGTAATGCCGATGGCCATCTCCAATAGTTTGATCACACGTTATTGTTCAAAAGAATGCTCGAGAGACCAGTGCCAATTTTCTGGACACCAGGGAGCTCTTTACTGATCTTAGTTTCAGAGTGTCGATCTAATGGCGCACTAAATCACCAAAATCACGTAGTTTGAACTGAGTTTCATACCACCCTTGAACCTGTATTGGAATTAACAGGTTTAATCCCACAGTCATCATCTTTGAGATCACTGAAAGATATGTCTTCTTCGTTCACCTTAGGGATAGTTATTGATAGTTTCCTTCTCTTTAGCCATAGATGGTTCAGTTGTATACGATTTAGTTTAGGGTCGTGCAAGAGGCTGATTCCACGACTCAACTTGTGACCTTATCACATAGCAACAACTTTAATTATTGTGCCAAGACTCCCCTTCAAAAACTCAAAACATTTCTCTTAATTGACACAATAAAACTGCAAAGCATAATTGAATAAATAAATAAAATTAAAAATACCGTGAAACTCACTGTGGGATATGCTTGTTTTTTTACTAAAAACTTTCTTTTGGATTCTCCATTGTGTCGTGAATGCATTTAGGTACACAGTAGACTCCGGGGCTGTTGTGGACCTATTCTAGTCCATGGGCACATGCTTTGTTTATATTTGCTGATCAGTTTTGTCGTGAATGTTATTTTACTATTATGTTAAGAAATTAAGTGATCCTAAAGTTTTAGCAGTATAATATTATCTATTTATCTCAAATGTGACACTGAGACCTTGTTTTTGTCTTTCGAAGTTTCATGCTAATTGCATTGATCCCTGGCTTCGGCAACAAGGAACATGCCCTGTTTGTAAATTCAGAGCAGGGTCTGGGTGGCACGAAGGTGGACATAGTGATATTGCGGACATGGTTTGAGTACCCCCTCTAATTTTATGTATGGAGGTGTAGTTATATAGTCAGCTGTAAGTCTGTAACTCACGTTCATGTGTCAAAACAAGTGGCTTATGACTAGTAGGCTATGTACCTACCCTGACACAGGGATTTGAGGTATAGCCGAATATCGTGTAGCAATAACTTTAGAGTATGATACTTTTGTTTGCCACTGAAATGTCCCAGTTTCTTGGGCCACTGTGTACAGCCTGATAGGATAGACAATGGATAAGGGTCCTCTGCAGTTTTACATAAACTGCATAGGATCTCAACCCTTAAAACAACTTATTTTTATGATAAAAAAACTGAAGCAAAATTTGGTTAAAAAATTCTCCACCATCTAATGAGGAACTGCACCTTGTGCAGTTAATTTTTCAACTGCAGATGATCCATTCCCATAGACAATTAATTGTTTCTGCACTTTTCTGGGAGTCCTCTTTTTAGGTGGATTCTAGCATGAGGTAGCAAATTAAGTGCCTCATCCATGTGCCCCCAAAGTCACCCATTATAGCAAGTTAACCAGTTTTTTAATTTTATTTCTTTTAATTTGTTTTATTTTGAAAACTTCATTTTACCCTCTTTTTTACCACCACCACCACCACCCCATTACCATCCCGTGCCCTCTTCCACTACCATTATTAACAGTCAGATGTGACCACACTACCACCGTGCGGCACAAACTCTATCTCGACTCTTGCGGTGGTGCGTTGCAACTCGACGGTGCTTCATCTGCAGGTACGATAATGTTACGTTCCTTGGGTGGAGTACAAGACTTTGATGTTAAAAAAATGTGGACCGTCGAGTGTTAACTTGCAGGCGGTGACTAGTATAATCATAATCAATAGTATAAAACACAATAGAGATGAAACAAGAAAAACGTGCAAAAAGTAAAAATGAAAAACCTAGACTCAACTAAAGATTATGGTTTGGTTTCATCAGGGATCGACCTCATCATCGTCATGGAATAGTTGATCAATCAGTGGGAAACTCATCGAGGACGACGAAGATGGCTACGTGATGTCAGAGGAACGTGGAGTAGAAAGGGCTAGCAGATCTGGGTTCCTGCCATGTCAGGGGCACGAACTTTCAATCGTAGGAGGTTGGGATGAGATGGGTACAATTGTCATTTTCATTTTTTCTGGTTACTTGTATTATCAGGTAAAAGTTAAATTTTTTTTTTACCATCAAATCTAAACCATTGATTAATTTAATAATAAATCTAATGGTTAAAAGTGGCACTTCATCCATGTACCACTTAAAGTGCTTCATCCTAAAATCCACCCTCTTTTTATGTAATTGTTGGCGCAACCAGCAACCTTACCTTTCACATTTGCTGCTATAGAGTGGTCTCAATTTTTTTTTTGGGAGCATTGTTTTCACCAACCGTATTGGGCTGTTAATTGCAATTTTATCTGCGGACCAAATTGGACCTTTGATCACCGTTATTGTTAATAACCATGGTAATCTTGAATTTAAATCAAATGGAGATAAAAAATTGCAGTAAAATATTTTTGCTAGGTTGAAATGTCCATTTAATTATGACAGCAATATATCCATAAATTCCAGAAGTTTTCGATTCTTGTAGTTGGCAATGAATGTGATTGTGTCTGCCTAACAAAAGATTAAAGCTACTTCACTTTTACTATAAAAATTGCTGCTTTGTACATTAAAAAATAAAGAGAGAAATGGAAAAAGAAAGAAAAGTTTGCAACATTATTTTACATGCTAATAATACGGAAATGGATTTCCCGCTTTAACTGCATAACACATTTACACTTAATAACTTATATTATTTAAGGTTGATTTAATGAAAATATAATGTGAGCCATCCGATCTCAAATCAATAGTTGAGATTGTTTACTGCATGTTTCCAATCTCAACTCTGATAGTTAGTTTCTAAATTATAATGATAACTTAACTAATGGATGAATTAATACGGATAATATTTATTGGCTCTTCCTTCAAGAAAATAAGGAATCAGTTTATGGATCTATTAGGGAATATGATTTGGATAATCGAAATTGGAAGAAAAATGCATCAGTTAGAAACAACGTATGGGTTTGACTCGAAATCTACTTCAAATATAATATGGCGCTTATGGATTCATAAGAAATATATTTATTCATTTCTTTTAACAAATCAATCTGATAATACTTCAAAAGAATTCAAAGATATCTAATAAGGAATGAGACGTTCAGTCATATAACACTGCAATGATATCAATGATATACACATTGAACCAAGATTTATCAAAATTACAAGTGTAAAAGGAACTGGTTCATTCTTAATTTTTTTTAATTTCTTGAACCGATGGATTAACAAACCATGATCCCAATGCATAATGCGTAGATAGAATCACAGAAACAATCTAGCGGGACAATTTTTTCTAATAGCATACGAAAATTTTAAAAAATCTTCGAAATATGTATAAGGACCGAGCCAGAATACTTTGGTATTGTGAGAAGTAAAAACACTGTTGAATATTATATCTTGTTTGAATGGTCAAAATTCATTATTCTCTTCTTAAACAATAAGGTGTTGAGCAATTTATATTCAATTATGTTCAAATGATCAACTCGGCAACTTAGCATCATGTAATACTAGGTAGCACAGAGGAGTAAAACTAAAATCAATACGTTCACAAATAGCATTCCACTTAACATAATTAAATTGCAGTTTTCATCTAAACAGTATTCTAGTGTAGGGAAAATCCCGTAATAACAGTCAGGCACCACGCCATCTGCACTCATGCCAGCATAACTGCCTTAATAATTAAGTGTATAATCACTGCGGCAGATAAAGAACACATAAGAGAAAATATTGCAAATTTTCAACAAAAAACCATGTTCGATGATTATTGGTGCCTGCTAAATCTATCGCAAGGTACCAAACATTGTATAATCATATTGTTTAGGATGGACTCATGGGGAAGAGAGATACTGGAGACATCACTATTTGATTATCTTCATACATCAGGTTTATGTAGATATTTGATGAGTGTCTACTTTGCTTTACCTTTACCCTTTCCTTGACCTTTCTTGGCTTCTAACTTGGCTTGAACACGAGCAGCAGCTGCTGCTTTTGCTTCTTCTCTTTTCTTCTTCTCCTCCTCTTTGGCAGCAGCAGCAATCTCTCTCTGCTTCTTCAGCTCACTATTTTTTTTTTTCAAGTCACAATACACATATCATGTTGCTTGATACATCCCAAGCAAACAAAACTAAAAGTTTACACTAACTTTTGGATATGAACAGAATAAGAATATCATGTGCCACTTACTCTAGCCTAGCCCTCTCCTCTGAGACACTTCCCAGACTAGAGCCCTTCCGTGGTCTGCAGGCAACTAGCTCAACTTCAAAAATAAGTGTCGCGCTGCAAGGTAATGAAAAAATTCTATATTTGGATTTGTACATAAATGCAACTTCTAGTGACAAAAAGTATGTTTTCTGAACAAAATTTTTATGCATTTAATGAGATCAGTACTCTGGGGGAATATCTGGGGGAGATCCTGCACTGCCATATGCATATTCTGGCTTGCACGTAATTTTTGCAATTTCTCCGACCTGGTGAAACCAGCAAAAAGCATAAAAGATGAAAACCTTTATTTAAAATTATTTCAAATAAAAAACATGCTTTGTTTGACCTTCATGGTTTTCACTGCAATGTCCCAGGCCTTGATAACACTGCCCTTTCCAAGCTCAAAAGAGAAGATAGTGTTATCTTCATGCGTAGTGTCAAATATTTCGCCAGTATCAGCAAGTGTGCCTTCATAATGTACTGATAGAGATAAAAAGTATTACAACAAGAATAAAAAAGATCACGCATGCGGTGCTCCAAAATTTTGTCTCAACAAGCGGATAGAATGGAATGAGTTACAAAGCCGACTGCAAACTCACAGGTGTGATGAGTTTTATTTTGGTGCTAATTATACGTTTTTCGTAAAATTTCAAAAGCTGTAAGTTTGAACTTTGAGTCCTTTGAATTGAGTGATGCCGCAATTAACGTTCAACACGTCATGTTTTACATTAGACCTATGCTATTTTCCCAATTTATTCTTTTATTCTTTTCAAGTAATCCTACATGAAAAACCCTAATCTATCAATTTTCAAGTCTTCTTCAAAATGCATCATTCGCTTGAGGTACAGATTACAAGCCTGGAACTCAATATTTTTTATGTTGAGACTGCTTTCCTTCTCACTCTCAAAACCTATATTATTTTTAAGTTAAGCTTAAAGTCATTTAGTTTATAGAATCAAACCTTGATATACCCTACCCCAGTACCCCCTAGCTTGTAAACATTTTAATTTCTTTGCTATCCTATGCCAATTTGACCATGAATCCCAACCACACATGTTTTCTATCACCCCTGTAACCAAGTGGTCCTTGAAAAACTGATCCTTATGCAATTATATTTTAGTAAGTAAGGGCAATTCATATTAAAAGCCAAATACTTTAATAGCAAGTGTCAAAAAGAGTTCTCATATATTTTAGCCCTGAAAGTGTATGTCATATGCTAACAGATAGAAGATAAGATTGCGGAGGATGATAGATATCCTTTTTTTCTTCTAAAAACATATATAAGAGAATTTATAATAGGAATGGCTTCTAGAGCACCTAAATGACAAACAGTGATTTTACTAGATGTAAAACACAACAAAAGTATGTACCTAGATGTCCTGAATATATTTTGTCTTAATTAAAGATTACCAAATAATACAGTTCATCACTATAATTACTCTAAAGTGTTAAAGTTACTGGCAAAAGCATTACCATCAACAAGAGGAAAATCTTCTGTTGGAGCCACAGCATCAGACTTGCTTTTTCTCACAATGGTCTTGATGACTCCTCCATCACCAGTCAAGTCAATTGGATCACCCATGGTTTGCACACTGTCAACAAGCTAGATAAAAGTAAAATAAACCACGGGTAAGATGAGTATTGCCTTGGCCCTCACCAGGGTTGCATTATATCATAAAGGAATTTTCCATTAAGAAGTGCATGCAAAAAAAAAAAACATACGCATGGGAACAGGATAACACCAGAAAGAATACAAGATGACAAATAAATGGCTAAAATGTAACCCCCTTCACCTATATGTCATTTTCAAAAACCCTTATGGTTCAAAACTCAACAAACCAACTCCTTCAACATACCAAACCACGCATATTGACTCCCTAATGGTTGAATTTGCGCTACTTCGCTCAGTTTGTGAAATTTAGTGAGTCAAGTTGATAAGTTTTGAACCACAGGAAGATTTTTAACCTCTGAAATTACCTATAACTGAAGGGGTTTGTTGCATTGAAGACCAAATATATTACAATCAACCATAATCATCCCAATTCCCAGCTCCACTATGTGTAATCAGACCAATTCACAAAAATACACCAGATCATGCAATTCAGACTCGTTGACACGTTTAATCACCAATTCCTAACACAACAAAATTAAAACCAATAGTCCTATTTTTTTTATTTTGTTTGGTACAACACTACAACCTATAGTCCAATAAGACCCATCATTCATACAATTAAAAAGACTGAATTTTTAAAACATTGAAAGCATATAACAGTTGTTAGAGCAAAAGAGAAAAATCAAATACAAATCTGAAGCACTGAAATAATGGAATTGATAAAGAGTAAACTATACCGAGAGTAACCGTTTTTAGCTGAAGGCTGAAGGAGCTTCTAGAAGGAAACGGGTGAATCGGGTAACCGACCGGGTCGAGAGACAGTGATGACAGCGACGAGTTTCGGAGAAGTTGGGTGGCCATAATAAGCGTCCGATGATGCTCTCCTCCGAGATAGAGCAAAGGTCTTGAGAACAAAATCCCATTGGAATCCATACTCCCACGCGCACCATTAGCGCGTGATCTACCTTTCAAATGGAATCTCTATGCGCGTGTTTGTACGCTCTACCGGGAAGCGTGGAAGGATTACATATTATGACATGGGCTGATGGGCTTCGTCCGGGTTCAGCCCAATATATTGAAGGAGTTATTTTCTAATGAAAATGGTTAAGAAATTAAAAAAAAAAAAAAGTAAATTTTCTAGGAAAATAATATAATGAATGCACGAAAAAGTAGAGTTTTAACTTTTTCAATAAATTTTTTAATTTTTTTTTTATTTCTTAATCAATGTCATAACCTTTTCTTAAATCTTGATTTGACCTTATTATAATTCAATAATGATTGTTTTGTAATTAACTAAATATTTAAATTCAAATATTATATATAATTAGATTATAAAAATTAAACAATAAAAATATAATTTATTATGTATATAATTAAAATACATTAAGATTTCAACATATTAAATGAGCTAAAAGTGGATATACATTTACTTTCTTACTTTACACTCAAGCTAACTTTAGAGAAACATTTTCTTGAGACATATGGCTTATCTATTTTTTCTGTATACAGGTTTGATTTATTTATTAAACAAGTGAGCTTTATGTTTTTTTAAGTTACCTATTTAACCGTGTAAAATAAAAGTTAGAATTTAAAAAAAAAATGTCTATTTCATCTTACTTATTTATAACACACACATATATATATAATTAAAATTTTGTAATACATACACTAATTTATAGATTATATATTAGGATAGTGTATTTAATTCACATTAAATATAATAATTATGTTAAAAGTTATACTTATTTAAAAATTAAAAAATCGGCATATTTGAAGATCTTTATGCAATTTAAGTTGACTTTTACGTCAGGTCAAGCCTAAATAGCAAACTTAGGAAAGGTAATAATAAGTCACCTCCAAACCTACATATTGCAAAGATTTCTAACCTTATTTAAGAAAAGGAGAATGCTAGACATTGTTTAAGGAATTTAAATAAAAAATTTTGCATGGAAGAATGATATATTAAATATATTGAAAATTATTATACTTAGTTTTTCAATACAAATTTTTTTTTTGTTGATTCCTTAACTGACATCCTTAGGACACTCGTTAGTAAGATCATTAAGAAAAAGACTAACCTAACCTAATTAATTTTGTCTCCTAATTGAAGTGAGTATTTTGTGATTTGATGACTCTCATTCAAATCAATAACTTAAGTTTGTCTTTTACATTTTAATATACGAAAACTATTTCTAATAGTTAAACTCTTTTGTAGTTTAAAAAAACAGAAATGCTAATAAGTATGATAACGAATTTCATATCATGCCATTGACATTTTCTCTCTCGAGCTCTAATTTTCTCTTTTCATTTCTGATAAACAGTGATGCTATTTGATTGGTTAAAAATCAGTCGTTGGAATTCGTACTCAAATCTATTCGTAACAAATGGCATCACTATTAAAAAAAAGCTGGAAAGGGTCTGGATCCAAATTTAATATAGATTTTGAAGAAAAAAAGCTTCTTAAAAACTATCTGTATATTTTTTTTGATGCTTTATTTATTTGTATATTTTTAAATGACTTAACTTATAATAAAAAATATATATTTTATTTGGGCTTACCTCAGATCAAATAGTATACTTTGAAATATTTGGGTTTATATGAGACCCGATGGTATAAAAGGCCCAATTAACCTGTCAAGTTGGAAGATAAAAAATAGTAAAATTTATTGATACCCACACACACACACACACACACACACACACACATATATATATATATATATATATATATATATATATATATATTGGTCAATCGTACTTTAAACTACACAATCTGTAACTAGCAAGTACCAATTCACACCTAATTTGAATATAAAATAAATAAAATAAAATAAAAAATACTTAAAATTACAAATAATATATATAATTAATTCAAATAAAATTTAAAAATTATAAATTAAAAGATAAAATATTTAAATCTATAAAGAAGATATGCATAATTAATTCTAAAGTTTAAATTTAAATATTAAAAAAAATTAAGAATGACATTTGTCATTATATAAATGAGAGTGGTCAAATAGTTTGTTTTTGAATAAACCAGACATCCCGCGTACAACTGTGAAGACTAATCCTTTGAACCGGGTAGGACCACATGGACGGCAAAAGCTCTCCCCCAAAAGTTTTAACGTTGTTGTATTCTCAAGCTCGGATTTGAACATGAGATCTTGGTTAACCTGAAAGTGACCCCTGCCGTCTCATCCAAACGCCCTTGGTTGAGTGGTCTAATAGATTTAATCATTCTTAAGAATGCATACTCTAATTTAATATATTTGTGTGAATATTTTTTAAAAAAAATATTTGTCATGAAAATAAGTTAATAACCAATAGATTTGGTAGTAATAATTATTAATTAGTAAATTTGAAAGTGCATCCCAAAAAAAGAAAATAATTAAATGGAAATGAGTAAGTGATATGCTAATTTGATAGTAATAACTATCAATTAGTAGATTTAAAAATATATTAAAAATTAAAAATTTGTTTAATACAATTGACTCCATATAAGTATATAACTCATTGAGAAGGAAATATTTTGCAGAGAATGTCTTAAAATGAGTGCTCTATTGAGAGAGAGAAAGAGAGAGAGAGAGAGATTGATTAATAGTGAACAATTAGTAGTAAAATATTCAAAAATTAATGTTAGACAATCATTACACAATCTTGAACTTTGTATTATTAGTTAGAAATATCTGCCCTAAAAAGAAAAGAATTAAACTACAAAATTAAGTTTTTTTTATTGGCAAATGTATTTGTTAGATTTGTTAGAAATGTTAGTGGGTGACAGTTGAACATTCTCCCTCCTTATCACTTCACTCCTTAACTCTCCAACCTTAGAGTATCTCGAATAGAGGTTGCTTATTAAGTTCTTAAATCTATGTGACAAATAAGGAATCATTGCTTGTCCCCCCCCACTGGAGTTGATCTATGTGGCAATGTGGGTTGCTTAAAGTAAGGCATGGTTGTTTATATAAGGAACCCCAAGGATGCGTTGCTTATGAATAAAAAATTAATTTTTGCTCAAACCTCAAGGAGGAGTTGCTATTTTAAATTAAAACAAAATTAAGTGCAAATAAAAAAATATAAAAAATGTGGGTTGCTTAAGGGTTGCTTAAATGGGTACCATTCGTAAAAGTATGGTTGATTGCTTAAATATGTTGTGGCATAGTGAGGCTCACTTAATGAGAGATAAGCAACCCAAAGTGACTTGCTTAAATATTACCCATTGGAGATGCTCTTATATCCCCAAACTACAAAATTAAGTGAGTAGATTTGATAATTATAGCAATTAATTGATAAAATTTTAGTAATTATTATAATTATGGTGATTAAAAACAATTATCCTAACAAGGAGAAGAATTAAGTGAGTTGTTTTGTAAATATGCTCGGTTGTTTGCAGGGACGGATCCAGAAATTTTGACTAGTGAGGGCAAAATCATATAAATAAATATTTTTATAAAAAATATATATAAATGTGTAAGCGATAAAATAATGATATTATTATCCTTAAGCCAAAAATTGGAGATTAGAAAAATTATATCATTTTATACCAAAAAAAATTGAAGATTCCTACTCTTTACATGTCTTCATATCTTGAAATTGTTGTATGACTGCAATAGGGGCAACATTTTTTAGGGTTATATAGAGTAAATTGCAAAGCAATGGGAGTACCACTTGTTTTTTAGGGGATAAAACAAAAATTAGTTAAGATTTAATAAATAAATAAATAACATAACATGATGGGGGCAGCTGCCTCCAATGTCATATAGGTGGATCCATCCGTGGTTGTTTGACTTGTTTGTGAAATGGATTAAAAAGAAGGGGAAAAAATCTAATCTCTACGTGCTTGTTTGGGAATGCTGAATTTTTTTCATTTCAGCTGTTTTTTCGGCTAAAAAGCTGTTTCATACATAATTTATCATGTTTGGCAATTAGCTTAAATTTATAAAAAAGCTTTTTTTGGGGGGGAAAAAGCTATTTTATGTCATCTAATTTGTTTTAGCTTAAGATTGTTATGATTTGATTATTTCTTATTTTCAAAACTTTCTTCCCTATTTATCCCTACAAAACTAACTTTCACATAAATATAATTAAATTATATAAATAACTTCATACCTTTTTTCGTAATTTATTATATAAAAAACGATTTTTTTAGACCATCCAAACGAAAAAGATTATCTTGAAATCGCTTTTCAGCAAACAGAACCAAACAAAAATAGATTCTGATTATAATCGATTATCACAATAATCGATTATTCATAAATCGATTATCAGCATAATCTTTTTTTTTCAGCTTTCCTAAATACACTCTATATTTAAGGTGTTTTTAGGAAAGCAGATTTCGTTCAGCATTATGATTGAATTTGGAGCTTATTCCCCCCCCCCCCCCCCCCAAAGCTCATCTTCCATATTTACCCTTCTATCATCCTTTCCTTTGGATCACTGTCATGTGCTGATGTTTGCCCAAAAAGATGGGTAAACAAAAACCCCTTGCTGTATTCTATGTTTTTTTCTTGGCAAACTGTGTTATTCTCTTTGTTTTTTTAAATGCTTATCAAACTGAATGTAAAATGTAAAGATATAGCATATGTTTTTAGAATAACAATTAATCATGTTTTGTAAAAAAAAAAAACTATCATTAATTTAAAATCTTTTGTGGCAATTGAGAAATAAAGAATATTCAATTTTTTATAATAGAAAAATAATTGATAATAAACATGAAAAAATTACATTTCAAAAATGTCAAAAAAGCATCAAATATAATTAAAATAAATAAATAACTTCATATCTTTTTTTTTTGTAATTTATTATGTAAAAGTAATTTTTTATATCATCTAAACAAAACAGATTATATTAAAATCGTTTTTCACCAAACACATCTAAACATAAAATTTATTCTATTATAGCGCATGTTTGATCATGCGGTAGGTCTTAATTTGCCTGACGCGATTCTGGAAGAAGCTACCCATTGTAGCTTTTACAGTGAAACGTGATTTTCATTTTTTTTTTCGTGGATCTAAACATGCAAATAATCGATCATAACAATAATCAATTATATATATAATCGATTATTGAAATAATCTATTTTTCGCAGCTATCTCAAACACACACCTAATACCTTAGGCAATTTAAATACAAGTCATATTCTAGACAGTTAAATCATCATAATAATTTTAGAGTTTAATTGTTGTACACTGACAATAAAAAGTTTTTTCACACATATATTTAATAAAAAATTATCACATCAGTAAAATAATTTGACTCATAACTTAACTATCTTAAAAATCATTTATACCATAATTGGAAATTGATTGACAATATAAAAAATTTTACACTGTCCATGTATAACAAATAAACTAATAATTTTACGTCTACATGAATTATATTAGATTTCAGAACTTTGTCTTTTAATATTTAATTTTAGATTTAAATAATTTGAAAATTGAATGTGAATAAGGAATGACAATACTTAGATGTTTTTTTTGGGTGCTATGACAATACTTATATGTTAAAACTTTGAAGTAATGGCGTGGATATCGTGAGGTTGAAAATTCAAAGTTAAGTGATATAATTGTACTACAAAAATATTTGAACATATATTTATGCATAGATGATAGCTTGATAATATTTATAATGATTTTTTATATAATTGGAGGTTTTTTGATATAATTGGAGGTTATTAATTATTATTATCAAATTTATTATTTTATATATAATATAGTCACCCAATCAAGAAAGTTGTAATTGATAATCAAGACAACATTATATAATCAATAAAACTAATAACGATTTTGTTATTTACTACCCCTATAATAACAGATACGAAAATATAATTTTTTATTAAAAAATTATATTTAATAAATTAAGAATTGATATATTTAATTTTTTAATATGCTTAACAAAACCAAACTAATTATTCATTGGTGGTTATAACTTTATAATTAGGCTAATGGATAATACTGACTATATTCCGATTTGCTAAGAAAAAGAAAAAACGGAAGAGCCAGCAAGGCATATTTGACAGAAAAACCATCTCCAACCCTCGCGAGTTAACTTCAACTTGCCATTCATTCTCGAAAACCACTGCCAGCTACTGCTTGCGTGTCTATGAATTGGACACTGACAAACTTTTTTATCTGAAAAACACTTTTAATACATGAAAATATATTAGATTCAGATTAATTCAAGTTAAGCTAGAAAAATTTATTAAGGGGCAAAACTTTTTAACACTTATTATTTTTATTCATACGATTCGAACAACTTACTTAAAGAAAAACAAAGCTCCAAAGAATTAAAAATAAATAAAGTATTACAACAGATAATTATTTTTTGAAATGCAGGAAGTTTATCATATGGAATATGATAGGCGTGCGGTGATGCGACCCTTGACCATAGGTGGACCTATGTGCCTAAGGTTAGGTTATGCCCAAGACAATAACGCTATTTCTTCTCCTCTTCTAACGGGCCCACCCACATTTACCCACGAGCTCTTGGAAACTTCTTGTCTTCTAGATTGGTAGTTTGGGGCCCGCCTTACCTTGGGTTTTACTGAGAGCTAATGGGAAAAAGAATTTTATTATTTTGAAAATATTAAATATGATATTAAATTTCTTTTATTTACATTTATATAAAATTTATTTATTTTATCGATGTGTGGTTTGTCCGAATGGTAAATGACTTAGACATCTTATGTAAGTTGTTAGGTGTTCGAATCTTGAGTCTTATGTATGAAGAAAACATGGTTAGGAGGGAAGAACCCATTTTGTGTACCCAACAGGTTCCAACGAAGATTAGTCACTATTAATGATGGTGGATATTTCCTACCTATATCACGATTATCAAAAAAAAATTATTTATTTTAATTTTATATAAACATATAATATTATTTAATTTCACTGGTGTCCGATGAAGTATTAAATTTGGGTTACAAAAGACCATTAATCCATTACTGAATCAAAAATTGGTCCACCACTTCTAAGGGATAGCTGACCCTCCCTACCCACGGCCTATTTGCTATCAAGGGTATCTATCTTTGGGCTTCATTAATTTACTTCGTCTGTGGGGCTATCTCCATTTTATTTTGAATTTAATAAAATAATCTATTTGTACATGTTTCTTTTATCTTGTTTATAAAAAAAAACATGTTTCTTTTATCTTTGAATTGCGATTTAAAGATGAATTTTACTTAAAAACTAATTTTGAATTAAAATTTTACGAGCAATTTGTTAAGATCACAAAATATATATTAAGCGATTTTTCAGCTCAAAAAAATATTAGATGATTTTAAATATACATATTAAAACAAGTGAATCACAAATGACGAGTGTTGACTATAAAGTGATAATGAAAAACTTTTGGAGTGCATACGAATTTAGCGAAAGTTGCAAAAGCCGAAGGAAACTTTGATGGTTGATATATCCAATTTTTCTATGCTACGCTTAATTAAAAAAGCAACGCAAAGTAAGTTGCCAATTTTTTTTTTAATTAAGGTTTAAAAAAATTAGGGTTAGTTGTCTCTCTCTCTCCGCCTTTCTTCTACTCATCTTTTCCTTCTTCCTCATCCGTCGGAGGGGATGGTTTTGGATCATTTGTTGGCTGGAATCACCTTTATACATCTTTTTTCTCCCTTTTTATTTAAATAAGTGATTTTTTCACATAGATCTGATTTTTCTTTCATGTTTTTCCGTGATTTCGTCATCTGAGTTCGGCGTTGTTTTGTTCGTCGTCTTGGTATGATGTTGTTTGGTTTTCAGTTTTGGTGCGACATTATTTGATTCAAATTGGCAGATCAGCTTCAATCCATTATAGATTCAATCAAAACTTGGGCGTCAACGTTACAGATCCGGATGCATGAATATTCCGGTCACTTTGATTTTGTCACATTTGTAGGCATTTTGCTGTGTTATGCTATTAACTTGGGTGTTGTGAGTTTGTTCGCAGATTCATCATTTTTGATTTTTAGCGATGTTGAATTTGTGTTGTTTTCGATATATTTTACCAATTTGAATGAATGAATATCTTTTTTAGTCCAAAAAAAAAAAAGTTGACAATTTTTTTGGTTTCCCATTAGTAAGTTGACAAATTAATTATTTTACAAAAAAAATAATAACAAGCGGATGGAGAGGGAGAAAAGTAGGACCGTGTAATAATTATGGAATAGGAGCTATCAAGTTTTGTTTTTGGTGGATTAGGAGCTATCAATTAATTATTAGGAGTGCTGAAATCCCATAATAAATCAGATGAGTATGTTGTTGGATATCTTTCAACGAACTAGACAGAGATGGATGGAAGTGGGGGCAATGGTTAATGATAGAAGAGCATTGCTTTTTTGACCATAATTTAGATGGAAAATAACCTTTTTTAAAGTAAGTAACTAAGGTCGCATTTATTTTTAAATTATTTAGTGATTTGAAATTTTTATACATTTTGTCACATTAAGAGTAAATATATTATTAGTTTACCAAAAAAAAAGAGTAAATATATTATTATTTATTCATTTTTTTAAAAAAAAATCAATTTAAAGAAGGTTTTTTTTTATACTGAATTTAAAGAAGTTTTAACTGATGAAATATGTAGAACATTCAGATCATATTATATATAATATACATCCCTAGCACATTTGCTTAAAGGCCATAATTAGCTTAGCAGAGTAAAAAATGCGGGGAAGAGGTGATAACAAATACCATGCTCACTCACCATTCCGTTGTTTCCATCATGTATGATTTCACTCAGTACAAGTCAAATGATACTTAATGCTCCAAATCAAATTCAAATATCGGTGGAGATTTCAGAAATCATCCGACTAGAAGTGGATTTAGATGTGGGAAGATTGTGCTTTTACTTTTTTCTTAATCAACCTATTGCATTTCGGGCCCTTCTAGGCTTCAATCATGTAACCATTTTTTCTTTTCATCCTTTTTCATTTTTGTTGTATCGGGTGTCCTTTTGGCACGCCAAACAAAATCCCAATCATTAACATTGAAACTTAATCCAATATTTTGAGAATAATGCTTCTTTGATTGCGAACAAAGTGCATCAAAAGAAGGCTTTCGAGGAAAAGCAAAATCTCCCCCTTGACCAGAAAAAACAACAACTTAGACTACGTCTATAGATACAGCAGAAAACCGATAAAGCATACAGAGAAAGGAAATTAGGTAAAGCAAAGTGGGGAAGAACATATGGGGCATTGAACTAATTAAGTTATAATAAGTTAATAACGTAGCCCAGAACGAAATATGAACCTCCGAATTTGTCGCTAACACAAGTTGCTTTCTATCCATTTTCATTTAATTAGACAACAAAGGGACCCCAAAAAAAAAAAATTCATTCTATTATACTACCACGAGAAGAAACTCCCATCTTATTGAAGTTCATTTCTATTAGAAAAAAATAGCTCACACGACATTTTGTTCATCATATTGAAGGGAAATATGGGAGCACACTTGACTCTATAGTCAACACCGGAAACGTCTTATTTATTTGAGACAAAGGCTAACTTATGTATTAATAAAAAAAAATGCTAACAAGCACCAAAAACAAATGCTAACTTATGTTCTTAAACAATGGTTAAGAAATTAAAGATTACAAGTTTTTGTTCAAAAATATGATTTTGAATTTCAATAAATTAAATACATTACTTATCAATAAAATCTTTTTATCTTTAATTCCTTAATTTATGTCTACTAATTAGTAAGCCCTTTATTTTATTATGAAAATAAAATACTTTTGTTGAATTTTTTTGGTCTGAGATCCTCGATATTCGAAAATCACATTAGACTCTGATTAATTCGAGTCGAGCCAGAAAGACCCATTTAAAGGAATAAAACTCTCCCAACATTTATTTTTTTCATTTATAAGATCCGAATCCGAGATCTTACTTAAGATGAATCAGACATCTAGCCACTTGGACCAACATGCGGCGCAATGTTGGTTCTTTGCTGAAATTGTTTTGGTCGGTTGCATTTTGCATTTACAACAATTTGATAGCATAGTTTTCATCACTAGAATTGATAAGTCACGGTTCACAAGATTGAACAGTTTTTTTTTTTTTTTTTTCTAAAACAATAAGTCTAATTTTATTTAGTTTCTAATTAATAATCAAAACTCATCATTCCTCTTGTTGGTTTATTTAATAAAGGATAAATAGAAGCTTGTATTACAATAAGAGTTTGAGTTCCTTCTATAATAAGAGGCTTCACCTCTTAATTTATCTAATGTGAGACAAATATGAACTTTATAATACAATAAAAAATTTGGGTTCGATTTATAATAAGAATCCTCACCTCTTTTCGTTTTACTTATTTGATGAGAGACTATTATATATATATATATATATATATATATATATATATATATATATATCCCAATTCAATCCTCATTGAATCTTATGAAAACATTGGTTAAATGTGAAGCACACTCCCATTTTGGTATGTTCACCTACCTCTGTTTAGCTGCAAATAACAAAAGAAACAAGTTTTCAATTCAGTGGCTGTATCTGCAATATACAGTACTTCACAAGGCCTGTGACATGTTTTTAACGCTTGTCAAATAGTTTTGTTTTTAGAATTCAGAAATCAGTTGTGTAACTCCCTAAATAAACAATTATGTTTAAGGAGATTATAAATAAAATGCCTCAAGACTCATTAAATGTAAAAAGGTTAAAAAAACAAATGTTAACTAATGCTCTTACTATATTATTTAAGAAATCAAGTTTCACCATGGAAGTTATATATTTATTATTCTCAGAATTAATATATTTAACTTTTCTATAAAAATAAAATATTTTTATGAATTTCTTAACCAATATCTTACGCATTAACAAAAAAAAAAACCCCACCAAAACCGCATTTTATGAGTATGCCTTCTGCTCTATCTGTTTTATAGTGTATGCAGTTAACTTTTTGTATATTGATTAAAAAATTATTAAATATATTTTAAATTTTAGAAAAATATAATTACAATTGAGTAAACATATATATAGCAAGAGACATATTGTCAACTTTGGGTTGAGCTGGATTTGAACCTGCATAAGTATATTTGCCAACAAATTTAAAGTTTATTTCCATTAAAAATCAATTTCGATCTTTGTTAACTTATTCAGTTGAGATTATTCTCACCACAAACGTGATAAAAATGAGTCTCAATGCAATTATTTCGAAAGCTGTGTGAGAGTAACTTTATTTCAACATAACTTATAAACGTGATTTTACTTTTGCAAAATCTAAAACAAACATAAGCTAACTAAATATTCACAATTGACATACTTTTGCAACCATACATCCCAGCTGTCTCTTAAGTTTTTCAAGGTATCCTATGTACATAACTGCAGAGACTAATCCTCGAGGTATTGAGCGACATTGAAAGATTGAGCTCTCCCAACCAGATTTTTTCTACACATAAGAGTCAGGATCGAACCTCTGACCTCTTGCTTAAGGGGCTCGAGCTTATTCCACTCGGACCAACCACATGTTGGTATTCCTGTTGTCTCTTTAGAGGAGAGATGCCTTCAATTTTTTTTAAAAAAGAGTTTAATTTTAACTTATTGTGAGTATACAAAAATTTACACCCTCAACTTTGTAACTTTAGAGTTAATTATGATAAGAGACAAATATTTTTAATGATATTACAATTTATGATTAATTGACGCACTAATATTGCATACCAATTAATTTTTTTAAAAATAAGTATTAGATACTTTTTAGTATTTAATAAATTAAATATTATATTTTATACTTGTACTCTTTTTTTTTTTTAAATTAGTGCTCTATAAAAGAACCACTTAGGATTTTATCATTTTTGTTTATATTTATTTATAGTTTTTTATTTGTAAAAAAGTTGTTATAATTTGTTTAGAATGTTTTTTAAAAAGTTCATTAGGGCTTTCTTTGTTTTTTGTGTGTGTGGGAATCAATGGTGTCCTCCGGCCGACAATCGGAGACTAATTCCTTTTGAAGCGGATAGATCACGAAAGTGAATATAACCTCTTTTAACAAATTTTTTTTCATACACACCATAAGAATCAAACCCCTGATAACATGTTAAATTATCACTTTTTAAAACTATAACTGTAGAATTATATAATTTTACAAATTCAAAGTTTTCTTATTAATAAATCATATTATGACATCTTATTTAAAGATGTTATAAATAAATATTTTAATTATGAGTCTTCCTAATGAGTATCATAAGGACATTGTTTAAGAAATTAACAAAAATAAAGTTTGTATTGAAAAACTAAGCGAAACACTTTTTAATCTATTAAATATATTATTTTTTCATAAAAAGTTTCATTCCTTGATTTCTTAAATAATGCCCTAAAAATATTTGTTAGCATTTTTCTTTAATTATTGTACAAATAAAACAACTCTAAGTTATTATTAATATAATTTTTATGCGTGTAAAATACAATAATGTCTTTGCGTGAGTAAGAGTCCATGTTTGGTTCTCTCCTCTCGTGTTGCCATTGTCCACAACTCAGCATCAATGCAACTGCCAGCCTGCCATTCCCAATGCCCCAAACTAATATTTTTACTTAAAGAATTTTTTTTTTTTTTTTTTTGTGAAACTAAAAAAGAAGCTACTTTTATTTACTTCCTAAAGTTTTTTTTTATTTACTTTTTTTATTTACTTCCTAAAGTTTAACGGTATACTCCATGTTTCAAAATAATTATCAATTTAAAGAGTAAATATATCATTTTGGAAGTTATTTTGAAAAATAAGGACTTATTAATTATTTTTTATTTTTATTACTTAACTATGGAAAAGAATAATTTAGTAGAAAATAATTATATTTTTAAAAATGTAGAGTACTTAATAAATTTTAATTTATATATAAAAAATTTTAAACTATGATTTGATTATTTCGGTGCAGTTGCCAAGTATGGGCATTAATATTTTCATCAAATGATTACTTAATTATTCAACAAAAAAAATGATTACTTAATTTATCTAAATGAAGTAATGTTTAATTCCCGAATGCAATTCAATAATTCACTCACTACTCACCTCACTATCCCAACTTTTTTCTTTTGGACTGGAACTATCCCAACTTAATTTATAATGAAATATATAAAAAAAAGCAACAAACTAAGGGAAATTTTTGGGAATAACCCAAAAAAAAAATTTATTTTCCTAAATACCCCCTTTTCCCCATTATATACATAAATACCCCCTTTTTTTTCCTTTCACTTTCCCCTCCCTCTATTCACGACTTCCCACTTTCTTCTTTTTAATTTTTTTTTTTTTTTATGTTGAGAAGTCGGGTTTGGTGGAACCGACTTCTCAATAGACAGTTAAAAAAAATTTTCATTTCATAGGTAGGAAGTCGGGTTCTCTAAACCCGACTTCCCATAGGAAATTTTTTTTTTTTTTCGAATTTTTTAAAAAATACGAATTTTTTGGTTTTTTTTTATTTTTTTGGATTTTTATTTAAATTTAATTGGTTTTAGAGTTTAAAAATGTGTGATTAATTTTTTAATTAACTAATAGTGTTGGATGTTAATTATATGATATCAATAATCGTTTTATGATTTCAATATTTAATTTTATGAAATTTTAATAAAATTTAAAGATTTTTAGGGTTTAAAAATGTGTGATTAAATTTTTTTTAATTAAGTAATTGTATTGGTTGTTAATTATATGATAACAGTAATCGATAATGCGATAATAAACATCAATTAAAATTTATAACAAGAAACTATTACAAAAACTCGTGAGAACGTTGCTAAAAATATTGCATATATAATTTATCATATAAACGTGAGAACGTTGCTAACTGTGTGCTCAAGTGTGCAGATTGATAAATCAAAGATAAGTCTTTATAGTTTAATGACGGTAAGGACTGCACGAAGAGTCCAATGATATCAAAGGAAGTTATATAAGTCCAAAGCTTAAGCACGTCCAACATATCTCAATGAGCAAATATCTTACAAGTTGAAGCTAAGTAGCTGAACAAGGAGAATATATCTTAAGAATATAGTAAATGTTCTACGTCCAATATAATGAAGTACATATTCCAGGAAAACAAAGACTGAAGGTCCGACGTAACACTTATAAGGAAAGAAGCTATGAAGGTAAAAAAGATATCAATGGTCAGAAGCAAGATTTGACATATTATGTGATAAACTTATCCAAATAAGATGATCTTGGTCTCGTTGGAAAGATAAGAGAAAGATCTACATCTTTTATGAAGAAGTCGAGATCTTAATCAATCTCTTTCGGGGTGAAATTTTGTCTACAAGTTGGAGACGTAATGTTGTTCCTGACAGCCAGACCATTCATGCTTCCAATGGAAATATCTGGAGCTGTAGGTGTCCAAATTGGACTCAACACAGTTTGCGTCCGATGTAATTGGACTCAGCATAGTCCGATGTAATTGGACTCAAGACAATTTGCGTCCGATATAATTGATAGTCCGATGTAATTAGACTGAACACAGTTTGCGTCCGATGTAATTGGACTCAACACAGTTTGCGTCCGATGTAATTGATAGTCCGATATAATTGGACTCAACACAGTTTGCGTCCGATGTAATTGGACTCAGCATAGTCCGATGTAATTGGACTCAAGACAATTTGCGTCCGATTTAATTGATAGTCCGATGTAATTGGACTCAAGACAATTTCCGTCTGATGTCATTGGACTCAACATGGTCCGATGTAATTGGACTCGAAGAAATTGGCAAACTCTAATTTATTTTGTATTACAAAATATGTTAGTAAAACATCTCTGATTCATCTCAATGTTCCTTGAACATATTCAGAAAAGAGTTTTTGGTGTTGGTTATCTGTTTTGAAGAAAAGTTTTTAAAATTCCCACATCACCCAATTCACCCCCTTCTTGTGTGATGGTTGCTTGACCCAACATACTCATCCGATGCAATCTCGTCCGCTCCTTTACGTCGGTGCAATCTCGTCCGCTCCTTTACCTGGCGCAAAGGACAAAGCTAATTATGATGCCCTGACGCGTGCACAGTGACGTTTACTCCCCCGATGCAATCTCGTCCGCTCCTTTACCTGGCGCAAAGGACAAAGCTAATTATGATGCCCTGACGCGCGCACAGTGACGTTTACTCCCCCGATGCAATCTCGTCCGCTCCTTTACCTGGCGCAAAGGACAAAGCTAATTATGATGCCCTGACGCGCGAACAGTGACGTCTACTCCCCCGATGCAATCTCGTCCGCTCCTTTACCTGACGCAAAGGACAAAGCTAATTATGATGCCCTGACGCGCGCATAGTGACGTCTACTCCCCCGATGCAATCTCGTCCGCTCCTTTACCTGACGCAAAGGACAAAGCTAATTATGATGCCCTGACGTGCGCACAGTGACGTTTACTCCCCTGATGCAATCTCGTCCGTCGATTTCGTCGGTGGAATCTCGTCCGCTCCTTTATTGATGTCTATTAATAGAACTTCACTCAGCCTCACTCAACACTACTGACACTTCACTCAGCCTCACTCAACATTACTCACTTCCTAAGTCATGAGTTCCTCATTTGCCTTTCTTTCTGTCTATTACAATGGACAAATTGTAATGGACTGCCCAGAGGGTGTGATGTTTCAATGCGACCATCCAAAGTTGATGAAGGTGAAGACCAACATCAAACTTGGTCAATTGAAGCAGTTTATACAGAGGAAGATACAACTCGACAACAACAAGAGGGTAGTCGAAATTGTTTATCGATACCCTACATCCATTGCTCAAGGATATGTCCGATACCAACCGCTAAATCTTGAAGGAGATGATGATGTACAGTTGATGTTCGACATGTTCGACAACTGCAGAAGCCTCGGCGTTTCTACCATTGAGCTATACGCAAAGATGGAGGATGTGTCCGATCTTGTCCCCCAAGCCATTGATCTTAATGCCCCAACACACCCCTTCCACACATCATTTCCTCAAACAGAAGACTACCACGTATCTTTTCCTTCATCCTCTGACTACCACCCATCTTTTCCTACTTCCTCAGCCTGCCACTCTTCATTTCCTCAAACCCAAGACTACAACTCTTCATTTCCTCAGACCCAAGACTACACCCCATCATGTCCTCAGACCCAAGACTACAACTCATCATTTCATCAGACCCAAGACTACACCCCATCATGTCCTCAGACCCAAGACTACAACTCACCATTTCATCAGACTCAAGACTACAACCTATCATTTCCTCAGACCCAAGACTACAACCCGTCCTCGTCTCATGATATCCCCGTCACTGTTGTTGCCGGTTTCCACCACGAAGAAGTCGGTGATTTCAGTGAAAATGAAGACAACGATCTTGCCCTGTCTGGCGACGACGACGATGATGTGGACGACGACGAACCTGTCGTTGTGCCCTTATCAATTGCACCTGCTTATGACCCACCGTCACACATGCATACCTTGAACTTTGACCAAATGAATGAGCCTAGTGAATTCGGGCACACATTGACCCGCCAGAACTTACAGTCATTCGATACGATGGGAAACCTGGTAGTAGGGATGAAGTTCCCTACTAAACAAGCTTGCATGTCCGCGATTAAGCACTTCCATATCAATCGCTCTCTGGATTTCTCGGTAGTGCAATCTGATCAGGCGAGATTCGTCGCCAAATGCCGGATTGATGGATGCATGTGGAGATGTAGAGCAGCATTGGGAAAGAAGAGCCAAATTTGGGAGATCCGAAAACTGGGGGCGGATCACACATGTGCATCAGCAACTCTTTCACAAGATCATCGCAAGCTTGACAATAACCTAATTTGTGAAAGTATCAGGGGTATGGTTCAAAAAGATCCATCAGTAACCGTGCCAGTGTTGATTGCACACATACGAGCAACATACTCGTACACCACCACGTACAGGAAGGCATGGTTAGCTAAGCAAAAGGCTATTGAACTGATCTACGGGAACTGGGAAGAGTCATACAATCAACTACCAAGATGGCTCCTCACAATGCAACAGTTTGTTCCAGGAACAATCGTAGAGCTAGAGACACTGCCGGCCTACAACGGAGTGCAACTAATTCGTGATAAGCGAATATTCCATCGAGTGTTTTGGACTTTCAAACCGTGCATTACTGGCTTTGCGTTTTGCAAGCCCGTTGTGTCCATCGATGGCACCTGGTTGTATGGAAAATACAAGGGGACCCTTTTGATGGCAATTGCTCAAGATGGGAACAACCACATATTTCCTATAGCCTTCGCCATAGTCGAGGGTGAGACGGCGGACGCCTGGTATTTCTTTCTCCGAAACTTGAGAGGGCACGTCACACCCCAACCTGACATATGCTTGATTTCGGATAGGCATGAATCAATTAAAAGTGCCTTTCGGCGAGTAAACAGTGGATGGTCGCATGTTTATTGCATTCGACACATAGCCCAAAATTTCATGAGGCAATTCAAGAATGCGGATATGCGAAAGCAAGTTGTTAATATGGGTTGGTAGTGCATTCATTTATATTATTATTAATTTTTGTTTCTTTTCTCTTCATATCAATTTGGAACTTAGTTTATTCTGACTCTTCAGGATACGCCATGTCATATCCGACGTTCAATTATTACTATAATGCTGTCAAAGAAGAAAACGCAGAGGCCGTAAGGTGGTTAGACAGTATCCCTAAGGAAAAATGGACTCAAGCATGGGATCAGGGGAAGCGTTGGGGACACATGACAACCAATCTTGCTGAGTCCATCAACGGCGTACTCAAGGGGACGCGAAATCTACCAATCACTGCGATAGTCCAAACAACCTATTATAGGTTGGTTAGTCACTTCGTCAAGAAGGGAGAGAAACTGCAGGCAATGATCAGATCCGGCCGTGTTTATACCGAGATTCTCACTAAGGCCATTGACGAAGAACGAGCCGCATCCAACTCTCACGAAGTCATTACTTTTCATAGGGACAAGCAAGTTTTCTCGATCCAGGAAACAGTACAACCACGCGAAGGCCGACCTGCAGGGAGATTTAGGGTGAAACTACTTGAAAAGTGGTGTGACTGTGGAAAATTCCAGGCATTTACACCTCCCATGCTCACATGTCATCGCTGCTTGTTCGTCTGTTTTTCATGACTACATGTCGTATGTGGCTGATAAATACAAATTGCAGTCTGCATTCAACGTTTACAACGAAGAATTTGGCGTGGTACCCAACGAAGCTTATTGGCCACATTATGATGGAGTTGAGGTGTGCCACAATCCTGCCATGCGAAGAGATCCACGTGGTCGTCCACAGTCTACTCGCATTCGTACTGAGATGGACCTCAGGGAAAGGGGTCACCCAAAATGTTGTGGACTTTGTCGACAACCAGGGCATACAAGGAAGAACTGTCCTCACCGTGCTGGAACTTCTACGCAACCATAGCGTAGAAATCAGGCACTATTAATTTCAGTGTACGAGTTTTTGTAATAGTTTCTTGTTATAAATTTTAATTGATGTTTATTATCGCATTATCGATTACTGTTATCATATAATTAACAACCAATACAATTACTTAATTAAAAAAAATTTAATCACACATTTTTAAACCCTAAAAATCTTTAAATTTTATTAAAATTTCATAAAATTAAATATTGAAATCATAAAACGATTATTGATATCATATAATTAACATCCAACACTATTAGTTAATTAAAAAATTAATCACACATTTTTAAACTCTAAAACCAATTAAATTTAAATAAAAATCCAAAAAAATAAAAAAAAAACCAAAAAATTCGTATTTTTTAAAAAAATTCGAAAAAAATAAAAAAAAAAATTTCCTATGGGAAGTCGGGTTTAGAGAACCCGACTTCCTACCTATGAAATGAAAATTTTTTTTAACTGGCTATTGAGAAGTCGGTTCCACCAAACCCGACTTCTCAACATAAAAAAAAAAAAAAAAAAAAGAAGAAAGTGGGAAGTCGTGAATAGAGGGAGGGGAAAGTGAAAGGAAAAAAAAGGGGGTATTTATGTATATAATGGGAAAAAGGGGGTATTTAGGAAAATAAATTTTTTTTTTGGGTTATTCCCAAAAATTTCCCACAAACTAAGGATGAGGATGATAAAAAGGAATAAAACATAAAAAATGCCCCTTGTAGAAGATAAGAGGGTCAAAGTGGTCCATGCAGTGGTCAAAGAACTCAACTCAAGCTTTCAGTTGCAGGACAGTTTTGTCATTCACATTACAAATAATGAAAATGGATAAACTCGTGTCAAAAGTAAACAACGCCTCCAGCCTCCGGCGTCACAGCACGACGAAACAAGTTCGAAACTACACCTGCCCGTGATGCCATTGCAACCATCTCAGTTCTTCTAGAGTAACGTTAATTTTATATCCAAAACTTTACATAAACAATTTTATTTATATTAAATTTATAATATTATTATAAAAAAAACTAATTAAATAAGGATCGTACAGACTATTATTCTAAAACCATTGATAAAGAAATAGAAAAAAATTTCGTATTAAAAAATCAATATAAAACATTTTAATGAATTAAATATACAATTTTCCGATTTAAAGTTTTTTTTCTAATCTGTTTAACTAGTATGACATTTGTTAACATTTTTCACTAAATAATTCTTTCAAATGACTTTGAAGCATAATAATTAAGAAAACAAAAACTTTTCCCTAATAAAGGCATATTCAATGATATAACCCATTAATGGGCAGGTTCTAGGGTGAGCGGCTTGCTAATGTCGCTCACCGTGAGAGATTGATTTTAACCGTTTGATATGGAAAAAAAAATATTTGAATGGTCGAGATGAAGGCAGGCTACTAGTTTAGTCGGTTTCCTCATACCAACTCAACAACCTCAGCTCTTCGACACCAACCGCCTTGACCCATGTCGTCGACACCGTACACCGCCTCTTGCGTGAAGCCCCCCTCATTCCAATCTGCCAACATTGCTATATCGCACCATAGCGTCGTGATAAGCCAAAGTAGCGTCATGGTTACAACAGAAGCAGGAAAAGCAGCATTACCTTGCACCCCTTTCTAATACCCAGGATTAGGTCTCCTCCTTGAATCACCAAGACCCAGTTGCTCCAAAACCTGTTCTTTAGGAATCTCCATTGTACCTTGAAAGAATAAACCCTAAACATATAAGAGAACCCCGATTCATGAACCTGAACCTGCGTTCCAAAAGAAATGAACCCCACAAGAGCATTGTCGGGTAATAATCCAATTGCATGTCGAAGTGCACATTTGACGAACTCCATCTCCTTTTTTTATCATACAACTATCGAGAATGAAGAGGAAAACAAGTGAAATAGAAGGAGATTGAAATTGATCAAAGGAATTGGGATTATTAGAAGTGAGACGAAGGAAAGTGTATTCAACATTGGTTTCAGGGAGGTTGGTTTCAGAGATAGCGTTGTGATGAGGGGGAAATGGTTGCGTTGGTAGGAAAAGGGGCAAATCCAGATCTTGGCGATGAAGTCGACGCACGAGAAAGAGTTGAGTGGGGAAGAACAGATCTTGCAGCGGAGTGGAGCATAAGGGGGGCGAAGGATGTCAAGGTGGGGATGAATCAGGAGATGGTAGCGGCGAATGGGAAGGGGTGGTGGTTGGGGTGAGATTGTCAAAATGGAGAAACTGCCAGAATCGAATTTTCTAGAAGAGGCCAAAGAGGTGGTGAAGTCGAAGAAGATTGGTAATGCGTTATTTTCCATGTGAATCTCTAAACTAAAGCCCTGAAGTTTTTTATTTGTTTACTGGGGTGAGTGGTGGGTGGCGAGGGAAGGAATGGTGGTGGGGTGAGTTGAAGGGGGAGCTGGTTGGGTGCTTGGAAGGGGTGTTAAGGAGGTTAAGGGAGGGAAGGAGGAGGAGATAAGGGAGATGATGCCGATGGTGAGAAAAAGAAAAGAAAGAGAAGAAGAGAGAAAATGAAACATACTCTAGCCGATAATTTTAGGTCTCTCACCATGAGAGACTTTCGAAGTTGCTCACCCTAGAAAAAACCCCATTAAAGTTACTTTGTTTCTCTTTTATAAATCCTGTAATATCACATTATCATTTTTATTTTATTTTATATTATTTTAAACAATTTTATATTTCAATGATACAACTCTTAAAAATTCATTAAATGAGTCTCACAAGTTATCACATATATTATTTCCAATTACTTTTGTTTTTATTTAAAATATTAACTTATTTATATTTTTTCTCTTTTTATCGATGATTTTTATACAAAAATTTGTTTCTATAATCGATCCTCCTTATATTTGACATCCATGCAACCCAACTTATCCTTAATTTGGAGTTGCTCTAACATTATCTGGGATTTTTACAAAAGTAGTGTAATTTGATTGGAAAAATACAGAAGTAGTGTAAAATTTATAAAAATAACGTGATTGGGGTAAGTCGTGATGGAAATGCACGACTTACACATCAAAGTTGTACATCTAACATACGATTTTGTTTTATATTGTTTAAATTAAAAAAAAATCTTAATTACACTGAAGTCGTAGAGATAGAATACGACTTTTGTTTTTTCAAATTTTTTTTTGAGGAAGTCGTATATGAAGAATACGACTTCCATGAAATTTTCACCTACGACTTGTGCAACTTTTACAAAAAAAAGTTAGTCGTGGATTGTATCCATAACTTCAGTACAATTAGGATTTTTTTTAATTTAAACAATATAAAACAAAGTCGTTTGTTAGATGTACGATTTTGATGTGTAAGTCATACTTCTCCATTACGATTTATCCTAATCAGGTTATTTTTATAAAATTTACACTACTTCCATATTTTTCTAATCAAAATACAGTAAGTTGGTAAAAAAGCCAACATCACCGTGTTGTCTTTAATAAACCATCACAATATTTGGGCACCGAAATTTTTAGTGTAAAATTTGTTGCTTGTTGCCTATTTGGGCGTTCCAAGTTGCGACTCTCTCTCTCTCAGTCTCACACGTATCTGTATAGTACTTAAATTTAAAAAAATTAAATTAAATTAGTTCTCAACCTCCATCATTTAATTCCCATTCAAATAACTGCAGAAAAAGATTAAATAAAGTAAACTACAATGTTGCGTCAGCCTAACTAAGCACATTCAGATCTAGCTTACCTCACCTCACCTCAGCTGCAATGGTTTGAAACTTTGAATGGAATCTCTAAGATTTGAGATCTCAAACACCCGTCACTTCTTCTTCAATCCCAAAGAGCAACGGCACCCACAAACAGAAATTAAACTCAAAGCTTTAAAAATGAGAAATATAACTTGAATTGAGAATTAAAAATAAAAATAAAAAAGAAAGAAAGAAAAGAAAGACGAAACAAGAAGGAAAGGGAAAGTGAAAAGTGTTACGTCCAAGCTATATCTCAATCAAATTCTTAATTCATTCAAATATCCTTTCTTCTATTCTCAGATAGACCAGAAAAATCAACAAGTAACAGCATGAACATGACCCTTCCTTCATTGATGGAGCTTCAAAACCCCTTGAAATTTCTAGCCAAGAAAAATAAAAGATAATTTTTATGTACAGGTATATCTCTTCCTCTTTTGATTGATGCCAAGAAAAAGTTCAAACTTGCCTCCATCTTTTTTGTGGGAAGAGGAAGTAGAAAGAAGAGGGGGGACTCAACAAAAAAGAGAGAACACGTTTTAGCTCTCTCAAGAATCAAGATCACTTTCTGTTTCCCTTCAGGAATCACTGTAGTCACGCCAGCATATGAGCATTGTTACACAGCGCCTCATGATGTAGAAACGTGCCCTCTGCTCCTTCACCAACCTAGCACACTTCCTAGCAAAAGCACACTTCCTCTGTGTAGAGTTCTTGATGAAAGGAGTCTTTGAGCTTGAACATCTACTCCTGGATGACCCTTCCTTCTTCGACAACTTCCACTTCTCATCAAAGTACAAGGGTGGTGCTGATGATGGTATTTCACTTTCCATCTTGCTACTACATGTGGAAACAGCAGAAGCCATGGAGAGAACAAACAAAGAAAAATTGCTGTGCTTTTTTATTTTGTTTTTGTCTTTGGGGTGTGAATGAGATGAAGCAGAACAGAGAAAAAACAGAACAAGAAAGAAATGAAAAACTGTGGGCAGTGAATTTACTCCAGAGACTGAAATCACTGAGGAAAGGGTGAGGGTTATCAGTATTTATAAGGGGTTAGATTGCAAAAACAGGCGTAGCATATGGGTGTGTCGTGTGTGGCAGTGGGTATCACCTGGTTCCTCCTTTGCCTTGAGAGCCCCACCACTATTTTTCTAATGATAAGTAAATATATAATATTTTTTATTTTTATTGAAAAATTATTATTTTATTATATTATTTTATAAATATTAAAATTTGGCTACCTAAAGTATTATTATGGTGAGGTGGGTTCCCAAAGCAGACGTCAGAGGTGAAAGGGGGAGACGAGAATTGAATGCACCAAATCTTACACTGATACTCTTTGTTTATTTTCGTAGGGAGAAAGTAATTAAAGAAAAAACCAGGGGTGCATAGAAAAAGGAGGGAGATACGTTTTAGTGCGGTGGGGGTGGAAGTAACTGTAAAATTGTGTGAGAGTCTGAGACTGAGAGAACTTTGTCAGCATTTGGGAAAAGATTTTACAGAGGATAAAATTGGACATACAGCTTTTATGAAAGTGAAAAAATAAATTTGTCATTGGGAAAGCTTGGTGGTGAAAAAGGCCATTTCATTTTTCCTTTGAGGGCTAGAAATACCCAATGCAGAGGAGATTCTAAGGAGTGGGGGACCATGGAGTTTTTCTGTTCCTGTTCACTAATTTACTTGTATGATGTGGAAACCACTTTTACTTCTACTGTGGACAGATAAAGCTCTCTTGTCTGTTACCATGCTTGTGTTTTTTTCTTCAAAAAAAGGCTGTTATTTTCTCAGTGGAATTTAAGAATCTCGCAACATAATTCTGTTTTAGGACATGAGGTTTTTTTTATGCTCATTTGTGTGTTTTGGCTGTTTTATAAAAAAAAAATTGGTACTACATAATCACATTTGTTTTTGTTAAGTAGAAAGATTAAAAAAAAAAAGCAAAACTAACTTTAAAGAAGGAACATAATCCTAATAAGCATCTAGTGATGAAGTGACAAGGAGATTCTTGTTGAAAATTGTCATACTTTATTTATTAACATGGTTTTTCTTCTCCTAAAACATGATTAACAAAATCACCTCATACTCAAGTTTGTTTTAGATTCTTGATATGGGAAATCACATTCAAGAATCTTATTGGTTAGTAGCTTTTGAAAAACTTATCTTGGAACTCGATTTTTTCTTATTTGCGGCGAGAAAAATCTGAAACAAACAGGTCATTAATCGTTTTGTTTTTTTGGCGATACAAATCATCTCAATCTTTACTTACTCAAAACATCCTTGGAATACACAAAAAGAATAGCCTCATGTTGGTGTAAGTTTCAATCAGCGCATTTCACGTCCGCCACATAAAACAATGGGCGTTTTAAAGTATGCACACCAAATTAGTGCGTTTTTTATATCATGTCAGTTAATCTGCTTCAACCGGTTTTGTTGCTTTGTTAGTAAGGATAATAAATTGTTTTATTTGCTTTTTAGTCCTTGAATTTAATTAAAAGGGAATCATTTCATAATTAATATGAGTTTATTCCATTCATAAGCTAGAGATATGGTATAGATGACGAATAATGTGAAATATTCATTCAAGAGGACAAGGTTGTTGACGTGTCAAGCGAGCTATGCCATTGTGGTGCAATTCCATCGCCAGGTAGGGATGGTTGTCACGTCTCAACTGAAGATGATGAAGTAGGATAACGACAATAAAATGAGGTTGCCTATTTAAGTTAGGGATTTAAGCATGCAACCATGGGAACAAAGGGGTTGAGGAACGATTGTTATTGACTTACATTCAACATCATTGCAACAAATGCCTTATGCTTTGAACGGAGGTTTTGCTCTGAAACGATGAAACTAGGGTGATTTTATCTAATAACGACATTATTTTATTAACATATTTTATTTCACGATTGTGCCGCAAAGTACCTAATGTAAATAAGATTGATTCTCATGTACACGTGACACAGTCGTGCATTGAGATACCATAGGTGTGGGTGTGCCCTATGATATCTCCTTCCTCCAAGACATAAGTGTGTTGTATATAAGTCACGTTTGTGTTTGTTTTTCTTTATTATATTCTGTGCCTTTGCATAGCCACATACGTTTAAAATACACTCCTTGGATTCGTTTTCAAGGACTCGTTTACATATAGAGTCACCAACATTTTTTTTTTACATAGAGTAAAGACTCGATTGGTCATTGATAAAAAATAACGGTGACGTTTTGGTCCCTAAAAAGCGTATTAATTTGAGTGGTTGTCTAATGCTGGAAATAAGTCTCACATTGCTTCAAACAAAGAGAACCTAAGTGTATATAAGCTAGAAATGCTTGAATTCAAATTGTCTAGACTTTTTGGATAGTAAGACAAATCAAAGCTTAACACAAATCAGCTCTCTCAATTGAGTCTGCGCTATAACACTGACACGGTATCAAAGGCCGTAAATGTAACACCCCGATTTTTTCGTGCTTTCTAGGATGATAGACTCAATTAATGAGTTTATATTTTTATCTATGCTTTAGAAAATGATTTTGGGAAAACTAAAATCATATTCATGTTCCATAAAATCGAGGAGCCTACGTTTAAGTTTTGGGCCGAAAACTTAAACGAGGCTCGGTCTATGTCTTTCGGATGATTGTGTTTTTCTACTATCACGACCTAATCTTGACTAACGGACGAGACCATTAGTCTTAGAATTCGATCCTCTATCTTTTTCCTAAAATGTGTCCTGACGTCCAAAATATAAATAATATTTTATATTCGGGCCGATAATCGATCAAGGAGACGTTTCGAGCTGTCTTAGGGTTTCTCGAGACCCGGGATCGTATGTTTTTCATGCCAGAATTGTGTCAAGTTATTTGAGGACTCATAGCAGTGTCGTAATGATTTCAAATATCGGGACGTGAATTGACAAAATTGCCCTTGGTTAATTTTTATTACTAACTACCTTTTACCTATTATTAAAGTCTTAAACATAAATATCTAATTTCACCCTTATCTCTTCTCATTTTTCGTCAGCTTCTCTCTCCCCCAACACTCTATGTTCTTCTTCTCTCATTTCTTCATTTGCTTCCATTAGAACTCCATTTTGAAGGCTCAAAGCTTGGATTTTTGTGAAGCAACCTTCATCAACCTTGGAGTAGAGCAACATAGGAGGTAGTATACCATCTCTATCTCTCCCAATCTCTCATTTCTCTCCTCAAATTTTCATGACCAAAGGTGTTAGGGTTTTGTCCCTAAAATCTTCAAATATTCATGAAAAATTGTAGGAAAATCGTATCTGTACCAAACCAATTTCTATGGCCTAGGTTCATGACATACTTGCATGGTCCAAGAGCTTAGAGCCAAGAAATCTCCCTAGCTATATTTTGTATGAGGAGGCCGAAACCCCCCTATGTGTGTAGGGTAGGGTTTTGGTTGGTTTTTGATGTTTTGAACTGATATCTAGGGCTATCACACTTAGTTAGGGTGTTATCCAAGAAATGAGAAATTTTGGAGCTCCCTAGCTATTTTTAGTGTAATAGGGCCGAACCCTAGGGGTGGTGCAGTAGGAGAAATCTTTGTTTTTGTGAGTTAATGGCTTTATGGATTGTGTGTATGTAGTGATCGGCAGCGTGCTGGGTCAGTTGTCAAGTTGATCGGGTGTTCGCAACTTACCTGGAGACTACAAGAGGTAAGGGGATAAACTGAGGAACTCCATTTCCGACAGCTATGTGCTACATCGGTGTTTGTATTGTAATTAAATATTCTGTATCCGATTGTTGATTGATTGTTTGGTTTGCTGCTGTTGATTTGAGTATGCATGATATAACTGCTGACATATTTGAATACATGCTATAATTATTGAATAATTATATGGATGTATCTTGTGCCCTGCTGTGGGATTTAAGGCATTAGAGGACCTAATTTTGATTAGGATCCGACATCGTGTAACTTAAAAGTTTTAAAATTCTGAAATGTTAAATTGAGAAAATAAATATGTTTTATGGTTTCTCAGTTTAATTTAAGAGAAAATAAACGAATTATCTCTTTTGAAATAAAATATAATGAACAGTTGCTTTTAAGGAAAATCAACTCAAAAGAGCAGAGTTGTGAAAATATGGTTTTTAATAACGAAAAATGATGTTTTTAAATTAAATAGGACGTTAGAAACCTTTATTAGTTTTTAAATTAATAAAGTTAACCGTTTGAGCAAAAGCGTTTTAATAAACGTGATTTACAAAATTTATTGGTTTTATCCAGGAAAAAGGATTTTTACAAGCTTTGGTTTAAGGTTTGTGGTTTATCGAAAAACAACGAAAGAAAAAGAAATGGTCTTTAGACCAAGTTTTGTTTTATGGAAAACCGATCCTGATGACCTTGTGTAAGTATCAGAAATTTGGATTTTTGCTTTTTTTTGAGTTTTCAAGAAACGTGCTTTTAAAGTTTAGAAACTAGAAACCGAGACGTCGGGGTTCTAGGGTTCTGCAGAAAACACGTGGATCACGGATCCGAGTTAATTGTGATCCTGTTGGCTTAGGGATAATCTTTATGGTCCTGTAAGCTTGAGGATGTTTTTATGATCTTGAATCCAACGTCCTAGACTGGTGCATCGGTTAGGGATGTTTGGGATTTGAGTTGTTTTTGGGCTAAATGTCCTGTTTTGAGAAAATGTTTTTGAGGCTTAAAGAGTCTAAGACATTATGGTGGTTGGTAGCGTTGATGCTGCAACGAGGAAATATTGATGCGACAAAGATCAATTATCGGAGACTAGATAGTTTCTCATGCATTTGTGTGTTGGGCAAACGTGCCGTGAAACGGGGGACCTTGATAGGCAAGGGGAACCTGAGATGACTTAATGTCATTATGTAACATTGTGCTTTGATGGACAATGATGTCATACGAGCGAGGGAGAGTGTATTGTGCCCAGTGAAGAGGACAATATAGTATGACTTATACATCGTAATTACCACTGACATGTGCGTCCATGTATTATTTCCTGGAAGGTTACGTGCTCACGTTTGGCCGAATTTTGATTCTGGCGTTTGTTATTGTATCCTACGGGGCAATGACGTTGAGTCTGATCAACTCATGTTTATGGTGATGGGGTTTCCGGAAATCTAGTTTGAATTATAGTTGAGATATATGGAAGTGTCATGCACACGTTTAGAGAATAACGTTGATTGTGGGGTACGAAGCCCTTGTGCCTTTACTGCTGTTAGTACTTGACTATACATGCTGTATTATGTGATGTATGATATTTTGAGTGAGTTACATTTATATGAATCTGCTGTTTGGATTGGGCATATAGTTGTCGTTTTTGGATTTATATATTGGTTTCTCACCCTTGCATGTTTTCTAGATTGGTTTGTCCTCTTGGTATATATATTACATCCTGTTTACAGATGGAGCCGATGCCAGATCAGCTAGCGCACTCGGGGATACGCGCCCTAGTTTTTTATCGGAGGACAGACCCAGCTGCGTGGGTTATTCATCCCGGGGTGGAGAGCGCAGCATACACGTGACCAGTTTGCATTGTGAGCGAGACGACGGAGACGGGACCTCGCAAGAGTACCCGCACTGTGGAGACCGTCCAGGTACCTTTACCTCCCATTGGGATGATGTTGCAGGCCCTTATGTAGCAGGGAGTGATCGAGCATTTCACCCCCGCTGCACAGTCCTCGCAGCAGCAGCCACCACAGACACCTCCCCCGCCTTTTGTTTTGATAGCGGGCGAGCATGTAGTGGAGGATGTAGAGGAGGAGGAGGAAGACCCTGAGGAGGATCCTCAGGAGGACCCGGAGTATCATCCTTTGGATGCTCCCGAGCCTCATCCACAGGAGAACGGGAACGTAGGTTCCCAGGGTTCTTCTCCTGGTTCTAGCATTGGACCTTCCTCTGGAGGATTGTCCAATGGCTTCCATTAGTTGGACCAGCTTAGGGTGTAGACTTTTTTTTGAGGCAGCGATTTTTGAGTAGTCTGTTAACGGCTACTGATGGCCATAGGTCTTAGAGATATGGTTCCAGACTATCACTGCCTAGTTTATAGCTTTTAGGAGTTCATCTGTATAGTTCTTTTGTAAAAGGACGTGTTGTCCAAACCTTTAGTTGATGTATATATATAGTGTTATATATGAGTATTTCTGTTCTTTTTGGAGTGATAGTTTCATGAGTAGGAAATAAGAAGAAAAAAATTTATCACGATTTTCAGAACTTAATGAAAATAAAGGAATCGTTTTCCGAAAGTAAAACCAGCAAATTTTATTTATCGTTTTAATGTATGTTTTGGGTTACAAAAAGTGGCACAGGTTTTGAGGGTGTCACAGTAAAAAAAAAGAAAAAGAAAAAAGCTGTGAAAAAAAACTGAGGACTCTGAGACTAAAAAAAAAACACAAGCCCAGACAATTTAAAAAAATAAAAGAACAGACCTGAGACCTCTGAGACTAAAAAAATGAGTATAAGCCAAAAAAAAAAATAGTTCAGATTGAAGACAAGTCACAACTGGGCCTTCAGTTGGAATTGACGGGAGTGTTGGAAAATAAGTCTCGCATTGCTCAAAACAAAGAGAACCCAAGTGTATATAAGCTAGAAATGCTTGAGTTCAAATTATTTAAATTTTTTGGACAATAAAACAAATCAAAGCTTTACACAAATCAATCCATACTCTCTCAATTGGGCCTGCGCTATAACGCTAACACCTACCTTAAATACCCCCATTCAATATTACTTGATAGCAGCCAAGCAGCACTGATGTTAGAGAAAACCTTTGCCAAATCACCCACAAAATCAGAAAAAACAATTGCGTGTCACTGTTGAGGTACAAACAAGTCCCACATTGTTCAAACAAAGGAAGGTACTTGGGTTTATAAGCACGAGAAATGTCTCCACTGCATGAGGCCTTTTGGGTAATATCCAAAAGCAAATCCATGAGGGTGTAAGCCTAAAGTGGACAATATCATACTATGATGTGGAGACATGTGCGGTATAAACGGGATCCCCGACTCCCAACAAGTGGTATCAGAGCCGTTGGTATAAACGGCTTGGGCGATTATGGGAATAGCTGTTGGTATAAACAGGCTAAATACTCGAAGGCTTCCGTACTGGATGGAAGATGAACCATGGTTCTTTGTTTGAGGGGAGGATTGTTGAGGTACAAACAAGTCCCACATTGTTCAAACAAGGGAAGGTACTTGGGTTTATAAGAACGGGAAATGTCTCTATTGGTATGAGGCCTTTTGGATAATATCCAAAAGCAAATCCATGAGAGTGTAAGTCCACAGTGGACAATATCATACTATGATATAAAAACATATGTGGTATAAACGGGATCCCCGATTCCCAGCTACAATATAATCATGTCTTAAAATCCCATCTATACCAGCTCTCGTGATAAAAGGATGGGTGCCATTTTCAGGGGAAAACAAGAGAAGTATGAAGAGTGGGAGAAACAGAATGTAGTGAGTCCCTAACCTATCAATTGCAGCACATGGTTCAATTTGGTTTTAACTTTTAAATGTAACATTGAGTCATTGACACATTGTATTCAGCATGTGCAACTTACATGCCGACAACTCTTCTGTGCTCCGTTCCGTCTCTTTCATTTTTCCTTTCTTTTCTTCCCTTTGCTACCACAGTACCACTCACCTATCAGCTCTCTCTATGAGCATCACGCTAATGCTATTCTTTTAAGCCATTTACAGAAATCTAAACAACCACCCATAAAAAGAACACAATCAATTTATCGACTTAAAAGACCAATAATCTTCTCAAAGTTCGTGATCATTATCATATTTGTCCGAAACTTAGTTACTTGGCCATGGCATAACCAACATCGCCAAATTAAATACTGTTTCAGCAACATCAATAGTCGTGAAATGGTAGGTCTAGTTCACGAACCTTTCAATTCCAATGTGGAAAATAACGTTTAGGTCCCAAACACTCGTTAGGTTGGACACATTGAGTACTCTATCATTGTATCACAACAACACATTTGATAGACTCTAACCAAACAACCAAAAGTACCATGGAATACAATATGCTCAATACACATGCTGCCGGTAACAAGTTCAAAATTTTGTATGAAATTCACATATTCATTACGATTTGATTTATGAAAATGTGAGCAAAAGATGACCACTGGAAGTGTTAAAATCCTCAAGAACAATCCTCCAGTCCTTAGATTAATTAAGTGAAATTATTAAGGATAAAAGGTTGAAACATTTGTCGGGTGGAATTTTAGCAAATATAATGCAGGATTGAACAAGACTTCAGCTTTCTTGCTTTATTTACTTTAAAATATCCTAATAAATGTACCTAGTCTACTGTTATGAGGCCCACGTTGGGGAGCCTTACCTAACAAGCGAGGTTTATAAGCCTATAGGTTTTCTCACCTAATGGACTAATCTTTTGGGATGGACTCTCCCTTTGGTCTTTGGACTTATGCTCATAACATTGGTGTTTTCATTGAGAGTCCAACTTCTCGGAAAGGACTACCCCGGAGGGTTCTGATAACCGGTGGAGGGTTCTGACCAACACAGAGGTTGAGTGAAGTGTCATTGAGTGTAGTATCGTAGAGTGAAATCCGTCGAGGACGTCGGCTTTCAAACAGTAATGCATTGTTATGAGTCCTACATTGGGGATTCTCACCTAACAAGTGGGGTTTATAAACCTAGAGATTCTCCCACCTAATGGTCTAGTCTTTTGGGACGGACTCTCCCCTTAGGCTTATGCTCAGAACCGTCACCATGTAAAAGAAGTGTTAATCGATTGTCATATCCTTTATTTTTAAATAAGTGTAAAGGCTCAAATTGGTCCTCGACAAAAAAACACGGTGATATTTTGGTTTCTGAAAAATGGAAATTATCAATTTTGTGCTCAAGAATAAATAATGCAGGTCAAAATAATCACTGTCAGAGACTAAAATGTCATTAAAAATTACCCTAAAAAGAACTAATTGGATTCATATTTACATTAGCGAGTACCAAATTGATACTTTTATTTTTCAAGGGCCAAAATATCATCATATTTTTTTGTCAAGTACCAATTTAGATCTTTACTCTTTAAATAACGATCGTGGATCGTCCTCCGATGGCGACTGCAAAAGGGCATTAACAATTTTTTTTATTAATTATTTCTTTTGATAATAATTATATATTCTTTGTATTACAATCATGACAAAAAAATAGGATTGATTGAGTTGATTCCTCATAACCACCAAGCTGATAGTTATCAACTTGATTGCAGAAGAATTGAAGAGGTGCCCAATACAAAACAGATGAGTCAGTCCTTTTTAGCTGCTCTTGGAAGTACGTAGGGCTTAAGGGGTTGAGAGAAAAATGTTTTTTTTTTTCATTTTAATTTCACACCTCATGGTATATTGTATAGTAGAGTTAAATATTATTGTATAGTATACCATAGGCAAAATAGGTTGATTGGTCCTATACGTTTATTTAAATTTTTCATATTGATACCATAATTTTTTTTTTCAGATTGATCCTACACATTATATTCCGTTTTCACGTTAATTTTTTTCGTTAATTTTAACCGAACGCCGTTAGTTTTGAGCTGACGTGTCATGATATTAATGCGACACGTGGCTCTTGATTTGACGTTATAAAGTCGAAATTGACGGAAATGACTAAGTGAAAACGAAACATAACATGTGGGACCAATTTGAAAAAAAAAAATTTATGGGACCGATATGAAAAATAAATAAACATATCGGATCAATCAACCTATTTTACCTATCATATAACGTTAAAAATATAAATATGAATAAAATATTATTTAAATATTATATTTTACATGTTCAAATAATAAAATGGTTACTGATTGCATGCGGCATGCCTGTGCCTCTGAACTAAAAACCTTCTTTTTGTTCGGTGCATGAGCCACCACCAACCCGCCACCACAACCTAAGCAAAATCTGATTCTGTGAATCTTTTTATTTCTATCTACACACTGGCCCCTTCTGATCTCACCGAGCATGCATATATTGCTTAAAGTTAGTGTTTTACAGTTTGCTAATAATGAACCACTAAGTATTTATTAGATGGTAATTTCATAATAATTTTTTAAATTTTTATTAAAAATAATCAAACACCAATAAAATGCTTAATCAGTATTATATCTTAAAAAAAGACGGATACCATGCATATAATTACTTGGAAAGCCCAGAAATGAAAGGTGATCTTGTGGATGTGACTATGGGACTTGGGGTCCATACTAATTGTGCCTCCATTGGTGGGGGCTTTCTTCTATTACGAAAGGGGGGTAACCCACAGTAACATATCAGAAGCTGTATTTGTATGAAGCGTGATCATCCAGTAGCACCATTGTGGGCTTCAATTAGTCTATAAGGTTCATGTGCATGTGCAACAAACAGGTGGCGACGTATCACAGTGTTGTCATGAGTTTTGATCATAAATGCTCATGTCTAAGCATATCGATTGCGGCAAAGGGTTGCCATGTCTATGATGTGAAATATCATTGCAGCTTCGTAATTTCTCATCAACACTTGCATTTACATCCTAGCAAATGAGTCTTGTGCTACACCTCCATGTGATTTTTGCTTTGATGAAATGGACAATTCCTTTTCAAAAGCACTACCTTCCAAGGTGACTCATAAAAATAGATACGGTTGAGTTTGAAATTATTTTGTATATATCTTTAGATAATTGAAAATAGAAATAGCATTTCCAAACTTTTTCTCTGTTAGCAGTTTCAGTTTTCAGGTCATTATCTGCTATAGTAATCATGGACCCCATTGTTTTAAATTTTAGACCGTATCAAAATAAAAGGGCTGTACATTTGGAAAAAAATCTTCGGTATGAAATTTGCACGAGTGTAACGTTGACTTTCTTGGAATCATCCAATTTCATATTGGTGGTTATATTTATGGGATGGGTTATTGATGTTTAGCCAAAGTACACATTTCCTCCTCTAACATGATTTAAGATTTCAAGTTAATCCTCTAAATAATAAACATTCCATTTTGATTCTCCTAGTTATTCAAGAACATTATTCAACGTTAGTCCTCAACGTTAGATATGTTATAATGGTGTTAGATTCTTCCTGTTAGTAGCCGAAATATAGTTGGAAACTCATCCAAATATTGTTCCTCTTCTTCTCTCTTCCAAGAGACAACTTCCATGAACCAAAACAAAGAAGAATCAAAGTCATCTTTCAACTACACTCTCATACAAAAATTCTTTACCATCAACCCTCTTTATCTCTACCACAACTAATATTCTAACCACCATTAACTCATCTCAAAACTCAAAACAAACCAACACCACCTAAAACCCTCATCCTCCATAACCAAAAATAAAATCTCAAAACCGAAAACCACCATAAAAGCTCTACGATACCAAGGTTACTTACCACCATGAGATCAAATCACAATTAACCCTCTATTACATCCTAATACCCATGGATTTGCACCATTATTAGGAACCAAAACTCAACAAAGCAAATAATCAAACACCTAGCTCACATACTAGCTCAACCCGAAACAAAGCCACGAACTCCTCCATCACCAAACCAAACCATTTAGAAGGAACCAAACGCATAACTTCTCCACGTTGCACTCTGCCCAACACCGCCTCTATTTTGGGCACTAACATGACCCGTTCTGCACATAACCTCCGCTCAAAGTCATGTTGAAGACAAGGATGAGGAGAGAGTAAGGGTGGTGATCGACGTGGTCGATTTGGGACCTATCGGTTTCAGGGTTGATTCTCATGGATAGATCTGTGCAAAGAAAGGACTTTGCTCTTTCGGTTTCTTCATTTTATTGTAGTGTTTTTATATATTCATATAGAAATGGTTGTTTTCTTTTGTTTACTAATTTTCAATGTTATATGGAAATTATTTTCTATTTTGAGAGGAAGGAGGAAGGAAAAAGATTTTGGTGAGGAAGGATGGGATGAAAAGAAAGAAGAGGAAGAAGATACTGACGAGTTTCTGATTAGATTCCGGCCATTAACGATGAGAATTTAACAACGTTATAACATATTTAACGTCGAGGACCAACATGGACTAATGTTCTTAATTTAGAAGACTAAAACTGATCTTTTACTTGGAGGACTAACTTAAAACTCGAAATTAAGTTAAAAGATCAAAAATATATTTTAGCATTAATACTTTAATATGTCTATGGGCATTCTTTACTTTTTACATTTTAGTTTTGCTTATACTTTATAAATTTTTTTTTGGTAATTATGATATAAGTATGAAGTATTCACCACTATTAGCAGTGAATAATAACCGTCGAGGAACCTATTGGACACACAAGGTGGGTTCTCCCCTCCTAACCAGGTTTTCTCCATACACAAGAGTCAGGATTCAAACCTCTGATCACTTGCTCCTCGCACCGACCATATGATGGTATACTTCATAAAATTTACTTTTATTTAAGTTCCAAAAATATCAAATTTTCTTTAAAATTAAAGAAATATAATATAAATAAATATATTGAAGTGCAAATGTCCACATCCATGTATAAGCGTTACGTAGTATGTACGCCATTAAATGCATTTCTTAAATCTGAAGCACCCATGTGAAGATTAGATGACAAATGGTTATGGTCCTTTATTCCAAGTCGGCTACATTGCCCGGTTCCCATTGCAACTCAATTACTCCATTCAGATTAACTTTTTTACAGATATTAAAATCTATTTTAATTAGTGACGAGATAATAAGAAATATGTATTTATAATTTACACATATTACCCCATGTTTGACTTTTGTTAGCACTTAAAACTTGTTGGGCTGAATCAAGTCATGGGTCATCCGGCTGCTAGGCTAACGAGTGGATAAATAGTTGAGTAGCGCTTGTCGAGTCAAGAATAGCTGAGGCGCTTTAGGTGAGGTAAAATGACTTGAGCAGAGCTGTTGGGTCAAGATGTGTTTAGAAGCCGCTAGTGGAATGGATCATGTATTAGGTTAGTCAACTAAAATGCAAATATTCATCAATCGGTTGAAACAAGATCGATAGAATCAGGATGAGCTGAGGGTAGTTGATGAGCTGAGATAGGGAGTCGAGAAACAATAGTTGAGCTAAACAGAGCCGAGAAGATCTAGTTGAAGCAGAATCATCTAAACGTAACTACTAAGTCGAGTTGGTCTTGAAGGTCATTATTGGATTTGGGCGAAAATCATTAGTTTAGAGAACTGACCTTCATCCGTATGCGGAAGGGAAAGTGAGGACAAAAGATTTCTCTCTTCGTGAGTCAATCCGTTTAATCTACTAAATCATAATGGGTTGAGTCGGATTGACTATTTCTTAACTCACAAAAAAATGAGCCGGATTGGATTGATCCGTATTTAACTAAACCCATAGTTGCCAATCCGGATGAGGTGGGTTGGTCCGTATTGACAGTTCTACTCAACACCTGTGTTAATGGTGAAGTATGCATACTCAATTTCTCATGCTTACATTCAATACTCAAACTTATTATGGAAATACTAGCATGGATTAATGGTCTGGTTTGCGCAACATGCAAGCCTCATTTACTTCAATGAACAGGGGAGAGGGAGGACAAGAAACGATTTTAGGGCAAACTTCTTAGTTCATAGAAAAAACAGCGTGTGTGATGATGTCATGTATTAATGTATTATACAAGTATCTAATAGTGATGTTGGTTCCTTGTTTATTAAAAAAAATAAAAATAATAGAAGGTTCTTTAGTTAGGTATTTTTATTCCTACTGCACCATGATGTATGTTAATCATTAAGTCAAATTTAAAGAAATACCATGTGAATTGCATTTCAGATTATATATACCTTTTTAATTTTATTTTCAAATTATGTATGTATAAACAAACTCAGAAAGAATTATTTATTCATGATGTAGATATTTGTATTTATTAATTTTCTTTTACAATATGCTTATATCTATTTAAACTATTATTATAGATATCAAAAAGTGGTTAGTGAAAATGAAAGTAAATTACGAGGATATACTTCATCTACAATATCAAGTGATTCGAATATAAAAATCATCACTTTTATAAATGCTTTATTTTTAATCATCATTATTAACTCAGCGGTTAGTCTCGTAAGAATACCGCTGCGCGCATGCCTGCTTATTTTGATTTTCTATGAGCCTTCCAGAACTTGTGTTTGTTAGTATTGTACAAAATATATATTATCATGCATTTGTTGTTTAATGGGATCCAAGTATTAATTAATTGAGCAGCCGAAAGGTGGAAAAATGTATACAAAATAATAGTAGCAGAGTTTGATTTTGCCTTTTGCCACTATATGTACGAGCGTCATCTTTGTTTGTCTCACTCATCATGGAAAGCGATATTGGTCGAGAAGCATTTGTTGGAGTACACGTTGAATAATGATATAACTTAAATAATGTTTATAAGTAAAGGATAATTTTCATCCTATGAACTAGCTTTTAAGATTGAGCTAGGCCTAAATCCAAATTTTAAAATGGTATCTGAACCTATCTAAGATCCGTTGAGTCATCTGCAAATGTCTATTCTTGCAAATTTCATAAATGGGGGGCAACTCTCATCCCATGAGCTAACTTTTAGGGTTAAGTTAAGACCAAACTCAAATTCTAAGAGCATTCATCAGAAAAGATTTTTGAGGACATATTTATGATTAAATAGGGTGGAATCCATTTTTAATGATCTTTACATCTTTCATCTTGTTTTTCAGAAATAAAAAAAAATATAGTAATGGCATGTGATAATATCCGTTTGAAAACAGTTATTCACATATTTGGATAAAGTGTAGGACAATCTTTTGCCATAAATTTTGATTAGTTAAGAAACCATTTCTCATTACTTTTTTTTACTTAACCATTTCTCGTTACTTCTTATTATTAATTATTTAATATTTAAATCAATTTACCAATTCGAATCTATATCATAGGGTTATAACACATTTTATCAGGACAATATGATAGGGTGAGAATGTGGGAGATCTTTCTCTTCTTTGGCATTTATTTTTGTATCTGATTTTGAACACTTGTTGCATTTTTTTTATCTTTTCTAGCTTTGGAGCACATGATACGATGTTTGCTTTTCAACACTTCCTCGAAGGTGAGAAGAATAACCAATTTATTGATTAAACTATATCATATCATTGAATGAATTTAATTATCGAAAAAAAATGAGGACAACAAATTACATATAAAGGAAAGAAAGCTAACATCATGAGAATGTTAAATGACATAAATTTGTTAAACATAAACTACTTAAAAGAAGGGAAATTTTTTATATACAACAAAAAATATACCATACAATGTTACTTTGTTTTTTTTTATGCATTTTTGAAATATGTGTATGTATAAAAAATAAGAATAAGTGAGAGACAAAATAACTATATATATATATATATATATATATATATATATCAAATACAATATTGAAAATTTGATATTCAAATAATAGTGCCACGTGAGGAATACCTTCCTCCGCAAAGTATTTGATTATCCACAAATCTCACGTATGAATTCAATCAATATATGTAATGTTATAATGTATATTAATAGACATGTACTGTTATTGTAAAATTTTTTATACTCTCAACTAATCACAATCATGATATGAGCGATTTTTATGGTGGTTAGGATAAGAATTAAAGATTTTTAATAATACAATTTATGATTTGTTATTAGTGTAAAAAATCTTTACATTAACAATGATATACCAATTAAATTAATCCATAGTTATTTCATAATATCAGTCCTTCCAGTTTTTTTTCTATCAGAATTAAAATTTATTAAATATTCTCAAATTTAAGAAAGAGTTTAATTTTGATGGAGTGCAATATTTTTACATTGCAAGGAGTGTCGGCTAATAAAATATCATCCTATGTATGATTTTTAAGGTGATTATGATAAGAGTCAAACATTTTTAATAACGTGACAATTTATGATTGATTGTATAAAAAATCTTCATACTAACAATGTATATAAATTAAATCCTTTAAGAAAATATAATTATATTTGACTAAATTATTTTTTCACTCCATTGATATTCATTTATTCCATTTGGTGTGCAGATGCAGAGTTCAGTTTGATAATATACTTATTATTAACAGTGAGAGAATATGCACAGATAAACAATGGCCTACGTTTTATCTTTCCTTTTCTGAAACAGGGTATGAAACAGAACCACTAATAAAGTTACCAGCAGCAACGTTTGTTCATATGAAATGGGGAACATACTCCCTAGAAATATTTTCTCGAGCTCTCTTCTAGTGGGATTCTATGATGATATTTTCTTTTGTTCTGCTTTTTGCTGCTTAATTAGCTGTATTGACCAGTCAGAGATGCATGCAACTGCAATATGTAAAACGTTTCATATTACGCTCATCTACCACATGAGGTCATGAGCACTCTTAGCCAGCCAAATGAAAATATGATAAGGCCGCATCCGTGATCATGGAGTGGTTACTGATTATTAATTTTGTTTGTTTATTTTAAGTTAAACTTCAAAAGCTACATAACCAATACTGTGCTTAATATGACCTGCAGTGTGGACGTTAAGGTGAGGGAAGTGATGGTATTCAAAATATTTTCCCCTGTAATTAACAGAGCAAATCTTTATAGATGTGATCGACAATATTTGGAAGGGATTATATTGAACTTATACTATATTACGAGGGGTTTCAGGTTAATTGTCCGATTCCATCATCTAATGATAGATTACAATTATTAATAGAATAGATTTTGTGTCCCCTTGTTTGAACTCTGCAAGAATATTGAGATCTGTATATCTATTTCTATTAATTTGATGAACCTTCCAACCTAGCCAAATTGCAAGCTTGTTTGATAAATAAGCCTTTCTTAGAATTTCCAAGTTTTTCATAGTTTCTAGCAGAATTTAATATGTCATGAAATAATGCGTCTTCATTAATAATTGGTAATCTGTTACTCAGCCTAAATAGATGAAGTTGGGCAAATAATCCGTGGTGAAGAGCTTATAGTTTTATTTCCCCACAAAATGCAGGCAATAAATTTAGAAACTTATAATCTTTGTTTGTTATAAATCACTTTGAATTTTTTTTTTTCAAGTACAGCAAAAAAATTATGATATTCTTCCACTTACTTCATGTCCACTCAAATTAGTATCCTCTTACTTATAATCCCAACATAAGATTTTCTTGCTTGCTTCAGATTCTACTCACTCTAATATACAAAGGCCAAAAGTTGCAGGTAATGGAACATATCTCCTCAGATGTTGTTAACTGAAAGTCCTAGTCTACCTACCATGAACCAGAAAGGAAAGACAAGAACCACTCACCTCTTTTATTGCAATGATGCATTATTTATCACCATGCTCGCATCACGGAGTAATTCATAGTGGCAACTGTCTTCACCTACTTGGTGAAATTAACACTACCAGAAAACAATGAGCAGCTCCCTAAAAGCATGCCATGTTTCATTATATGGGTTTGATCGATTATGGAAATTAGTTTTCACGTTGCTTTATGCAGGATTCTAAAGCAGTGGATCTTGTTTTTTTGAGTAATTTCATGGTTTGAAATATTTTCCCAAAATCATGATGAATGCAACTGCACTTTCAACTTTAGGTACAAACCACATGGATAGGCTGAAGTATAATTTCATTAAAAGCATGATCAGCACTTTCTTTTTCATCTGCCATTTTCAATTGAGTTTTAAAAAAAAAAAAGTACATGTTGGTTCCTCACTTCCTTGCAGTAAAATATGTAAAGGAAATGGATTTTATCATAACTGAGTGCAAATCAGCTTTTCAAGGAAGAAATAAATATCTACTACAAAAGATATATCAAGATTTGTAATCTCCCTTGACTATGCATTGTCAAATTCACCGAACACATAATGGTATCAACAAATTTGTTTCAGAACCTTGAGTATCAATTCATCAGTAGTCAACATTCCAATTCTCCATGTTAGGTCACTGGTCTAGTTAATTGCATTTAGACAGAGTAATAGCATGGAATTGGTGTATATTTTGAATGCCTTATTTCTGTCTGCAACATATCCCATAAAACGGGATCATATCTTTTGAACATCAGTATAATGGCTCCTTCTCATCTAGCTAGTTGAAGAAAATTTGATGGCACGTCATTGTTATTTTTCTCATTACCTTCTTGTTCACCTTTTTTTGCGAAACCTTTTTCTCTCGGAAGATAAGGAAGAAAAATGTTCTTTAATTGCACGTTGCAAAACATACGATCAATTATTATCTCTGCTAATAAGATATCGCACTACTTTCCCCCTCCTATTTTGAGCTATGCATGTAAGGAGAGTGGGAATAAAATGAGGTGCAGAACTTTTGTTCATGAAATGGGGATCAAGGGACATACACTCAAAGATGATGTTCAAATTCACGAACATTGGAAAAAATTACTTATTCTATCTTACCACTACTGTCGTAGTTTCTTCTTTTTTTTTATCACTATTTTTTATTTTAAATTGCATTCTGAAAATGCACAGCTAATTTATGTTAATTTGAAGATCACGAAACAGTTAATCATGAAACTATTGGTTTATTTATGCATGCTTGTATCAGAATTCGTATCTGGTCAAATTTGGAGAAGAGGTAAGCTTATTCGAGTGCAGACATATTTGTGTTTATATAGGGTCATCCATCCTTTAAGGAATATAAAAAGAAAGTAATTTTTTATCGAAAAATTATGTTTATCATTCTTCAAAATATCAAATGCATCAGAGACGTCCTTAAAATAAGGAGAGAAGTATCCATTAGAGTATGTAAATGAATAATTTATTTTCTAACCAATCAGAAGTATCCATACCGATAATATAAAATGGTAATCCCCAATTTGATCCCTAAAATTGTAAGATCGTATCAACTTGGTCCTTGATATTTTCGAAATTTCAAAAACATCTCTTAAGTTGTCAAACGTTAATCAATTCAGTCCTTCGGTCAGGGGCCAATTTGATACGAACCTTATAATTTCAGGAAACAAATTGACACAAGGACTAAATTGATACGATATTATAATTTCAAGGATCAAATTGGGGATTTATTCGGTAAATAACTGTTTTAAACTTTCCTAAACATTAGGTGAGACGACCCGTCATCCCATCAGTAGAACCTAAGATATTAACTAATCTTAATCGCATAATAAACGTTAGCGCGCCTTATTAATAAGAAGCGAAACGGAAAATTTAGCGCGAAAACAAACAAATATACGACACGCTACGCCTCAGAGTACACAGTTTTAAATATAAAGAAATATATTACATACATCATTGTCCCATCAGTAGGGCTACAGTATTAAAGTAGTAATACAGAGTATATTATTACAAACCAAAATAAAGGTACGAAAGATAGGCCGAGAGATAGCTCTCCGCCTAATCACGATCACTGCCCAACCTCTCGAGGCTAGGGTCCGTGGCCCGTCCTCCGGCGTCAGGCTCATACGGAATGCCATCCAGTCCCTCAGCAGCTGGTTCCTCTTTAGGATCTTTCCATTAAATAAAGTAACACATATAGAAAATACAGGGAGATAAGAAACATAATTCATCAATATGAGAGAGGGGCATCAGTACAGCATATATAAATACATCATACAACACAGATAACATATGCAACACAACATCACCCATCTCTTTAGTCACCCATCACAATCATCTCAAACATCATTCTCTCAAATAAGCCTATAAGAGGGATACTAGTCCCTATGTATATGTTGTCTTCCCTATATGCATGTCGGTCGATACATCACGTCCCCAATTGGACATCCCCGTCGGGATTACATCACATCACATCACATCATATCCCACCTCGGGATTTTAAGTAATGTCCCCAATTGGACATCCCCCTTTGGGACCAAATGCTGTGGTATGAAATGATATGAAAATGCAACAAACATCCATCGCAGGTTGATATCGGGACCTCACGCCTAAGCACTCATCCACGACCACGTCACATCGCATCACATCAACGTCAACATCAATCATCAACATCAACATCACATCATCATCAACATCAGCATCAGCATCACGACGCCTTGCGTCTACGATCCACAGCTCCACGGTCGGGACCACAACGATATCAACCTGAACAACATCATCACTCACCATTCTCTCATCAACACTCAACCACCAGTCAAACCACAATAACATTACAACAGTAATTCACTCCAAGGCAGATATCATCATAAAAATCGAATAGCAGCAGATCATACAGGCAGTTCAACATAACAGATAAACAGATAATCAATTAAATAAATCAACACAGCAACCTCGATCAATCACATCATTTATAATATCAACTTAGTGGTGATAGCCCAAAAGTACCCACACCTAAGGTCCAGGCACTTTATCCAGGGCTCAACCTCTAGTAGGGTTTAAGGGTTCCCCTACATAGATATATATACTCTATACTAAGCTTACCTTCTCGACGATATTAGTTCTTTCTCCCCACCTTAGTGATGCTCTCGAGAGATTCCAAATGCGGCTCTGCAACTTTCAATTGGGTGCGCGGTTGAATGTCCGACTCCTGTCCGATTCTATACCACAAAGTACAATAAAAAATTTATACGGTTAAATCATAAACTCCCTGTATTTTGTGTATAGGTTGAAATGAAGATGATTTAAGAACGGCAGTAAAACTGGCAGAAATCCGCTAAGCGATTTGATTTCGCTAAGCGAAAATTAAAAGGAAGTAAAGCTGTCAGAATTCCGCTAAGCGATTTTATTTCGCTAAGCGAAATTGTTCCAGAATGTAAAAACCCATTCGGCCTCTTTAAGAAAAATAGGCTAGAGAGCTTATTTGATTTCAAGTTCTTGGATTATGGTAGTAGGGGATGATACTAGATCATAGAAATTGGTTTGGCATCAAAATGATTTTTCTACAATTTTCTAGAAATTTTTGAAGTTTAGATCTAGAAATTGAAACTCATGAAAACCAATGGAGAAAAATAAAGATTGAGAGCTCAAAGATGAAATCTATACCTCTTAGGTGATAGAGGAGGATGAGAGGAGCAACTTTGCTTAACAAATCTCTTGGAAAAACCTTGTGGAAGTTGAGTGAAAATGGAGATAAAGAAATGAAGAAAAGAGAAAATGGAGAAAGGAAGAAAAGAAAGAAGAAGATGAGAGAGAGAGAGAGTCAGCGAAAATTGAGTGGATGAGAGAGAGAGAGAGAGAGTGAAGATATTTATTAGGCTTTCTTAACACTTAAGAAATATAATAGGTAAAAGTAAAAAAAAAAAGGTAATTAGTAAAAATAATCAAGGGCAATTTGGTCATTTCATGTCCCGACATTTCGAAAAATCCTCACGACACTGGTAGGAGTCCCAAATGATTTAACATAGCATTGGTATGAAAATCGTTGGCTCAAGGTTCTCGAAAAACCCTAAGACAGCTCGAATCGTCTATCCGATCGATTTTCGGTCCGAATATAAAATATTATTTATATTTTTGGACGTTAGGACACATTTTAGCAAAAATGTAGAGGATTGAAATTTAAGACTAATGGTTCTGACCGTCAGTCAAAATGAGGTCATGATAGTAGAAAAACACTATCATCCAAAAAAACATAGATCGGGTTCCGTTTGAGTTTTCGATTCAAAACTTAACCATAGTCTCCTACGATGGTGTAGAGCATGACTATGGTCTCGGAATAACTTGTTAAAGTTCCTAGACCCTCCAATAAAATACAATTACTTATATAGTGACTAATTAAAAAATAAAGAAAAAAATCGAGGTGTTACATTATGTCACATGATTTTCGCACAATCATGTTTCTTACTTTTGAGCATTAATTTTCTGTTAAGTTATTATTATATCTCTCACTTTATTAATATTTTGTTTGTTTCAAATATCACATCTTCTACCATTACATTAATGTCCTTATAAAATAAAAAAAAATGAGCATAAAATTATGAAATAATTAATATTTTTTAATATTTTCAAATGACATATAATTCAAGGGTTATGTTAACGAGTGTTCTAAAGACAGGTTAAGAAATTAAAAAAAACAAGTTTTCATTAAAAAATTAAGTATTTTATTTTTTCAAATATTAAATATATCGATTTTATTTTATTGATTTGTTAAGTGACCTTTATAAGAAGATAAAAATAAAGGAAGGGAAGGAGCAATAGTTAACTATAATAACAACAATAAATGAAGTTGAGGAAATAATTAATGCATGGAGCAAGTCCCCGGTTCCCAATTCCCACAAACCGTAAGCCGCTTCCAATTTTCAAACACGCACATTGAACAAAGAATAAAATTCTCTTCTTCCCCGTAACTGTATTCTCCTATTTTAACTTCCACTCTCAAGTGTGGAAGTTTCTTTAAAAAGAACCTTAAAATCCCTAGATTCTGTTGCCGCATAATACCACTAGCTCGCTAAACTATACAAACGACGAAAGGAGATATAAAGAAACATGTCTCGCTTTCAAATAATTGCTCACAGAAAAAATTCAGTCTATCTACCCTGAACTAGAAAACGGAAAATGGGCAACGATGTATTATCAAATACCAGCACTCTTGAGTCTTGAAGCATGCCATGCTTTGTTGTATTGGGGTTCTTCAGCTTTAAAAAAGAAAAAAAAAAAAAAAGAGATTTTTTCACGTTCTTTTCCAATATATACTTGGAGTTGGACTTGGAGGCACTTATGGTTGTTTTAGTACTACGCAGGGAGGGATCATAAAACATTAGGGGACTGAATATATAAAAATATGTATATATGTATTATATATATTTTTAGGAATGCATTTTTTATAAAAAAAATACTATATATTACTAATTATACAAAATATATAAAAAATGGGAAGGGTCAGGCTCGCCCCTCCCTAGAACTGTCTCCGATGCTATGTAAATAAACTGCTAAATGAGAATTGAAATCTTTCCCCCAAAACTTATTAGGAAAGCAACCATTAACAGCATTGATTTTTGGCCATAAATCAATTTTTGTGTGTACCAACTATTAAAATATCCAACTAATAACCGAAGACTAATTTCTTTAAAAGCGTAAAGATCATCGAAATGAGTTTTGTCTCTCACAACAAAACTTTTTTTTCATACACATGATAGGAATCGAACATCTGATAATATGCTTAAGGAAATCAGTTATATACCAACTGTATTGGACCTTGTTCGTGCCATAAATCATTTTAACTCAGCTAGTTTATATCATTACTACTAGGGTTTATCTTGCACATAAATTCGAAGATAATTATGCAACGTTATTTCTAATTTTTTTTACACAATTGATAAAAATTAAAGAAAAATATCCAATTTAATTCACAATTAGCAAAGATATGTGTTTAACTTTAAGCATATGATCATATAGATCACATCTTTCATTTTTTTCATTATATTTATGTATATAAATTATGCATGTGTGGTAATATGCTAAATTGTTACTAGTACTATTTTGGGGCAATGTGAGTAGATTTGTGTCTTAAATCAAGTCTCTAACCATGCTTTGACACTTGAAAGCCTAACTTTTATTACTTTGTCGATTTATGATCACCTTGTTTTATTTTATCGCATTTTAGTTGAAATTCCGGTCAACTAATCTATTTGTTTCATGTTTTCATTTTAGGAATAAAGAAGAAAGAACAACATGAAGAGTTAAAAAATGGCAAGAAAAGCATGCAAAAGCCACCGCATGATCAACGGTGAGTGCCCATTGCCGAGCTTACATATATGTTCTATAATTTATTAAAACATTTTAGTTTGTTCTACCTTCATAACGTCCGACAGAAAAGCTGTTAATATAGATCAAGACTTACAATAGTAAAATCTGCATACCATTTTGTTACGACCTCTCTATTTTAAAAAAAATCACTTGCATTTATTTTAATACCATCTCAATTACCAATTATTTTAAAAGCTTTTATTAGATGGAAGTGTACCTATCAAAAATTCCCTTAAACCTTACGTCTCGTTGATAACAAAGGGGAAAAGATGTTGAGAGGACAAAAAATGCAGCCAACTTGAAATATTTTTTGAGTTCTTAAGTGATGTCTTATCAAGGTTTTAAATCATTACCCACAACCATAATATTGCTATCCCAATGTTGGGATTTTTAGTTTTCATAAGGAAAAAACTTAGAAACAGTTCCTTACCTCCTTATTGAAAAAACAATACAATTGTTGCAAATTGTTTCAAGAGGAGTATAATTGTTGCACCTATTTAATGAAAATAATAGTTTTTATTTTTGTGTTTAGAACAAGAGAAACAATGTTATAGGTATTGTACCTAAGTTAATTTAGTCCTTTTCGTAATCGCATTGTGATCGTGGTTGCAGTCATATCAACCACATTTTGTGTAATTAATTGTCTATAATTGTGTAAATGCAACATAGTTGCAACCATGACCGCAAATGCAATTTAAAACTATGGATATGATTTTAATGAAATTATATATGATCTAATGATTGTATGAAGGTAAATGTAGAAGAATGTGTATCCATTGTTGGTTGATTCTCCATAAAGTCCAAATCCCTTTACTTAATCCTACAACTTCACGGAGGCCAGAATAATAAAAATATACTCCCTCAAGTAATTCTAAGGCTCGGTTGAGAAAATGTTGTTATTATGCTACAATAATGGCAATGGCCTAGTAGACAATGACCTTGAAGTTGATAACGCATGCTATCATGCTTTGGCGACATTCACTTCGAGGATACTTTGCCTTCATGAAGATCCTAGTTGCCATATATAAGAACATGCATGTTCAAGCTCCCCATTGGCATAAATAAGCCTGTACTTAAATACAATGGATTTAGACAAACAATTCTAGGGGACCAGAAAAAACCTGTTTCACGGCTAACACAAGGGGCAAGCCATTTTCAGTAGCACCCATCTTCTGACATGTCCAGAGAGAGACATTCATCCCCAAATGGCTAGCCATTCAAACTTGAGGTCCTTCCATTCATAAATGCTTTTACACATCACGTGCAGTTGTAAGTTTGAGAAAACGTGAAAATAGTCTTTCTTTTGTTTTTTTATTTTTATTTTTATTTTTAATTATTATATTTTTATTTGTAAAAATAAAAATGTCATGTTATGTTGACATTGTTTCGTGTTTTCTAAAATAAAATTTATATTGTGTAAATTTCTTAGTTGTTGTGTACTTTGAATGTGATCTATATTAAATGCGTAATATTATTACTGAACTATTAAGAATGTATTTGGGAAAGCTGAAAAAAATAGATTATATCAACAATTGATTATTTGTATAATCGATTATTGTGATAATCGATTATAATCAGAATCTGTTTTTGTTTGAGTCTGTTTATTGAAAAACAATTTTAAGATAATCTATTTCGTTTGGATGGTGAAAAAAAATCACTTTTACATAGTAAATTACAAATAAGGGTATGAGATTATTTGTTTATATTAATAATATTTGATGTTTTTATGACTATGAAAATATGTAAAAATATATCATTTTTAGAATAATTAAATAAAAATAATCAACATTATATTTGAATAATATAATTTTTTTTAATTTTTTTGTCACCTAATTGGTAGTTATACTAATTTCCCCCAAAAGAATTTAAATATTGAAATTAATTTTCCCAGTTACCATTACGCTAATTTCCCCCGACAAGTATATGATTGCTCAAAATTGCAAAAGGAATTGGATAGATGATTTTAACACTATTAACCTTAATATTTTCATTGGAATAGTAGAACATCTTGGCTGGTGGAGGAGGGGGTAAACGTGGAAGAGACTCTTGGGATAAGAAAATAATCAACCTTCTGATAATCTAACATTCATATATATGAGATAATATAAAAAGGCTTTTTTTTCCCTTGAAAAAAGCTTTTTCTCAAAATTAAGCTATTTGTCAAACATAATAAATTATTTATAAAACAGCTTTTTATGGGAAAAACAGCTGAAATGCACGAAAATAATCAATCCTATTTTGATTTTTGCATTATATTTGTGGGTGTGGGTGTGTTCTTTTTTTTTTTTTTGACAAAATGTTGGCCTGTGTTATTGTTGATAGTAAAGTCTATTTATTTATTTATTTTTGGTCTAAAACTTCTCTTTATTTTTTATCTCCTTAAATTTCATTATTGATATTTATATTTATATTATCTATGACCATCATATTTATTTTTTATTTGGCATTTACCACTCAATTTATTTAATAACCTTTTATTTATTTTTTTATAATAAAAAAAGTGATGACAAGATATAAAAAAATAAACATTTTAATAAGTTTTAATGTTAAAAAAAACATCAAATAATATTAATATAAACAAATAACTTCATACTCTTTTTCGTAATTTATTATATAAAAGTAATTTTTTTGTACCATCCAAACAAAATAAATTATCTTAAAATCATTTTTCAGCAAACATATCCAAACAAAAACAGATTCTGATTATAATCGATCATCAAAATTATCAGCATAGTGTACTTAAAGTGTATAATAATGATTTTTTTTATAATTAAAGATATATATTAATCAATCAAAATCTCTGGCCTTAGCATCACAATGATCCCTCTTCCTACCTTTTAGGAAGGGTTGAAGAGTTCACATCCAATCAGCTACAACGAAAGTCATTACATAATAATGATATAAATTAAAGCAAATGATGATTTTTCTTCCTCACATAAATACCACTCCTATTTTGTTCTCTAGGTATGGTTTCTTTTTTCTTTCTTTTCTAATCTATAAAAATAATTGTGTTCCTTTGGACTTGACTGCCCATCATCTTTTTGTAAGATCACTCCATAAAAATGCAGAACTGTGTGATTTTATCCCAATCAAACATACATGATTCATTTTTTCTATTTTATTTTTGGTTGCGTCAAATATCACATGTCCCCGTGGGAACAAGAGTGTTCATGTCATAATATAACAATTAACACAGACCGATCCATCCTGCAGAGAAACTTTTTCCATTTACAAATAAAATGTGGAAAAATCTGATTGAGAGGACAGAAGTTGGTCTTTTGTTTTTTTGGGTATAGATCATTGATTTGATTGTCAGAAACATGTTGATTGTGAGAGATATGGGAGGATAAAGCAAATAAGGTCCTTGTATTAGACCTCTTAAAAAAATAATGGTTAAATATGTTTTTTAGTCCCCATAAAATAAGAGAATTTTGATTTTGTCCATGTAAAAGTTTTTTTTGATTTTTATCCCTCTAAAATTTAAAATCATTATTTTTGATCCCTACTATCATGTGACATTGATTAACTACTTATATATCTAACAGAAGGTCATATGATCATCTGAAGTGACACCCAATGACTTTTGTGATCTTATGTTAGTATATGATTCCCCAAAAATTATTCTTGAACCCTAAAATGAATTATATTTATCTACCTTAAAAAAATGAATGCTAGGGACTAAAAACATTGATATTAAATTTTAAAGGGATGAAAAATTAAAAAATACAATTTACAGGGATCGATACCAAAATTTGCTCATTTTATAGGGACCAAAATTAGTAATTTCATATTTTAGAGGGATGAAAAATAGAGAATCTTTTTTACAGGAACCAAAACCAAAATTCATTCATTTTCTAAGAACTAAAAACATGTTTAACCCAAAAAACAATTTTTCTTTAAAAAAAAGTACATTGTGTATCTTTTTATATTATCTTTTTGATATGTTTTGTATATTAATAAACATAAATTAGTCCATTTGATATAAAAACTTATCATTAGTTGTAAGGTCCATAGATCAACTCCTCATTTTGCACAAAAAAATTAATTTTGTATGAAAAAATTACTGGGTTAATTTTAAAAAAAAACATCACCACAAAGTTTATTTTATGCATCAATAGGTGTTGAATCGGTCTTGGACTATCAATGAACTGCGCTATTAAAGGGAATTAAAGTTATTCCCTTTATCATATAAAAAAAATATTCCCTTTAATAACGTTTGGGGTGAGGTAAGGCTTATGGTCAAGTTTGGATTATAGTTTGTATTTGGCAAATGTAAGTTAGTCACTTCAAACTTACTTTTGTAATTTTTTTATGATGTTTGATTTCTAGTTGTAAGAATTAATTTTGAGGTCAAACGTGGGTTTTGGTGGGAACAAGAATTTGTCGCTTTTGCCAAAACTCAGTTTGTGTTTTTTCAATTATTACATTTATCATACTACCCTTAAAAATTAATCACTTTTTATACTCATTTAAAAGTTGAAGGACATTTTGGTAACTAAATATTCAAAAATTAGTGATACAATCCAAACAACATTCATTCTATCAAAACTACTTTTAACAATAAAATATCCAAACATAAATCAATTACTACCATCTCACTTTTAATCAAAACTCAGTTTTGCAAACGTTAAACCAAACACATCCATAAAGATGATGAAGCACTTTTGTTTTTTAAATGAGTAAAAGATAATGTTGATTCCTTGAGGATGAGTTATTAAGAGCATACTCTTTAATAATGCTGCTTTGAAAAAACGCTATAAAAGATAGAACCCATGTTTTTTAAAAAAAAAGTTTGGGGTAAAATTAACATTTATTTGAGGAAACGTTATTAAAAATATTTATTTTAATACTATTAAACATTTTTGCACATTTTTTATAATATTTTTTTTCTGAAAATGTTATTAAATAGACTATATTAAAGTCTTTTTCTCACATAGTTTTGGTGATTGAAATTATAGCAAACGTAGTGACCAGCAGTAGTAACTATCGGTGTGACTATAAAAATAGACGAGAAAATGAAGAAAAAAATAGGTTTAATGAATATTTTGGTTCTTACAAATAGGATAAGATTTGGTTTTAGTCCCTCTAAAATTTTTTCATAGATTTTGGTCCCTAAATGTTTTAAAACTTTAAAATTCGTCCCTGCCGTTAGGGAACCTCCGTTACATGATGATGTGGCAGACGGAGTACCAGGTCATCAGTGCCACATGTATAAAAATATTATTTTTTAATTTCATAAAAAAATTTAATTAACTTTTTGGTCCCGGCAAAGTTCACCAATTTTGGTTTTAGTCCCTGTAAAAAAATATTCTTAGGATTTCGTTCTTGTAATCTCAATTTTTTGGCAAATAGTCCTTAACTTGTGGGATGCGTATCTTCCTCTATACTTGTTCAAATTAAGTGAAACCGTATTAGAATTAAAGCTAGCATCCTCATCTAAGTCTGGTAAAATTATTAAAAATTTTAGATGTACGAATTGTTCTCAATAACAGCTAGAACACCGCTGAATTTCTCCGGAATCTGGTTGTTAACAACCTGTAAATTGTATCACACAACTTTCAGTATATATATCCAAATTGAGCTAAACTGTTACAACATCCAATTTTTGGACGTGACACCGACGTGGCATGGTTGACGTGGTGTTTCGTTTGCCACGTCAGCAACTAACAGAGAAAGGTGACAATGGAGACTATTTACAAAAAAATTGAGATTATAAGGACAAAGTTCTAATAAAATTTTTACAGGGACTAAAACCAAAATTGATGAACTTTACAAGGACCAAAAGCTAGTTTAAAAAAATTTGTGGAATTAAAAATTAATATTTTTTACACGTGGCGCTCCGTCTGCCATATCATCACTTAACGGAGGTACCCTAACAGTAAGGACGAATTTCAAAGTTTTAAAACGTTTAGGGACCAAAACCTAAGAAATTCTTTTTGAGGGATTAAAACCAAATCTCACATTATTTGCAGGGACCAAAATATTCATTAAACAAAAAAAATATAGTAAAATATATTGCTTCCTATGTTGAATATAAGAGATAAGAATGTCTTTAATTTTTTTGTCCAATATATAAAAAATATTGATCAATTTTTAAGCTAAATTACATTTCTACTCTTATTTATTATAAACTTCATATTAAAAAGACTCAACAATTCCTCATGCAGGTGATTTGGTTTAGCTGATTCATTGTTTACTCTTTGGTCAAATAGCATGGTGCTTGATTTGAGGAATAAATAAGTTAGTTGAATTAGAAGTAATTAAATAGAGGTATTTGTGGAATAAAATTTAAAATGAATTGATTTTAATCATTTTTCTTAGTCATGATGAATTAGGATATTCTCTTGTATTGAGAGGTAGTAATATCTTCATATAAAAATATGTGCCTCATATTTAATATCCATTCCAATTATACAAATATCATAAGGAGAATACTAACAGGGCACTCGTTAAAGTTTCAAGAAAAACAAGTTTGTATGGAAAAATGATGTATTTATTATTCTAAGATGTTGAATATTTAATTTTTCCATAAAAACATGTTTTTTATGACTCCTTAAAGAGTGCCCTTAGGACACTCGTTAGCAAGACCCATATCATAATTCTTAGCAAATCAAGGCTATAGTGTCTCAACGTCCATGTTGGGGACACGCTCGGACGAGCAATGTGAGAGAACCGTTTGGGTTTCTACGCTGTCACGAGCAATTCTTAAATACTCCAACCTGCTAATGTATCCATCCTCCTTTCTTTTTAATAGGTTGCAACCTGTTTCCGTAGGTTGCAACCTGTTTCCGGTAAATGTGGATATTTTTTTAAAAAAAAACACCCGGTTCACCCGGGCGATTCTTTAGTCCTCCAATAGGGAAGTTGAGGTTGGGTCCTCTATTTCGTTTTACCTGTTACTACCGGTCTCCTGATTAACATTTAGTTTTTGATTTAAAAATTAGTTAATTTATATTACTACCACATGCGACTCTTCCACCTCCAACTGTGACACTTTGAAGCCATTATTCGACCCGAGCCCAAACCCACCTTTCACTCCAGTGTAGAACTGTTCAAATTCCTCATGTTCGCGATCGGAGAACTGGATTACGCCATGGATGGTCGTGGGATCCAGTGCATAGTGCTCTACAACTCTAACCGGCGAAAATCCCAAAACGGTACAGGTGCTCGTCCCTCGTCTACTACTGCTTTTCGTAATCTTCCACGAAAGTCTTGAACTTCTTCTTGGTCCTAAGAAGCTCTTGTCTTTCAGCTTTAGCTTTCTAGCTATGTCCTCGATCGTGGTTTCCTAGTTCTCCGAGCTTCCATGGAAAGCAGAGGACAGTGTTAGAGCGCAAAGGAAGATTGAAATACGTATCGAACACGTGAGAGCCAAGCCTGGTTTTTTTACCATCTTCGTGCTATCTCTGTCTTCCATTGCTTTCAACTCTTCTCCATTTAAATGGTGCTTTGCTTTCTTCCTATGTGTTGTAATGTAAGTGTTAAATCAAGCTTCAAAGGTTAAAAAAATGAATCGCCTAAAATAAGTGAGGCACCTACACTGCTCACTGAACCGCACTGCTCCTCTGCATTAATGCTTCCAATTGCAAATTATGTGTAGAAAGAAAAAAGCCACTGCCTAAAGCTTTCCTTCCTATTAAGTTTTGCTTCCATTTTTTTTATCATATGTTTGTGTGCTTGTAGCCTAAAAAAGGCATTAGTGTATTGTGGATGTATCAATCAAGAATTTAAAATTGAATGAGATCAATACAAGAGTATTTCTCTTCCTCTTCTCCATGCTACATGAGTGTATATGAGAGAAAGTCCTTGGTGAGACCATAAAGGAGGTTGCAGGTCGCAATGCTCTGAAAAAGTGATGTGGTTATAGAGATGGATGAAGCGAAGGGTATAACTGCAAATTTGGGAATGCTTGGAAAGGTGATAACATGCAGCGGTGAAAGTCAGCATGTAACAATGAAAGTCTCAATCGATCATGAATCGATTACAAAGTGTAATCATGAATCGATTACAAAGTGTTGTTAAATCGATTCAAAAGGTTCATTATGAATCTCTCGGTTACCAGTGATAAATCTCGTTCATTATTTTATTTTAATATTAAATCTATGGCTTGAAAGTAATGGAGGATGGAAACTCCAAATTTTCATGGGAGGATTGAAGACGTCCCCGGTTCAATCTAGTTGGGAAAAAAATAAACATTGTTGTTTTGTCAGGAAGCCATCCCATATCTCAGTGAAAAAAATGAAAGCAATTAAAATCTGCATTATTGAAAATCTGCAATTCCTCCAAGAAAAGGCAGCAGCACACAATAAAGACCTTATTATTTCAAAATAGAAAGCATTGTGCAAGCTTTTTCCAATACTTCAACAATATGCATACATGCCACGACTTCAACAATATGCATAAATTTTTGCAGCTTCATCCCATGACTGCCGAAATCTTCCCCTCAGATGAAGATGCTTACATTAATTTCTAATGTCAAACAAACATTTCATACTTGAGTACTTGACCAAAAATATAGTTATTTTTAACTCGCACACGCCCTAGTCTCTACAATTTGAGAGAAGAAAACACTGATAAGCGAAGAAGAAAAAATCGAAGAACCCCAAAACCCAAACCTATCTTTCCAATGAAAAAGAAAGTTTCTTTCAATCAAACCAATGCAGGGTAAATGGTTCTTCAATTCAATTTCTAGGGTTTTGGTTTCCCTCAAAAGTTCCCCACCTTGAACCATCGAGCTTAGCTCATACTATGGTCAGTGTGGCACTTCTCATCTAAATCGGAGCATATTCGAACACCCGAAGAATACAATCATCGAATGCCCATTTGCTAGTTTTTGATAAAGCAAAAAAGTTTTAAGTTTTTTTTTTTTGTTTCTCTGTTTTGTGATTGTTTTTTGTTTGGCTTTGTTATAATGCGATCCGCTTTGTTGTTGGAGCAGAGGAACATGATTCAATCGCGGCTTCAGAATATTGGTTTTATGGTGCACCTTGCTAGTGTGAATCATATTGCCATATAGGTTTTGATGTTGACAAATAGAGTATTAATGAGAGAATACATTTTGATGTTGACAAATAGTATATTAAGGGGAGAACACATTTTATGTTGTCAAATGATATATCATTGTACTAACCTTGAATGGATTATATACATGTGTTATATGATTAAAATGATTTATTAGTATATACACATGTGACAAATACTTGTTATACTTGATATATTTATTTGATTTAAAGGCATACAAATTAAATTTGATATTATCATATATGTCTATGGAAAATTAATTATGAAATAATGTGATTATCAATTTAACCTAAATGAGAAATACATTATTGATATTATTTGATCACATTTAAATAAAGACATAAAAATAATTAATTGGAATATTATTTTACAATATGTCTTTATATAATATATAGCTTTGGGCATAGAATTAATATATCTTGAACTAATATATTGCATGAGAAATATTTTTAGAAAAGTTTAGGTGAATGTTATAAAGCGAAATGAAGCAAAGAGCCAAGATTCAAGATCAATCAGGATCACAAAGATTGAGAGAAGAAATGTCAAAGACCTTGAAGAGCAAAATTTATTAAAGACATTTTCTGAAAGAATCTCAAGAAGATCAAGAATTCAAGACCAAGAGATATGAGCTTCAAAGATAGTTATATAGAAAGTCTTAGAATTAATGTAATGTATGAGAAGGTGATAATGACTCAAGTTTTCTAAAAAGATCTTTTTCAAAAGTGTTTTAAAAATGTTTTTGAAAAATATCTTTGGTTTCCCTTTTGGTTGAAAAAAGTTTTATCTTTGAAAAATGTTTTTGGGAAACAATAATCGATTAGGATAATTGATTATGGTCAGTCTGTGTTTTAACGTGAAAAATGTTTTTGACTGACAGCAAAGGTATAGTCGATTAGGATAATCCATTATGACCATTTACAAAAATGGGTGGTTCTTACAGAAAAGCCTTAATCGATTAGTATAATCGATTATGCAAGTTTTATTGAAAATCCCAGTTATGGCAGAAAAGCTATAATGGATTATGGGCATATGATAATCGATTATGATGCACTTAAATGAGAATATTTTATTTCTTTATTTGCTACATTTATGCCTCCAACGACAAGTTTTTCAAATTGATTTTCAGAAAAGGAATTTGTTTTTAATTAATAAAATATCTTTTATAATTCTTAATCAAAAGTCTATAAATACATTTTAAGGGCCTTTGAAAGAGAAGAAGAGAGGTTAAGAGAGAACGCGCTATTATTTTGATTAATTCATTTTCTATTCTTTTCTCTTCATTTTGAAAATCACTCGAGCCATTATTATACCTTGATTATCATAAGTTCTTGAGTGTATTTTGTTGTTCTTCAAGTTGTTTATCCGCACTATTGTGAGTGCATTATATTGGTAGAGTCAAACGACTCAATCCATTTCTTTGAGTACCAACGTGCTCTGAAGGTTGCCAGCACTTGTTAAGCTTGGTTGAGACTCTATCACTCGGGGAGGTTACATCCCTGGCCTGTGAGGAGTGCTCGGAAGGTTGCCAACACCTGTTAAGCTTGGTTGAGACTCTCTCACTGGGGGAGGTTACATCCCTGGTCTGTGAGGAGTACTCGGAAGGTTGCCAGCACCTGTTAAGCTTGGTTCAGGCTCTGTCACTGGGGGAGGTTATATCCCTGGTTTGTGAGGAGTGCTCGAAAGATTACAAGCACCTATTAAGCTTGGGGTTATTTGAGGCTTTTTCATTGAGGGAGGTGATATCCCTGGTTTGTAAGAAGTGCTCTGTTATTGTGAAGGTTACAAGCACCTGTTAAGCTTGTTTTTGTAAAACGGTTGCAAGCACCAGTTAAGCTTGTTTTTATAGTGGAACAAAATCTCACAGGTGGAGTGGGGACTGGATTAGGCCACTGGCGGTACGTGGCTGAACCAGGATAAAATACTTGTGTCCTGCTATTCTTACCTTATCTCTTTATAATTGTTTATCAAACTATTTTCCGCTGCAAATTCTGTTTAAATTTAGAGTAAAGACCCAAATTGGTCTTCGACAAAAAATCACGGGGACATTTTGGTCCCTAGAAATGAAAAATATCAATTTGATCCTCAAGAATGTAAAATGCGGATCAAAGTTTTTATTTTTATTTTATAACTCAATTCACCCCCTTTTGAATATTGGTTGCCACGACCAAAAGCTAGAAGTGGTGCACCCATGCACTTTAAAGATAAATAATCTGGACCTTCCATCCTACATGTTATAATGTCTTTATAATACACTCATCTGCACATGAATATTTTTTATATTCATTTATTATTATTATTAGATATAAATATTAAAAAAATTATTAATTCTTTCTCCTCCCATCTGCACATGTTACCATGATTTGCGCTAAAGCCCAAATCCGGTCCTCCCATGGCAACGTTAAGCCGCCCATGGTCCCCCTAGCGCCATAACCAAGAGGCCGACAAAATTGAGAGTACTGGTCTTGGATATTATATGAGGCTCTTAATCCGATCATCAAGACAGCTTATAGGAATTTCGGAATCTTACACAAATTTTAAAAAATAAATAATATTATATATATTATTAATTTTTATATTAATTTTTTAATATTTTGAGATATGAAATTATTTATCAAAATTTTATAAATGAATAATTTTAACATTTCACTCTCAATATAATATGAAAATAGGAAAAAAGAAAAAGAAACGAGAGCTAAAAAAATTTGAAGTTAAAATATTAAAATTCTATAATATATATAGGATTTAATTGGTTTAACTGTCAATGTAAAATTTTTTTACACTATCAACCAATCATAAATTTTCACATGAGTTAAAATGTTTGACTATTATCCTAACCACCTCAAAAGTCATCCATACCATGACTTCTGATTGGTTGGCAGTGTAAAAAACTTTACACTGTTAGTGCATAGCAATTAAACTCATATATATAGTAAAATAACAGTTAAATTTTGGAAATATAAAAAATAATTAATTCTTAACTAATTATCTCCAACAGTTATTTTATCCTTTTGCATAATTGCATTTCCATTTCTCAATTGTTAATTATGCTGATGCGAATTACCTCAAATGACAATTAACTATGACACTATATACGAAAAAGTAATAAGGCAATACGATATAAATTCAGAACCTTGAATGTTGAAACCTAATTAATATTATGTCTTATGGATTGCATTATCTGTGATTGAATCTCAATAATATATGTATTGTACACAAAATTAAGCCTTATTACTCAACTTTGTCAAACCAGTCATTATCAATATATATATATATATATAAATGTAAAGAGAAAAAAAAAACGTGAGGCCTAAGGCAACACCTTGTCTTCTACACGGCCCTGCTAGTCCTCCCATGGCAGTGCACCCACATGGTAATCCTAGTGCCATAACCAAAGTTACCGCCAAGCCACGGTTCCAGATCTACTATTTCGTGCAAAAAAAATTCAAACAAAAGAGTGCAAGAACGAAAATTCAAAAGAGAGAAAGAATGGAAAACAACATCCACAGTTGTAAATTCATAGAAATTAAGTCGGTAGATTTTGCACAGAAGGGAGGAGAGAGAGAATGAAGAGGGAGAATTAATAAGTTTTTAAATAATAAATATATATAAATAATGTTCATGTACAGGTGAGTGTATTATAAAAACATGATAACATGTAAGATGATTCATATTGTTTATTTTTAAGGTGCATAGACGCACCATCTTGTAGTATTGTGCATCTTAAAATCATTTTTATATAATAAATTATAAAAAAAATACGAAGTTATTTATATAATTTAATAATATTTGTTTGGAAGTTAGTTTTGTAAGGGTAAATAGAGAAAAGATTTTTGAGAATGAAAAATAATTAAATCACAACAATCTTAAGCTAAAACAAATTAGATGCCATAAAACAGTTTTTTTCCCCCCAAAAAAGCTTTTTTATAAATTTAAGCTAATTGCCAAACATGATAGATTATGTATAAAACAGCTTTTTAGCCAAAAAATAGCTGAAATGGAAAAAAGTAATCTTTCCCAAACATGAGTATGTTTGAAAAAGCTGAATAAAATAGATTGTGTTGATATAATCGATTATTGTGATAATCTATTATAATCAGAATCGGTTTTTGTTTGGGTACGTTTGCTGAAAAGAGATTTTAAGATAATTTATTTCGTTGGGATGGTGCAAAAAAAATAACTCTTATATAGTGAATTACGAAAAAGGATATGAAGTTACTTGTATAATTTAATAATATTTATTTGAAAGTTAGTTTTGTAGGGGTATAAAGGGAAAAAAGTTTTGAAAATGAAAAATAATCAAATCACAACAATCTTAAGCTAAAATAAATTAGATTGCATAAAACAACTTTTTTCCCCAAAAAAAGCTTTTTTATAAATTTAAGCAAAATGTCAAACAAGAAAGATTATTTCAAAAATAATTTTTTTCATTCAAAACAGCTGAAATCCAATTTAATCCAGCTTTTCCAAACATGCTTAGATTCTGAAATAATCTTTCTTGTTTGTACACTTTGCTTAAACTTATAAAAAAGCTTTTTTTTGGGGGAAAAAAGTTGTTTTATGCAATCTAATTTGTTTTAGCTTGGGATTGTTGTGATTTGATTATTTTTCATTCTCAAAACTTTTTTCCCTATTTACCCCTACAAAACTAACTTCCAAATAAATATTATTAAATTATACAAGTAACTTCATACCCTTTTTCGTAATTCACAATGTAAAAGTGATTTTTTTTACACCATCCAAACAAAATTAATTATTTTAAATTCGTTTTTCATCAAACATACCCAAACAAAAACAGATTCTGATTATAATCGATTATCATATATAATTGATTATCAGCACAATTTATTTTTTTCAGCTTTCTCAAACACACTCTAAGATTTTTAGCTCGTTATTTTGTCCAAAAAATTGTTTTGTAGATAATCTATTACATTTGGTATCTAGCTTAAATTTTTAAAAAATCTTCTTTATTGAAAAATAAGCTGTTTTCAGTGTTTGATAAGAAGGACGGTTGGATTGAAAGTAAAAAAATTTCTCTCACTTACACATGCAATGCCTTTCTCTCACTTATTTACCTGATGTAAAAATGATTTTTTTTGTACCATCTAAATGAAATAAATTATCTACAATCACTATTACACATACAATAGATTATTCTAAAATCGTTTTTCAATAAATATATTCAAATAAAACAAATTCTGATTACAATCGATTATCACAATAATCGATTATACATATAACTAATTATCAATATTTTTTTTGATCAGTTAACTAATTATCAATATAATCTACTTCTTCCGATTTTCCCAAAACACCATCTAACTTGTAGTACGTGATGACCGAAAGAGAAGAGGACGATCCCAGTCAGTGATGTTTGTTTATTTCTTTCTTATATAGCAATAATTTTCAAAAGCAAAAAAAGCATTTAGACAAGACAGAGACCCAACAAAGTTTGTTTAATAAAAAAAAAAGGAAAATAAATTAAATTACAACATACGTGTAGGATTGATTTCAAGATTTATGGCAGACACACTTGGTACATACTTTACAGCAGATAAATATTTGTCGTCTGTTTTTTATAAGCTCTTATTTGTCTGCGTTATTGGCGAAATGGAGCCTTGTCATTGCTGGCGTATTCTAATTATGATTTAAGAGAGATTCTTATCAAGATATACAGGTGAATACATACACCTCAGACGCAATTAATTAGTCAAAAAAGAGAGACTTGAAAACAAAATTGATATGATTGATTCAATTCACAGAATCAATTATAGCTAATTCATACCATCTAATGTTGATTACGATAACAAATTTTGTTTTTATACTGAAGTTATGGGTATGGAATATCCGTACCATTATCGTTAGCAGTAATTAATCTATGTCGGGAAACCTGTTAAACATACAAGATAGATTCTCCTTTCCTAATCAGATTTTCTTCATACATAAAAGTCAGAATTCGAATTTCTCACTACTATGATAATACAAACGATATAGATATTCATCACTCTTTGGATTTCCTAAATTTATTGACATTGAACTGAAGTAAGTTATAAATACTACGACTCACATATATTAAATTTAATTTGTATAATTTGATACTAGTATCAAGTTTTTTACATTATTAATTAATCATTCACAAATCATTTCATGTATGAGTTTAAAACAATTACCATAAAAAACTAACATTTTAAATTATATGATAATATATGATTGGTTGTTTATGTAAAAACTTTTTACATTGACAATGTATTATAATTAAATCCTATATTAATATACATATTATTTTAAGAGTTTAATTGATATGCATTGTCGTTCTGTCAGTGTAAAGTTTTTTATATTGTACGTCAACCAATCATAAATTATGGTATTAGTGACTTTTAAGCCAGTTAAAATGATAGTCTAACATTTTTAATGATATGATAATTTATAATTTGTTGACAGTAATATCAATTAGGATGCGTTTGGAAGAGCTTCTGAAGATAAACTTAATTATACAAATAACTTATGAAAATACGCCCGTAATGTATTATAAGCATTTTTATTTTAAATTATTTACACGTGCTTAAATATTTATAGAGATAACTCAGTTTTAATATATTGTGCGCTTACTTTTTACTTTATTGAAAAACTTTTTATTTGACTTCTTATATTTTTATTTATTAGATGGGAAATTAGTATATGTCACAAAATTATATAATAGTATTAGTTTAATATTTTTATTTTAATATTTATTTATGTATTAAATAATGTTTATTATGTTAAAAATATATTTCTATATTATTTGTAATTATTATCATTATATATATAAACTTAGGTTCAATATATATATTTCAAGGTTCTGGTCCCGACGGTTTCCGGCATTTCTTTTTCAAGCATTATTGGGACATTGTAGGGGATGATGTCTGGAGGATTGTGCGAGATGCGTTTTTGATAGGTTCTTTTGATCCGGGGTTAGTTGAAATTCTAATTGTGTTGATCCACTAAATTGACCAGCTTGTCCACTTGAAGAATTTCCGCTCCGTTAGCCTTTGCAATATGATGGTTCACAAGATTTGATCATGTTTCGATGATTTAGTTGGGCATACATAAAGCAGTTTAATCCCAAGACAAGGCACTTCGGATAATGCAATCCTTGATCAAGATCGTGTTTCATTTTATACATAAAACGAGAATGAACAAAGACCTTAGGCACTTCGGGTAATGCAATCCTTGATCAAGAGGTTTCATTTCATACATAATTAAACGAGGATGAACAAAGGGGCTATGACCTTTAATATTATTTTGGAGAAAGACTGACTATGTGAGATGGGATTTTCTTGAAGGGACTCTCCGAGATTTCGGGTTTCCTGACATATCCGCTTGATGATATGGTGCAAGAGGTCTTCTAATTCTTCTATCCTTTGGAATAAGTCTAAGAGAGTTTCCAACTTTCTAGGGGGCTCAGGCAAGGGAGCCCAGTGTCTTCTTATTTGTTTGTGCTTCGTATGGAGAAGCTAGATCTCTTTGTGAAGCCTTCGGTCTAAAGGTGAACTTGGATAAATCTGGGGTTATATGTTCCTCTGATGTGACTCAAGAAAGGAAGTAGAACTTCACTAATATTACTTCAATCAGGTTCTCTAGGTAATTACTGGGTTCCTTCTAATTCAAGGCAAAATGAAGAAATTGATTTTTAATCATTGTATTGAAAATATTCAGAAATGTTTGGCCTCTTGGAAGTCTAAGTTCCTAAACGAGGCTGGGAAAATCTGCCTTACAAGCTCGATGGTTTCCTCAATCTCGATTTTTACAATGCAAACCCATCGGTTCCCCCAAAGCGTTTGTTGGGTTTGGAAGGGAGACGTGTCGAGTTTGTACACAATGGCTAGTGGTTATGCTTGGCTTCTCAAGAAATCGCGATCATGGAATGATAAGGAGTCTTGGAAGTGGTTGTGAAAAGTTTCAGCTCCATAAAAACCAAGCCCTTCCTTTGGTTAGCAATGCACACTCTTTTCTCCACTAATTTGCTTAGGTAGAGGAGTTGAGATCCTTTCCATTTCTTTTGAGAAATGGAAGGTTATAATTTTGGATGTATAAAACACATAAAAGTCTAATAAATGTCATCCATTTTAAAAATGTATGTCTTTATATACCTAAAACTATAGTAATAGAATCCTCCATTTTTTTTGAGAAATGGAAAGGATCTTTACACAGGTAGGGAGGTAGCAAAGCATCTATACCGTCGAGTTTTTTAAGTTTTTTTGTCACTTTAAAATAAATTAGTTGTCAATAAAATAATTACTATCAACTCTCAATCTGATCTCTAAATTATTGTTATAATTTTCAAAATATCCAAACTATTGTTATATCAAAATTGAAGATCACATTCTTTTCCAATTACATGTATAACTTAAATATTATTAAGAGTACTTGTGGCCGTTAATACCCTTAAGCATACCAAAAAAAGTGAAAGGGCCCCCAAATCTTAAAAGGTTGAGATGATCTCCATTTTTCCTCACCATTACCATAATTTATAGAGGATATTCAGACCACCTCGAATATTATATTATCATGTTTATATCACTAAGATTATAATAATAAAAAGAGGAAATAGAGAGGATCCCCATCCAATTTTAAACACCATAAACAGATTACCTTTATAAAAAATAAAAATAAAATTATGTTAAACAATGATTTGACGGAATGGATTAATCCCGCACTCGGAATCTTTCAGTAGCGGTTAGTGCGGTTTATCGTTGCGTATTCAAGTACCGGGGTTTTTGGCTAAAGAGATTCGCTCAAGATCTTGATTCCATTATAATAACCACAGTGCTCGTCTTTAGCTATTTTCTTAGGATTATCTATTAATTCATTAAGCATAACAAGGGTAAATGCCATTCATTGTGACTTTTACAGGTCAACAAGTGATATTTGACGCCCTTCCAAAACATAGAGAGTTATATGAACATGATTCCTGACATGTGGGGGAGGGGAAGGGGGGTTATCGATCGATCGATCGATGGGTATGTGTGTGCCTATAATGCTTACCTTTCAGTAGGGCCAAAAATAAAGATATTCTCCAATCAGCTACCAGATGCGCATGGTGTTCATTTTCTTAAGTTTAATTTTGATATATCATTTTTTTTTGGTTTCCAGATATATCATTAATACACTATCAATTAATCACATATTATGTTATTTATAATTTATAAGAATTAAATATTTTAAATGATAAGTCAAAAAATATATTTTAAATGATGTAATAATTTAATATAGGTTGATAATGTAAAATTTTTTTTACACTAACAATACATATCAATTAAATTATAAGGATAAATCTAAACTTTTACACTAATATAATTAGACTCTTAAGTTATACAAAAGTAAGAAACCAATATCTAAATTTAAATAATTAAAGGAGAACTAATTTTTTTTCTTTACCCACAAAGTTACATATTTGCATATTAACTTCCAATGCTAACACAAGCAATATGTTTTTTTAAAGAACATGAGGTGAAAGGATGTCAGACTAGGATAGTGTTTGGTTGGGGGAAATAGAGTGGAAGGAAGGGGAAAGGAGGGGAGAAGAGAGATTTTTAGAAACTATTATTGTTTTATTCAATTTTTTGAAGGGGGAATTGAGGGGACCAAAATCTCAACTCTCTCAATTTTGGGTCTCCTCCAATATTAATTGGGGGATTTGGAGGAGAGAGAATGAAGTTTAAAACATTTTGAATATATTTATCAAAATATTCTTACTATTTCGAAATCCAAAATTATAAGGTATAAAATTAAGAATTTAATTGTTATGCACTATCAGTATAATCTTTACACTGACAACCAATAAAAAATCATGATGTGTGTGACTTTTAAGATAGTTAGGATAAGAGTCAATCACTTTAGCTTATGTGTCAATTTCTGATTGATTGTCTGTGTAAATTTTTTTTACACTGACAGTGTATATCAATTAAATCCTAAAATTAAACTAGTTTTAAAATTTCTCTTCCCCCCTTAAGAACCAAACGGAGAGAGTCTTATTTTTCCTCCCTCTATTAAAATCTCACTTCTCTCTTCCTTTCAACCAAACAGAATATCTAATTAAAATTAATCCTTTCTCCCCGGCCTCCATTAAAATCCCTTCTCTTCCCTCCTCTCATTTGAACCAAACATAACTTAACCTTTGAGTTTTGTCAAGTCTTGCAAGTGATTTGAGTTTAATTTTAATATATTGTTCGTGAAATTTTTTTTATTATCTACCAATTATATATTAATGGTTAAAGTAATAATTTAGTCGCTATACGTGACACATATTCTCCATTTAGTCCTTATACGTAAAAAAATTGAAAATGAGTCCCTACAGGCTACATATGTAAACATAAGCAAATTCGGTCCCTACATGTGCAAACGTTAACAAATTCGTCCTTGTCGTCAGCAAATTAAACCTACGTGACACAAATATTTGATTTGGTCCCTAAACCTAAAAAAAAAAAAATTTAAATTGGTCCCTATATGTGTAATTGATAATAATTTTGTCCCTACGTCTGCCAAGAAACTCGGACCCAACTAAATATTCTTTTCTTATTGATCATTTTTTATATATTATATCAATCTATTTCTTTTAGTGATAGTCAACTTAGATAATTTCAAAATATAAAGCCATTTACGGACCAAGTGATACAATTTTTACTCTCAAAAGAAGAAATAGATTGACATAATATATAGAAAATATTCAATACGAAAAAAATCTTTAGTTGAGTCCGAGCTCCTTGGTAGACGGCAAGGACAAAATTATTATTGATTGCACATATAAGAACCGATTTAATTTTTTTTCAAATTTAGGGACCAAATCAAAAATTTGTGTCATGTATAAGGACCAATTTGCTGATGGTAGGGGTGAATTTGTTAATATTTCCACATATAGGAACCAAATTTGCTAATGTTTATAGATGTAGGGATTCATTTCTAAATTTTTTATGTAGAGGGACTAAATGAATAATCTGTATCACCTATAGGGACCAAATTATTAATTTAAACTATATTAATATATATGTGTGCCATGTGACTTGTGATTACTGTATAATTTAAAGATTTTAATAACATGAGACAACACACACGATTGATTAATGGTGGAAAAACTTTTTATACTAATAATAGATATAAATTAAGTTAGAAAGGAGGCGAACAAAAAGTTATGGGATTTAAGGATTTGGGAACCAATTGACAAGGGCGAAAAAATTTGGAGCTAAAATGACATTGAGCTAATAGTTTATACTTTATAGGGCACATGAATGAGATACGTGCCACAAGTGCAAAGAGACGTGCCAACTAGACAATTAACATCACATTCCCTCACATCTATTAATTTTAACTTACGAGAGTTGATGGTAAGTATTAGGAAAAATTAAATCCTAAATTGATTAGAGATAATGTCTAATAAAAGTTTATAAAGTTTAGACATTCCTCATCCTACAAGTCGGTTTTGTGGAGTTGAATTAGGTTAAAATCTAAAATGGTATTAAAGTTATCCTAAATCTATTGTCGGGCCACCCACTATATTATCTACACACCAAACCAATAGTGCTGGGCGTAAGGGGTATATTGAAAAAAATCCAAATCCACATTGACTAGATAGTAGAGCTGTCAATTTGGGTAGGCCTGATCCATTAATCTGTGCCAGCCAACTCGGATCAAGACAATTTTCAGGACGGGTTAGATTGGGGCAAAATTAGTTCAGGCCACTAATTTACTAACCCAGCCCAACCCTCTACGAGTTGCGGACCAAACGGGCTAGCCCATGGACCAATATTTTTTTTATTTTTTTGAAAAATCGTTTTTAACTAAATTTAAGTTCATATGGTTATGAATTACACTTAACTTGTCATTCACTAAGAATCTCCATCTTTTAACTAATATTTGTCTTATAACATGTTTGATAAAAAATAAAATATTATTTAATTATATATGAAATGTTATAAAACTACCGAGTGTAATAAATTAATAATATTTTCGAAGTAGGTTAGAATTTCGATCTCTATGTGGTCATTACTACCTATCAGCGAAAACACACAAAAGAAACATGATTAAGATTGTGTTTATCTATTGCAGAATCGAATTAAGCACACAAGTGAAAACACTCACAAGCAAAATTGACTCAACGTTATATTTATAATTTTATATATATCTTATATTCGTATAATTTTATACACTTATATAATCACAATGCTCAATCTTTGAAAACATTTTGGGCCAGCGGGTTGGCTCGGCCCATTCGGGTCAGGCCATTCAGGCCAAGCCAATTTTCGGATGGGGCTAGTTTGGACCAAAAATAGTTTGGGCTCAAATTTTGACAACCTAATCCACCTTTTATATCGTGTCTGCGCATCGGGCCTGGCCCATTTTGACAATTCTACTAGATAGTACCTAAAAAGAGTTTATAAAGTTTGGACATTTCTCACCCTACAAGACGATTTTGTGGGGTTGAATTAGATCCACAATCTAAGAATAAGACTAAACTGATGGAATATCTGATTTTCATTGGACAAACTAATGAGTTTTCTTCTTTTGTAGATGAAAGTGACAAAGTCCGTCCTTTTATAAATAAAATCAATAAATTCTTAACCAAACTACTCCTATATTCCCAAAGATTTTAATGATCAAAAGGTTGAATGTAGTGCATAAGAATTTTTTATATAAATTTAGAGCATTTTAATTAATTATATTAGACCAATCATGTTATTAATTATAGTGGATCATAATAGCTAATTAATAATTAGTTTTAATAATTACTATAATTAACAATAATATAATTGACTTATTACGCCCATATTAAATTTTGTACCCAAGTGCTCGACTGCAAAGTACTGGAGCTTTTAACAGTAGCACCCTTTTTATTTCTCTTTTATACTGCTCCTCCATATTAACAACTGGCAACAATGTCAAACAGCATCCCAAAAAAACACCACTAAATACCCAATAATATAAATGGGACCGAAAAAAAGCAGTGCTTAATAGCAAATCAAGTTTAATTGTGTTCCTGTGTACCCAAAAAAAGTTAACTAATTGTGAGACCACTACATTTTCTTTGTAAATTAAACGTAATGGCTGGCAAAAATATTCAAATAAACCAAAAAAATGTTATTTATTAAAATATACACACCATTATTTCCCAAATTACACATCTTTTTCCAAATCATTCCCTTTTATATTTTTTAATAATTAAAATAATTAAAACAAATTTGAAATTAAAAAAAAAACAAGGGAAGTCTGCAATTGTACAATTCCCAACAAGTAAAAAGAAAAAATAAAAATAGCAAAAGGCAAGTCACTGACTTCCCATAGAACAAAAAAATATATGTGTATTTTAAGAATTAATTGAAAAAAATGTGTGGTTTGAAAATTAATTTATTTTTTAGTTTATTTTAATATTTTTACGTAATGAACTTATAAACTAGCTAAATAAATAAAGGAAAAACTCAAGTTGAGGCACAGCACAGTAATATATGCAGCCAATATACAACGCAATTAAACAATGACTGATTCACGTGACTCAATTATCAAATTAAATTTTTAGGAGTACTTTGAGTTTATTTGGTTGAGACTATTGTTACTATAAAAGTGAGAAAAACGAGTTTCCAGACATTTTTCTCAAAAATTATATGTGAGAAAAGTTTTTCGACCAACGTGATTTTAAATATGATTTTATGGTGGATAATTTAAAACAAACAAATATTTTATCTACCTTGCAGCTACAGAATATGATAAATATCTAATTAAGTTCAAAATGGAATTTTGTCCCATATTTGAAGAGTTTAAATTTTATTTTAATATCAGATTTTAAATACCTTATGTAATATTGTATCTTTTTATTTTTATCTTTCATTTACTTAATTTCACTACAACAAATAATACTTTTAGCGGCAATAAAAATTGCCGTTAAAAGTTTTAGCGGCAATTAATCAATGGCTGGTGTATGCGATGTCGGTAAAAGCTTTACTGGCAATTAGAGAGAGTGCTGGTAAAGATCCATTTAATTGCCGCTAAAACAAAGAATTTTTAGTGACAATTCTAGTGTCAATTTTAATAGCCACTAAATGTGCATTTATTGCAATGCCCACTCCTTCCATTTACCGACTTTTGACTATTGCCAGTAAAAGTTTGAGAAGTTTTCCATGGCAATAACTATTGCCACTAAAAGTTATACATACTATTTGATTAACAATCGTTTTAACGACAATTATAATTACATCTAAAAAATTTAATAAATACAAATGCTCCAAATAAATTATACTAATATTAATTCTAGAAAGACAATATATTTGATTAAATTCAGAACAAAAGATAGTAATTATTAAAATATATATATCAATCGATATGTTTAGAACAAAAGATAAAAGTGAAGTCAGATGCACAAGGGCTCTTTCACAAAATCAAGTTTCTATATAATTTGGATGATGTACATTTATAGCCACAAGTACAAACTATTAATGTGTTGCTCTTAGAAAAAGTTCTCTAAGAGTCAATTCCTGAAGTTCATCGAGCACGTAGTATTAAAGAGGACTTCAAATTGAAAATTGATAACCAAAAAAACAGGAAAGACAATTAGCATATTGCAAGCACATTGGTTGATTGTAGTCATCAGCAATAATGTTCCAGGCAATTTGAGCAACCCTTTGTATTTCTTGTCCTTCCTTGCATTTTTTCTGAACCAAATAAGGAAATTTCTCTGCTATGCTGTTGCAAAGGTTTAAAACATGGATTTAGCTATTGGAGAGCATAAGATAGCGATGAAATCAAAGGAAAAGGGCATAATTCTAGGAGTCACATTATAATAAAAAACAAGTTTCCTAAATATACAAGTGTCTGATTTCAGTGGTTGAGAAGTTCACACAAAGATTCATACAGTTGCAACTGCTTATATATTGCATAAAATTAAAGAGCCATATTGATTAATATGGCATCTTTTAACAGATTGACTATCACAATAAGTGGTTCAATTTGATAAATTTTATTGTTAATGATACATATTTTGTGTTAATTAACCACAAAGAACTTTAACAAAAATCTGTGTGTTTATCTAGACCTTCTTAAAGCCTTTATCCAATGTGCAAGTGTTATGGCAGAACTTATAGTTTAAGTAAGTAATATAACTAATATTATGTGTTGTTATGCTTCCATTTAGGATTTTCTATAAGCCAATTTACCCATTAGAGGCTAATTTGTTGAGGTTTTGATAATTAGGGTATTTGCGTAACTAATTTTGCTTTTGAGCAAGGAATGATGGTTGTGTTACTATTTCTGAGACAACTTGATAGTTAAGGTTACTTTGTATTGTCTAATAATCTCAAGACATGTTTAAATTATGTAGGTTTTGAAAAGAAGGAAGGTGCATGTAATTTCAGCTAAATCAAGGATGTAGTGCTAACTTTATCAGTTGCCAACCTCAAAGAGTTGAAGAGACTATTGAAGCCAATGTACTATTGAAGCCAAATTAAATGAAATCAACATTTCTTTCCAAAATAATGCATTCAAAAACCAAATAAAAGCTGATACCTTCATTGCATGGTTTCTAGCTTCAATCGTTAGCTTTGGCTCCAGAGAGACCAATGTAGTGCAAGCACTTATAGCAAGAGCCTAAATTAAAAAAATTGAAAATTTATCAGTTTAAATTCAGAATTGACTTCACCTTAGACAACTGCTCATTCAACATCATTTTTATACGCCTGAGTACACAACAGTTCATTCGCCATCGCCATGGAGAAGAGTGCAGTCATGAGAAAAAAGTTTTGACCTTTATAACACAATCAACAGAAACTCAATTCTGCAGGGAACCTTATAACACAAATTTAACACAACTACTGTCGTCAATCAATAATGAATTTAGGGAAAATAACACGAAAGAGAAGATTCCATGCAATGCATGGATCTGTGTATTGTTTATTACCTAAGTGTGGATTGGGATGGTGATGAATATGAGTATGCAACATCGTTCACCTTATCACGTACTGTTGCAGAGGAGGGGAACCATCACCAGCACCAACCTCCGAGATGCAAGATCGCATTACCAATACCATCACAATGTTTAGAATATGCACTATAAGAAAGCAACTGAAAAATGCATTACAGAGAGAAAAATCAAAATCAATGGAGATTTTGAACAACTTGACGAATCAAAATCAATACCTCCAATTTCAAACAATGAAGGAAATTAAAAATTTAAAAAATAATGAAATATTTGGAAGTAAGAAACACAAATGCGTCAAAATGACTAATACAAAAGAGATTTGAGAGAAAGATCAAAGGCATTACTGAAGAATAGAAAATTCAGGGAGATTATACAAATGCAACAATCTAATTCAACGAGATTACACAAATTCAGCAAGATTTTGTAAATGCAACAACCTAATTCAACAAGATTACACAAAATCAGCGAGATTATGTAAATGTTCCCTATTAATTTGGAAATCGATGGAGAACAAGATAAATGAAATTAATCTTATAGGGATGAAAAACCTAATCAAAGAGAAAGAAATCAGAGAAGAATAAAATCAATCAAAAGAGGAACAACACCTGGAGAGAAAGTAATTTGACGAGGGTTTCTGAAGATGCAGCAAGCAGAGAGAACAAGAGAGAGTCGAGAGTTCGTTTGAGAGAGTGTTGAGTGCAAGACAAGGAGAACAAAAATTAAAAATAAAGGTATTAATAAAAAAATATTATAACCATACTTTGAGTGGCAATTTATCGTAATGGTCGGTATATGATTATATATTACTGGCTAATACTTAATAGCCATGAAAGCTACTGTCCATAAAAGAATCAACGCCATTTGCTCTATGGCCGTTAAAAAATTGCCGTTAAATGTAAAATTTGGTATAGTGTTTATATCTTCTTTGTATATACGTATTTCAAAAATACATAAAAAAAACAAAAAAATACTGTATTATTGTCCCTATTTTAATGTTGAAGAATCATTTCTTGAGTTTATAGTACCTTGCAATCATAAAAAGCAAAAGGGTCAAGTAGGGGTTATACGGATGTCATTATAGTAACATATATGTTTTGGCACAACTATAACCTACATAAGTGAATTCATTATAGTTGAGGTGGCTCCCTTCAAATTGTGTATTTTCAATTGTTCAAATTAATCGGACTTATCATCAAATAGTTTGTGTATATATTGTGCATATAAAAATTATATAACTGGAATAATTTATTGAAATAGTTATTATCGTGACAGCTAGACTTAAATAAAATTTTGGCCCTTTAAATATGATGATTTTTATATGCAGTCCGTATTAAAATTTTATTCGATTTTAATTCTTCATTTTATAAAATGTAGTATACTTTTAGTCCCATATTAAAAGCACATTATTTTTTTATTTATGGAACTAAAAATGAATAAATTTTTAATAAGAATTAAATTCAAAAATTGTTATATATATGATGAGCAAAGAATTATTTAAATCTAATAGCTATTTCTTCTTTGAAAAATGATTGGGGATGATTCATTACGATAGTACAAGATCTTATAGGATACATCCATACGTCTGTTTTAGAGCCCGTTTGCTACAAAAAAAATTGTCGAAAAAATAAATATTTTTTTAAAAATAATCGCATTCAAGAATTGTTTATCTGTTTGTTTCAGGTTTTGAAAAAAGGCATAATCTGAAGAAAAAAAAATCATTAATATTAAAAAAATCTGAAGCTATTTTGAGTAATTCCTGATAAAAATTATTATTTCTTAAAATAAAACAAGTAAAAATTGATTTTTATGATCGTAAACAAACATAAATTAACTTATATTTTACTTAAAAATCTCTAAAAAAATAACAACTAAATTATTTTATATGAAGATCAATTTTTATTAAATCTTAAAGAAATGTACCTTATGTAACCACAAAAAAAAAAAAGAAACGTACTCTTGTTTCGGACACAGTTATAAGTTGTTAACTATTTTTAGGGAATTAAAATTCAGTAAAAAAAACTAAATAGTGGAACAATCATTTTGAATAGTGAAATTGATCTGAAGACATGGACTGGGATCCTCCCTAGTAACTGGAGAGTTTCAGTAGAAAAGAGGGAAAAAGAAAGATGAAATAAAATAGTGGAACCGGAGAGAAGAGAAACTCCCAAGAAATTGTGTATTAATAGGGATTTGATGGAGGAAATGCCTTTAATCCCCCTTGATATGATTGAAATCCCGCTTGATATGATTGAAAATTTATAAACTAAACAAATGCCGGCCCCCTCATGCACCCCAAAAGCTAGTAATAAAAGTCAAAAGTAATTGATTTATTTATTTACATAAGCTTTTTCTCATATTTAAAAAATTAATTAATAATATTCTTGAGATTATATGTACGATAAAAATATGGTTGAAAGGAATTCATGCTTTAACGTCCGACCATATTATAAAAGATTAATTTTTCACTTATAAGATTAGATACTCTAAAATAAAGTTAACTATTATCGGATATATATGGAAGATATTTATCTAAATTCTTATCTCATTCTGATCAATATTGTTGAATCCAAATTAGTATTCACACTACGACATATATGTACTCATTTTTCATGAGAAGAAAAAAAAAAAGAATATTGTTGAAGGGTGAGCCATAAGCCAGTCGGGAGAGGGTGACTAGTGAGGATGATGCGCGAGTTAATGGGATGAAGATCTCCTGTTTCATTTTGATGTATCATATTATGTTTCAATCAATAATATCTTACTATGTATTTTATTTTTTCTACATTAAATAAAATTTTAACTTACATGACAAGATATTACTGATTGAGATATGATGTGATACACCAAAATGAAACAGGTGATCCACATCCGAGTTAATGATGTGATCAAAACTAAGACCCATTAAAAATCATCCATCAAACCATCTGGTAGTCTTTAGCTGCGATGAGAATCTTGAATCCTATTTTGATCTGTCATACCTTGTCCAAACTAATAATATTTTGTCATGTAAGTTATGATTTTATTTAATATTAAAAAAATAGAACACATGATAAGATATTATTGATTGAGACATAATGTGATATATTAAAATGGGATAGGAGATCTTTATCCTTTTGGCGGATCTCTCAAATAATGAAAGTTACATAAAAAAGAGTCCAAAAGAGGCAAATTGTGGGGATCAATCAAAACATTGAACTAGGAATGAATGAAGTTGAAACCCTAAGGAAGGAGAGAAGGGACGCGCCCTTGACAGAGGTCAGGGGTCAAGGTATGAGGTCGCAGGCCTGTCAATTCCAACCAGCTCCACTTTGAAGAAGAAAAAAAAAGGATTGTAGAGGACGTAATATATCCTCCAATTCTAAACGCTACCCATTATTCCTCTAATTATGGGTAGGTTTCGTTTTCCAAATCTCACAGATGTGAACCTATTAATTATTCCGTTTCCATCTTCGGGAGAAGGACCGAGTCAGCGAGGTTTTAAGTTTTTGGTAGATTTTGGTTCCTAGGATTACGATGGATAACTATTGTGGCTATGATCACTTCCTCTCTCTCCTCTCTTTCTCTCTCTAACTCACAGGTCTTAAGAACCAATCAATCTCCTCCCTTATTTTTACTTATAATCGCGCACAGACACACGCTCTCTCTCCCCAAGGAGCTAGCACTCTCTCTAGCAATATATTCTATATATATATATACATCTTTTAACCTTCTTCATCCTCAGTTCTATACTTCTCTTATAACCCTCCTTCCTGTTCCGATTTGAGAGCCTCTTGGTTTTCTCCATAAGTTTTCTTTTCTGCTTGCCCTTTCAACACTTCTTTGCTGTTCATACACAACTGAACAAATTACTTTGATACTCTTTCTTGTTTTTTTTTTTTTTTTTTTTTTTTAATCTTCTTTCTTGCATAGAGCTAAAAACACTACCAGGCATGGGTTTTGTTTGCTTGGATGGCATACACATATGCATGGGATTGAGCTAGCTCTTATATCCCATGTCCCTTCTTTTTTTCGCCCTTAGTGGTTACATTTTCTTCATAGGATTGAATTTAGATATGGGACTAGGGTTAGGGCTGCTCTACCCTTGTCTATCATTCTCTTTTCTACTTCCTCCTTTTTTCTCCTCTTTTGCATGGATAGTGATCATGATTATCACAAGGAGATCTAAAGAAACCAGTCACTGTTTGCCGATGGAGCATCATCAAGATTCACAAGGTTTAGGGGGTTTGTTTGGGGTTGTTCCTAGCTAATTGATCCAAATCAATTATAGCCCCTCGATATGAGAATCTTGATGATGCTGCAGCGGCAATAAGTGACTAATACTACTACCAGGTTCTTCCGGAGGATTTTTACTATAACACAATTGTACTACCATGCCAGCTTGGAGCATAAGAGGTGAAGCCAATAAATTATGTTATATATATCTATATATATATGTTTTAAAATTAGAGGAAATTAATTGTCATGTAATTAAACCACTAGTTTTCCTTTTATTCTCTATTTTAATTTACTAGTAGATGCTGAATCAACTTATACATGGTTCAGGTCCTTGTGGAAAGAGTTAGGTGCAGTTCAACCATGTTTGAGACAGTATTATAGATAATGATGCCAATGGCCTATCTGGTGTAATCCCTGATCTTGTGCCATTATTAAGGTCTGATATTCAGTGATGATGGAGTTGTGTCCTTTCACTACCTTTCTGGCATTTGTACTGCTAAAACACCCCGCTCCAAGGCTCAGCAGATAAGTCTGTAACATGGTGGAAGTTTGTGTCCTACCATAAATCATTGAACGCTTTTACTTCATGGATATTTGGGGTAACATTATTATTTCTTCTGTTCTTTTCTGATTTTTTTACCTCTTTATCTAGATATGGATCTTCGTGTTATTCTTGAGTGCAGCCAATATATCTTTTACCGACTATCAGATCAATTTGGACAAATTACCAGCTTTTAACTTTTGCACGATTTATTTGGTATATATATATATATATATATATATATATAGGTTGCACTGTCACTGACTCGATACTTCTTTGCAGGAAAAATCTAGATTACGTGGTCCTCAAAATTCGTGCATGTTTGATTTATTATTGAGAAATTTTAAACATATCTTTGGAATAAAGTTTCTATAGAGTTTTTTTTGGATCAAACGTACGTTTGGACCCAAATATACGTTTGCAATGATAAACCTAAGATACACTTCATGAAATTATTTTTGTAACTAGGCCAGGCGCATGTGCTGGTTTCTTTCTAAATTAGTGTGTAGATGATCAGAGCCTCTACTTAATACTTTAGTGTGTAGATGATCTTGTATATGGGTCGGAACACCACTTGGGTTATAATCAATATATGTTTTGCCTGTAAAAATACTAGACACTTTAGATTTGGCTTTTTTTATCATGATGGGTAAATGTTTTAGATTTATGTCTTTCGTTTAAAGAACAAAATAACATATGTTCCCAAAGATTTGAACACACAAATATAGTCTAGGGAATTAAAACAAAATTGCTTTGATTCTATGGTTGTAGGCCATTCCACAGTTTCACGTCAGTAGGGGTAGACAAAGATAATCGGCATGAACCAGACCCGAACAACCCGGAAGAGTGTTCAAGCTGGTGGACCGGTCGAGCCAGGTTCGCGGGTCATCGGTTTTTAGCCATATATATAGACGGTCTTATGCAGTCCGGTTCGGGTGTGCTTAAAATTTTCCGTCGGTATCCGAACCCAACCGACTATGTTAAGTGTGAGCACAAGAGAAAGTCCTATGACGTTGTTTTCCACACTCAGTAGAGTATATCAGAGTCAGAGAGAGCAAGGGCAACACTAATATTTCATTTCATTCGAGAGCTCGCAAACCCTAGCACAACGTCGTTCTCTTCTCTCATCTCTTCCTCTCTCAATCTCATTGCGTCTCTCTTAATCTCTCTTTCCCTTCACAGCACCTGGTTCCATTCTTCTTCTTCTTTTCGCCTCACTTTACCAGATTTGCAAGCACAATGATGACGTCGAAGGGGAGGATCGTCGAGGCCACTGTCACAGTCGTTCGCTCGAGGGTTCGAGGGTTTCTTCCATTAAGCTTACCTAGGGCTCGAGGGTTTCTTCAATGAAGCTTGCCTGAGTATCACCACCACCGCACCCAGCCCCACTCTCCGTCAAACCCATTGGTGCATGAAATTGAAGATCTCTGACCCAGATGCTACTGCATGTTAAGATCTGCGCCAGATCTGCAACTTGAAGCTTTTTTTTTTTTTGTGTGTTTTTGGTTTCTGGGTTTCTTTATGGTTGGTTTATGTTCTTGAAGCTTTTGTGATTTTTGTTTCTTGTTTTTGGTTTCTGGATTTCATTCTGGTTTCTTCTTCTTCTTGAAACTTCCTTTTTTTGTATGGTCTAAAATCGACCCAACCCACCCGCTACTCGGCGACCTGCCCAAACTGCCACCCCGCCCAATCCGATGGCACAAACGGACGAGAATGAGTGAGAATTTCTGCTTGTTGATTTTCCTCGAGTTGGATTTTTTCAGCCCCAAACCAATCGAACATGCTCGCTATCCACCCCTGCACGTCACCGACTATGTCGTTATTGTTTTAAATAATGATCTAATTCTATGTAGTTAATTTATCTTCAAGTTTTTTAGTTTCTATGCACTTTTTAGTTTTCTAGTTAAATAATGTTTCTATTTTGGAATCTATGCAATCTTTTTTAATTTCTTGACTATTTAGCGTGTGTTTGGATGAACGTTTGACAAACGTGATTTTGAATGGAATTGATTTGTAGAATTAATTTTGGTTAAAAGTGAGTTGATGGTGAAGTGATTTATGTTTGGATGCATTTATGGAAAAGTGATTTTTATCAAATATTATTGTTTGGATAGTTTGTATCAAAATTGCTTTTAGGTGTGCAATTACCAAAATGGGTTTTAATGTTATATATTTATACTTTAAGAAAAAGAAAAAAGGGTACCAAAGTAACTTCAAGGACAAAATCTTCCTCTTTCGTTTAACTCCATAGTCTTTATATATTATCTATATTTTATGCTTTATTATTTTGGGGCATTTTATGTCAAAAAAAAATATTTTGGCTGCATGAGACAATTTTTTAACCTTAATTTCGCTTAAAAAAAGAGAAAAAGAAAGAAAGAAAGGGTAGTATTCTGGAACATAGTGTAGGTGCTTGCTTTGTCCCCTTCAAACGCAAATAAACCTTTTCTCCATTACCGACTCTGATAGCATTACTGACGCCCATTTCTCCAGCAACAGCACTGATTCCTCTTCCCTAACCCACCTTCACAGCACCAATTCATCTTCCTTCTCCGCGTGCAACCCCAATTTTCTCCCTGACAATCGTCCATTTCTCCAGCAACCTCTTCGTCCCGGTACATACATTAACCATTGGCAGCGACCTCTCCAGCAGATGATGATATTTCACAGGTAGGTGGGAGACAATTATTGAAGGATAAATGAGAGATATTACGGTTGGAAAGAAATAAATCTCATAATCACTTTTGTGCATACTGTGAAAGCTACAAAAATTAGCGTCGAGAGGAACGCGAGTTTGGAGCTGGAATCACTTTTTGAAAATGGGAGTCAAACATCAACACAATCAGTCAAACCGCATTTGACCGTGACAAACGCACGTCTAATGGTGGAAAACACTCCACCAAACACATACTTATATATAATTGTAGGGTTATAACTTGTTTCTCAAATACACACTATTCTCAGTAAATATTAGGGGTGTTCATCAACCGATCCAAACCAATTCAAACCGTAAAAACCGAACCGAAAAATCGAAAACCGCAAAAACCATTTTTTTTTCATTGGATTGGATCGGATTTTGGATCCCCTAGTGAAAACCGATCCAATCCAATCCAAACCGACCTACTATATACATATACTATTATTTTTAAAATTATAGTATTACTCATACTTAAGCACTGTTTTTCATACTTTTATGAACGAACACTCTCATTCTCTTTAATATTTTTGTTGGAATTGTCAAATACTAGATGTATTGGAATTTGTATAGTTATTCATGTACCTAGGAATCAATAGTTACTCATGTACTAGAAAATTTCATGCATGTACTTAGGAACTAGAACTACATTAATTATAGTATATATAGGTTTAATGTTGATTTTCGACTTAATATAAATATGTAACGATATATCGGTAAAAACTGAATTATCCAATCCAATCCAAACCACATTTGATTTGGATTGGATTGAATCAAATTTTTTTAAGGAAGCAAACCAATCCAATCCAAACCACAAGTTGTTTCCATCTTTGGATCGGATGGTTTTTTGATTCAAAATCGATCCAATCCAATCTGCGAACACCCCTAGTAAATATGCCGTGTGTGTGTGTGTTTTGCATCTTGCATGTTCTTAGCTAGCTCCATTTCTTTGTAGCCGGTACTAAGATATTCTCAAATATTGACGGTCACCAACAGGCAACAGATCTGCCACTAAAACACACTTGAGACCACCATATCCTTGCATATAAATCAAAAGATAGAGCGGAAAGTTTTATAAATAATAACTTTCTACCTCGGCTCGTAGCATTTCAGGAATTTCACTCTCTATAGACCTCCACATTTCCCATTACGGAGAATCTATCTCATAACAAATATCCTTACCAAGTAATAGTACAATAAAAAGTATGACTCATTTTAAATATTAATTATTCATATTCATATTATTACTTAGGATATTATTGACTGTTAATTTAAAAAAATTTATACTATAAAAAATTTATACTATCAATAAATTATTAACTTTTAAAAAAAAGTTGCTCTACATTATCTTGACCAATTTTGGTGGCACAAGCCTAATCTTCTCAAACCACAAGTTAACTTATAAAGTCTCTAAAAATTTGAAGAACAAGCAATGTGGGACTTTAACCTTTTGAAATATTGATACAACAGTTTATTTGCAATTGTCTCGCCACCAGCGCACCTAGTCCAACTATAAGAATCAGGCACCTTGCCTTGGTAAAACTAGATCCATAACTACCTTATATCTTCTACATCAATTAATTTGAGTCTCGAAGTGTCTTTGCAAAGGCATACTTCTTTTTTTTCTTTTTTCTTTTCACTTCATCGCTGGTGTCAAAGCAATAAGAAAGGAGGTCTAGAGCTAGTATCTTTCGAGACAATCTCGGCTCATGTACTAGCTCAAAACACAAATGATTATGATTCTCTATATGTTACTTATTACTAACATAAAAGGATGGTGTTATAATATAGGTCCGTTGATTTTTTTTTTTTTTTGGTGGATATAGGTTCATTGATTTTAATTTTATATTTTCCCCTCTTGTACGATTCTAATCTGTCAAAAACAAGAATTGTATGTTCCACCGAGCGACAATCGGATTAGAAAGGAAGGTATCTTCTTTCTCATTTTTTTGTTACATTCTCTATCCAGTATTAATAATAATCTGTCACTTAATAAAATAAAATAATAATTATTAATATCTATGCATATCTTTAGCCTTTAATTAGTAGAAGACACTGAAATACAATTTTTTGGGACATTAGAATTTTATTCCAGAAAGTATAAAGTTAACGGCTGAAAAAAAAAACTCTACTTATGAATACTAGTTAATCCAATGATAGGCCAGCGCGCGTAAGAAAGGTCAAAAGCAAAGAGCAAATTTTATTTTGATTTCTTAATTTGTTTTCTGTCAATGACTTTTAACCAAGTATGATCCAACCAAGCACGGCATTTCGTTTCGTGTGTTTTTCCCGCCCTTATAGAGGGCCTACTATTGGGGTGGGCCCTGGGGACTCAATGCAAATAAAGGGGAGGAGGGATGTACATAAGGAGGGAAGCAATTTTGGGAAGGATTCTCTAAACTCCAACCAGTTAGCTGCTGCATGAGAATAGTGAGTGTTTATTTAATTTGCAGATTAGGTTCATTTAAAGTGTATAAAAGTGTAAAGTGAGAAAGTAAGGATGTATTCACTCTTGATTAGTTAAAGTTCATTGACATCTCAACCCACTTTAATTAATCAAATGATGAATATACTTTTACTTTCTCACTTTATATTTTTACTCGCTTTTTTGGAGTTTTTCCTTATTTTGCATATCTGTATCTTAGACTTGAATTTCATGGAGCATCCAAAACAAACAAAGATATTATTTGGTTGCCTTCTTATTTTTTTTGCTTCACCAGTAGTATTTGAGACAGACCGGAACCAAACATTACAGTTTTTTATTTTTAAATAGGTATCGTACAAGTAAGCTGTGAGACTAACCATCGGATTGGATGTGATGATTAGGTAAATTCATCTCCAAAGTGACAACTTCAGGTGACATTATAGGTGAAGCTATCTGGAATCGCAGTCCACTTCCAATACGATCAACCACGGTTAATACCAAACCAAACATTATAGTTTTAGATAATGCAATGAATAAATAAATCATAATACTAGAAAAAATAAAAGAAACCAAGACGATTGAAATTTATAATTGGTATGGTCAAATACCAAATATAACTGAAGTTAACTAATTCTACAAAAAAAACAAATATACAAAAATTCCACGAACGTTTATATACCAGGCTTTTCTGGTTAATTACAGGACCAAAAAACGAGGGGAAAAAAGCAGAAGATTAAGACGTCTAATTCTACTTGTTCATAGAGAAACTAACTAGGTTATGCTATGCATGCATAAGGATAGAGTGAGATGAACTAAGCAAGAGCTTCCCTTGTGGGCGCAACTCTGAATATGAGCTCTAGATCGGGCGGGTTAAAGTAGCCACTCTTTGGTTGGACCCTCTGCCCCGGGTAAACCGTCGGATTCTTCTTCGGTGGAGGCGGGCACGCCATCACTGCCGATATCCGACAACTGCTGTGAATGGGTGTCCGATAGCCTTCTTCTTGTTCCATGCTCAACACCATTTTCACAATGTCTGTCTTCTGAGGCTGTCTTGTTATTTATTTATAGTGGGTTGGTTGCTTGCTGTGGAAGCAGAAATTTTGGGTGTTTTTTTTAATTTTTTATTTTGAGTTACGCAAGCAAGCGTGTGGTGGAATCTAAAGGGTGTGTGGTGAGGATCCATGTGGCGGTGAAAAGGGAGGGAGAGCTTTTAGGACTTAGAGCATCTCCAACGCTGGGTGCTTAGGGGGTTCTTAAAGATAAGGAACTGTTCCTTATTCAGTTTGTGCATTGGAGGTGGTTGACGTGGAGGGTTCCTTGCTGAAAATTTAAGCACCGTTCCTTCTACAAGGAACGGTTCCTTATCAATAAAAAACAATTTCCAACTCCAGAATCAAGGAAGAAAATGAGAGGGAAAAATCAACTAGAATACCCAACTTTCATCAGCCAAAATACAGAGGCAACAAACATAAATCCAAAAAATACAGATCCACATCCAGAAAAATCACAGAAATAAGATACGTGCATCCAAAAAAACAAATGAAAGGGGAAATCAGATTTCAGATACATCCCAAGAAAATCATATCAGAAAAAAATTAAAGGGGAAATCAAATTTCAGATACATCCCAATAAAATCAGATCAGAAACATGCATAAAAAAATAAAGAACCCGTCACAAATCTGCCACATTTGTAAAGATCCACCCTTAACCCTTTCGTTTTCCTCCTTTTGGTCGCTGATTAAGAGAATGAAAAATTGGGAGAACTGAGGGAGCAACAGATCGGAGATGGAGAGGCATGCATGGTGATTGGGTCGCCGGTGTTGGTCCCCTTTAGTTTTCGTCGTCTTCGTCGCTGACTGAGAGAAATTGAGATTATCGCTGATGAAAGAAAGGGTATTCGGGATAAAGGGAAAGAGAGGGTTTCGTTTTTGACGGTGAATGAGGGTGAGGGAGGAGGGACGCGAGTCCGGGTGATGGTGAGGGAAGAGGCTGGGCGGTGGGTGAACGGAGATGTGAGGGAGGAAGAATGAGTGAGGAAAATGAGTGAGGGAGGAGGGACGCGAGTGTGGGTGATGGTGAGGGAAGAGGTTGGGCGATGGGTGAACGGAGATGTGAGGGAGGAAGAATGAGTGAGGGAAATGAGTGAGGAGGGAGAATGAGGCAGATCGTGAAGGGAGAGTGGTAGCCGATTAGGGAGGAGAGTGGAGACGTGAGGGAAAGAGCTCAAACGTGTGAAAAATGAGGGCTTTTTTTGTACTGATGTAAATGAGATAGGGAACTATCCAGAACGATGTGGATAATAAAATAGATTCGTTTCTCAAAAATAATAGAACGTTGGAATTGTCCAGCGGATTTGATTTATCCGTTTGCTCACAAGTGAATGGTCTCACGATATTATACAATGAGCAATTGATTGAAATTACACAATGGTTAAAAATTAACCGTTTTCTACTAATTTCATTCACCTATAAATTGGAGATAATGCATACATTTTTCACTCATCTTCTCCACATCTACAATTCTATAATTTCACTCTATTGTTGTCAAATGGATGCCAATTATCCTCAAAATCCTTCATTATATTATCCTCATCCCCCTCCTAGTAATGAGAGTCCTCAAAATCCTCCATTTTATTATCCTCATCCTCCCCCTACTAGTGAATATCCTCCATTTTATTATCCTCAACCTCCTCCTCCTCGCCAAAATTCTCAAAATCCTCCATTCCTTCCCATGTTTTATAGGCCTCCTATAGCTACTACTGGTGTGGAGTCCACTAACGAGATTCCTCAAACACCAACGGGATCCATGTCCGATTCACAAATTCCACAATTTTCTACACAAGTCGGCCAAGAAGGCATCACTCCCGACGAAGTAGAAGGGGGTTCTGCTTCAAAAAAAAAAAAACGAGTCAGATTTACAATGCAAGAAGATACACAACTCATTCAAGCATGGCTCAACGTCTCAAAGGATTCAGTTATAGGCGTTGACCAAAAGGCGGATAGTTTTTGGTTGAGAATTAAAGAAGGTTATAATGAGTATCGTGGGAATTTTGAAAAGAGGGAAAAAGCTCAACTGAAATCTTGGTGGCATAAGTTGAATTCTGCTGTCCAAAAGTTCGTGGGCTGTTATAAGCAAGCTGTCCAAAGGAGGAAAAACGGAAGCTTTGAGAAGGACATCATGGCGGCCGCACATGCTATTTTTTCACAAGATGAAGGCGAGACATTCAAATTTGAGCATGCATGGCGTTTGTTGAAGAAACGCCAACAAATTGCGATTATGATCCAGCGTCACCAATGGTCCGCCTAATGGGACAAAAGGCAGCAAAAAGGAAGAACAAAGCAAAAGCAGCAGAGACGTCTTCTAAAATTGTCGACCTTACTGGCATGAAAGAAGCTGTGAAGGAGAAAAATTCTATCATGGCAATGATAGCTGAGGAAAAGAAGACAGATAATGCAATCAAATTATATGAAATCCTTTTAAAGGATACATCTACGATGTCAGAGAAACAAATATGAGATCGTGAATTGTATTGTGACTTTATTAGGCATAAACTAGCCGTTAGGAAAAAGTAACCGTTATGAGAAAGTAGTCGTTATGAAAAACTAGCCGTTATGAGAAAGTATCCGTTATGAAAAACTAGCCGTTATGTTGCTTTCTCTATATATACTCTTCAATTAGTGTTATGACTTCTCATTCTCTCAACTTCTTATCAAATTGGGCAATCTTTTCTTATTCTCTCATCTTCTTATCAAATTGTGCAATCTTCTCTCATTCTCACACAATTCAATCATCTTATAATAGATCCAAACAATTCAGACGCCTTTGATACACTCTGGAACCAAATCGTAGATGAGCAACTTGAGGATAACACTGAAGAAGAAGTCATAAGGTTAGTACTAGAAAGCCAACGACAATCCAACAAAATCACTAGGCGTAGACGAAGAAGAACAGTGGTAGATCGGAGTCGTGAAGAAGGACATAATCGACTGTTCAGTGACTACTTTTCTGAAAATCCAGTATACACAGAGGCTCAATTTCGACGAAGGTTTCGAATGCGAAGGCATATGTTTTTTCGCGTTGTTGAAGCCATTGGCTCCCATGATGAGTATTTCCAAATGAGGGTTGATGCAGATGGTAGGAGAGGGATTTCACCATTGCAGAAGTGCACTGCCGCTATTCGTTTACTGGCATATGGATCACCCGTTGACAGTGTAGATGACTATGTTAGAATCGGCGAAAGCATTGCAGTGGAATGCTTGGAGAGATTCATAAGAGGTGTGAACGAGGTTTTTGGGGCTAAATACCTGAGAAGGCCTGACAACAATGACATTTAACGCCTACTACAAATAGGGGAGGCACGTGGTTTTCCAGGTATGTTGTGTTCCATTGATTGTATGCACTGGGAATGGAAAAATTGTCCAGTTGCATAGAAGGGCCAATTTTCTCAAGGTGATCATGACAAACCCACGATCATGCTTGAAGAAGTGGAATCACAAGATTTATGGATTTGGCATGCATTTTTTGGCATTGCGGGTTCAAACAATGACATTAATGTGTTAACCCAGTCAAATGTGTTTAATGACGTTTTGGAAGGACAAGCTCCCACAATGCAGTATATGGTGAATAGAACCCCATATAATGTGGGGTACTATCTAGCAGATGGTATTTATCCTGAGTGGGCTACGTTTGTCAAGACCATCCCAATGCCACAAGAAGAAAAGGGACAATTATTTGCCCAACGACAAGAATCGGCAAGAAAGGATGTCGAGCGAGCGTTTGGGGTGCTCCAATCTCGATTTGCGATTGTACGCGGTCCAGCGCGTGCTTGGCACATGGATACAATCAAGCATACAATATATGCATGCATCATATTACATAATATGACTGTTGAAGACGAACGACACACATATAGTGGTAATTTTGATTACGATCATGTAGACAATGACGTCTCAACAACTAAAGTATCTAATGGATATCACCCCGATTTTGCATCATATCTGCAAAGGAGAGCAAATCTTCATGAAAGACAACTTCAAGCGGATTCGGTGGAGCATATTTGGGAACGTTTCGAATGTGAGAATAACGAAAATTAATTTATTATCTTTATGTAATGTTATGTATTTTTCATCATTTTCACGTTTTATGATAAATAAAATAAATTTGCAATATTTCCTAATATTTTTATTTTTCGGGTTTTTAAATTTTTTATTTAAAATATATATGAATTAATATTTAATTCAGAATAAAAATAAATTTAAATAAAAATATTAAGATGTAGGGTCCATTGTGGAACCCACTAAAAGTTAGTTAAGAACCAAGGAGTGATTCTTAGCATTGGAGCAAAAAATGGATGAGTTGCTTAAATGTGACGTGGCACTGTGGGGTCCATTTAAGAACAAAAAAATGGTTTCTTAACTATTTGGCATTGGAGATGCTCTTACTATTATTACGTGTTGTGTGTAGGGATGGCAACGGGGCAACCGCCCCAATTTTACTTCCCCTCCTGGTCCCCATTTTTCATCACGAGGAGTTTTTCTTTCTCGTCCCCGTTCCCGGACCTGAAAATTAAAAAAATTCAGATAATTAACTAAAATACAATAAAATATAAAAGTACTGAAAATCTTAAATATTTAAAATTAAAGCACTCTCCAAGACATTGCAACAAGTTCAACTTTAAATAGTACAAACAAAGATTTAATAAAATTATAACAAGATCAAAGACTACAACATCAAGTTCGGTTCTTCTTGTCATATCTAACATGTAAGGTTAGAGAGTTTAAATTTGTTATTCTTGCAATCTTATTAAAAAGAAAAAAATAATGATATTATTAAAATAATATCATACGTATAATTAGTCATAATATCATGTGAAAGAAGAATTGATGAAGCATTTGAAATTAAGGCTTGAAATGTTTTTAATATTTTATTTATTTAATAAAATAATATATATTTAAAATTAATAAAATTTATTATTATATATATATATATATATATATATATATATATATATATATATATATATTCACATATATTTATAAGGATATTTTAGTAATATTTTCAGGGTCGGGGAAAAAGTCCCTGCCCATAGGGTCCTATTCGGGACAGTCCCCGCGGGAATCCCCATGAACAAGTACAAATTGACACCCTAGTTGTGTGGGGTTGCGGGACCTGAACAACTCGTCCAGTATAGGATTATGGTGTTTTCGAAGGTGATGGGGCAACGTATTTGAATTCAGACCACATAAAAGTTTTGGCGGGAGAGATTCTTCAGATTAGGAGTTTGGGCCCCTCCATAGACTGTGTTTTGGGCCCCCATTGGGAGTTAGGTTTCATGGACGGACGGATACTGCACGTGTAAAATGACTTTCCTCTCCTTCCATTTCATACCATTGGTCACCGCCTATCCAACCATAGCCATTTATGATGTATCCTTCTTCGTCAAAGCTCTTTCTGAGAATTGGTTATACACTTTATAGCTTTTCATTTAACTATTTTATTGATTACTTAACATTATTGATGAGATCGAGATCTATTATTTATACAATTCATTTAAACACTTATACCATATTTTTATATTTTAATATGGTCTTACTTTAGGATTTGGGGTTGGGTACTTGTATCGCTAGAGTTGTTGTGGACATCGTCTTCCTCTTGTACCACCGCGCACGTGATAGAGAAGGTGTATCTATAAAAGGCAGTCGAATGCTCAAGTCAATCGAGTATGCAATATGTATGAGTGTTAAGATGAGATGATTCATACATGAGGGTCATGGTGAGTATATATAATGTGTGTATGACAATTACCATCGGGATAATATTGAGCTATTACGAGTGACTATATGTGTTGTTGAGTGACGTTTACAAAATCGTTATACCATATTAATTGCCCACTATCAAAAGGTCGATTATGAGATTCGAGATCGGTTACCGGTTTCAATCTAACGGAATATATTTATTTATGCTCTCTCTGTCTAAAGGGATAATGTCCGACTATCGATTGAGAAATATCTTTGGTGTGCACACAAAAAAAGTTACTGTTAAAGTGCAAAACTAGTAAGTTTGTGTAAAAAAAAAATTATGTAACGCTTTAAAGAATAACAAAAATTATTTACTAATATAAAAATAAGAATGTGCTTATGTATACTGTACAAAGAGAATTTATACATATCACAAGAAAAGAGCTACATTTAGGATATAATTGGTATGTATTGTCATTATAAAACATTTTTAACATTGTCAACCAATCATAAATTATCGCATCATTCAAAATGTTTGATTTGTATCATAGCTAACTTAAAAAACATACATAAGATAATATGAAATTAATCGATAGTATAAAAAATTCTACACTAACGATGTATCAAAAACTAAACTCTAACCTTTATTATCAAAAACTAAACTCTAACCTTTATTATAGTTTTTTTTATTAATTTTTAAACTAGTTATTTCTGTTGGCGGTCTGCTCAGGACTTGAGTAAAGAAGGAAAGGGGATAGATTTACTATTTGGGAAGAACAATAAAAAGACAGACTTCTCATCTTGCCGCAAAACCTCGGTCGTGGTTGATATCATTGAGTATATGGACCAATATGCATTAGCCAATATTACTTAGTGAAGGGCGTTTGAAATAGCTTATAGAGTGATTGTATGTGCTTATAAGAAAAGCTTACGATGATAAGCTTCTGATATATATATATATATATATATATATATATATATATATATATATATATATATATAAAAGTTTTTTTAGTGTATTTCAATAAGGTTGTCAAAGAATCTTGTAAAAATAAACTCTTTTTAACTTATTTCAAAACAACTTATTAAATAATTGTTTAATTAAGTTTTTTATCCAAATGCGTCCGAATTAAGTTAATTAGTTACACATATCACTCACATAACCTAAATTATTATTATTATCTTTCTCTTTTCTCTCTTTCTAAGCTAAAGGAAAATAACATTTCCCATAAAACAAAGACAAATAAAGATGGGCACTTGGCTAACCTAACTTGCCCTAGATATAGCAACCCTTAATTTAATTTAAAATATATTAAAACTCTAACTGACTAATCATTTAAAAGTATGTATACGCTTACTTATTCATTCTATACATATACTCATTTTAGATGAGTTGTATCCATATACAACATTTAATTCACTTTTATTAGTCTGGTAGGTTAGAGGAATGAAAAACCAACCCTAAAACAAAATATTAAAACCTTCACCGCACTCGTGCCCCCCCTTTTTTTTTTCACTGGTTAGTAAAAGCTCCAAGCACAAACATTAACAAGCTACAAAACGAAGAAATGAAACCCCAACTAAATCGAAAACAAGAGAGCACTACAACCCTTGGAAAGATTATGCAAAAAGTGTTGCCCCAAGTCCATAGAGTGAGCAATATTGGCTAGAAAATCAGCAACACGGTTGCCCTCCCTCAAAACATGGGTAACATGGACCCCCCAATGACGAGTTCGTAACTTATCAATGCCCACCCTTCATTTATGAGCATTTCATACAAATTTATGCAACAATCAGTTACCTGATCCATTGCGTTATAAAATTTAAAAGGCAAATTATGATAAATGTTTAATTAAATAATGACTAATTACATGCATTTTGTAAAAATAAAAGTACTACTTAATGTGAACAAACATTCACTTTTTTGTTAGCTTAACTAGACAATATATCTAATACTCATTAAAATTAGAGATACAAATTAAGTAGATAAATTAGTCTCGAGTGATTGGATTGATAATAAAATAGAACCTTGGGTCTTGAATGGTGATTCGGTTGACAATGAAGAAAAAGAATTATTGATTCGGTTGATCAAATTCTATTGAGTCTAATTCATAGTAATTATTTATCAAAGAATAACCCTAATTATCAAATGATTGAACAACCAAGAGCAATATACATAGTAAATACTAAGCTATTCGTGAATTATTGGAGTTTTTCTTACTAAATACTTGATCAAGTTTTTGTTTAGCTAAACAAATAAGTTCAACCTTGAAGTTATACTTGGCTATTTAAATGAGTCAAGTTCAAACTTTATACGTTTGACATTAATAACTCTTAAATAGCTTGTTATATGTATATTATCTAAAAAAATAAGGATTTAATTAATATATACTGTCAGTATAAATATTTTTTACATAGATAATCAATCAGAAATTGTCACATAAATTAAAATGTTTGACTCTTAACTACCTTAAAAATTACACACATCATGATTTCTGATTGGTTGTCAGTGTAAAAAACTTTACACTGACAGTGTATAACAATTACACTCAAAAAATAATGGCCGAAGGTTATAAATTATTTATTCAGTGAATCATGAATACAAAATTATATTTATTTCAATTTTTATTTTATTTATTCAATGGATTATGAACACAAAATTAAATAGCTAGGGCAAGAGGCCTTTTTGATTACCAAAATAAAAATTAAAATAATAAGGTTTGCTTAAAAATATAATTTGAGTAATTCTTAACATTAATTTTGCTTAATTATCTTACATCCATCTTCATTATTATCCAGGTATAAATTGTGTGTTTGGAAAAGATGGATTATTTCCATTTCAACTGTTTTCCCTCTAAAAAAATGTTTTATGAATAATCTACGGTGTTTGACATCTAACTTGAATTTTTAAAATAACTTCGTTTTGGAAAAAAAAGCTATTTTCATGCATATGATGAAGGGATGTTTGATTATCACATTCTGATTATTTTTCCCACCCCAACTTACTTTCTCATCTTAGCCCCACCCCAGCGACATGGTATGTCTTTTTTTTGTAACATACATGTTGTGTCTTATCTAATTATCTATGGTATTGATCTGGAGATGTATATAAAGCACTAACATATATAATTATTTATTTAATTAATATTCATTATTTATTTATATTATTTTTTTCGTTAAATTTTTATTTAAACGTTGTTGAAGCAATTTTCAGTCCACTCATTTTAACTTCTAGAATATTATTCTTTTCACATGTTTTAGTCATGAAAACAATGTTATAAATTTTATTTAATTTTTTTTAATAGAAAAAAATTGATGACAAAATATAAAAAATAAATATTTTAACAAGTTTTATGTTAAAAATAAACATAAATATTATTAATATAAACAAGTAATTTTATATTTTTTTTCATAATATGTAAAGTGATTTTTTTCATCATAAATTTACTTTCCAGCAAACAGAGAAAAAAACACATTATCGATACAATCTATTGTTTTTTTAACGGTACCAAACACACTCTACATGGTTTCTTACACCATGAAGGACTAGTGATTACTGCTTGATAACCGCCGAAGAAAGTTGACGACTATTAGAAAAGGTGCGAAAGACTGAAGTCTGAAGCTGCTGCTTTACTTCAACGATTCATTCTCCCTCAGTTCTTCTTCATCATCTCTCTCTCTCTCTCTCTCTCTCTCTCTCTGCAACTTCAGCTGAAGATATCGCTGCAATGCCTTTCATTTCAAGAATTAAGTGCCAATCTGATTACTCTCTCTTCGATTCCCACACTCCTCTCGTAATCGACAATGGCGCCTCCTATTTCCGCATTGGGTATTATTTAATTTTCAGAGTTTTATTACTACGTAGTACAGTGCGTTAGTATTATATAGTTCTTCTTTTACCTTTTTTCTTGAATTATTATCAGGTGGGCAGGAGAGGTTGACCCTCGTGTTGTTTTCCGCCACATTGTTCAAAAGCCACGCCATAAAGCAACCGGTCCGTCACTTCTTCTTGCTTTTCCATTACTTTATCATAATTGCATTTCTTGCATTTCTTGATACCCGTTTTTAAATGTTTATTCTTTATGCATTCATAGCTGTCTATTTAACATTCATCGTCCTCTTTGCTTGCCTAATAATCAGCAATCACCAAAGCCACTACCTCCATTCATTGATGAGACGACGTTGTGAATTTGCCCCCTCGAAAGTGAATAAGTTAGGGTCCGTCCACCCTTTCATTAATTTAGTTGGTTGAAATTTTTATGTATTTTATCAAATCAAACGCAGAACCAAATGTAGGTGATAGTCGTTCACCTACATTCTTGCTTTTCTTGCATTTCCATTACTTTATCTTGAATACCCTTTCTTTAATTTTTATTCTTTATGCATTAATTGATGTATATATTTAACATTCATCATCCATTCCAAAATGAGACGACGTTGTGAATTTACCTCTAAAGTGAGCAAGTTAGGGTCTGTCCGCCGTTTGATTAATTTAGTTGGTTGAAATCTCTATATATTTTATTAAATCAATGGTGGTTACACCCTTACTTACGAAGCAAACTCACTTTAGAGGAACTTGATCCTCCAAAATGATAGTCGTTTAAGGTTTTGCACCAAGATTAAGAAGTCCATTAAAAAGTCATATTACTTGACTAAACTTCCCTTATTAGTAACAGTCGTGTCATAAATGTTGCAAATATTGGCACCTCTTGTATCATATTTGCTAAATATATAATTGGACAAAATGTAATAAATATTTGATTATCCTTGAAAACTTCGGAACAAGAGTCGGTTGTTTAGGAAAAGAGAGTATTATGTAACCTATTGAATAATTGTTCTTTCTCTGTTTCACATTCTGTAACACAGGTGATCAGGTTACTATTGTGGGTGACCATGATCCAGCATTAATGAAATACTTTGACTGCAGTCGCTCAGAACCACATTCGGCATTTGAGAGCAATGTTGTTCACCAGTTTGAAACAATGGAATATGTAAGCTTCCTCTTGTTGTAAGTTTAAATTGTATGCTTCATTGTTTTAGAAGAACTTGATCCAGTAATGCATTGCTCACATTTTGTTTCATGTATAGATTCTTGACTTTGGATTTGATCGAATGGGTGTAAATGGATCAGAGGTATGCCCATAGGTGGAAAAGTGTTTTCACCTTGTTATCTTTTCTACTATAATTTATTGGTGTTTGTTGATACTTGACACTACTTCTAATATTGGTATGCTAGTAAAACTTAATAGTTCTTTATAGTTCTTGAATTAGTTTTCTTGAAAGTGTTTTCATTTTTCTTTCCCTAGCAACTCGCCTTGTTATCTTTTCTTCTATAATTTATTGGTGTTGATACTTGATGCTACTTCCAAACTTGGTATGCTAGTAAAACTTAATGGCCTCGATGCTGGTACCTAACAGTTCTTTGGGTTAGTGAAAATAGATTCTTCCTTTTTGCTATTTTTAGGATTTAAACAATTTTGTCTTACTCTTTCTAATTTTTATGTTTAATGCCAGAGCAGGTTGATCATCCTGTCCTGATCACAGAATGTGTGTGCAACCCAGTTCAATCTCGTAGTAAAATGGCAGAACTTCTGTTTGAGACTTATGGAGTTCCATCAGTAGGTACTAATACTTTGCAACCTACAAAAAAATTTGTCTTTTGCAGGTGGCCTTCATTAGAAAACCGATTCCTAGAAAACCCTATAATACCATGTTTTGTGTCAGTTACTGGTTTTGCCCCCCGTTAGATATGCATAACATCTTGGTTCTATGCTAGATGCTGCATGTGTAATTTTGCTTACATAAGCTATTTGTGCTTCTCTTTTATGGCAGCCTTTGGTGTTGATGCAGCATTCAGCTATAAGTATAATCAACAACAAGGAGTTTGTGCCAAAGATGGTCTTGCTTTGTGTCCTGGATTTACCACAACCCATGTGATTCCGGTCTGCTTTTTGTTACAGATATTGTAGTAGCTCTGCATTCACACTATCCACATGGTTAAATTTGTAAATATTATCTCATTGTGTCTTATCATCATTATTGTGATTATTAATATCACTAATATGCTTATGGGTCAGTTTTGAGCCACTGGTAGACCGTTGTCTGTATGAGGAAGGTTGATAATCCGATGAAACAAATTCTCTGGTTTTGCACTATGCATTTGCCTTTGTTAAGTTACAGTTGCTTTTGAACCACCCCCCCCCCCCCCAAAAAAAAAAAAGTTAAAATATGAAGCACATGGATTAACACAATTTTAAACCAGTCCATGTAAAAGAGGGTCTAGGCAGTTGAAAGTTGAAACGAAAAACTGTTCCTAATTTTCTATGGTAAAAAGTTAAGTATTAAATCTCATAAAAATAAAAATAGAATTGAAAAAATTGTAAAATATTTAGATACATAAAAAATCCACCGGATATGCAATAATGACAAGTTGTTATCAGTTCTGACCACAGGTATTTTCAAATATGAAATATGCAATATTTTCTTTAGTAGTCAGTTCTGCTTTATATTTTTATGGCTGCTAAGATAATCCACCAAGTGTGTTGAAGTGTTGATAATTCTTGATAATAATTTTCTTTTTTGGGGATATTTCTAGTTTGTAGATGGGGAACCAGTTTATAAAGGATGCTGTCGTACTAATATTGGTGGATTCCATGTGACTGATCATTTAAAGAACCTTCTTTCACTTAAATATCCTTATCATTTGTGAGTATCAAATTATCTGGGCTCTGCTACTATTGAACAGTGTTAAATACATAGAAATTCTTAGATTCTATTGAATGCTCAATGCAGTGCTAGATTTACATGGGAAAAGGTTGAAGACCTGAAGATGGAACATTGCTACATTGCACCAAATTATGCTTCTGAAGCTCGGTTGTTTCAGGTAATAAATGTTTTTCTTTTCCGTCTTAGTTCCTCTACTGTTTCTATAACTTCATGAATCATAACAGAAAGGAACAAAGGAAGCTGAAGAAAAAACCAGATGTTGGCAGCTCCCTTGGGTTTCACCGCCAACTGAGGAGCCTCCCGAGGAAGAGATTGCAAGAAAGGCAGCAAGAAGAGAGAAACAAGGTCAAAGGCTTCGAGAAATGGCTGAGGCGAAGAGGTCATCTAAAATAAATGAACTGCAAAATGAATTGCATGGTTTGGAATTTCTTTTGCATCAGCTTGATCAAATGGAAGAGAGTGGTGTTCCATCTTTCATGGCAGAAACTGGCTATGTCTCTAGGCAGGAGATAGAATCTGCCCGTAATAAAGTTACAAAATCTTTAAGTAAAGCAAAAGGTGAACCAAAGAATGAACAAGCTGAAACTGAAAAGGCTGACCTTGCTACTAATGAGATGGTCAGTTTTTGTATGAACAAGCTGGTTGCATGCATCATTAAATTGAGTTTCTTATATTCCCAGTTTCCCACCTAAGTGTACTTGTAAAAAAAAAAAAAATTCTGGAGTCATATATGCTTACAAGAGGAGTGCTAGCAACACACACTCTTTTCAACACACTCTCTCCTATTAGTTGAAATTAGTGTGGTTCCTACTAATTCATGTGGGTTCCACTTGAATTTTATAAGACCCATACTAATTTCAACCAGTAGGAAAGAGTGTGTTGAAAAGAGAGTGTTAGAGGATGTGCTGCTAGCATTTCTCATGCTTACAATCTTAACACTGTTAAATTTTCCAAATCTTTTCTTTTCATGATGTTCTCTGTGCTGTATGTGGTTGTCAATGTTCATTGAATTTGCTCTATTAATACTTGATAGTTCAATAAAAAGAAGAAACAATTGTCACTCAAATCCATGTCTGAAGGGCGGCAGCTATTAAAACAGAAGCACTATGAAGAGGAATTGGAACGGGAGAGGAAACAACAGCTAGAGGAGGAGAAACGCCTGTATGTTTGATGCTTTAATTTCTGTATTAATTTAATTTCGAATTACTTTGTCTGTGACTTGGTTATGCGAGTAAGTGTTTTCCCTCATATTCAACTGAGTAAAACATGAAAAACTAAGTGAGAGGAGCGCACCTTCTATCTAATTTAATGTCACTAGCTTGAATGTGATAAGGCTTTTGACCATAGCACGAGTGCAATCTTGAGTCTTGACTAGTCTTTGAATGATTTATAGTAAGTACTCTTATTATCCTCTAAACTTAAATTTGTTTCCCCTCCCCTTACTGCAGAGAGAACCCGGAGCTTTACTTGGAACAATTGCATGCTAGATACAAAGACCTATCAGAACAATTGCGTGCCAGAGATGAATACCGGCAACTGTACAAAGATGATGATGAGGATGAGGCAGAGCTGGCCCGTATCTCTTCCAGGCTCCAGGTTAATTCATTTTGATTTTACGTTACACTTACAACGTTTTAGTGATCAGTGCAGTCTATCATTGCATGCTTGTGCAAGATCACCTTAGACATTAAATCTGATTTGTTGCTGCTTTGGTAGGACTTGGATCCAACATTTGTACCCAAGTTAGAAGCTGGAATCTGTCGACCTGCTGAGGGGCCATGTTTTCGTCCTCTATCGAAAGAAGATTTTCAGATTGTGGTGGGGGTGGAAAGGTTCAGATCCCCTGAAATATTGTTTAATCCAAACTTGATCGGGGTTAATCAAGCAGGATTAGATGAGATGGCTGGGGTCTCAATAAGGAGGTTAGCATGCAAGGATGAAGGGTTGGAAGAGAGACTGACTAGCTCCATACTTGTGACTGGTGGAAGTTCTCTTTTCCCTGGCATGATTGAACGCCTGGAAGCTCGAATTCGGATGATTAGACCATGTGGATCACGTATAAATATAGTTAGAGCATTGAATCCAGTTATGGATGCATGGCGCGGGGCTGCTTCCTATGCATCAGCCTCACAGTTCCATTCCCAAACTTTCAGCAGAATTGAATACTATGAAAAAGGTGAAGACTGGCTTCGCAATTATCTACTGAAATATACACTATAGTTGATCAAACAGTAGAGTAGTGTATACTTTGTTGCTCTTGGTTTTGGTGAAAGCCAGAAGCATAACATCAATAAAACCATGGTGCTGATCATATCTTCAATAATGGCATCCACTTGGTTGATTTTAGCTAATGAAAATTATGCATACTAAAAATTTAAGCAGAAGTTTGCGCTGTTGAGTTATTGACTCACTAGTACTGGAGCTGCTTTCCTCTGCATATTTTGCATTGTGGACGTACGCTCCATGCTCTACTATCGTGCCATTATGTCATGTGGAATGATTACATGTGAATGCCCATCTTTTTTGCCATGGTATGATTATATTTTAGTTTCGTTTTTTTATATTATTATTATTATTATTATTATTATTGTATAAGGGAAGTCCACGTGGCCAATGACCTATTTTTATTTTGTTATTTAATTTGGTCAATTGTGTTTTAGGGATTAAGTTATATTTTAGTAGTGTAAAATTGTAATTAAATTATGCTATGTTAGTATTATATATATATATAATCGTACGATATTAAAGTAAAATTTTATTGAAAAACTAATGCAAATAATACACTAAATTTAATCTCCTAAATGGAGATTAGTTCCACACAATTACAAAATTTAACAAAAAAAAATATAAGGTAAGAAGTCTACAACAAAAATGCTAACTTCTCATAGTGAATAGTAAACATGAATATTTAGGTAAATAATCTTTCTCCATAAGCATTTGTGTAAATAATATTTTTCTAAATAAAAATACCCTATAACTTCATTCCTTTATCTATCTATATATATATCAAACAATTTATAAACGTTATCTTTTGAATCTAAAAAAAAATAAAATTTCATTATGTAAAAAATAATTCCTATTTTTTTGGTAAAATAAATGTGAAAAGGAGGTACAACATAAGGAATCAATTCTTATGTTCGGAACTTATAAATTTTTTTTGAATTATTTGTAAGTTAATTTTTACATTTGAAACACATTAAAGATATATTACCCTTACTTGGGGTAATATGATTTTTAACTAATAAAATTAATTTTTTTAATTTAATGAAACGAAAATCTTACAAGGGATAGCTCAAATGAAACAAGAAGTAATGTTAGTACCTCAAACGAGAATTAGGGCTTTAATTTTCATACCGAGAAAATTAATTTTCATATCCCCAATTTTTAAAAAATCCAAAACTATCCTTCTCCTATCGCGTTTTCCCGTATGACTATGCACGGTAATTTAAACAAATAAACAACCGTATAGAGATATACGGTAGTTTGTTGAAAAGCTTAAGCTATCGTATATAATTACACGGGAGCTTGTTTATTACACTACCGTGTATAGCCATATGGTAGTTTAAGTAAACAAACAACCGTATATGACCATACGGTTGTGTAACGTTATATAAATAGGTAATCGTATGCCATCACACGGTAGTTGATGCTCATAAATAGCATACCGTATACAAATATACGGTAGCTTTGTTTAAATAAATAAACTATCGTATGCTTCCATACTGTACGTATATTTTGGAAGAAAAATATACTACCGTATGGAATCATACGGTTGTATATCAAATTTATCCACACGTATGATTCCATATGGTAGTCTATACCACAAATTTTGGTACACTATCGTATGATATTACGCGGTTGTCTAAAACATCAACCTACCGTATGATTTCATACGGTGACGTTATAAAATTTTTAATACATTACGGTGCATTCCGATAACATGTAATTCCCAACTAGAATATTATGGTAATTGTTTCTCAAGGATCAACGAGGAACAATGCCCATGGGTATGCAAGGACAGACTCCAGGACTCCAATATTAACCCAGTGGTTCGTTTCTGCAAGTTAAATTTTATAATGGTACCGTATGGAATCATACGGATTCCATATGGTAGGTTGATATTTTAGCCAATCGTATGATACCATACAGTAGTGTATCAAAATTTGTGGTATAGACTACCGTATGGAATCATACGTGTGGATAAATTTGATACACAACCATATTATTCCATACGGTAATATATTTTTCTTCCAAAATATATGTATCGTATGGAAGCATACGGTAGTTTATTTATTTAAACAAAGCGACCGTATAGCTGTATACGGTGCGCTATTTATGAGCATCAACTACCGTGTGATTATATACGATTGCCTATTTATATAACTTTACACAACCGTATGCTACCACACGGGAGTGTAATCATTTACACCCTCGTGTGGTTTCATACGGGAGCAATCACGAATCAGAAAAAAATACGCGTGAAAAACTTACAATGGAGGGTGAGTTGGTAATTTTGGTGGATTAAAGGGGGTATGAAATTAGAAAAGGGGGTATGAAAATTAAAACCCGAGAATTAAACCCACACCTAAAAGGAGTGAGATTTCTCATAACATAAAAAGTTGGTTTAATGAACTTTTGATCCTTTCAAAGTGCATCTTTTGGACTTGGTTCATGCATTTTTTTGTTTGATTTTGGTGTTTGCACGTAATGGTGGGTAACTAATGACAACATTTAACGGTGAGTCACTAATGGCAGAGACCAAAACAAAAAAATTTTAACTTGCAGACACCAAAACTGTCGGGAAAAAAATCCAGGGACGAAAATCAAAGCTCACTCACTTTGTAGGACCAAAAATTTCATTAAATAAAAAAAAATGTAATATTACGTCACAACCTATATGGCATTAAAAAATTAATTTAATTCAGGTGACAGTGTTGATGTGGCGTACCGTTAGCCACATCAGCGCTTAACGTCGGGTCACTAACGGCAAGTACCAAAACAAAAAAATTCAACTTGTAGACACCAAAAACAAACAAAAAAAAATACAAGGACGAAATCCAAAAGATTCCTACCCCATTTCACGGGGATCGAAAATTTCATTAAACCTAAAAAGTTAATATAATAATTTCAAAATCAAATCAAATTCCTATTCTATATATTTTGAAATAGATTTTCATTTCCAAATTAGTGGTTTCAAACATAGAGAATGAGTTAAAAAGGACTTAATGAATAATATGAAAATGGAAAGTGTAAATCCTCCTATAGAAACCAAAAAAGAAAAAGAAAATCTTAAATCCAAGGAATTAATAAAAGTATAAAAATGATGTGTTGCTCTTTAGCCGTTGTTTTTCAATGAAAATAAAATATGTATCACAATCGTTACATATATTATATTTTCATTAAAGAATTTGTACACATATATTAAAGTTTTGTCCGTAACAAAATGGGTAGAGATGTTGGAGAGGGGCGCCAAAGAATGGAGTGTATATTATTATTAGCTAATAATAATAATGCACACCACGCTCTTGAGTACCCAAATTGGTAAGTGACCGTTAGAATGACCCTTCCACATCAAGAGATGAAAAATAAATAAATAAATGAATATACAATAATCCATCACCTTCCCAAACCTCTTTCTCTCCTCTCATATAAAACCTCACAACAATTTGACCGTTGTGAATCTTCACTCTTCACTCTTCGAACCCTCTCTCTCTATTCTATCTATATCTCACTGTTTTCCTCTGCTTGAAGAGAGAGAGAGAGAGACCATTGATGGAAGCAACAATGGAGTCACCAACTCAGTCCAAAAAATCGGGTCTGAACCTGCCAGCAGGGATGTCCGGAACGTCACTGCGTCTGGACACCTTCTCCTGTTCTTCACGCTCCATTTCCAACCTCTCTTCGCCTTCACCTACAAGCTCCAAATCTAATTCCACCTGCAGTGACAGATTCATACCTTGCAGATCATCCTCCAGGCTCTACACCTTCGGCCTCGTAGACAAGCCTTCACCCGTTAAAGACAACAACAATAACAATAACAATAATGATGCCTATTCCAGGTTATTAAAATCTGAGCTATTTGGTTCTGACTTTGCTTCTCCTTCTTCTTCTTCTTCTTCACCTGCAGGTCATGGATCATCATCATCGCCTACTGTCATGAGTCCTAGCAAGAACATGTTCCGCTTCAAGACCGATCTTTCTGGACCCGCTTCCCCGTTTTCACCCTCCGTTTTAGGACACCATAATACCTTCTCTTCTGAGACTATCACCCCTCCCAAGCCTCCCCGGAAAGTTCCCAAAACACCCCACAAGGCAAGCTCGCTTTTTTTTTACTTCCTTACCGCCAAAAGTTCTTTTTTTTTGTCCTTATTTAAAATCAATTTTATGCAATTCTGTTGTTCAAGGTTTGCACTTAATTATAAAATTTTATGAGAATATTGAATGAAACTAGAGTAACTTAACTTTTTTTATGTGTTTTTAGTGATGTTAAGCTCATTGTTTTATGAAGGGCTTGAATTGAATAGATGCATTGTAATGTTAATAAGAATTAATGGTTGAGCTGAATTTTTAGCAGAGGCAGTGACAGCAAACTAACATTGAAAAAGATAATATGAACTATGAAGAGAAGAGGATGGTATGATTAAGAATTATAATTATTGGTTGCAGGTTCTGGATGCTCCATCACTTCAGGATGATTTCTACTTAAATCTCGTGGACTGGTCCTCACAGAATGTTCTCGCCGTGGGGTTGGGTACTTGTGTTTACCTCTGGAGCGCTACAAATAGCAAGGTAAGTCTGAAAAAAAACTGCTACCATTACCAATTTCATGACATTATGATTTTTTATTTTTTTATTTTTATGAATTGACATTTGGTTAATGTGGTTTTCAGGTGACCAGGTTATGTGACTTGGGACCTAATGATGGTGTGTGTTCTGTCCAATGGACCCGGGAGGGTTCTTATATATCCATTGGTACATGTCTCGGTCAAGTTCAGGTACCTTGTTAAGCTTACTTAGATGTCATATGGTTGATTTTATCCATCCATGTATTTGATGAAGGTTTTCTATTGAGAATAAGAGAGCCTTTTACCCTTACGCTACAGATTTGGGATGGAACTCAGTGCAAGAGGGTCAGAACAATGGGGGGGCATCAGACAAGAACTGGTGTCTTGGCATGGAATTCGCGCATTTTGGCATCAGGAAGCAGGGATAGGAACATACTTCAGCATGACATGAGGGTTTCAAATGACTTCATTAGCCAGCTTGTTGGCCACAAGTCTGAGGTAGTAGAAGGTTCTGAAAAATATACTTGGAACTTACGATGTTTGTTCTCAAGTTTGAACCTGTTTATCCCTCCTGAATGTGACAGGTATGTGGGCTGAAATGGTCCAGTGATGATAGGGAACTTGCATCTGGTGGAAATGATAATCAGGTATGCCTCTTTCCTTCATTGTTTGTCTTCCTTTTCTTTACAAAATAAATAAATAAATAAAATGGAATAAAGAAGAAACAGAGAGGGCTTCATTTTATATGTCTTGTGACTTCACTGATGATTTTTCATCTTCAATGACATGTTTTGTATGAGCAGCTATTGGTGTGGAATCAGCAATCTCAGCAACCAATTTTGAGACTTACAGAGCACACAGCTGCAGTGAAGGCCATTGCTTGGTCACCTCACCAGAGCGGCCTCCTTGCATCAGGAGGTGGAACTGCTGATAGGTGCATTCGTTTCTGGAACACAACAAATGGACATCAATTGAACTGCATTGACACTGGGAGCCAGGTTTAGTTCTTAGCTCCTTTTTTATCCACTTGGATTTCTATTACAATAATCCATATTTAAACAATCTTATCTTAAAAATTTATTGCATGATCATGCAGGTGTGCAACCTTGCTTGGAGTAAAAATGTAAATGAGCTGGTAAGTACTCACGGTTACTCACAGAATCAGATTATGGTATGGAAATATCCATCATTGGCCAAGGTTGCAACTCTCACTGGCCACAGCATGCGCGTGCTTTACCTTGCTGTGTCCCCTGATGGCCAGGTACTGCATCCTATCTTGTAAATTAAGCCAGTTAAGATATAATCTTGTAAATTAAGCCAGTTAAGATATAATCTCTTCTATAAAATGATAGTTTTTGCACATTAAATACCATAAATCAGTTTATAAAAAAGGAAAAGATTCTTACACACAATTTCTCATTTACATCAGGCCAGCCTTGTAAACATATATATTACTTTTATGATTATATCGCATTTTTCAATCATTTCTAATTTTTGCGGATCCTCTTGCAGACAATAGTTACTGGTGCAGGGGATGAGACACTGCGGTTTTGGAATGTCTTCCCATCAATGAAAGCATCTGTAAGCAATGAGACTCACTCAATTGTTCTTATACTCTCCAATGCTAGGCCTCATTGTTTGACTCATGTTTCATTCTGTTCCAGGCCCCTGTTAAAGATACAGGTCTGTGGTCACTGGGACGTACCCAAATTCGATGATCCTTCAAGCCCTTATATGGAACAACAATGACGAAGAGGAAGGAGATACAAAGATGGAGTAAAAAAATCATTTTTTTTTGTTGTAATTATCTGTATATGGAGTGAATGATTATACTTGCATATAAATATATCAAACAGGACGTATACGTGTTTAAGTGTGAAGTCATTCAAATTAGTCATTAAATTATACAAGTTTTGAGCCCAGTCTTTGATGATTCTCCAATTGAAATCTGTTTTCCCCCCTGAAACTATTACAACATGGGAAAGGGGCATAAATGGGATAATTGCCATCATAACCTTTCTCCGCCACCAGATGAAGCCATTACAGAGCTAACTGCTAAGATTCATTCAGAAACAATAGTTGTATTAGAAATAGGACACGTGCAATCTCTGGGTCTCATACAATGTGCAGTGCATTGCACAAAGTAATAGGCCATTCAATTGCGGTTACAAATTTGGATTTTGATCATGCTGTGATGGATTTGGATATTCAGGATTAACCGCGAAAATCCTTGTTCAATGATAGAATGGGTTCCGGTGCTAAGGAACAATGTAAAAAAGCAGAGGATTTCAGAGAACAGAGAAGAAAGTATTTTGTGAAAATGTCAATTGATTTCTCATTCATTCTTCTCTCATGCTTTATGCATAAGGTAGTTACAATCATTTGCACTTGGAAATATCCTAACCAACTCAACCAATAGCTATTTGCCAACTCAGCAAAAGCAACACTACAAAACCCCAAATAAGAAATTGCTGACACTCACACACAACCACACAACCGTGTGATGCTGCTACTGCTGACATAATGAAAAATGCAGAAAAACAACTATAGGCTAAGCATATATGACTCCCATAAACCATATGATAAAAATTATTGGTTACGGTATGTAAATACTGTAACACATGCGTAATCAGAAGGCATTGCAGAGCTTATTCAGAAACAATATTTAAATTAAAACCTAGGTAGAAAATAATGAATTTCACAGTTACCCACATGCAAATTATGGGGCTCACAAAGTAATGGGCCATAAAATTCTGGTTACAAAATTGTATTCTGCTCTTGTGTGTGTCACAGAAAATATCTTATAAAAAATCTAGAACAAGGGAGCAAGTAAAGGTATATCCACTATTTAGTGGATTATGATCTCGAACTTTAGATTAATTCAAGAATAAATATATCCTTACTTGCTCTCACTTTTGAGGTATTTCCAAAAATCTATATCTTGGCATGTGGCTTTAAACCTTGACATATCAAATAGATCTCTCTTGAGGAGGGTCTTGTGGCTTTAGGTCTCAACCATGATGACTTTGTAAAGAATGGTTTAGAAATCTGGCTGATTTCTGCAGGATAAATATTAAAAGAAATTAAGTAATATATTATACAACAAAATCAAGTGTAATAAATTAGTTATGTCACTTATGTGTAGTTTGAGAAATAATGCACCTTTTGAATCTTCACTCTCCAAAAGCTTTATAACAAGGTGTCCTCCAACTTGCAATACTCCAGCGGATGAATCATCCTCCTGATTATGATAATGAGCATAATCTGATGGAACTCTGCCAACAGCCAAATAGAATGCTCGCATGGCTAGCTCAAATGACAAAGCTGCGTCTTTGGTTGTGATTCCAGAAACTGAAGGACACATATCTGAAAGTATTACAGAAAATCCTTTTTGCTGCACAAGACAAATCAAGTAATTGATTAAATTGGGAAATGGAATCACTGCATTCACGCATCGTTGGCCTAGGCTTCCTCAAACACTTGGGGTTTGATTGATCCAATGGTGCGTGAATGCAGGGAATCTGGATCTGATTAATTGAAGGAGACACCGCCAAAAAGTAGAAAGGGTAGTTGAGTTGAGTAATAAGTAGTAATGGAGGGACCTGTGGAGAAAGAGAGAATAGATGGGGTATTGGGAGGGTCATGACATCAGCAGAGATGGTTTGAACCCTTGAGTCACAATGAAGAGGAGGAACCTTAACCTTCTGCATATTTATTTATGCATACAAATTATAAACATAAGAGATCATATTATTATTATTATTATTATTATTATTAATAAAAAGAGAGAGAGAGAGGTTGACCTTGAGATCGATGCCGAGAACGAAGCCAGCATTAAGGAGAGGGCCTAAGCTGTGGCAAGCGACCTGAAGCCAGGCACCAGGAGCACAGCCGAGGTCAAGAACGGAAGAACCACGCTTTATTAGCTTGTGTTGCTTCTGTATCTGAATCAACTATTCACATCATTGATTTGAAGGTGAAGTTAGTTACCTAGGCCCAGCACACATGACACAAGAACAGAATCAAATAATAAGAAGAAGAACAAATGGTTGTTCAATGTTGACCTTAAACGCGGAGCGAGCTACGTAACCAAGGCGCTGAGCTTCCTTGTAGAAGAAATCCGGTGCTCCACCCATTACACTCTCTTCTTCTCCTCAAAACCTATAACCCCTCTCCTCTCCTCTCCTCTACCAAGGGTTTAAGGTTCCAAAATCATTTTCTTACATTATTTTTTTACAACTTTTTTAATCAGCAAAATATTTTTAAAAAAAATAATATGTAAATATTATTACTGTTAAGAATAATATTAGTCGGAAATCAAAACAAATAATAATAAGAAAAAAAAAGAACAGCACAAACAAATATACCTATTTAATATTTACTCGATATTTGTCAATCTTAATGGAAATGCACTGTCATTCCAAATAAATTTTATTTACAAAATCTAGAATTTGAAATATGAAATTTTTATTTAAGGATGAACTTTAACTAATCATCACTTTCAGTCACAAATTATATGAATAATTCGTCAAAAACTAATCCAAAATTATGTGAATAATTAATTATTAATAAAGTACGAGAAAAAAGAAACACATACAACCATTTGCTGCAATCTGGGTGGCCTAAGTACTGAACTAGATCAGACTACAATGGACTTTTTCTCTTTTATGACAGGCATAACACAATCAAATGCATTCATAGAGATGATGACAACGGACCTTGTTCAATGTCTGCCAACAGCGGTGCGGTATCAAATTATAGTATTAGGATTGTTGATCCTAACCAAAATCTGATCCTATTATGACATGGTCCGAGTTGAATATCAAATAGGTCATCTCTTGACTTCAGGTCCAATAGGTCTAGGAGGCTCAGGTTGTTGACAAAAAGCGAACGAAACGAAAATCTAATATCTCATTTTGATATATATTACATATCTTATCTCTTAATATTATTTTGTTACATCAGTTTGCTTAGTAATATTATATGAAATTTTTAAGTGATATGACAAGATAATATTGGTGAGACAGGAAATGTGACATCAAAATGAGACAGAGGATCTTCGTTCTTCGTGAACATGTTGTCAGGGGTTGAATTTGTGTCATGTGTATGAAAAAGACTTTATTGGGAAAGTCAAACTCATTTCGATGATCTCTATGTCTCGAAAGGAATTAGTCTCCGACTATTGATAAAGGATATTTTGATGCACAATGGAAAAACTAATTATATTAATGAAAAAAATTGTCTTGTAGGGGCAATTACCCCCACACCCGTATACATACATTCCCCATGCATGTCTGTAGCTAGGCCTTCCAATTTATGGCTGTTGGCTTGGCAAATGCAAGTTCTGAGCTTGGTCGCACAATGTCCTCAGATTTTTAACACATGGGCGACTTATAAACAAATATAGATAAAACTTATCCTTAGTTACAATTTAGATGCGCAATGGTGCGCAGGAACCTAAGATGCGTGCTTCTTTTATTACAAAATAAAAATTGTAATTTGTAAAAGTAGTTTAGTCAATGTCAACCATGTTCAGAAGACTAACAAAACAACATATTCAGAAGTGCACTTTCCTAAATCCCTGGTCTGGATTACATGCACATGCTGTTTTAAGTGGGAACTGCGGCTAACGATCTGAAAAGAGGCACCACAACTAGGGATGAAAATAGGTCAGGTCGCTCGTCAGGGACTTACGGTCTCGTTTATATAAGACCTAACTTGACCTAACCTATTTAACAAAAAAGTCAGGTTAATGCTTTTTAAAAAGCCTTTATAGTTAAAAAGGCTAGATTAAGACTTTAAAAAAAGCCTATTAGGCCTATTAGGTCGGCCTATTTAACATACACATATATATAATATATAATTTAATATATAATACTATAATATATTATTTATAATATTTGAAAGTAAAGACCTATTGGCCCATTTAAATATAGATGTCTACTTGCATATTTATTTGTGAAGGCCTACCGATTTATTTATCAGTATATGCATACCGACCTATTTATCATTAGAGGTTTACAAGCCTATTTACAAGTGAAGGCCTATGACCTATTTATAGGTGGAGGCATATTTAATGATCTTGTTGAAAAGTAGGTTTTTAAATAGGCTTCTAGATCAGGCCAGGCTTTGAAGTAGGCCAGGTCATGCCTTAAAAATTGGCATATATCAGGCTAATAGGCCAGATTCAGACCATGAAATTGAAACACAAATCAGGCTCAGACTTATCGGGACCTAATTCGATCTAGTCTATTCCCACTCGTAACCTCAACTTGCGGAGTCCACTTTGTCTTGGTTCCCCTGAGAAAGAGTGAATAAAACACGAGTAGATAATGACAATAATCGAGGGCCACGTGCTTATTACATTATTTCAATTTCGAATGAAGTTATTCATTCATTCATACGAAAACAAATAATTACGCAAAAAAACTACCATGAACCGTGCATGTAGTTAATCTGGTACCAGTCAACCACCAAGGAAAAAAATATTGAAATTTGATCACTGATTATATATTACATATATTCATCAATATCCAATTGACTCTATTCATTATTATTAAGCAAATGTAAATAAATACGTAAAATCCTAATGGAAAAAAAAAATGCTGCAAATAAAAAGGAAACAGCAATCTGGAATCAGGTACTTACATTAATATAACGAGAGAAAATAACAAGGAGAACATTTTCCTTTTTCTATGTTATGCTGTCAGGTTTCTGTTGACATTTGTTCTTACATTCATGAAATTGAATTTCAGAAAGAAAAAAAATCAAAGAACACAGGTTACTGTTAGAACAATCTTTTCTTTTTTTTGGTGCAACCTGTTAGAACAATCTTATTCCTTAAAATCATTTACAAATGCCAACCTGCATGAAATTAAAGGCTGGCAACAAATTTGGTATGAAAATATTACTGAAATTGACAACATGTACAAGTTTGTGTTTCCACTGTTGCAAGTCAACAACATAAATTTTTTTCTACATTAACACAAGTGGTTAGATGCCACCAACACTGTGTCTTCGGCAGAGGCTTCTGTGATCTTCATGGTTCCAGCTTGATGATGCTTGACATGCTGCTTGGCTTGGTGGCGAGACCAGTGAGCATGAGCAGCCAAAACTCTGTCCAAAAGCACCTGAGGGACTGGCTCTCCTCTCCTCTGTTGAGGGGAGATTTTTGCAGTGTGCACTAATGTTTTCCATTTATCCTGCACACACCAATAGGTCAAATCATTCAGCAATTAAACATGCTAACATTAACATGTCTGTGATGTGATATCCCAAATAACAGCAACATTCTATTTATTCTAAACGACATTCAAATTCGATGCAAGTGTAACAACCTTCTTTGTAATAATGCAACTAAGAAGGACTGCAACATCCAAAGAAATGCTGTGGACATGATTTATGCTATCAAACATACAAAATTCTTTAAATTTATAACCTCAAAATATAATTGATGTGCACTTAATAAACCAATCATATTATCCTACGTACCAATGGAGGAGGTTTGTAGAATCAAATAGGAAGCGTGAATTCAACAAAAATAGTCATCATAAGGAACGATTTTTATTTATGTCAAGCAATGAAACAACTTGAAAATTAACCACGAGAAAGTCGAATTCCTATTCTGTATTATCTTTCCAGTAATTAACTATGTAAAGCAAGTACTCAGTGACCCTTCTAGTTCATGTCAAAAAAGTAACCCTTCTAGTTATAAATAAAACACAGTCTGATATTAATAAAAGAGAGTACCTTCAAGTCTACGTAAGTCCTATGGTCTGCATTCTCAAAAGCTTGCAACTTTACATCACGCCACCTGCATCATGAAACAGTCAGCAACGCAGTTTTCCTGTCTATGCACAGGTGAAGATAAACATCAAACCTTCCGGTTCCAAGATCCTCAACTGCCTGAACAAGTGCTTCTACTTCAGACACAGAGAATGGTCTCCTGGTTCGACGCTGTACAAGCTCAGAGCGCCTGGTTTTCTGACTCACAGGAACCACAGCTAATGCTTCTGTGCTCCTAGTTGGAACAGAAACTAGCGCTCTGGAATCTGTTGTTATTTTGTCAGCTATAATGTCAGTGGGGAAAGAAGTTGACTCATGATTACTTTCAACAAGGTAGCCCGTATTTGTCAGCAAGGAGGAGTCCTGTAAGGCATCAGTAATCCCTGAATCTAAGACATGAGTTTCTGGGGACCTAGAAAAATCAAATTACGACATTAGTTGTAGTAGACAGAGGGAACATTTGATTGACTAGAGATGGACCATAAGCAAATTTCATTAATGATCATAAAATAGAAACAAGTGTATTTCTAGCTTGCCCATTTATCATAATTGTGTCATCATAAATCAGCTATGGTGATGAAATGAATTTTATCAACTTTGGCTCACCTGGTAGGCTGAAATGTTTTGCATTGAGAAGGATCACCAACACAAACACCTGGAGAAGCTTGCAAAGAACTAGGCTCCAACATGAAACCAAGTTTATCCAGATTTTCTTCACAAGATATACCAGTCTGCCGAAGAGTTCTGTTGTCATCTCTAACTTTTTTTCCCTGAACAAGAACGCCAACATGCACTCCACCTCCAAGTATTGCCATCATTGCCTCCTTGACTGTCCTCTACAAAAATTTATAAAAGATAAAAATGCATTAACACAGAGTGTTCTGCACAGCCACTAAGCCACTCCAGTGTGTGGATGAAGCCCACTAACAATAGTAGTACTTTTTTTTAAAAAAAATAAACTATATATTCATACCTTTAATGAGCCAACAGTTGCAGTTTTGGGAACCTCAATATAAAGTTCTGGTATTCTGAAAGACTTAATGCTAAACTTCACTGCACACGAGGTAACACAGAACATCAATTCCTAAAGGGTGCAAGAATTTCAAGCTAACCAAAATTAATGAAGATTACACAATTAATTACCATGAGAATCCTTAGATACATGCAGTTTTGCAGATGAGTTAGGGTTGTCTCCATTTATTCCTTTATGTGGTGAATTAGATACACTACCACTGCTGAATCCTCCATCAGAAGTTACCACTGAACTCCGGCCAAAGAATTTCCTCCTCTTGAAAAGAGTGCCATGCCGAGATCTTTCAAAACTGTACCAAGTCTTCCTCTTACGATACGGGGGTTTTACTCCTTCGCCTGCAAATTCTATATTAATTTCAGTGAAAAAAACAAAACAACCAAACTCATAGCCACAATACGCATCAGCAAATGAAGCATTTGTTAGCAGACAATTTGTTAACCACCTCACCAGATCTAGTGTATTCACAATCCTTCAACTTTGGAGCTGCCTTCCAGGTATTGGAAGTTAGCAGCTGCCTGATTCTTCGGCGTGCAATGCGTTGTGGAGGCTTAAAAGCCTTTGACTTGGTGCAAACTCTGTTACACCTTAAAAAAATTTCGTCATCATCTCTAAAACCTAACTTAATATCATTCCCATGCCTGGAAAACGAAGCATTGGGAAACAATTCCCTACAAAATGGAGATTTAACATTACTGTTCGAGTGAATTAGTGCAGGAGAGTTAACACACAATTCCAATGGGTCTTTCAAACTAAATTTATTATCCAAAGACGGTCCCTTGAAGTCTGGACTGCTAGCCTCCTGCTCCTGCCTAAATCCATTCCTTATATTACCATCACAAGACTCCTTAAAATCTTCGGGTATTTCTACTAATCTATTAGAATGATGCTCAAACTTATTCTCCCATTTGAAATTTTCGGACTTCACACCAGCTTCAACTTTTTCCCAACAGTCTGACTTATTATCATTATTATTAACTGAAACGCATTCTAGTACACAATCAGTCCCAGCATGTTCAAGATATTTCTGAATCCTCTTTTGTGAATCTGTCTGAGTCATAAAAATACTCTCTGTACAACTTCCATTATGAATTCCATTTGCCATTAATGGTTTAACTTCATCTTGCCTTTCCTGCTCAACAACACTTTGGCTAAAGGCAGGCTGATGATTTCCTTCAGATGCATTGCTAGAAGCAGAACTTTCACTCTCCTGTAACAACTTGCCAGCTAAAGATGCCAGCAGATCAAAAGCACAAGCTCGACCATCCTCATCTGGTTTCTTGGAAGGACCCCTCCTCTGAACAATTTCAAACTTAAAGGGATTAAAAAATAGTTCAAAGCACAAAACCAGGGGGGGGTGCCATAATTGCAGCAATTACTTACTCTTGCAGATCTAGGCCGTCTAGCTGTAGAGGGGACCTGAAAGCCCCTAAATCCATAATCTACCCTCCTCTTCAACACCATAGCATAAACATGTATAACTCATTAATTAACCAGAAGCATCAGTATGCCACATCCTCGTCCCTGCCATAAGAATGAAAGAAGACCCATGCATCAAGTTAATTTTCAGAATTTTGTAGGGGGGAAAACCACTGGATCAATAAGATAACATCAGCCAGTGACTAATATTTAAGTATAAGTTATAACTAATATCACACTACCACCATAATAAGATATTTTCAACAATTTCAATTTTCAAAGGAAGAATTACTCATTAGAAAACTAAACAATTCGATGCCAAACAGTTATTGGATCTTCATAAACTACTGCAACAAAAAATCTAAGCTTCACCTTAAAAAGGAAAATTCTATACATAGATTTTGAGGAGACAATTAAGACTTGGTCATCATACAGCATGAATGCAAAAGGAAGATTCACAAATCACAATATTAATTTGGCATAAAAAGGTGAAAAAATCAGTGAGAAATAAATAAATAAAAAGCCAGACGTCAGAGAAACAAAATCTGTCATAAAATCCATCCAGCTGTCATAATATATTACAATTTTTGCCTCAAATGAAAACATAAACAACAATTAAGACAAGATTTAAAACAACTCAAAAACTACCCTGTTGATTCACGAATGCATGCCTCTTAGTAAGATACATAACAAATAAATAAGCAAAACTGCACATACAACAGACTGAAAGACGAATCCAAATCTTAGCAACTAGAGAAACAGGAAATGTATAGCATGGAAGCAGCTAATGCTAACATCTGATGAATGGCATGGAAACAATTCAGATTCCATGAATAAAGAATTGCTTTTAAAATCATGAATAATAAAAGTACACACTTTAAATGGTGGATGGACCATAAAATAAAAGTCAACACAAGCAAAACCAGAAACAGTTTTAATTGTGCCACATCAACACTAAACAAAACAATTCTGATTCTCAGATTTAGTAGAGTTTAGGGCCAAATTAACAATCTGAAGAAGACACCCCATAATTCAACCAAAAAATAAAAATAAAATCCCACAAACACAAAATTAAAACTTTAGAATTGAAATGAAGGAAAAACCCACTTGCTTACGCCAAACATGGCCTAACTAACTTCCACGATCGGATCTCAAGATTCTCAACTTCCCAATCCCAAAATTTTAAAGGGATAAAAAGAAAAACTTTTCAGAACAAAATTGCGTACAAGCTACCATAATCCTGTGCATCTCCGAAATTACACGAGAGCTATGCAGAATTAGCACTAACCACGAGATCGCAGGGAGAACACGAGGAACAAAACCGAAATTCAGAAACTTTAACATGCAACGAACCTCCTAATAACATAACTCACCTCATGAATTGTGATCAAGTAACGAAATTTGCGAGGAAAACCATTTTGCACGAGAAAATGGCCGAAATTTGGCAGGAAAATTAAAACCCGGGAACTGTCCGAATATGCTAAAGAGATCTATGGGGGAATTTGGAATCCAAAATCAACAAAAAGTTCTGTTCTTTCTCTCTGTTTCTCTCTCTCTCTCAAGTTTTTATTTTTTATTTTCTATTTTCTATTTTCTGAGAAAGAAATGGATGGAATAGAAATATGGATAGATAGAAAAGATGATTGGGAGTTTTAATTTAAAGGTCAAAAACCCACCAACCCCATTACCATATAACAGTATTATCTTCTTTTTTTTTTAAAATAAATTATCATTAATTAATAAAAAATACTAATATTAATAACATTACCTTCTTAATTAATAAGAGATGAAGATATATACAAAAAGAATAATATAATTTAATTTCAACAAATATTTTACATCTTAAGTTTTTCTTCTTTCCCTCAAAAAAACAAAAGTTTTTCTTCTTATCTCTACCCATCTACTAGATCTCATTAAGGACCATATTGGGGCCTCACCATGGGACCCAGAGCCATGCCCACATAGTGATTCACGAGCCTTTGAAAAAACATATGAGAAATAAGAGATTGGCTAAAACTAAGAAATAGAGGTGTGTCCATTATTATTCTTTCCTTGTTTACTCATTTAGTGGCCCACTTTTTTTATATTTACTTTATTTTTGCTGGGGCTATGGATTTGTAGGGGATGAGTTCATTTTTTTTAACATTTTTTATTAACTACATGTCTTTCTATTTGTGCCGTGCATTTTTGTCTTATTTCAGGGGGGGGGGGGGGGGGGGGATTGCAACTTTTGAGTTTAGTAGGACTGTTGGGGCAAATATAATGTTTGAGAGAAGTCTAGTAGCTGGTATGTAAGTAGGGGTGAAAATATGTTAGGAAGTTTATTGGGTGTTTATGATTTGGTCTGTTTAAGGTTTGGGTGGGTCAGATTTGTTTAATAAAAAGTTTGATCTAAGATTTTAAAAAAATCTTTTTAAGTTTCTTCAAAAAAAAAAATCTTTTAAGTTTGATAGGTTGATCAGTTATAAATAATATTATTTTGTTAAAAATAATATTCATATTTAGAAGTAGATCTATTGTCCTATTTAAAGGTCTTATTTATTAGTTTGATAGTCTATCGATCTCCTTAGAGACATGTTTGTTGACCTATTTAAAGGCCTTAATACGAAATAGATCTTTAAATAAACTTTCAAGTTAGCCCAGACTTCTAAAAAGGCAAAATCATATCTTAAAAAATGGCATATATCATGTAACAAATCACACTCCAGACATGTATTTTTTAAATAGGTCGACCTATTTAACTTAAAAGTTAGTATCACCTATTTTCACCCTGCAAGTAATAATGACTGTGAAAAAAAGTGACCGTTATCGAATTTGATAGTTTAAAAATTCTATAATTGTAAAACAAAATTTTCAATTTTGCATAATAGTCCGTTTATGTCAGTTAATTGATCCGAGATTATTTGTGCTGAAGCTTTTTTTAAAATGGAGTTATTTTATTTTTAGGCTAATTTCTTAGCCTCCGTTTGTTTTAAATAGTTTTCAACGCAAAGCAGGGTTCTAAGTTGCGTTTGAAGAAAGCTACTTGGTGGAGCTTCCAACAATAGTGTATAGGAACGCACAATTTTTCCGTTTGCGTAAAAAAAAAAAGAGCTAAACCAAACATACCATTAAATGCACAGTTTATTGTGGTAAGATTAGTGATATTATTATTGTGTCTTTTTAAGTCATTATTATGAGTGAAATAAAGGTTATTTAGTATTGTTCGTTAAAATTTTTATGTCATATGTTAACCAGTGCCCTAGTCTCTGAGGGAACTAATTAAAAATTCTAAAAAAAGTAAGTTTGTATGGAAAGTGATGTATTTAATATATTTGACAATTATATATTTAACTTTTCAATGAATAATTATTTTTTTGGCTTTCTTAACTAGTGCCCCATAGTTGTCAAGACCCAATTTTTATTTCATCATAAAAAATTGATAGTAAGATTGAATTTCCAATATAAATGAATAAAAATAAAGATTGAAACTTAAGATTTTTCTAGTACATGAAATGCAAGATTTTATAAATTCTAACATAATATAGTTAATAAACCAAATAGGAGATAAATGTTATTAATACTCAAACAATAATTAATTCTAACATAATATAGTTATTAATTTTCAATTGCAGTATTTAAACCTAAAGTTAATTTTATTATATTCAATTTTTTTATAAATACTTATATATTACCAATTATTGATATAATTTTTTATCACTAGTCCAATCACAAACTTATTTAAAAAAATAATTTTTTAATAATATTTTTCTATTTTCGCTAAAAATGTGTTATTTTTAAGTTTTGGTTTTCTCTTGTGCACTTATGATATTATAATATGGTGATTAACAATTTATTAAAAAAAACAAGAGAGGAAAAAAAAAAACAAAAGAGATGTTACCCAAAAAACCAAAGAGAAGCGTATAACTAAGTAACTAACCATGAGTTTCTCGTAAACAAAGTTAATATATGGTTCACTAAACTTGGATGCTGAAGTGTTCTTCTAAAATGAGTCATGCAACTCACTTTAGAAAAGAAAAAGAAAGTGATAAATGATGAGACATTATTATTTTTTTTATTTGATGACACAATTTTTATTTTTGGTTTTTTAGATTATTCTAACAATATTTTTTCTATACATATGAATCGAGGATCGAATCCAGGAACATATGCTTATCGATCCAAACCTCTTTTACTTGCACCAATACAAATTTTACTAAAATAATAAAATCAACTGAAATAATTTTTCTCTCCTCTCTCCCTATCGATATGTATCTTCTTCTTTTGTGATTCCCTCTCAATTTCTTGAGCTATGGGCAATTTTGAATCACATACTCTACCTTTTTAATTTTAAGCTTAAAGTAACTTTTAAGTAACCTACTATAGGTGGAAACAATGAGCATTTGGCCTACTAAGTCAACTTACTTATTTAATGCTTATGCACATGATGTTAGTATAATAAATTTATTTTATCTTCTAAAAAAATATATTTATTTTATATAAAATATAATAATATGTTACATAATATTTCTATTTAAATATTAGAAGTTTAAATTATTATTTTCTATATAAAGGTTTTCATATAATAACAAGAGTTTAATTGTTATGCAATGTCAATGTAATGTTTTTTACACTATCAACTAATCAGAAATCATGTTTTGAATGATTTTTAAGATAGTTAGGATAAAAATCAATCATTTTTGTTGATATGGTAATTTCTGATTGGTTGACAGTATAAAAAACTTTATACTATAAGTGCATAGCAATTAAATCCTAATAATAATTTGAAAAGACAATAAAACTCTTACTAAAATAATTTAAAATTATCTGAAGATTTTGATTGGTTATGTCTAATAATCATGTACTCATATAAGATTTATTCGCGTTTAAATATGCTTTCGAGACAGACTAAACTTTTATATTTTCATAAACAAATAAAATTCAACACTAACAAACAAAGTGAGAATAAATCAAATACAAAAGGATTTAATTAGTATACACCGTCAGTGTAAAGTTTTTTACATAGACAACCAATCAGAAATGATCACATAAGCTAAAGTGTTTGACTTTTATCCTAACTACCTTAAAAATCACACATAACATGATTTTTGATTGGTTGTCAATATAAAATTTTTTATACAGACAATACATACCAATTAAACTCAATACAGAATCACATATTAGGAAACACATTTAGAATTATTTAAACAAAATTGAATCATATCATATCCGACTAATTTCCACAGATACAGCTTAGTCTCGTTTGAGTTTACCGTAGTGTCTGCCCCACACTGCTTCTGGACTTCTGGTCGTTCTTTGGGCTTAATTTGATCTTTTACATTTGTTTGTGACTGTACCGTGGGCCTGTCCCTCATCTCATTTCCTTACATTTACTCAGAGGAGTTTCTTTAGATCCATCATTTTGGGCTCCGATCAGTACAACTGTCTGAACCCGATGGGCATACCCTACTTACTATTTCGTTTAAAAAATAGTGTCACGAGCTTGTCGTTTTTTTCTGTCCACTCAATACGAGTTACAGGTGTGAGGAAAAATCCCAACTTGCCAAGTACACACACTCGTTGAGAACGATTTTGTTATTTTGTCAATTTACATGACATAGTGATTATATTTTGTCGTAACTTCTTATAATTATTTCCCGGTAGGTACTTATTAGTAGATAACTAGATATATAGTTTGAATAGTTTTAATAAAAAACACTAGCATGAAATCTCCCAAATGCACCAAAGATCAAATCTTTATATATATAAAAATAACAGGCACTCCTATTATTTTTGGCGCCCATTTTTGGGGTTAAAATAGCAAATTAAACCTCTTTGTAAAAGCTACCTATTAACATCTTATTATTATATTATTACACGTTTTACATTGCAGTTTATTTAATCACTCGGTTCCTGTCTTTCTATCTTTCTTCTTTACTGCAATCTGATATTGGGAACAGAGAGAGCTAGTTGCCTCTTCATTTTCAGAACTTGGGAAAGAAGTTCAAATAATGACACCTTCTTTAAATTGTAAAAAGTGTAGAACCTTCGGTGGATTCTTCTCATCCACAGGCGATGGTATTTCTCTGATGATGGTTCCTGATGCTTCATTCCATCAAAATGCATAATCAAGCCCAAATTTGATTCTCAACCCACTGTCTCTATCTTCTTCTCCTTCCCGTATAAAAAAACCCCAAATTTTGGTGCTGTTATAATAAAAGGAAGATAAATATATCGTGGGAGGCATGGAGATTGAGAATGGGGTTTGAGATTGAGTTTTAGTTTACCCTTTTTTTTTTAAAATCTTTCTTCTTCATCTGCTTATGTGTGCATTTTGTTCATTGTTGTTTGTCTAGGGTTTATGCTTCTAAAGCATAAAAAATTATCAAAGACGAAGCTATCATCTCGCGGCAATTTCTGGTTATGTATCTTCACCATCGTCTTCATTTTGCTTTTGGTGAATTAAAAGGTTTCTCATTCTGCATTTTGATTTCTTGATGATCTTCTTCTTCTTCATCTTCTAAAAGATACCTTATACCCAAAGAATCGGTAATTTTGTTTTTAAAATTCTTTCCTACAGAGCATGTTTGAACATCCATTTTGGGGTTTGAACATTCAATTATTTTACTTTATGTGTAGATGGCTCATCATAATGTACAACAAATAGCTGACAAGTATAGATGGTTAATGATGGAATATGACCCTATCTCGGTAAGTAGTTTTTTTTGCCTATGCCTTATTGCATTGGTGTAGTTTTGTTTAAAAATAATTTCTTTTAATTACTATTTCCTTTCTGTTAAAGGAATGTGAAAATATGCCATCTATGTTTAATAGACAGTTTTACGATAAAATACCAAGTAAAGTTTCCATTTGTAACCTCTATGACAACGAAATAGAAGTTCGAGTTAGAAGAAGTAATGGGTAAATCTTTTTGACTGACGGCTGGCTAACTGTTTTATACTTTTAACACTCTTGACGAAATAGTGTTAAAAGTGCAAAACTGTTAAAGGAAAATTTGACATATATTCTCAATGGAGCAATATAAAGTTATGAAAACAAGGCTTCATTTTAGAACATGAATCAATATATCCAAATCAAAACAGGACTGAGTTTTATAAAGTAAACAAATCAAATATATTAGTTAGGTGAAACTGTATATAAAAAAGAAGACATTAGTAAATATGTACATGAAGATGAATTCAGTATTAAGAGGAAATAAAATTATCTTTGATCCTTTTTAAAATCCTATTTACTGATGTAGTTTAAATTTCAATGCTATATATTTTGACTCCTATCATGTATGTGATTTTTATAATATGTATTTGGGTTGAGATTCGAAATGGAGCAACATAAAGGCACACCACAGAACAGGGCTTCATTTTATATTTTATAAAATAAACAAATCAGAGACATTAGTTAGGTAAAATTGTTGTCATTAAAACTACATCAGTAAATAGAATATAATTTTAAAGCATAATGCTTTGAAGTATGTCATTAACTATTTTACAGCTGCTACTATTTTACAGCTTCTACATGTTTTCCAATTTAAAGAAGGTCTCATTATTTGAACTTCTTTCCCAATGTCAGAAGATGAAGAGGCAGCCGGTAACACTCCCTTTTAAGCTGCTGACTATTATTTTACACTTACTGATGCAGTATAAAAACTCTTAATTATGAAGCCGTAGTTATTAGCTTAGGCAGCATAAAAGGTAATGTTAGTTTGCTATTAATTTAAATTCTTATGCTTTGAAGAATGTCATTAATTGTAAGTGTTGCATCTATACTCATCGATACAAGCATAAAAAGCTCATTAATGATAACTGCTTCATCTTTTAAACAATTGTTATGGTTTCAAAACTGTCATTTATTGTTACTGCTGCACGTATTATTTCACCTGTTATACCCATTACCCCTTAATTTTTAAACACTTTCATTAATGCTCTAAAGATGGTAAATGCATATAGGAGTGGTAAGGCATATAGGAATATGAATGGTCATTGCTTTAGGTATTAGTTACACCCTCTATCATCATGAATAGAAAAGGTGCACCAGTATTGGAATAAGAAACGACAGCTTCAGCCCTATTAATAGATGATTCTAATCTATCTGACATGTCACATATAAGTATAAGAATGACTATAATAAATATTAGAATTTGAAATATATTTTAATTACAATTACAATTAGAATGTCAACAGACTCATGGCTGCTCTTTAAAAGCTATACTTGGACCCCCTTTGTTTTGGCAGTGAAGTCTCAAGGTTTCAGCCATTCGCATTTTGCAGCTCGGTTTAAGAAGGTAAGCTTACTATTGTATATTATTTATTTTTGGCGCATACATTTTGTACTGGTGATTCAATTGGTGCTTTTAAAAGTAGTCTGATTCATATATATTTGCTTTTTGAATAACGTTTGTTGTGGTCCTTTTAATTCCTGATGTTAAACTTCACTAAGTAAAATGTGATTGGAATAGTAGATGTTGCAATATGTATTTTGAGGGTTTTCATGGAATGCTGATATGAGCAAACGTGAAACCTTGCATGTGACATGATGTTGCATCATGTATTTTTTTGGTTTGGTGGAATGCTGACATGATTTGTGTAATTGCAAAATGGCACCTAAGATGATCTACGTTACTGACATTCGGCCTAGAAAAATTGACTGGAAAATATTGGTGCGCATAATTCATCTCTGGAAAACAAAAGATTTCAAAGATGTTCTGGAAACAAACAGTATTGAAATGATATTGCTAGATGAAAAGGTGTGTGAATAATATTATATTTCCGAACTGCTGATTTCCTATTTCCCTAATTGTGTTCATTTTTGTTTTGTATTATATATTTGCTAAGACCTATATTTTTGGAAATCTATTCATGGAAGTTGTTTGCAATTTTTTGTAGGGGACCACGATTTATGCTACAACTAAATGTAATCTTATCTCAAAATTTGACATGTTGATGGAAGAAGGCTCTGCTTATTTAATTGAAAATATTCTGGTTGCTGCAAATGATCCGAGGTTCAAGATAACCAAGCATAAGTATAAACTCAATTTTATGGGAACCACTAAGCCAAGTAAAGCTGAAACAGAGAAGATACCCCTGAATCATTTTGATTTTGTTTGCTTTCCTGAAATACTTCAGGGAAAAGATGAACGTTTTTTGTTTGGTGGGTATTTAGAATATTTACACGGAATGTTGATTTCAAATATCACTTTTTTTTGTAATTATAATTTTTGTGTGAAACTTTTTCTTTTATAGATGTCATCGGACATGTTGTGGAAAAGGGTGAAATTAAGGATACTGAAAAAAATGGTAAAAAAAGCAAACTTCTAGACATTGCACTCGAAGACATAGAGTAAGGATAACTATGATGTATCTACGATTATTGAGTTGTTTATAATATTTGAAAATGAAAATGACATTTCAAACTAAATATTGTTGTAGGAGCAATAGAGTTATCTGCACTCTTTGGGAGGAATTTGCTACTCAGATGGACGAATATCTAAAAAATGATACTTTAAGTGGACCAATCATTATCATTTTACAACTGTGCAAAATGAAATTTTTTAAGCAAAATAGGTTGATTGGTCTTATACGTTTATTTAATTTTTCACATCGATCCCATAAATTTTTTTTTTCAAATGGGGCCTACACATTACATTACATTTTCACGTTAGTCATTTTCGTCAATTTCGACCTAAATGCCGTTAGTTTTGAGCTGACGTGGCATGATATTAATGTGACACGTGGCTCTTTATTTGACAACGTTAGGTCGAATTTGACGGAAAGAATTAAAATGAAAACGAAACATAACATGTGGGATCAATTTAAAAAAAAAAAAAAAAACTTATAGGACCGATGTAAAAAATTAAATAAACGTATAGGACCAATCAACCTATTTTGCAAATCTTTTAATGGTAATATAATCTTCCTTATTTTGTTATTTGAAAAGTGCAGTAAATTTAGATTTCATTTCTGTTTCGATATTAGTTTTTGTCAATACTTTTTTTACAGGAAAGTTTGGCATCTCCAATGCATACCATGGTACAAAGTTATGGATTAATCCGAATCTGAAACAAGTAGAGGACTACAAAGAGAGGTATTCAAATAGAATTTATGCAAGCAGCACACTTAAAGCATGTTCTTAATGCTATATTTTTGAAGAAAGAATAAACATTTTATATCTTTATAATAGATTGGATAGTGTAAAAATTACATCGAATCAAGTTGCCAATAGTATCTCTGGACATTCTACCATTTCTGTTGCGGATGATTTGCTACAGACTCCAAGGATGACTATTGCAGATTTCATGGAAGCGGATGAAGTATGTATCTTCATCAAAATGTAATTTAATGTTTTTTCCTGGAAAACACAACCATTTACTGATTATTTATATGATTTATTAATTTCAGGATTGTTTTGGTTCGTTGTTAGCTGAGGTGGTTGAGTTGGATACCGAGAATGGTTGGTTTTATCAAGCATGCAAGAAATGCTACAAAAAAGTTTCAAAAAATGGAGACAAATTTTTTGTGGGAATTGTGAAAATTTTGTGACTGCAGTCCCTTGGTATAATTTCTAAGCATTCATATTTAAAGATGACGAACTTCCCCTTTATTTCGTCTATAACACATCTTTTATTAATTCATCTTTAGGTTTAAGTTGCAACTTCAAGTAATTGATCAAATAGGCTCCACTACTTATATAATGTTTGAAAATGTTGTCATTCAATATTTGGAAAAGTCTGCATCAAATTTTCTAAAGATGATTCATAAGGTGAAATTATAATTCTAAAATAATTTTTCATTTCTTCTACAATTTCCAGCCACAATAGTAATACTGATTTATCTATATGTCGCAGGGAAAAACTTCTGCATCTACTCCTCCAGAGTTACAGTCAATGGTGGAAAAGAATTTTTTGTTCAATGTTCAATTTAGTAAAAAGTGGCAAAGTTTTACTATTAAAAGGATGTTCGATGACAAAGAATTGGTGGAACAATTTCGGCTGCTTCATTCCCTCAAGGTTTGTGAATTCACTGACGTCTTTATATCATATATAATTCTTGCGAAACCTTGAAACCAATTCCAATATACATTTTATAGGATTCTGCTGTAGATCAGGATATTGATTTGAAAGACTCACGGCCCCCGACACCAAATGAAAATGTTAAGGTAGTATCTTCGGCTTTCTTATTGCCCAACTTACATATTGGTTTCAATAATAAATGCTACAAGTTTAAAACTATTATTATTATTCTCTTTAGGGGTTGTTGAGGGTGAAGATTCTAATATGAATGTTGGCAAGTCAAAACAACTGGACCACAATTCTATTGTAAGTACTATGATTATAAAACAAAACAATTGTAATATTTAATAACTATGAACATCTATGTAATGCATATATGTAATTTTTATGACGTAGGATTCTTTATTGGATGATCAAGAAAATACTCCTTCTAGCAAGACATCTGCAAAAAGGTCCGTTGAGGATAATAGTGCACAAGCATCAAGCACCAAGACAGCAAAGATTGTTGAAGTGAAGGAGGAGCCAAGTCAATAAGCCTTGAAGTTCTAATTTTCAGCCACAAATTTGACTACCTATGTTATCAGTTATATTTTGTCAAGCCATTTGTTGTGTTTAACTTCAGCTACTGTTTATGATATTTTTTTTTCGGTTAACCTGTTGGTGGTTTAAAGATTCTGTTTAAGACAAGTTATTTGAAAAATTGTATTCGGCTGATGTATTTTGTGGGGAACCCATTTTGTGGTTCATCTATTTTTGGATTGATCTATTTGATCTTCATCTCAATATTTCCGTAGTTTATGGTTCACTTTTATAAGTGTCAACTATTATGGGGATCTGTTTGGATTGGATCTTCTCTTCTTAAGTTTATTTTTAAACTGTAGGGATCTCAACTCTTACAAATAATTTTAAAATTTCATAGTGTTGATATGGTTTGTAATTTTGAACGGCGAGAGATGCAGCTACACTCCATATAGGTATTTTTAAGACTGCAGGGATCATCATCTGTAATAAGACAATATGGAGCATTAAAGACATCATTAATTTTGATGATGTTCTCAGATTCATTAACAATGCCATATCAACTTCTTATAATGTCCCATACTGAATCTATATGTCTGAATGTTTTCAATATAATTTTTTATGTGAAACTTTTTTTTTCTTCCACATCTGTATGATGAAAAAATTTACAAGCAATGGGTATGCGAATTAGACAATGCATCCAAACCATCATCTTTGATTAAATTTGAGCAGTATAAAAGTAAATTTATTTTTCTATAAAATTAATTTAAATAAATTAAGCATATACCTAGAAGAAATGAAATTATTCCCAGATTAAGAAATCAAATTATTGCTACATTAAAAAAAATGTAAATGATAAGGTTAAGTTTTTGGATGCTACATTAAGTATATAGTGCATTACAATAATATAAATAAATAACAAAATATTGGAGGCTAATAATTTGTCCACATCTGAATCAATAATGGCTGGCATGCAAAATTCCAAAAGTCTTTAATGATTGTCAAGTTTTGAAGATCTAATATTTACATAATTATTGCTCCAAACATGACACATTAAATACAGGGAGCAATTATTCCATTAATGGAATAATATGGAATACATACAGTCAACCAATAACTCAACACAAAAAAAAATAAATTACTGAACCAATAACTAAGTTGTTGCACCTCATTTAATGCACGGGATAACTATCTGCCAACAAATTATCATTGTAAATTGTGTACACATGCTATAAGGAAGTCCATATATTATCGTGAAGTATAAAAGGTTTGGTGATAGTGATAATTTAAGCCTCAACTATTATTTAAACCTACTTTTTTTACACTATTGAATAGAATAGGAACAATAGTAAATGTCCAAGTGTAGCAAAGTTAACCATCTCCATTGTATTTCTTTTTCTGCAGAGGAACAATGCTTGGGATCAAGTAAATATTGAGGGAAGAAGGTACTGTTTTAAAAAAAATTTGTTGCTATAATTTTTATAATTTTTAAGAAAAAAATTTCTACTTTTAATGAAACATCGATGTTGTATTTTTCAGGAAAAAATATACTCGGTGAAGTTTTGCAGCGATTACAAACCATTGGATAATCAGAGTAAGCTTTTTGCAACCTTATTATTGTCAAATCAGCTATCTAGACCAGAATTTGTTTGGCAATGTACCTGAGAAGACTTGAGCGATGATATTCAACATATGCAAAAATTACTTCTACAGTTTGATGGTAATTAATGCTTCTACATTCTTTCCTTTGTTAAACTTATTAACTTTACTTATTATTTGATCAACATAAATGTACAAGTCCATCATGATAGCTTATACTATTTTTATATTATTTTAACTAATTATTGAATTTGCTTTTTTAAAAGATTTGATTTTGCCAAATGATGAGTTGATAAATTTTACATTGGTAGAAATAGAGAAATTGTTGTAGAGTAACAATAAAAGTTTGTCTGATTTTCCCATCATGCCTCGGCCTGACATGTCATTGATTTCAGAATCACAAAATAGGCTTATCTATGACGAACTTAACTATGATAGGCAATCTTTGGCTCCAGAACATGCACATTTATTGTCTACAATGACTTCTGAACAACGACAAATATACGATACCATCATGCAAAGTGTGGATGAAAACAATGGGGGTTTGTTCTTCCTTTATGGATATGGTGGAACCAGCAAGACTTATATTTGGAGGGCAATATTTGCAGCTATAAGGTCTAGAGGAGAAATTGTTTTGACAGTAGCATCAAGTGGAATAGCATCATTGCTCATTCCCGGGGGTAGGACAGCTCATTCTAGATTTGTCATTCCTATTAATGTTAATGAAGATTCTACCTGCAACATCAAACAAGGAAGTGCTTTAGCTGAGTTGACAATCAAAGCTAGGCTTATAATATGAGATGAGGCTCCTATGACTCGCAAACATTGTTTTGAAGCAGTAGACAAATCATTTAGAGATATACTCCGATTCTCTAATGCCAATAGTTTAAGCCTTCCATTTGGATGAAAAGTTGTTGTTCTTGGAGGTGATTTCAGACAAATTCTACCAGTCATACCAAAGGCCACAAGACAAGAAGTTGTTCATGCAAGCATAAATGCTTCATATCTTTGGCAATTCTATAGAGTACTTACTTTAACCAAAAACATGAGGCTTCAATGTGGGTCTTCGATTGTGATGTGGAAGAATTGAAGAATTTCTCAAATTGGGTTTTGAAAATTGGGGATGACACTATTGTATACATCGATGATGGAGATGTTGTTATTGATATACCTAATGACATGCTTATTACCAATTCAGGTGACCTTCTTCCTTCGATTGTTGAAATATTTTTCTAATGGTAGTTTCTACAAATCAAGTACATTTTTGTTTACAGAGTCTTTGTGTTCATATAAAAAGATAGTTGTTAAATATAGAAGATACTGTTTGAGGTCACTTACTATACCAAAACTATAAAATTTTCATGTTCTAAACCTTCATATCTTATATTTTTATTTTTATTTATTTTTATCATTTTGAATGCATGAGACTTACTAATTATACGACTGCTGCCTTCATTATGTTCCATGATAAACAACCAAACCAATTTTATGACATTAGACTAAGGTGATAGTGTAATAATTTAAATGTTATATTGTGTTCATTAACCTTAGTGACATCATTCCATATTATGTTCTTAATAGTTCCAACTTTTTAATGTTAATGTTGTCAATGCTCCTATATGTATCATAGGCACTTAATATTTGGAAATTTTTATGTGGTTGATGCACTGATGAAATGTTTATTACTAATTTAGGTGACCCTCTTGCTTCCATTGTTGAAAGTATCTACCCAAATCTCTTACAGAATTTGAATGATCCATCATACTTTCAACATAGGGCTATTCTAGCACCTAAAAATGATGTTGTTGACATGATAAATGATTATATGTTGTCGTTGATGCCTGATGAAACTAAAACTTATTTAAGTTTTGATAATCCATGCTCCCGTGATGGAAACATAGATTCACCAGATGATTTTCATAATCCAGCATTTTTGAACACCATTAATGCTTCAGGCTTGCCAAATCATAAATTGAAACTTAAGATTGGAGTTCCCATTATGTTGTTGAGAAACATAGATCAATCATCAGGTTTATGTAATAGGACTCGACTCATCATTACCCAATTAGGAAATTATGTTTTGGAAGCAAAAGTCATTTCAGGTAGCAGCATTGGGCAAAAGGTTTTTATTCCAAGATTGTCATTGATTCCATCTGATCCTATGATTCCTTTTAAATTTCAACGTAAGCAATTTCCTATTGTTGTTTCTTTTGCAATGACAATTAATAAGAGTCAAGGACAATCTCTAAAACATGTGGCTATCTACCTTCCACAACCCGTTTTTTCCCATGGACAATTTTATGTTGGGATATCAAGAGTTACATTTAGAAATGGCTTGAAGATACATGCGACAGTGAAAGACAAATTTCAAACTTCACTTCCAATGTGGTTTATAGAGAAATATTCCAAAATTCGACATAGGTATGTTTCACAAAAAACATATTTCTGCTAACGATCTAATTATTACCTCATGTTTTAAGTCAAATACTTACAATTATAATTGATATTTCAGATTATCATGTTGTCGATGACGCTGACGAACAAGGATCCAAGTTTGCCCGACCTTCATCTCACAGTATATAAAAAATTTCCACTTTATATTTTCTATGGACTACAAATTTGGAACTAAAATTTTATATGTAATTATATCTTTCAAAACGTATAGAAATGAAATTTGTAATTCACGTTACTATTTATTTATATCCAATTTGACATAACAAGATATTATCTTTTTAACAAAATATGAATTTATGCTACCGAAGTATATATTTCCCATGCATTGCACGGGTCATGGTCTAGTTAAGTATAAATTTAAAGGAATATATTATAAATTTTTAATAAATAATAGTTTGGAGTTTAATATCATATTCATTTGTTTCAAAAAAAAAATATAGGTTTAATAAACTTTTTAGTCCCTACAAAGTGGATTTTAGTTTTGGTCCCTACAATTTTTTTTCGTTGGTTTCGGTCCTTATAAGTTCTAGAATTTTGGTTTTCGTCCCTGCCGTTAGTGTCCATCTGTTAAGTGCTAACGTGGCTAATGGTGCGCTACGTCAGCAATGCCACGTAGGCTAATTTAATAATTTTTAATGCCACATAGGATTAGATATAATGGAGTTTTTAGTCCCTGCAAAGTATACGAATTTTGGTTTTGGTCCCTAAACTTTTTTCATTGGTTTTGATCCCTGAAAATTCCAGAACTTTAGTTTTAGTCCTTGTTGTTAGTGCTCATCGATTAAGTTCCAGAACTTTGGTTTTAGTCCTTATTATTAGTTTTATTAATTTTATTATATTTTAAAGTAACGTGAGATGGCATGTAGGTAAATCATTTATTTTTTCTAATTTATAATAATGATTATTATTATTTATGACAGTTATTAAAATAATTTATTTTTATTATTTTAATTTTATTATTCTCTTTTAGTTTATAAACTATTAAATAGAATCTCACTCATGTTTTTCTTCACGTTTCCAACTCCGTCAACCTCCTTCGCGTGCTTCGGAAGAAGCTCATTTCTCGTGTTTCGTTCATCCAGCTTCTTCTTTGTTTTCTCGTTCTTTCCTTTCCCATCACCAAGACTGTCCCGATAAGCCAACTTGATTAGAAGACCCCGAGTCATTTACTTCAATCTCCAATACCATGATAGTGTTTGTGATTGTGGAAATTGGTTGAAGCTGATGACATCCAAGAGCAAGAAGAATCCGAACGGACAATTTTAGACTTGTCCTAATGGGAAGGTAATTGAAATTATTTTTCCGAAATTCATCCCCAAACGTAGTAGCACTGACAAGGCGTGCCATTAGCAACGATAGCATTTAACGGATGAACACTAGCGATAGAGACTAAAACCAATGTTCTGAAACTTTCGGGGACTAAAACCAAAGTTCTAGAACTTCTAGGGATCAAAACCAATGAAAAAAAAGTTTAGGGACCAAAATCAAAACTCGTACACTTTGTAGGGACTAAAAACTTCATTAAATCTAATCCTACGTGGCATTAAAAAAATTTAAATTAGCCTACATGGCAGCGCTGACATGACGCACTGTTAGCCACGTCAGCACTTAACAGATGGACACTAACGGCAGGGACTAAAACCAAAATTCTGGAACTTATAGGGACCGAAACCAAAAAAAAAAAATTGTAGGGATCAAAACCAAAACTCGTCCACTTTATAGGGACTAAAAAGTTCATTAAACTCGTCCATTTTCAAAATCCTTTTTTGGTCCCTTAATTTTCAAAATAGCTCACTTTTGGTCCCTAATGTTAGCTCGATTTTCAAAATAGGGATCAAAGGTGAGCTATTTTGAAAATTGAGGGATCAAAAAGGAAATTTTGAAAATGAGAGACTAAAAATGAATTTTCTTTATTTACAAGGGTCAAAAACATATTTAACCCTTATAATATTCTTCTTTAATACTTTTTTTGTGAAATTTAATTAAAAGGATATACAACTCATAAATCATAATTGTTCTATACGAATAACAAATAATCATATAATGCAATTATTATATAATTTGAGTTTTAAATTAAATAACCATATCATAAACTTATTAAATAATCATATAATGAAATAATTTTGGTTTAATGAACTTTTTAGTCCTTACAAAATAGACGAGTTTTGGTTTTGGTTCCTACAATTTTTTTCTTTGGTTCCGTTCCCTATAAATTCTAGAATTTTGGTTTTAGTCCCTGCCGTTAGTGTCCATATGTTAAGTGCTGACGTGGCTAATGGTGCGCCATGTCAGCGCTGCCACGTAAGCTAATTTAATAATTTTTTAATGCCACGTAGGATTAGATTTAATAAAGTTTTTAGTCCCTACAAAGTGTACGAGTTTTGGTTTTGGTCTCTAAACTTTTTTTCATTAGTTTTGATCCCTAGAAGTTCTAGAACTTTGGTTTTAGTCCCCGAAAGTTTCAGAACATTGGTTTTAGTCTCTATCGTTAGTGTTCATCCGTTAAATGCTATCGTTGCTAATGACACGCCGTGTCAGTGCTACCACGTTTGGGGATGAATTTCGAAAAAATAATTTCACTTACCTTCCAATTATGGTAAGTCTAAAATTGTCTGTTTGGATTCTTTTTGCTCTTGGATGTCATCAGCTTCAACCAATCTCCACAATCACAAACACTATCACGGTATTGGAGATTGAAGTAAATGACTGGGGGATCTTCTAATCAAGTTGGCTTATCCGGACAGTCTTGGTGATGGGAAGAGGAAAAACGAGAAAACAAAGAAGAAACTGGATGAACGAAACGCGAGAAATGAGTTTCTTCCAAAGCACGCGAAGGAGATTGACGGAGTTGGAAACGTGAAGAAAAACATGAGTGAGATTCTATTTAATAGTTTATAGACTAAAAGAGAATAATAAGATTAAAATAATAAAAATAAATTATTTTAATAACTGTCATAAATAATAATAATTATTATTATAAATTAGAAAAAATAAATAATTTACCTACATGCCATCCCACGTTACTTTAAGATATAATAAAATTAATATAACTAATAATAAGGACTAAAACCAAAGTTCTGGAACTTAATCGATGAGCACTAACAAGGACTAAAATCAAAGTTCTGGAATTTTCACGGACCAAAACCAATGAAAAAAGTTTAGGAACCAAAACCAAAATTCGTACACTTTACAGGGACTAAAAACTTCATTATATCTAATCTTTAGTGGCATTAACAATTATTAAATTAGCCTACGTGGCATTGCTGACATGGCGCACTATTAGCCATGTCAGCACCTAACAAATGGACACTAATGGCAGGGACGAAAACCAAAATTCTAGAACTTATAAGAATCAAAACCAACGAAAAAAAATTATAGGGACCAAAACCAAAACCCTTTCATTTTGGAGGGACTAACAAGTTTAGTTAGTGATGATCACTGATCACAGAACTTGGATTTTCACAAATTAATTGCGGTATATTAAAAAATAATATCAACTGGAAATAATGAAATATAGTCATTTAGAGTTATTGTGATCCCTTATCGCAATTAACCGGCATAATGATAAGGTTGATAAAGTATAGCATATTAAGGATGTATTCGGATTTGTATTTGAACGGACGTTTAAACCCATCCCAACATAAATCCAAATATATACTAATGTGTTTGGATTAACCGTAAAAAGTAAATTATTTTAATAATCGATTATAATATTATTAATTTTATGTTTGAATGTGTTTATTAAAAGTGTTTTTAAGATAAACTATTCTATTTAACTTGTGTACAAAAATTACTTTTATATAGTAAATTATAAAAAATTGTATGAACTAATTTGTTTAGACTAATAGCAAATATTTGATAGGTTTTTTTTTTTTTTTTATGTACAAGGGTATCCTCCAATCGATAGTTGAAGACTAATCCTTTTGGAGGTATAGAGATCATCGAAGTAGGTTTTATCTCTCCAAACAAAATTTTTTTCATACACACAATATAAATCGAATATCTGACAACATGTTTAAGAAACTCAACTATCTATCAACTATGTTGGACCTTATTGTGTATATATTTGATACTTAGTTCAGTAAGAATGAAATAAAAAAAATATAATTGGTTTCAAAATAACACAACTTTTTCAAATAAGCTTTAAACTTTCGGGTTATCTAAAAATTACTTTGTTTTTCATATAAAAATCATTTTTTTTATAATTTAATCAAGATTATCAAACATGTCAAATTAAATTCCAAAAAACTTTCTTTTAACAAAAAAAATCTAAAACTATTTCTATACCATTTTACGCCCATCCAAACATCCTCTATATATGGCTAGGCCGAATTCTTCAACACCATCTCCAAATCAAATCTAAATTCTCACCAAAAAGTTAAACGGATACTCAGAAAGATTGGTCCTTAGAAATAGAAGATCCCACGGGCCCCGGGCCCAAGTCCCAAAGGCTGTCCTTATAACTATTTAACCAAAGGACATCTAAATTGAAATATTCTTTAAAGTAAACAAGTAAAAGAGTTTTCAGTATTAGATAATTTTGTAGATTCAAATCTTTATACACTTAAATCAAAAAAAAAATCTCTATGCACTTTATCAAATCAAGGGTGGAAACCCCTTTACTTGTTCACTTTAGAGAAGATCTCACTTTAGAAGAGTTTTTTCTTTAAAGAAATGAAAATGACCATAAATAAGAAAAAGAGTGATTACCCAAATTAGTCTCTGAAAATTTTAGAGACTCACTTTTAGTCCCTGAAAAAGTTAAATTAATCATTTAGTCCCTCAAATTTACAAACGTGAAACATATTAGTTCCTCGGTTTAGTTTCGACGTCCATTTATTTGCTTACATGTCCCATTAACAATCCTATTTGGTCCGTTAATGGTACTGCGTGACCTATGACAAATTTCTACCGTGAAAAATGAATGAAAAGTAAAAAAAAAACGCATAATTTTCAGTTATTTTAGGTTTTAAAATTGTGTATGTTTTTTCACTTTTTATTCGTTTCCACGGAGGAAATTCGTCATAGGTCATACAGAATCACTAACGAGTCAGGTAGGATGTTAATGGGACACATATACAAGTAAACTGACGTCAGAACTAAACCTAGGGACTAATGTGTCCCACGTTTGTAAATTTGAGGGACTAAATGGTTAGTTTATTTTTTTCAGGGACTAAAAGTGAATCAATTTGGATCTTCACTCTGAGAAAAAACAAGACACCAATATAATTAAGGATCTTCTGAAAAACTCCTTGGCCCATTAGGCTTGTTAGTTAAACCGGTAGTTGGTCCTCATCAAGCTTTACTTACTTATAGCAGCGTGGCATGGCTAGCTTGGGACCCCATGAATGATTAAAAGGAAGCTTGAGTTCAAAAAGAGCACAAAGAAAAGTTGGTGGCTGTGGTGGTGCATGGGAGAAGCCGAGAAGTAAAAAAAGTTGAAGACATGATTCGCTATCTACTTGCTTGCTTGCTGGGGAAACTTGGGATTTTTATAGGGATTGCGTAAAGCTCAATAAAACATGCTAAATTTGAGTAATAGATTTCATTTAAAGAGGAGACATGACATAGTAAATGGTCCAAACGGTCCAGCATTGTCCTGTAAAGATTAGGCAAGTTTTCAATTAGAGCATGCATGAAAAAATGGGGTTGCATTAAATCATACTAAATATCATTACTAATATTGTAAAGTGTATATGGCATGTCATTAATTTTTTTAATTCCTAATTGTTCCTCATTGTCGTCACAGGCTAGGAGATTAGTTAATTCCTAACTTTAATTCCATCGTAGCAACCACCTCTCCTCCTCCACTCCTTGGCTACTGTGGCCATGCCCATGATCTTGTTTACAATGATACTTTTATTAGATTAATGAAATAATACTAAATGTTTCTAAAAGCATTATAATACACTAAAGCATAGTAAATTAATAAACTAATTTATCTAAGTATCCATTTCATTCACCTACGGTTTTGAAAAGTTTTTTTTGTTAGGGGGATATATACATTATACGCCCATGACATTTTAGAGGAACTTAATGAGGGTCTATTACATGGAGATGAAGCTAACTCATCAGTCTAGAAGAAATCCATAGCCATAGGCATAAACATTAAGCCGGCCTTACCCAGATGAATCAACCTATGTCAATCAATTCAAACCACAGCTTATAAACACCAGTTCTTAGCCCAACCAATGATACATAACACAATCATGTACTATCCATTATCTCTTTTGAACAGTGCCTTTGTTTTCCAGAAAATTTCAACCTCATTTTCAGCCTCAAGCTTAGTAATCGATTCTATTGTGACTTCTAAGAGTTAATAACATTGGTAGTTTCCATAAACATAAAGATTTTAATGATTGTGGGTATCACCAGATGTGAGTAACATTAGTAGATTTTGTTGCAAGCTACAAATTTCACCATATGTATATAGGAGATCTAAGTAATTATCTAGAGTTGAAATCGACTCTGGTACGGATAATTACTTAACTTGAATACAAGCGAAATTCTTTGGTTGTCTGATTTAATATAAAAGTAGGTGACTTCGAAATTAAACTTCTATTCATATATTCTGCCCGATACATTGCACTGATTGCAGGTATCCCATAGAATGAAAGAGCTACTGGTAATCAATTAAGAAGACCAAGAAAGCTTCAGAAATTAATGCAAATGGTAATATTTAATTTTAATTATGGGATGGTTTTGATCTCTTTTTCATCGAAACGGCAAAGATTGTCTTTTAATCATTCCTTACTTTGACATCCGTTAATTTATTAGTGCTAACTGAACTACCTACCACACCATATAATTGAGACTTTTTTACTAAAGGAAAGATAATAAGTATAATGATGCCTTTTGGTTTCTGTATTACTAAACCATCTATTATGCTACATACTAATTTAAATTAGTTTAATGAATTCAATGTGCACTTGAGAGTAATAAAACATCTTAATATATTCCTAATTGATGATATTGCATGTTTAGAAAAGGAGGGAGAAGTTATTGAACTGAAGAGAGTTCTCTAACCACAGAGATTATTATTTTCTCAAAATATGGAGTTGGTCCCCAAAATCTGAGTGTCCTATATGCTTGCTATAGCTCTCTTGTAAAGTTGTGTGTTCTAGCCTCTTAAGACAACTTTGTTACTTTTTGTCTTCCAGGTGCTTAATCATAATTTAATAAAGGGAAAAGAGCATAAAGCCCCCCTTAAACTTTAGGTTGTTTGCAAATAGACACTATCAACTACTGATTCTTCCCAATTAATCATCAAACTTTAAAAATTAGTGAAATTGATCCTCTTGTTAATCATGATTAAATAATTAACTGTGAACAAATCTAACCATCCATTTTCTTAAATTTGAATTGTCGTTTATTTTTATTTTTAATTTTAAAAATTAAAATAAATCTCTTCTACATCTCTTGGTGTCTTTTTTATTTTTAAATTTTAAAAAAAAAAAAGTAGAAAAAAACAAAGCGTTCTTTCAAAATGTCATAATCTGGAAACGTTGTTTCCTACCGCCATGACCAAAGACATTATAAATAAGAAGTTGAAGAAGAGAGGGATGGGGTAGGAGGTTACAAAATTGAGAGTGTTTGTGTTCTTTGAAGCTCTCTTCGAGGAAAGCTTGATCCTTGTAGAGTGAGTTTCTTGCGACGTCATCGTTGGCTCTATCGGTACCTTCACCCTCATGCTCTGTCCTATTTCTAGCTGCCGCATCTACAATATTAATACTCTTTGAAAATAGGCACCAGTCACTAGGAGACGTAGAAGAGAAGAACCAGGAACAACGATTTATTTTTTTGTTTGAAAATAGATAAAATTAAAAATTAAAAATAATCGACGGTTCACATTTTAAAATAGAAAAATAAAAAGAAAAATAATGGACGGTTCATATTTAAGAAAAATGGATGGTTAGATTTGATCACAGTTAGTTATTTAATCTTGGGTTAACAGAAGGACCAATTTCATTAATTTTTAATGTTTGAGGATTAATTGGGAAGCATCAATAGTTGAAGGTGTCTACTTGCAAATCCCCTAAAGTTTAGGGGGGCTGGATGTTTTTTTCCCTTTAATAAAATATCATATTATTTTGGTAAAGAGAAATTTTTTTGAAAAATGATATAGGTATGTATTATTGTCGAGATTTGTAATCGACCGAGGATCAGTTACTGCCAGATCTGTAATCAATTGAAGATCTCGTAACCTACCTCTTACTCAAGTATAACATCTTCTTTTTACAATTGTAATACTGAATACACAACTGATTTGGGTGACGGAGTGTCTTTTGCAAGAACACCCTTTCTATGCCAAGAGGGAAATGACCACAACTCCAATAGAAATGTCGACCTCCAAAACCCATACTGTTGAACGCCATTAATTAGTACTATAACGTTATTAGGTGAAGTAATAAACACCTTCACAGGTACACAATGTTAACATCCCTGACCGGGAAGGAAGTGAACGCGACTAGGATGTGTTGGTACTCTAGGCCCCTTCCTTTTTCTTCATTTTCCACGTCCCTAACTTGTGGCAAGGAACAAGGCTCTAATCCAAAAATATATAGTTTAATGAGTACTATGTGGTAATATATTAATTGAAAACAATTGAGAATTCGGGGTGCTGAAGTCAAATATTAGAGGACGTTATAGATCACAACGTGCATTAGGATTTTGGAAGTCAAGTCAAAGTAATGTTGTGTATGTACGTAGTTGTTGAACTACGACTTAATTAATATTCACTACGTAACAGATCTTGTTGATTTGGTTGATAATACGCTGGACAATTTAACTAAGTCACGCTTCGAACTCTTAAAAGGGAGGGTGACTCAGAGTCAGTAGTCAGTGAACGGATTAAGAGAATTTTCACTTCGAACGCTTGGATTATTGTGTTCTAAAGAATTCTAACATGGAGTTCCGATAAATAATAAAAATTAAAAATATATATTAAAAATAAAAATTGGAAATTTCAATAGAAACTAAAATGCCTGGACATAATATTCACGCCATGTCAGATAGTCAGTATTTTGTTAACCGAAAAAAAGATAAAGATAGTCAGTATTTTTTTATTTTGCTAAATAGCGACCTACCCATCCAAGAATCGTTAGCGAGGAATAGATCTTGAATGAATACATTGCCTATTAAATTCAATCAACCTAATAGGATGATTCTATGGTGCACACTCCTAAAAGTGGTGAATAGGTGCACATTAAAATTAAACAATTTGAGCTATCTACATTATCACATGAGTTAAATTTTCTTAATTGATCAAACTAGTCAAAGTTGGTTGTTTTTGTATTTGTACAAAAAGTTATGTTTATTTTTACATATCCATTTCTTTTATTTTAATAAATAGAAAATACATTTTATTTTTATTTCTTTACTTTTGTTTTTTTTTTTATCAAATGTTCCAAAATCCGTCAAATAAAAAAAACCGTCGCTTCTCGAAACCTCTTTGCCTAATGTCTGAAATCCCTAAGCTCTATCAATCAAGTCTCCCTTTCACGCGCCTCCATCTCGATGGCATCTCCGTTTAATCCCATTCATTCATTCATTCATTCATTTATTCATTTAATTTTGCTGCTCGATCCAGCGAAATGGCCTAAAAATGGGTTGTGAGACTAAGCCCCAATTTCAGCAAGTAAGAATGAGTCTTCTTCCCTACCCGGTTCATGACCCAGAACCCTCTGCGACTATCGTGAGCTCCACCGCGAAATATGCACACAATAACGACAGTCGCTGTGAACTCTTTTCACGAGATCGTCCTCTGATTCGAACAAGTTAATAAAGAGAGAATAAAGGGAGTTGTTGTGGTTTTACCACCATTCGAGCAGGGGCTGGCCACCAACATTAGAGGGAGACACGAAGCAGCAGCCGATATGGTAGGAGTAGTATGGATTTCAAAAGGATGTATAAATTTCAGCGAAGTTTTACATATTCCACCATTCTTTTTTGTCGAAAAAAACCGAATTTGCTCACCAACCAAGAAATGGAAAGATACGTGCAAATACGAACAAAGCAGTATCTTACGTGCAAATACAAAAAACATTGAACAACTTTGACTACTTTTGACCCATACAGTTGCAATTTGGATGGTCCAAATTGTTTAATTAAAGGATGCATTAATTCACCACTTTTAGAAGGTGCACCTTAGCTAGAGCCTACTCTAATATCTGTTAATTATTAAAGTAATAACTTACGAATAAATGTCCCAAACTAATCATTAATATGGTGACATTTTATTTTTTAAAAAATAAAAAATATTAATTTGATCTTCATAAATATAAAATACAGGTTAAGTAGTCATTTTAGGAATATTTTAATGTCTGTTAGTGATTATTTTGACCTATATTTTATATTTTTAAAGATCAAATTATTATTTTCGATTTTAAGGAATCAAAATCTTACTGTGATTTTTTTATAAAATACCACTTCGAGCCTTTATTCCTAACTTAAAAAACAATAAAGTTCTTATTACAACTATTTTAAAGTTGGATTTATGTGGTATGTGAGTGTAAGATGTTTTAAAGTGACCATCAATAATAAATTGTCATAACATTAAAATTATTTGATTCTTATTTTAATTATCTTGAAATTACTCATATCATACTGGATTGTCTTTAGTAACAAATTTACACATTTATTACAGTTGTATAATTTATCATCATTGGATTTAATTTTCATCTCTCCACATTCTTAACCCTTAATTTATTTTGTCCAAAATATAGTAATTAAAAAAAAATACATGTAGAGAGAAATTGAGATGAGTTATTGGAGGGAATCTGCATCCCATGCTTTGTATGGTGACAGTGACGTTAGAATGCCGGGAGACTCAGCGCCGTCCGAAAAGGTACGGCAGATGCACGGCGTGATACGTGGAGCGATAAATGCGGTGGAGGCTTCGATGTCATGCGTTGGGACCCACTTCACTCCATCCTCCACCGTTGATTTTGTTCCATTTTGGCGGTATACTCTTCGTTTCGAGTTATGACTTTTGCTAAGTACCATCTCTTTGTTTATCAAATAATAGTAATAAGTATAAATTATGTTGAACAACTATATATAGAATAAAGAATATTATTATTGTTAAGAAAGAAAATCTAAAGTTGTCTCTATTTCAACCTTTCCAATATTTCTTTGTTGCTTCTTCCTAATCCATTGAAAGGGATGATTTTGGATCATTTTTTGATTTGGAATCACCTTTTTATATTATTTTTTTTATTTTATCTAAATAAATGATTTTTTCACATAGATTTGATTTTTCTTTCGAGTTTTTCTGTGATTTCGTCATCTGGGTGCGGTGTAATTTTGTTCATTGTCTTAATGCGATGTTATTTGATTTCCGTCTTGTTACGATGTTCGTTTGGTTCAGATTGACAGATTAGATTCGACCTATTACAGATTCAATCAAGATTTTGACGTCAAAGTTACAGATCCAGATGCATGAGTATTCCGATCACTTTGATTTTATCATATTTGTAGACATTTTACCATTTTATGCTATTAACTTGAATGTTGTGAGTTTCTTCGTAGATTCATCCTTTTCTATTTTTAACGATATTGAATTTTTATTATTTATGATTTATTTTACTAATTTGAATGAATGAATATCTTTAAAAAAAAAACTATAAATACAATAAACTTTATATACAATAATAATCTCTCTCGTTATCATCTCAACGGATAAGTTTTAAGCGTCGGAGTAATGTCCCAAAATATATACGCACTTGCTAAAATTGATTACAATAAATTACATCACTAAAATAAAAAGCCGACCATAAAAATCATGGGTGCGTACAAGAAATGATATAAATTATGTTTTTAAAGTAAAAATGTATAAATTTGTTTTTAAAGCTTGATTACACTTATTTTTGTTTGTTTCTTTTATTGTTCAGTTTTATCTTGATCAATCATATTCTTATGCTTATGATTTTAACTGTAATAATGTTACTTAGTAAAAAAAAAGGTGTAATAATGTTATCCAATTTTTTAAGAAAAAGTCTTGGAAGGTGCAAGTAAATGGACACACGAAATCAAGAGAAGTATTGAAGTTACAATGAGGAAGAAACAAAATAAAAGAGTATATAATATAACGAAATAGAGTGATGGATAGAAATATAGTAGTTATATGTATATGTATATGTAAAAGTAGGGAGTTATAAAGTGGTCAAAATGACTTAAAGTGTGGGATAAATGAGTTAAAGATATAAGATATTGGATTCGATTCTCATCCCCACTAATATAACAAATTAACACCTAACATTTCCCTACAAAAAAACCTGTATATGTAAAAGGAAGAAGGTGTTAGAACGGCTATTTGTCCTCTAATCTGCACCGGCCTTGGCTCCTTTATATGAAAGACTCGGAATTAAAAATATTTGGCATATATATTAATATTGTTGGGAGGTTTGTACACTATTTGCTTAAATCATTTTCTAAATATAAGTGCTCTGTGTTTTCTTGCTCTCGAGAGGACAAACTTATCTAATTGTGACCATCGTCTACTTCCTTGTTTCATTTTCAGTCACGCAACCTAGATATAATCTCCAACCAAATCAACAACTCATACACTTAAAACCTCAAACCATATCAGAGCTATCAAATTCCCAAAATCAAGATGCACAACCTCCAGTCGCTATAAGCCGCCTTTGACCCCGTCAACCACCGTGCATTGTCTGACTGATATCACCTTTAAGGTAGTTGTTCCTACATGGGTCGAGTATAGCCCGACCTGAATCTAATGGGGACCACAACCCACTCGGAAACAAGCAGGATTGGGCGAGTTGTTGAGAACAGTCGGGCCCAAATCCAGCAGGGCCCCTCGATAAGCATCCTAAACCTAGCGAAAGGAATGTCCGGGGGAATATTCCCCCATTGCTATACCAATCCCGGGATACTCGGGATTGGAGACACTATCACATCCTATGCGGAGCCAAAACCGCCGAAGGAGAGACAAACACGGCAGGACAGGATGTCACCCATAAAGGGCCTTTAATGGAGAGAGTGTACGAAGGGCCTATAAAGAGAGCGACCCTGGGTTGTTGTAGATATATTGTAAAGATAATCCAGTAATACATATCCGAGTAAGGTGTTTCAACTCTTGCTCGGAATCTAGATTGTAAGAGAACAGTTGGCGCCCACCGTGGGGCCCGGTAAAACTTTTCCTTCGCCTCGTTCATGGTTCGAACACGAAGCACCAACATACCGGGCCATATAGAAAATCATCAAGTGCCTCCCATGGATCACCAGATTGATCCAGCAGCCTTCCAGCACCTAATGACGACGGTCGAGAGACTGAATCAGGAAAACGAGCACATGAAGCAGGAGATGGAAGCACTCAGAAACAAGGAGCATCAGACCGACCAATCGGACGCTCATACTAGACAACGCAGCAGGTCACCACGAAGGGAGGGTGGGAAAACTACCCATAGTGGCCATCCATTCACTGAAGACATCGTTAACTCCCCCTTTCCTGAAAGCTTCAAGGGTTTAACCAATCTATCTTTAACACACAAATGTTGGTCACCACCCCTTCCGACGCGGTCAAATGCCGGGTTTTCCCGACTACTTTTAGGAGACCCGTGATGGTATGGTTTTCACGTTTGCCATTAAATTCAATTTCAAATTTCGTAGACTTTGCTTCCAAATTTTCCATTCAATTCTCTACAAGTCGGGTCCATCAAAAGACCTCGGCAAGTTTGGTTAATTTTAGACAGGGTCAGCGCGAAACTTTACGGCAGTTTATGGCTAGATTCGCTCAGGAGACTCTAATGATCGGCGACCTCAGCCTTGTGGTAGCTCTGCATGCCATTCTGACCGGGCTAAAAGAAGGTCCTTTTGCTGACTCACTGGCCAGAAAGCCTCCGGCTGACATAGACGAGCTCCGAGGAAGAGCGACCGGTTATATGACCATGGAGGAAGTCGCCCTCGCCAGAAAAAACATTTTTCCAGTATCGGAAGACAATTCTCGACGACGAGAAGAGGGTGGACGGCAGAGGCGTGATTCCGAGAGGCATGATCCCAAGTGGTACAAAGGCGAGAAGCAACCAAAATTCGACAGTTACACCCCTCTCAACACAAGCAGGGCAGAAATCCTCAAAAAGGTCTTCCGGGCAGATCTCATTCAATTACCACCTCCAGGGTCGACTCCAAAAGGAGCCGACAGAGACAAACATTGTGAGTATCACAGGAACTTCGGCCACTCTACTAAAGATTGTCGCAATTTGAAGGATGTTATTGAAAGGCTGATAAGAAGAGGACATCTCCAACAATTTACGAGAAAGGATGGAAGAAGGGGACAGGACAGGGAGAGGACAGAGGTGAATCTTCAAGATGCAGTGCCTCCTCCCAAACAACCTAAGGAGGAGGAAAATAAGCGGATCGACTCACAAAGTTCCCATCCTGATGGTCAAACACGAACCAGGGGAGTAATCAACACAATCGATGGTGGTTTCGCAGGTGGGGGTGAAACAAGCTCGGCCAGAAAGCGACACTTGCGAGCCATACACACAGTATATGCCATCACAGCTGTACCACACAACACAGGACCCTCCATAACTTTCTCAGCGGACGATCTAAGGGGTATAGCACCAAACCAGGATGACCCGGTAGTAATAACGGTGGAGTTAGCAAACTACACTGTCAGAAGGGTCCTCATCGACCAAGGCAGCTCCGCCGATATTTTATACTGGACCACATTCGAGAAGCTTGGGCTCACACCTGACATGTTCAAACCATACCAGGGTGTTCTAGTTGGATTCTCTAGTTGAATTGTTAACAACTTTTGGTGAACAATGTTCATGTCGTACCATTCCTATTAAATTTCTAGTAATTGATGCTAACACCTCATACAATATCTTGATTGGTCGGACTGCTCTAAATGCGTTGGGCGCGGTGGTATCGACACCGCACCTAGCAATGAAATTTCCGACACTTTCAGGGGAGGTGGTGACGGTCAGGGCCGATCAGAAATTGGCAAGACAGTGTTATTTAGACAGCCTGAATATAACAAAACGAATACCCGAGGAGGATGTGACACCCGGATCTTCCAGCACAGTGAATTTAGTCGACTTAGATCCCAGGGAGGACACTTCCGATAAACATCCACAGCCTGTCGACCCCCTGGTGAGGATACAACTTGGTGACACACCAGAGAAGCATACCCTGGTAGGAGCGAACATCCCAAGGAAAGTACAGGATCAAATAAGGCAGTTGCTGAAAGAAAACGCAGACCTTTTTGCATGGACGGCAGGTGATATGCCGGGTATCGATCCAGAGGTCATCTGTCATCGGTTGGCGGTATGTCCGGAAGCCAGACCAGTGGCCTAGAGAAAAAGAAGAATGGGAGGTGACAAAAGAGAAGCAATGATCGAGGAAACCCAGAAACTAGTCGAGGCAGGTTTTATCAGGGACATCGAGTACACGACCTGGTTAGCAAACGTGGTTATGGTCAGAAAGCCCAGTGGGAGATGGAGAATGTGTATCGACTATACTAACCTCAATAAAGCATGTCCGAAGGATTCATACCCTTTACTGAGTATTGATCGACTGGTAGATGGCGCATCCGGCCATGGGGTGCTAAGTTTTTTAGATGCCTACTCAGGATATAACCAAATCCGAATGCACCCATCGGATGAGGAAAAAACTGCTTTCATGTCGGACAAAGCCAAATTCTGCTACCGAGTTATGCCTTTCGGCCTGAAGAATGCTGGAGCCACCTATCAACGTCTCATGGACAAAGTGTTTGCAGCACAAATTGGAAGAAACATCAAGTGTATGTGGATGACATGGTAGTCAAATCAACAGCCGAGGAAGTTCACATCGACGACCTTCGAGAAATACTCGGACAGGTACGTAAGTATAACATGCGGTTAAATCCCGAGAAATGTGTCTTTGGTGTCCAAGGGGGAAAGTTCCTAGGCTTCATGTTGACGCACAGAGGAATAGAGGCAAACCCGGATAAATGTCGGGCAATACTAGACATGCCTAGTCCGAAAACAATTAAGGATGTTCAAAGACTGTCCGGGCGAGTGGCCGCTTTGCAAAGGTTCCTACCTCGATCTGCAGACAGGGCTTATCCATTCTTTAACACGCTGAAGAAACCAGCAAATTTCAAGTGGACAAATGAATGTGAAGATGCTTTTCAGAAATTGAAACATTTTCTCTCGGCTCCCCCCATCCTAACAAAGCCCGGTCTTGGTAAGCCTTTACTTTTGTATTTATCTGTTACTGACGTGTCCATCAGTGCAGTCCTCATACAGGAAGAAGACAAGCAGCAAAAGCCAGTTTACTACATCAGCCGAGTACTGTAGGGGGCTGAAACACGATACCAACTTGTGGAAAAACTTGTGTTAGCTTTGATAACGGCAGCTTGCTGACTGAGACCTTACTTTCAGGCACACCAGATCGTGGTCAAGACCGATCACCCGGTTCGGCAAATCTTGCAAAAACCAGAAATAGCGGACAGGATGATGGCATGGGCAGTTAAACTGTCGGAATTCGGCATCCGATATGAAGTTAGGGGGCCCATAAAAGCCAAATGTTTGGCAAACTTCGTCGCCGAGTTGACCCCTGCTCTCGAATTCGAACACGCTCTTGTTTGGAATCTATATGTGGATGGCTCCTCAAATGCAAAGGGGAGCGGTGCTGGCATAATTTTACAAGAACCATCGGGAGTAACTTTGGAGCAAGCTTTAAAATTCAATTTCCCAACAAGTAATAATCAAGACGAGTACGAGGCTTTAATCGCTGGCATCAGTTTAGCGATAGAAGTCGGCGCAAAACAGCTCCGGGTGTGCAGCGATTCCCAGTTGGTTACAGCCCAAGTAAAGGGAGATTTCCAGGCCAAAGACCCTCAGATGACCAGGTACATGAATAAGGTCAAAAGTTTAATCGCTGTTTTTGATGAGTTTACAATTGAACATATCAGGCGGGAAGAGAATGTCCGGGCAGATTTGTTGTCCAATCTAGCAAGTACCAAAAAAATAGGGCAAAACCGTTCGGTCCTCCAGGAAACCGTGCATGCACCAAGCGTTGAGCAGGAAGACGTTCCGAGTTGTTCACTCGTCTTGACTTGTTCCGTCCTCGGAACAACTTGGATGGAGCCAATATGGAGATACCTGACAAATGAAGAGTTACCAGAGGATCCCTCAGAGGCCAAGAAACTAAAGAGACAAGCCACCTTCTACGTCATTGATAACGGACAGTTATACCGGCGAGGGTTCTCGACCCCCTGTTAAAATGCCTACGGGAAGATCAATCCGAGTATGTAATGCAGGAGTTTCACGAAGGTATCTGCGAAATGCACATGGGTGAGCAGACATTGGCAATAAAAATCCTGAAAGCTGGTTACTACTAGCCCACGCTGAGAGCTGACTGCGCAAAGCGGGTCCAGAGATGCGATAGTTGCCAACGTTTCTTTCCAGTTCAACACAAGCCTCCAGAGGAATTACATAACATCACATCCCCATGACCATTCAATACCTGGGGTATGGACATTCTCGGTCCTCTACCAATAGCAAAGGGTCAGGTAAAATTTCTCCTTGTTAGCATTGATTATTTCACCCAGTGGATTGAGGCAGAACCACTAGCCACAATTTCCACAAAGCACATTGTGAAATTTACTTGGAAAAACTTAGTTTGTAGACATGGAGTTCCACACACAATAATAACTGATAATGGCACACAGTTTACTGATAAAAAGTTTCAGGAATTTTGCAGGCAGTTAGGAATTCAACACAGGTTCACCTCGGTAGAACACCCTCAAACGAATGGACAGGCTGAAGCAGCTAACAAGATTCTCCTGAATGAATTCCGTAAAAGAGTAACTGTTGTTGGGGGACTATGGGTGGAAGAGCTTCCTAGCATCTTATGGGCCTACCATGTAACGCCACACTCAGCAACGAAGGAATCCCCTTTCCGCCTAACCTACGGCGCAGATGCAATGATCCCTGTTGAAATCGGAGAATCTACCTGGCGTCGTGTTCATTTCGTAGCTGATCAGGACGATGAAGCACGTCGAGCCGAGCTTGATACCTTGGAGGAGATCGGACAGATGGCACACATCAGAAACGCTGCCGCACAGGCGAAGGCAGCTCGCAAATACAACTCCAGACTCAAACCGAGGAAGTTAAAGTGCGGCGACCTAGTGCTAAGATTGTGCCAAGGACCGAGAAAGAAGACTGAGGACGGAAAGTTCGCGGCAAGATGGGAAGGGCCTTTTCGAATCAAGGAAGAGCTTGGAAAATGAGCATATAAGTTAGAAAGCCTAGAACGGAAGGAGATTCCGAGGACTTGGAACTGCACACACCTGAAATTTTATTACAACTGATGTATTCGGACGGTGTACTCTTTTTCCTTTTGGTTTTTTCCCCCAAGGGGGGTTTTGGCCAATAAGGTTTTAACGAGGCACGTCCACGAATATTAAATAAAGTATTTTTACAAGGATATGAATTTTCCAAGTTTGATACATTAAATAATTTGAAAGTATGCCGAAGCCTGTGTGCAAGTAAATAACTTGAAACCGGGATGAAAGAAAATCCGAGAAATACTCAGACACTACGACTTTCAAATATAAAATTTGAAAGTATGTCGAAGCCTGCGTATAAGTAAATAACTTGAAACCGGGATGAAAGGAAATCCGAGAAATACTTGGACAACACGACTTTCAAATATATAATTTGACAGTATGCTGAAGCATGCGTGCAAGTAAATAACTTGAAACCGGGCTGAAAGGAAATCCGAGACATTCTCGGACAATACGACTTTCAAATAAATAATTTGACAGTATGCCGAAGCCTGCGTACAAGTAAATAACTTGAAACCGAGAACAAACGAAATCCGAGAAACACTAGGACCAATACGACTTTCTATTTTAAAGAGGGCCAAAACCAACCCTGGTGAAACAGTATCCGAAAAACACTTTGGCTAGGTGCGAGACACCCAAGGGGGTACAAAATACACAAAGGCCAGAGTACAAAGTTACTTCGGGTGCAACATGGCACGTCAAAAAAAAAAAAAATTATTACAATCCTTCGGCTGCCCCAGTGCCACCGTCTGTATTGACCCCATTGGTATGTTCATCACCATGTGCCTCCTCGACACCTCTCTCTACCTCCTCTTCCTCATTATCAGGAAGGTCCACCAACTCTCCGTCTCTGACCTCCTTCAACAATCCTGTTTTGCTGAAGTCATAATCCGACGTAAGGCACGCCACTTGCTTCATGGCCTGATTGAAGCCATCCGCGTACTGTTTCACCATGACCATCTTCAATTCTTCAATCTCACGCAACAATTGGCCTTCTTTATCTCGAGCACTCTTCTCGGCATGTTCCGCTTTTTCCTCAACAGCTTTCACCTCGGCCGTCAAATTCCCGACTAGGTGGTTAAGTTTGGCTTCCTCCTCAATGGCCTGCTCCAGCTGACTTCGAGCCTTTGACAAATCCAGTTCCAACTGATTTACAGCATTAACTCGATTCAAGTCGGTGACAATTTTGCTGTTTAAGCGACTAACTTCAGCCTCGAGCTCTGTTTTCTTCTTCGCAGCAGCTACCATCTCCATCTCCATATATCGGCCCATAGCAGCCATCCTCAACCCATAGGCTTGCATAGTACGGCCAGACTGTTGCCCACCAAGCTTGTGATACAACCGAAGATCGGCATTGTGTAGCAAATGGCTGTCAACAATAGTCTCCGGTTGGAACGTCTGGTTCCAAAGGGAATGCACCTCAGGGGGAACAACTGGATTACCAGACAAAAGGGCAGCCAGAGTATCCTCGGTCCCAACCGTTGCAGGGGAACCTCACCCACCGCCTTTTGCTTCTTCTTCGTCATCTCAGCAGTGGTGGAACCCGCTTTTCTCCTCTGCCTCCTCACCAGTCCCAATTCACCATCTTTCTCGGCTAAGTTCCCAGCCGCAATCGACGAAGTTTCCCCGGGTGCCGCTGAGCTTTGACTCCGTTGGTTCAAAGCCAAGAATTTCTCGAAGTCCTTCTTGTTCAATCTCGGGGCCATAGTCTCTGCACACAAGAAAACCCGAGAGTCAAACGACCATATATATATATATATATATATATATATATATCTCACCCATTAGGGCGGCAAGTCCGACCGAGGTATTTTCTACAGTTATTAATCCCCGGCTACGCAACAAAGGGAACTTTTCAAGATAATCTACTTCCTTTTTCTCAAGGGGGTGAGAGAACGATACTCATACCCCGAAATGTAGTTCGAATTCGAAGTCCAGTATAATGGAAATTTGGGTTGACCTCTCTCTTCGAGAAAAAAGGAAGCATGGTTGGCCCGAGACTGTACCTTGAAAAAACCCTCTTTGAAACCCTTACAAGAGGAAGTAAAAATATCCAATATACCCAGACGAGGGATACTGTTAAGAGAAAGCCAACCCACCTTGCCTCTCGACCTCACTTCAAAAAAGGAAAATAGCTTACCGACTGTCGGCCGAAAACCTAGAAAGGAACATAGAACCTCAAAAGATTTTACAAAGGCCCAACTATTTGGGTACAACTGGCTAGGGGCCACATTCAAGCATCGGAGAACCGAGCATTGGAAGTCCGAAAAGGGAAGACGGAGTTTCACCTCGGAAAAAAGGTAGTGATACATGAAGAAGAAATCATGCGGGAGATGAGAGCCAGACATACATATTCGGTCATCCTTGTCGCAAGGAGAAATGACGATGCCACTGGCTTCCCTCGAGTCAGAAATCTCGTTTTGGATTTTTTCCAGTGACCTAACGGTTTGAAACTTAGAAACCCAGGTAAGAGCACTAGGGTCAACCCAATCATAAGACCCCACAAACACAGGTTGACAAGGAACTGGGGAAGGAGTTCCAGAAGAAAAGCTAGGACTGTTTATGAAGGGGGCAGCTCGCAACGTCTCCGAAGAACTAGAGGAAGGTGATATTGGAGAACTAGACGCCATGAGATGAACTATATGAAAGGAGGAGGGAGTCCAGGAACCCAAAAAAACAAATGTGCAGGATACAGAGGTTCAGAGAAAATTTGGGCGTACCTGAGAAAATGGAAAGCTTGAAAGCCTCGAGCGGGAAGACGAAGGGGAAACTAGCGCAGAAACTGTGTTTTCAAATGAGAGAAGATGAAAAGGAAACTATTTAAGAGAACTGAAACATAAGAGCCAATTCGAAAAAGGAAGCCCAAACAATAAATTAAAAGTTTCTCATCCAACGGCGCATGATGCTTAGATCTAACGGATCAAGAAGAAGGGCAGACGAAGGGCCAGGCGGTGCGACAGTTGGAAAACCAGAAGTCAGCAAGTGAAGAGACGCGCTCTGAAGTATCCACGCGGCCCTAGGCATGGACGCTCGAACCCCTATGAGGCGTGTTAAGGTCACCTCAAGACAGCCATAATGAGGAGACGTAGTAGGTGACAGGTATCTCTGACACGAATGACAAGACCTACACCACAGGACACGGGACGTCCCGAGATACCCCGTGTAGGGGATTTCCTCGAAATCCCGGGAACACAGCAGTATATGCTCGGCCAAACTTCGAATCGTCGGACAAAAATTATGAATCCTTCTCGCTGCAAGCAACTCGAGGCTTGGGGGACTTCTTTTCCTACATGGGCCGAGTATAGCCCGACCTGAATCTAATGGGGACCACAACCCACTCGGAAACAAGCAGGATTGGGCGAGTTGTTGAGAACAGTCGGGCCCAAATCCAGCAGGGCCCCTCGATAAGCATCCTAAACCTAGCGAAAGGAATGTCCGGGGGAATATTCCCCCACTGCTATACCAATCCCGGGATACTCGGGATTGGAGACACTATCACATCCTATGCGGAGCCAAAACCGCTGAAGGAGGATACAAACAAGGCAGGACAGGATGTCACCCATAAAAGGGCCTTTAATGGAGAGAGTGTACGAAGGGCCTATAAAGAGAGCGACCCTGGGTTGTTGTAGATATATTGTAAAGATAATCCAGTAATACATATCCGAGTAAGGTGTTTCAACTCTTGCTCGGAATCTAGATTGTAAGAGAACAGTAGTTATGATAAGAGTCAAATCTTTTTAATGATATAATAATTTATAATTGATTGATAATATACATTTTTTTATCACTAATAATGCATACTCATTAAATCCTTTGGAAAAAAATGAGCAATTATAATGCGTGAGAGAGAGAGAGAGAGATAGAGAGAGAGAAAGAGAATTTGATATGGGTTGGTTTGATTGAGCGCAGAGTTGTCGCAAAGACAAAGTAATGGCCCAAGTATGCTAGGGTTGCTTGCTGTGTGGACCTGCCACCATACCTCTGCGGGGACGCATAGCTTTGCCACCTACTACTGCAAAATACTGCTGCAAGTGACAAAATCAATAGTGCAACTCCCTTTAAATGCAAGTGGCAGGGTAAAGTGATTGATGTGCAATCATGCTTACTCCCTCTGGGCCGCATCCACTTCACCGGAAGCTTATAAATACAAAAGGCACCTGTGAGTACACCCACTTTTTTTTATTAGCAAATAAATATATTGATTTAGAGCATAAGTGGTGCCCAAACCCATATATAAGTAAAAGAAACTGAAAATTGTACTACTAACACCTAAACCAATTATAAAACTGATACACAAAGGTTAGTATTCTTTCCATCTATCATTTACTCTGTACTCTTTCCACCTTGAATTTTGCATACCCTTGTGCTAACTGAAGCATCAGAGTGTCTTTCTAGATACCCTCACCATCTCAACCACTAACCATCAACCAAAAGCTGTGTTGAGCCAAACCAACCAAAAGACTACGCAAGCAGGACCGCATCGAGCAGATAGCATAGACCGGATCAAACCATTGTTCAGACGAAACAATATATAAAAGTGTTATATTTTAAGAGTGTCTCACTTAGATAGGCGTCATGTTGATTGCATAATTATTATTTTATGAACAGTAGACTTAAATTCGAATTTAATTAATCACAGTAAAGAGTTTCTTTAAACACCAAACCATTATCTATAATAAAAAATTAATCTAATTGAGAATTAAACTTAACGAGAATAATTTTGGAGTTGTGAGATTTTTTTTTAAAAGGAAGAGAGCATTATAGATTAATTTGACTAAAATAACAATTGATGTTAACATGATATTTAATAGGTAAATTGTGAAAAAAGAATCATAACCGATGTATAATTAATGACTATTTTTTTTTTTTTTACAAAGAAATGCATATCTATGGATACTTATCTTTTGTTTTTTGAACAAAATATAATAACTAATATGGAGTGGAACATTGGGTCGAGTACGACCAAAACCAAGTAGAACCAACCGCGAGGCGAAGACCTATTATCAGTCGAAGCAAAATCAACGTGGAGACAATTCAATATCTAACAAACAATCCGGATAGTAACCTTCCGCCTTTGCATACTGGTAACAGACACGACTCTGAGATCCATCCTCTGTGATTCTGCGAATCCTGGATCCCCTAACCATAACCTCTCATAAAACACTCCTATTTATGTGGCTTTACAACCTAGATATTGATCCATCTTATATAGAAACTCCCCATTATATTTATATTTACTTAAATATCGAGATATTTTTGCAGGTTCCCCTATTCACTCCACTGCCAAATCTGATTTTTCAGTGCTAACAAGTTAAAAATGTGGGAAAACAAATCCTGTCAGTGCCAAGCCCACTTTTTCAGTGATAATAAGTTAAAAAAACTACTCGTAGCTTTTGTCCAAACATGCGTTTGGGACCTTCCCAATTGGAAAACCAAATATACAATAGTGTACGGCCGTTATGGATTATGTATAATTATGGACTATTTTTTTTTTAAAAAAAATGCATATCAATGGATACTTATCTTTTGTTTTTTGAACAAAATATAATAACTGATATGGATTCGATCACTGGGTTGAGTACGGCCAAAACAAAGTAGAGCCAACCGTGAGGCCAAAACCTACTATCAGCTAAGGCAAAATCAACATGAAAACAATCCAATATCAAACAAACAATTCGGATACTACGCTTCCGCCTTAACACAATGGTAACAGACACAACTTCGAGATCCATCCCCTGCGATTTTGCGAATCCTCGATCCCCTAACCATACCTCTCCTAAAACACTCATATTTATACGACTCTAAAACCTAGATATTGATCCATCTTATATAGAACATCCTCATTATATTTATATTTACTTAAATATCGAAATAATTGTACAGGTTCCCTTATTCACTCCGCTGCCAAGCTCGATTTTTCAGTACTAACAAGTTCAAAATGTGGGAAATCAAATCTTGTCAGTGCCTAGTCCGCTTTTACAGTGCTAATAAGTTAAAAAATTACTCATAACTTTTGTCCAGAGGTGTGTTGGAGGGAAAAAGATCCTCTCTATCTTTTATCCCTCCATTTATGTTTATTTTCAAAGTTTTGAGAAAATAAATATGTATTATACAGGAGTATGTATGTAATCTTCCATATATTTATTATCCCCAAAACTTTAGGAATGAACATCTTTATTTTTCATGAAAAATGGAGGAAATCTCTCCGGGTGTTTGAGACCATCCCAATTGTAAAACCGAAAACACCATAGTATACGGCGGTTATCCACCACACCACACTAGACTCGAGAAGGCTTACATTTACTATGGATCCGCGTAGCTTTTGACTTTAGTCCAAACCCACAAACTTTAAACTTGAAAGTTGAAACAGTGAGGGGGAAACTAGATAAACATGAAATAAGAACAATCTAAAATTCCAAAACAGAAATAGTTGCAATGGTTTTGTTTGATAACACAACTTGGAAATGAAGCAAAGCGAATTGATATCAGCCTTTTGTCCCTCACGCCAGGCCCCTATCCTCTTTTGTCCTCTACACTCATCCTCATAGCCGCTTACCCACAGATTTTCACATTACCCTCACCATCCTCCTCCTCCTCCTCCTCCTCGTGTATGAGTAAATTGTAATAAGTGGAATGCAATTACCGCTAAACATACATAGTCAAACTTATTTTATCTGTTATTTCAAAAATCAAGAAGCTATGAATGTTTTTTTAATTTTATCATTATCTTTTCGTATTTTTCTATTTCCTGAAATGAGATAACATTAATAAAGTAAAAGAAAGTTTGTATTGCAAAGATCAGTGTGACATTTTTGAATATATTAAATAAACCATTTTTTTGGGTTGAAATCCTCTCGATGGAAAAAATATTTACCCCATTTTTTCTATGCAAGCTTTCCTTTTGTGCCTTCTAATGAGTTTCCTTAAAACACTCATTAATATTTTACTTAATTTATAATTAAGATATTGAAAATGTTTAGATATATATCGATACATTAACTCCTCTTTGTAATTAATTAACAAAGGAATAAGAAGAGGCATTAATGAATGGTGTCGCAAATCTTCACTTTTGAGCCCCCGGAATGGCCCACCTCTCTCTGCCTCTCCCTCCATAAATAGCAACACTCCTCCCTCTCTTTCCTCCTCAGAACAAAAAACCAAACCCCCCCCCCCTTCATTTCCTCACAAGCCTTGTTGTCTCTGTCATCACTATACACCATACAGAGCATTGAGAGAGATAGAGAGCAATGGGTGTAGTCAAAATCATCAGCATTGTTTCCCTCTTAGCTCTCCTAACATCCACCGAAGCCAGAATCCCCGGTGTCTACACCGGAGGCGCATGGCAAACCGCTCACGCCACTTTCTACGGCGGTAGCGACGCCTCGGGAACCATGGGTACCTACCTATCTCACACTCACATACATTCTGCAAATTCTTTAACCACTAAAAGTTAATTATTTTATAATAATAATTATGTGTTGTTGTTTTGGTTTAGGAGGGGCATGTGGGTACGGTAACTTGTACAGCCAAGGGTACGGAGTGAACACTGCAGCACTGAGCACTGCTTTGTTCAACAATGGGTTCAGCTGTGGGGCATGTTTTGAGATCAAATGTGGCCAAGACCCTAACTGGTGCCATGCCGGTACCCCTTCCATCTTTGTAACAGCCACTAACTTTTGCCCTCCAAACTACGCTCTTCCCAGTGACAATGGCGGTTGGTGTAACCCTCCAAGGCCTCACTTCGACCTCGCCATGCCCATGTTCCTTAAGATTGCTGAATACCGCGCCGGCATCGTTCCCGTCTCTTACCGCCGGTAACTTTCACTCTTCACCTTCCCCTGTTTTCACTTTCCAACTTCATTCTTCAACATTATTTCTCTCGCACTATTTTTTAATTATTTGTTAATATTTAATTATTTCAATAAAATAAAAAATGTAATTTTGATATATTACGAGTTTATGTGAATCTGTTGCTTACTTGTTTTTAATATATTTTTTAAGATTTTAAGATTTATATTGTCAATTAATTATTTTAAAATTCATTCATATTATGATTTATGATTAATTGATATTCTAAACTCTATTTTTTAATACGCACTTGGATTAAATTATGTTATTTTTTTTATAATTAAAATAGATTATAATTAAAATAGTTTCAAACCCGTTTTTAGAAACAAGCAATTGTTGTAAGAAAAATAAATTTTTCAAAAAATGTGTCTCCAGATTCAATTTTTTTGTTACTTGCCTTGGAATAATCTTCCTTTTTTTCCTTAGTATTATACTTTTTTTTTACATTATGTTCACAGCAGTTAATTGTGTACAACTTTTAATTTAGTAATATGTGTTGTCTGTTAATAATCAATTAGCATACGAAAAAACCATGAGATACATATATGCCTGAAAATTGTGCAAGGTAAAGTAATAGTGTGAATATATATATATGCCTGAAAACAAATGACAACACATAACCAGAAAACGACGTCGTTAGTGTGTAATAGGATTCTGCCTTGGTGGGAAACTAGACAGTGGTTGATTCGTAGCTCGGTGCTGTCATCTGAAAAGCAAAAACTGATCAGAAACCGTTGATTGGTCACGAGGGGGAGTCATTTTCGTGGGCCCCTAAATGTACACAGAGAATCCGGATCGTTCATCTGAAACCGGTCATGGTTTTGACAAACCAACACCTTTTGCAGCGTAATTGCACGATTCTCAAAACCGACCAAAATTTAGAATCATCTTTTCCTGTTCTGTTGCTGTACCATATGTAACCTGTAATTTGTATTTGTTATAATACATGTACCCCTGGGGTTTGTGTTTTATTACGATTATGTCACTAGTGATGAGTGTGGTGATGTACATGATGCAGGATGCCATGCCGTAAACACGGAGGGATCAGGTTCACGATCAACGGTTTCCGTTACTTCAACTTGGTTCTGATCACCAACGTGGCAGGTGCAGGAGATATCATGAGGGTGAGTGTGAAAGGTTCCAAGACTGGGTGGATGAGCATGAGTCGTAACTGGGGTCAGAATTGGCAGTCAAACGCTGTTCTGGTTGGTCAGTCACTTTCCTTCAGGGTCACAGCCAGTGACAGACGCACCTCCACCTCTTGGAACATTGTGCCCTCTAATTGGCAATTTGGCCAAACCTTCACTGGCAAGAATTTCAGGGTCTAGTTACGTTTTTGCCGCCTCTTTTTCACCTCTATATAGGAGGGAAAACAAAAAAGTGGAGTATTGGGGGTACCGTCGTAGTGAATTAGTGGAACTTTTTGACTTTTTTTGTTTTGTCTTGTTTGTGGGACTAGTGGGGGGATCAATTATCTTGGTATATGGGTTTACTTTTAAGTTTTATATTTTATTTTATATTTTATATATTTTATAGAAAATTCTCCTTTTGAGAGAAAATGGAGGGAAAGATGTGAAAATTTGTAAGATGCTGAGGTGGCTACAAATTCATGAGCCCGCAGCTATTACTTACTAAATATTTACTTATATATAACATGATCGAGTATGTTAGTCTTTTCTTCTTTCAATTTTTTTTGGCAATTTAGTTTAGATAAGTTGGTATTACGAGCTGATTGAATTATGCTTTGCTTTTTTTACCTTTATCTATTGCTCGTTTTAGCGATAAGCTACTAATTGAAATCTGAAAGTATCATTGATGAATGCATGTTCTTAAGCATGCTTGCCCACGCCGAAAAGCAAAAAAGGGAAAGGAAATTATGCAAACGGCACCAATTAACTAATTATGTGCATGTTTGGATTATAATTTATATTTGATAAATTTGGATTAGTAACTTTAAATTGATTTTTATAATTTTTTTATGATGTTTGATTTCTAGTTGAAAGAATTATTTTGGGATCAAACGTGATTTAAGTTGAAGCAAGAATTTATTATTTTTACGTTTGTTAAAACTCAATTTAAGTTTTTAATTATTATTTTTATTATATTACCTTTAAAAATTAATTATTTTTCATATTCATTTAAAAGTTGAAGGATATTTTGGTAATTAAACATTCAAAATTCAGTTTGAATGTTATAATTCAAACAATATTCATTCTACTAAAATTATTTTTAACAATAAAATATTCAAACATAAATCAATTACTAATAATTCATTTTTAATCAAAACTCGATTTATAAGTATTACAAACGATAAACCAAACACACGGTAGATGTATACTCTTCATTGACTGGTATTATAGTAGATTCTATGCCTTCCGTGATGTCTTTCCTAACTTGTTCTATGATGATAAAATTAATGTAATATCTAAGTTGTTAAACTACGAATTCGTTTGATCATAAGTTCATGATTTGGGGTATTATCAAGGAAATTAAAGATTTTTTTATATACTACCATGATTTAGCATATAAACTGGATGGAAGTCAATTGTTTTGGTTTTAGCATAATTTTAAATAACTGGTTTGATATATCTACTTGTGATATATTGCTCTTTTGTAGTACATATATTTTGTACTGATTAATCGTTTTAAAATAACGTTTTAATTAATATATATCGTGAGTGTAAAGATTTTTTATACTGTCAACCAATTACAACTTGTCACATGAATTAAAAATATTTGACTTTTATCCTAATTACGTTAAAAGTCTCGCACATTAGATTGTGTTTTTGGAACAAGTTCAGGCTTATATTGTATTCTTTATATTTTAGGCTTAATTATACTTTTGGTCCTCCAAGTATCATGATTATGCAATTTTAGTCCCCCAGTTTTTAATTGCGTAAATTGGGTTCCTTAAGTATTACGATTGTGTAATTTTGGTCTCACAGGTTTCAATTACATCAATTGGGTCCCTCATGTATCACGATTGTGCAATTTTGGTCCTCCAATTATCATGATTGTGCAATTTTTAATGTCAATAACCTACGAAACACATGCGGGACAAATTTGGCACTTAGTGAGGCCAGCTGGACAGCTCATGTGTTATTTCTATGTGGCACTTAGTGATGTACATTTGACTATTAAAGTGTGTGAGATGTCAATGATGTCACATAAGAATGCATTTTAAGCTTTCACGTTGACCTCACTAAGTGTCAAATTAGTCCCAGTGAAACACCTAGGCTACTGGCGTTAAAAATTGCATTATTGTGATAATTTGGGGGATCGAAATTGCACAATCGTGATACCTGGGGGACCTAATTGACCCAGTTGAAATTGGAGGACCAAAATTACTCAATCGTAATACTTGGAGGACCCAATTGGCGCAATTAAAACCTGGGGAACTAAAATTGCACAATCGTAATACTCGGGGGACCAAAAATGCAATTAAGCCTATATTTTATATCTCTGGGATATGAAAATTTAGAGTTTAATTGCTATGCACTGTCAGTGTAATGTTTTTTACACAATCAACCAATCAGAAACCATGGTATGAGTAACTTTTAAGGTAGTTAGGATAAGATTCAAATATTTTAGCTTTTGTGACATTTTCTGATTGGTTGACTGTGTAAAAAATCTTTACACTGAAAGTGCATACCAATTAAATCCATATAAAAGTGCTCCTCATGAAAAATACTTTTATTTTTATGGGTTTTGGTAAATGTTTTGGTATAAGCTTATACTTGTCAAAACTTTATTGGTATCATTTGTACATATATGAAGTGATTTATGCTTATATGTTATATATATACGTTTTTTTGGACATTCTTGATAGTCAAAGTTGTATAGATGAAATTTGTGTTGTTAATGTTGGAATTAATAATGGAGATATGTTAGTTTGTGTGAATTGTTATCTAATTATTTGTTTAAACACTCTCTTTCTCTCGTCTCCCTCACACTCTCACAGACGGCGACATGGGTGGTTTTGGGCTATTTTGGCACCACCCATTTACTTCATTTTTTCTCTTATTTTCTTTCCATAAACTGGTTTTCCACATAGATCTGGTTCTTTTGTGTGGATTTTTCATATAGATCTGGATCTTTTTGTGTTTTTTTTCTTGTTCTTCTTAGTCTTAATGTGGCTTTGTTTGGTTTCCCGTCTTGGTGCGGTGCTGTTTGATTCCCGTCTTGGTGCGATGTTCGTCTGTTCCAGATTGACAGATCTGCTTCGATCCATCACATATTTGATCAAGACTTGGGTCTCAAAGCTACAGATCCAGAAGCATGGGTATTCCGATGACTTTCATGTTGTCACTTTTATAGGCAATTTGACTTTGCGAAATTATGTTTTTAACCTGGGTGCTGTAAGTTTAATAGCAGTTTCATCCTTTTCGGTTTTTAGCAATTTTGGATCTGTATTGCCATCAATGTATTCTATCAATTTAAATGAATGGATGTCTTTTCTTGTCAAAAAAAAAAAAAAAAAAACGTTTGCTTAAACATCTATAGTTCATGCATTTGATGGAAGGGGGAGGGCACATTACTATGAATGGCCACTGGATTGGTTCGCACAACCCACACTATGTATAGGGTTAGGCCCATTCTACATCAGCGTGACCTAACGCAGGTAGGGTCAAATAGCCTTACTTGGTTGAATCTATTTTGATATCTTTATTAACTCCATCCTAAATTATTATTCATCTTTTCTTTAAATGAAAAAAAGTGAATTGAACAGCACCTAGTGTCAATCAATACGTTAGTATTTAGAGTTTTTATATAAATTTTTTTATGTTTAACTGTTATTTTGAATTTTGAATATATTAAATTGGGTTTAATTGATATGCCATATAAAAATTTTTTACATTATCAACCAATCATAAATTATTACATGATTAAAAATATTTGACTTTTATCCTAACTATCTTAAAAGTCACATATATGATGATTTGTGATTGATAATGTATCAAAATTAAATTCTAATAAATTTACGAATCATTGTTCAAATAAATTCTTAAATATTGATGAAAAGAATGTAAAAGACTAATTTTAATTGCTATACATCAACCCTTTAGCAATATAATCCTTAGTTACATACACGGCATAGTATTTGAAACAGTAACCAACAGGCAGGGGGAAAAAATCACACTTTGAATACTATAATCATCTAGCATTTTTTTGGGAAAAAAATGTGGTTAGTCCTTATCAGTAACTAAATCGCATGCACACAAAATCTTTCTTTCTAGTTACACAGTTCAAAAGAAAAATGCAGTATCTTATTTAAATTAATTACATACTGCCTTCACATCATTCCCCTCTAGCGTTTATGTAGTTTCCATTGCTTCAATAGAACTTGCACTCCTTCTTGCAAAGTTGCTCTCCTTCCCTCTTCATAGTTCCATAATTCTGAGAATATATACCGCCCACTTGGATTATATTCATTTATCTCTGTCAAAGCTGCCACTACAGCTTTGTATACTCCCTCACCCATCTCGTTTTTCAGTCCTTTCAGCTTTTCATCTTCATCATCTATGATTTCCTGAAATGAAAAATGCATGAAGGCAGATAAGTTTCACCAGGAAAAAATATTAGAAAAATAATAATATAGTTGTCCATAAAATGAATTTGAAAACCCTTGAATAGATCAAACTGCTATATTGAAAATAAATTGTCCCAAAGAAGTAGCAGCATGTGCCCAACAAGTTTGTCATATAGAGATAATCGAAGTTGGAGAAGCACTCTTGTTCCTGTCTGGAACAAGCACAATGAACCTTGGATAAATAAGTAGTGTGTTGTCCTGTAACCTAGTGTTAGTGTCCAAGTTCAGTGTACAAATAGTGCCTAGATTCATTGTATTAGATTATTATGAATTCAGTTATCCATGGTGTAATTTAAACATGCTTCTCTTCTCTCTCAACATGGTATGAGAGCGACAAAGTGGTCTAGAGTACCATCCTTGCCACCCATAGAAGTTGAACTTCAGTACACGGTAAAGATAGATCTAGCATTGTATATATATACTTAAAGTCCAAAGGGCTCTCACGGGGGCGTATTATACATATAAAACCATTCATAAGCTTTCACCTAACAGCTTATAAGCTTTCGGGAAAGATGGTATATGGAAAGAAAAGATAGAAAAATATAGTTAGAGACACTGTAGAACTTCGAGGGTTTGCTTCCTCCCAACCCAAAAGCCCTCAAATCCTTATTCAATGACTGAATACCTACACTACGATCCTTCCCTCTCTTTTATCCTTGCTCCCACATGCTCCATCTTCCTTCCCACACTCCCTTGCCAACATAAGCAAGGTTGTTACAGCCAAAGTCCCTCTTCCGCCCCTTGTTCTCTGTTCCTCTATGTTTATCTCCCCTTGACTTTAGTAACTGTAGGATGCTAACAATACTCCCCACAATCAAAGATTAACCTTGTCCTCAAGGGAAGGTTTAGCAAGGTTCCTGCAATGGCTGATAACAAACTCCCACCAGCAACCCATTGCTAGAAGCTTAACGAACTAGTTATGCTTGAAGCATGAGAGCTTCCACTGGGGTCTCACTGGCCTTCTTCAATTCCCACAAGGAGGACCAACATGGAGGATGGCAGGAAAGAAACGTGGCCCTTATTAACAGTAGCTAGATCAATAGCTTCAATAGTGGCTTGAAAACCAACTCCTCTTCTCTCCTGTAACACCTGCAGAACAACATCGGTTGATGATAATGCTTAGCCATCCCTAATGACAATAGCAGCAGGGTCAGCTTGGCCACAAACATCATGATTCATGAGTCACCCGGCTGACAATTACAGCAATTACCAAGGCTTGAGAAGGGCTTAATCCAAAGTCATATTGCTTCCTTGAACTAGGCCTTTCAACAGAGAGCTCCATCCCCAAATTGAATAACAAGTAAACAACTCCAAATTCAGCTACTGCTTTGATCCCATGAATGGGACAAAACCAGAAGGTCCCATTGAGACACCAGCAGTCAAGAAGCCAAAAATAGGGCTGACTTTGCCATATGATTCACCAATGCTTTCATGTTCCTCAGAGATCCTAGGAACTACATAGTTCCTATTCATATATGTTGAAGAATAAAAATTTGTATTTCAACCAATATAGTATGCCATGAATTCATAACTTCCACAAGGTATCCAGTGGAATGTGAATTTTCCATCAGCATCAGACATAACCAGACAGCTTTTTGTGGGGGTCATTTGTAGAATCTTGAAACATTTGATCTCAGAAACATTATCTGAATACAGGTAAATGTGGATGCTTAATATTGGATTTCCCTGAGCAACAACAAACCCACTGGAATTATACCCAGAGATAGAGAAATCATCATCAACCTCCCATTTCCAAAGCCCAATTCCACCAGTGTTGAACCTCTAACTTCAACTTCCATATCAGGATATGAAACACATAGTTTAATTAACCTCCACTTTAACTGAACAGCTTTCTTCCCCACCTCTCACAACTCTATTAGATATGTTGAATCTACAATATACAAGCTTCTGCAGGTAATTTTCTAATCCAGAACAAGCACCAAAATAGGGTTCAAAGGACATAAAGTAATAAAGTAATTAGAACAAATACAACCAAGAATAAAATGAACATATAACAGCCAAGCATTAGAGTTGTAGCCAATCTAAACAATCTGTCTAGGGACGAATAAATGGAGATCAGCTGCGAGCTTTATACTTCTGAGGCAGTGCAACAGAAGTATAAACAATCTGTATAGGTTCACATCCAATGGCTCCGGTGGTGATGAGTGACCAGAAAACAGTAGACCCAGATTTTTGTGGCCATCACTGATTACTTCAATCCCTGTATGACCACCATGTGATCCAGTTAGTGCCGACTCTCTTCTGTCTCCTCTTCATCACCTAAATGTGGCCATGGATGTGGTTGTCTTTCTCTCACTATAGCATGACCCAGAAGAGGGACTTCCACCACAAAAGCAATTTCTTTCTGTAACTCTTCATCTTCAATCTCTATCTCCTCCACCAAACTATCAAGCACATATTTTTCCTCTCCTCAGAACAACTCCAATGGAACAGCCATGGTTAGAGAGGGGTCTCGGGCCTCTTCACCGGTAGGTGTAGTCCCTTTATTCACGAAAATACTCCAATGGCTTCTGACTTCGACTTCCTCTATGGTCCCAGTTCTAGTTCTGGTTGTTCTTCCCGAATGAAGATCGGAAGATCTGGATCATACTCGGGCTGGAATCGCTTGAGCACTGCCTTCACAAAGCCTATCAAGGTTGCCTTAGGATTGCACCAATCCCACCATTGCCACCAATTGAGAGCACGACCTCTTAGAGCCCTCATGCCTCCAGTGGCTTCTGTGATTTGGGTGTTCCCTCTGCTCTAAAGTGCTGTTTGACGTTGATCAACCACCAACAAGCCTCTCCATAAAATGTTGGAATCATCTTCAAATTCAGTACCCACAGCTCCCTGATCAAGACCACTGATACCAAGTGATATAGACTTGGACTTCTTTAGGAAAATATAGAGATTAACTCCTTACGACAGAGGTAAGCCTTGTAATCTCTCAAAGACAGGAGTGAAATGAGAACAAAAACTGCAAAGAAAAGATAGAAAATATAGAGATAAAGCAGAAGTTCGAGGTTCTGCTTCCTCCCTGACTAAAGGACTCCAATTTCATACTAAATGACCGGGTATCTCCATTAGGATCCTTCCCTCCCTTTTGTACTCGCTCCACCACATTTTGCCTTTCTTCCCACACCCTTTGCCACGTAAGCAGGGTTGTTACAGCCAAATTCCCCCTTCTGCCCTTTGTTTTCTCTTCCCATACTATCCTTTTTATCTCCCTGAACTTTAATAACTGTATGGCGCCTAACATAAACATAGATCCTAAAGTGAAAGGATCAATATAACATGCCCTTAGATAATACAAGGTGAAAGAATTACACGATCACCAAGCCATATAGTTCTAACCTAGTATCTAGCTACCCAAGGTACATGGATTAAAGCTGCTTCTTCATCTCCCTGATTCTAGCCAAGTAGCCATCAAAGATACCGTCTTCACACAACAGTACAGCAATATGAGCATACAGATAAATGCAGTGCTTATAACAGAGTGAGACAAATTTGATTAAGACTTCAGAGTGAAGCAGACAGATTTCAGGAGGTCTATAAGCTTAACAAAGGCACACCTGATGTTTCCCTTTAATTATGGTAACTTTAAATGGATGCCAGTCAGGGTCCTTCAGGTACTCTTCCCACAATGAACACAGTTCTGAAGCTCTCTCTTCTACATCCTCCTCACTATATTTTTTTTTCATAGCTTCAAGGAATGGTCTAGTATCAAGTTCCCCCATTCTCTTCACACCAATATTGGCACGAATAGACATCTCTTTAACGCGCTGCAACAGTTAAAAATACAAAAAAGCTTTAAACAATAAAAGAAAATTTCAGAGCATAAAATCCATGAGCTACAAGTCACGTGACAGATGAGCACAAAATATCCACATAATATCATAGTTAAAAATACAACATTACTCACCAAAAGTGTAGGTATCTTCTGCACAAGTATTGTTGAATTGGAAGGTTTTAGGTCAAGAAGGAGACAAAGAGAAACAAACTATCAAATAGTAAAAGTGATATTTATTTGATATGATGATAATGTGACTACAAAAGACAACCCTAATATAGTCCTATTTATACTAAATGTAGAATCTTAATCCTAATCAAATAGGGAAACAAATCATAACATGTAAATAAGCAATAAATCTTAAGAATCATCTAGAATACTCTAAAATATTCTAAGATATAAAAACGATATTGTTAGATATATCTCTGATTTTCTAACACTCCCCCTCAAGCTAAAGCTTACTAAGCTTTAAGCTTGTTATACAAGAACAATGCATTTCCCTTCAAATAAAAATAATAAAAAATGAGCTCCACGGAGATAATGGTTGGAAGACAACTAAGGGATGCTGAAGAGGCCGAAGAGAGTTGCTGGAAGATAACTTAGCAAGATAGCTAGAATGATCATCAGCCTGACAGAAATTTCTGGGCAAGCAATCTAGTAAAGCAAGGTCCGAACTTCTTAACATCGCATTTGGAAGCTTCAAAGAACTTTATCGGAGATCCAAGTTATTTAAAAATTGAATTAAGGCAACTACTTCCGTGACTAAGACGAGGCCAGTGCATCTGGGACAAAGGGCTAAGACCAATGCATCTGGGACAAAGACGGGATAGTGAGTCATAACCAACATAAGTCAATTGTCGGCGGAAATAGAAGTTACCACTAATATGATTCATCCGTGGGAAAGGAGTCACCACCGGAATGATCGTCGGTGGGAAGAGAAGCCACCAGTATGATCCATTAGTGGAAAAGGATTGCATGTCAAACATCAGAAAACGAGACAGCAAACTAGAACCATTGTTGGAGAGTCACGAAACAACCAGAAATCAACTGAACAAAACATAATAATTGTGGAGAACAACTATGAATAGTGTCAACCACGAGCGGATCAACCATGGGTCAACCAAGAAGAGAGAGAAAACAACACCGGAAAGGGGCTATTGAAGCCAAAAAGTGGGTGCCAGCGTCTCGAATCAACAAAGCAAGGCCGGAAACAAGACCGGCGGGGTTGGGCGACCTTGACGCCTGAAAACCGACCGGAGTCGAGGCCAGACGTGCCGCCATGCGCGGCTGAATGGTGCGGCGATTCCTGAAATAGCAAGATCTTGGATCGGCTCGTGTAAGCGTGTTAGAAGGAGTATGAGGCTGATATTTTGGGGTGGAACGAAATGGGAGAAGGTGCTTTTGATGGTGATGGTTTCGCTAGAAAACTCGCTGAAAACTTTTCTGGCGGCAGCGGACGGTGGCCGGAAAAAGTGAAGGAAGAGTGGGAAAAGAACACAACGGAGGAGAGAAAAATGGCAGTAATTATTATTTTTTGTAAGGCTGAGAAGATGATTAGAGTTCCTTCATACTTAGTGGAATTCGGCAGCGGAATAGTAATGGAACAGGTCACGGAGGATGATACCGTTGTGATACCATGTTGAATTAGAAGGTTTTAGGTCAAGAAGGAGACAGAGAAATAAACTATCAAATAGTAAAAGTGATATTTATTTTATATGGTGATAATGTGATTACAAAAGACAACCCTAATAGTCCTATTTATACTAAATGTAGAATTTTAATCCTAATCAAATAAGGAAACAAATCATAACATATAAATAAGAAATAAATCCTAAGAATCATCTAGGATACTCTAAAATATTCTAAGATATAAATAAAAAATATATTATCAGATATATCTCTGATTTTCTAACAAGTATAATAAGATGGGCCCACACATCAACAATTTTTTGGGTAATATATCTTAATTAGATGTCAAAGAAACAATAAGGTTCTGATTTTACTTGATCACTTTGCTAGCTTGCTCAGAACAAATAAAAAATTATAACATAGAAGTTAGCCAAAAAAAAGAAAAGGAGTACATTATACAAAAATTGTAATTTATAACACTACCTGTGTACTTCAAATCAATTTTTTTCTGGCAATGTGCTAGCTTACTCATCAATCATTTATATCATGTTTACTTCATATAACAATTTAAATGGGCAAGCAAAATCATCATCTAAAACATGACCGGGGCTATATTCTAATGACAGCCAGGAATTCAAATATCAAAGAAGTAAAAAACAGGATACAATTGAACAGATGCTCTCACAAAGTAATTCAAATAATCAACACTTTGAAAACAGAAGATACATTTTTTCGGTTGGGGGGGCATACATTTATCAATTCTTTTCGAGCTTCCTGTAGCTCATCATTGCTCTTACGCTCTTTAATGATTAGTGTTTGGTTCAACGCATCTATGTCTTGAAGTGACTGTTCCTTTTCTCTTAAATCCTTATGTAAAGCATCCAATTTATACAGAACTTCTGAATCTCCATCATCTTCCATGTGCTTCATGACATCTAATTTTCCTTTTAGTTGTAGAATCTCCCTCTCCAGTTTTTGTTTCATATCCAATTGTTTTTCAAGCTGGATGATTTTAGCATGGAGTTGTTCTTTTTGACGCTGGATACATAGATAGTTAAATATTAACAATGTGCCACTCTGATGCTAAGAAGGATACCTTTGGTCATTAACAACGCATAGAAACAGGTTATACAAACCTTTTGATCAGTAGCCAGTTTCAAAACATTTTCCTTAGCTTTCTGTTGCTCCAGAACAGCCAATTGAAGAGAGCTATTTCTGGTTGCATTCTAAAAAGACAATAAAAAACAGCATTGTTAAACAAAGTTATTAAAGGATTTCAATGACTAGGCAAAAACAAATAATGCCAAACTTTTTGTTTATAGCTTCCTCAGCAAGATCCTCATTGGGAGGAAAAACAACAAAGGAAAAATAGAAAAACTCCGGGTAAAATTCTTTGGAATATAGCTCTAGACTGATGGCTCTTATTTTTGTCCTCTTTTCCAAAAATTTCATCTCATAAACTGTGTAGCCTAAGACAACTCGAAGGAGTAATTCATAACTATAATTACTCAACATTAGTACTCAACATTAGTGGTGGCATGACATCCAATATTATATGATCATATAGAAAAGGTCAAGATTGTTGCCTAAATCACAATCAAAGATGGACACACAAGTATAAGCTGCTTGAGAATTAATGTTAGAATCAAAATCTGCATCCTGAAGTTATTGAATACTGTATAGTCAGCAGCCTGACTTAGACTAGCCTATAAAACCCAAAGGGGGGAGGGGCAAAGTCACACATACATAAAGAACTCTATAATATTCATTAACAGAAACCATGTCATGCAGTGCAAATATGACTGGCAAAAAAAATTCAACGAACAAGAAAATGCATAGCCTTCAATTACATACTACTCTAACAGAAACCAGTTTGATTATATTCCCAATATTCTTGGACTTAATTCTCCATAAAGTCCATAGAAAATTGTTTCCAAAACCAATTATTTGATGATCATCAAACCTAATAAGTGGAAAAATGATTAGCCTTGGTTGCCAACTCCGTTGATCACAAAAACATCTAAAGATTGACCATCTTAATAGCTAGTCGCCCTTCAACAATTTTTTCTCCTCCAATCTTCATTTCACATGAATCTCAATCACAGCATGTTAGAAGAGATACAAAAAAAAAAAAAAAAAAAAAGTAAGAAAATCACTAAACCTCCTCTATCTCTTTTTCCAACTTTTTCCTTTCACTTTCATTATGTGCCTCACGCTTTTCCAATTCAATTCTCCACAACTCAAGCTTGCTTTTCTGAGATTCCAGTTGCAACCTACACCTTTTATGACCATTAAAAATACTCTGAACGTATTGCCTTGCACTTGACTGTATTTTCTCCATCTCTGAATACACAATCATGGCACACAAAAATGTTATTACAATAGTTCAGTATCATTTAAAAATAATCAATTGTCGCAAATGTATTGTAGAAATTCTATCAGAACTTTCTTAAATCATTATCTTCACATAGACAAATTCTATGCAAAAAAAGATTAAAATCAGACTCAATACAGAGGTCCAGACTTCAGAAACTGCCATACTGGCAGCTGTACCGCTGTAAACAAATTAGTGGCTGCACCATAAACTTAGGGCCTTCTACAATTGGATAAATAAATTAGAAACACAAAACGTTTACAACCTCACACAATGAGTCATAGTCCAAAAATAGAGAAAAAGTACCTTAGGTTCAATCAAAAATAGATACCTTGATGATGAGCTTGAGTGAGCTTATCCATTTCCCCCATCACAATGTCCATGCGAAGTGTAGTCTCATTGTATCTTACTTCCATCTCCTTTAAGTGACTGTTCTTGACCTGAATAGTGTTTGTCAAACTGGACACAAGTTTATCCTGCTTTCGAGCTTCTTCTTCCATAAGTTCGGGTATTGTTCTGACATCTCCCATCCTCCTGAGTTGTTCCCCAATGATATTATTCCTCTTGTAGTCATCTGCTCGGGCAATCCATGCATAAATACCAGACTTCTTAGTATTAGCAAACCAGTCCATTTTACCATGATGATCTAATTCATATGCTTTTTCAAATTTCAATGCTTTATCCAAGCCAGGCCAACCTTTATCGAATTCCACAAGTGCAGTTCCAGAGTGACCCTGGAGATCCCAGAGAGGGCGGACTCTACATGGATTAAAATCCCTAATTCTATATTCATCCCTCAGTTTGGAACCACTTTGCCCAACCCAACATCCATCTTCTGTCTGTCTAGTGGGAATATTAACCACAATCCCAGTCCAAGGCCACACAAACTGCTCATCAGAATTACCAGAAGGACTGCCTTCATCTGCAGGTTTTGACGGACCATCCACATTCGTAAGGTCCTTTTTCAAATATTTCACTAAAGCCAGATGTTTAGCCTTTTCAGTGGCACTTCTCTTTTGTGAACTACTCTGACCGACCCCAGAAGCATGTTCAAGGAGTTCCCTGTACACATAATCCCGTTTTCTCTTTTTAGGGCAGTACGGACATGTGAAAGTCTCATATGAGGTTTTCAAATTGAGACTTCCATTTTTGAGTTCTTCATAAGATTTATCAACATACCATCCACTTATTTGAGGTGCACCGATGTTAGTATCCCTGTCAGAGCAGCGACCAATTACAGTTTCTCCTGCGTTTAATATTATGGTACCTGAAAAGCAAAAATTAGTGTTAGCACTGGCTGTTTTCGTGTTGCTTTATAGATTACTTCCATTAAATATCATTTTGAATTGGCCAATTTCACATATTCAATAACTGGGGCAAACGTTAACTTGAATAGAAATTGTTATAAATATAATCGCTTCATTAACAGGGGGATCACCTTCATTTATAGGTTTTGATGGGCCATCCACATTCATAACATCCTTTTTCAAATATTTCACTAAAGCAAGATGATTGGCCTTTTCGGTGGCACTTCTCTTTTGTGAACTACTCTGACCCACCCCTGAAGCATGTTCAAGGATTTCCCTGTACACATAATCCCGTTCTATCTTTTTAGGGCAGTACGGACACGCGAAAGTAAAATCTGAGGTTTTCACATTGTGAGTTCCCTTTTTGAGTTCTTCATAAGATTTATATACAGACCACACACTTATTTGAGATGCACTTATACCAGTATCTTTGACAGAGCAGTGACCTATCACAGTTTCTTGTGGGCGTAATACTATGGTACCTGAAAGACAAAAACTAGTATTAGTACTGACTTTTGTCATGTTGCTTTACAGATTACTTCCATTAAATATCATTGTGAATGAGCCAATTTATGCATATTGAGTAACTGGAAAAAACAGTTAACTTGAACAGAAATTTTGTTATAATCGCTTCATTAATCGGGGATCACCTTCATCTACAGGTTCTGATTGACCATCCACATTCATAAGATCCTTTTCCAAAAATTTCATTAAAGCCAGATGAGTAGCCTTTTCCCAGGCACTTCTCTTTTGTGAACTACTCTGACCCACCCCAGAAGCATGTGCAAGGAGTTCCCTGTACACATAATCCTGTTTTTTCTTTTTAGGGCAGAACGGACAAGCAAATGTCTCATCTGAGGTTTTCACATTGCGACTTCCCTTTTTGAGTTCTTTATAAAATTTCTTCACATACCACACACTTATTTGAGATGCACTTTTATCAGTATCCTTGTTAGAGGAGTGACCATTTACAGTTTCTGCGAGGCTTAATATTTTGGTACCTGAAAGACAAAAATTATTGTTAGTACTGACTGTTGTAGTGTTGCTTTACAGATATTTTCCATATTCCATGAAAATCATTGTTAATTTGCAATTTTCTGCGTATTTACTAACTGGGAAAGAAAATCAACTTGAACATAAATATTGTTAGCCACTTCATTAATAGGAGGGTCACCTTTATCTACAGGCTTTGATGGGCCATCCATGCTCATAAGATCCTTTTCCAAATATTTTGCTAAAGCCAGATGATTAGCCCTCTCTCTGGCACTTTTCTTTTGTGAACTACTACGACCCACCCCAGAAGCATGTTCAAGGAGTTCCCTGTACAAATAACCCGGTTTTCTTTTAGGGCAGTACGGACAAGTGAAAGTCTCATCTGAGATTTTCACATTGTGGTTTCCCTTTTTGAGTTCTTCATAAGATTCATCTACATACCACCAATTTATTTGAGGTGCACTTGTATCAGTATCCTTGTTAGAGTAGTGACCCATTACTGTTTCTCCTAGGCTTAACATTATGGCACCTGAAAGACAAAAAATAAGTTAGTACTGACAGTGATGAAAGCCAATGTATGCACAATTTTATTGAAGTCGGAAATGTAGGAGAATTACACAGAAATGGCAACTCCCTATCCCAGAGCTATGCTCCACAGAGAAAGAAGACAATCCCTGCCCAAGCTAGAAGCCGAAAGGAATAACAGAAAAGTAATCACGATCCATTCCATAACTCACTTCACCTCCCTATATAACTAACCTTCCCCTCCCCAATTGGTGGATTCCCACATATCAAACAGAAGCATAACAGGATGCAAAATAGAAGCACATGTCCTGGCCTAGGCCCATCATCTAGTTTATTTTTTTGTTTCTTGTAGTGTAGACCCTCCAGGGTTTATGCCCATCTCCCTGGCCTGCTACTAGTTGGCCACTATCAGATGGATATTGTGTTGTTTTACAGAATACCTCCATTAAATATGATTGTGAAGTAGCAAATTCTTCAAAGATCCTTCATTACTTTAAATTTTTTAAATTAGAATTTGCCTTGAAATATGGAAGTGAATACTTTAGAATAGACAAATCATGAACACATACAGCCTAGAACCAATGTCAGGAAACAGGTAAATAACTTCTAATCAAAATGAGAAAACATAATTACTGAAGCAATTCAGAATAACATGTAATGTTCACACAGTCCTCATGGGGACTGAAAATTCACTAGTAATCAAACATTCAAGCATGGAGACATCCCGAATTCTTTAGCCTTGACATCATCAACAAGGTAACTAATTACTCATTGTTTGACATTTGTAACAGCTGATCAATCAACATCATTAGAGCAACTCCCAAGAGTTGCTTGTTGAGTTCTTAAATCTATGTGGCAAATAAGGAATCGTTGCTTAATTTTTTCCCCTATTGGAGTTGGTCTAGCTAGCAGTGAGGAATGTGGATTGCTTAAAATAGGTACCGTTGCTTATATAAGGAACCCTAAGGATGAGTTGCTTATGAATAAAAAACAATTTTTGCTCAAAATGAGGGTGAGTTGCTTAAATGCTATGTGACATAGTGGGACCTCTTAATAAAAGATAAACAACCCAAAGTGGTTGATTAAATGTTACCCATTGGAGCAAAATATGAGTGAATTGCTTAAATGTTATAAGACATAGTGGGACCCTCTTAACAAGAGATTAGCAACGCAAAGTGGGTTGTTTAAGTGTTGCCCATTGGAGATGCTCTTAACACCACAAACGTGATCCTCTGATTCTGGTGAGGAGAGCCTTCTTGAAGTTGAAATAATGAAATATTATCTATCTCAAAGACAATGTTGTTCCACTAATCAAACAGTGAAGCAAACCCAAAAGGATTGTTCATGCAAAAGAATCAGTGAAAGCAAGCATTGAGAGAAATTCACAAAAGAGTCAAAACAAAAAATAAATAATAAATTAAATAAAATAGAATAAAACTTTTAAAATAAAATAAAGAATCCTTAAATGTTAACACGGGGTGTGAGCCTTAACGCAACGGTAAGGTTGCTACTTGTGACCTGGAGGTCATAGGTTCAAATGCTGGAAACCGTCTCTCCGCTTGGGGCAGAGGTAAGGCTACTTACATCTATCCTGCCCAGGCCCATCAGGTGGGAGTCTCATGCATTGGGATGCCCTTAAATGTTGACACCATGGCCAAGTTTCTAATTAGCAGAAAAGCAACAAAACCTAAAATAATAATGCAATGCAGTATATATATATATATATATATATTTTGCAATGCAGTATCTAATAGATATGAAGTTCCCAATAAGAGGACATGCATACATACAATTCAAGCAAAAAGAAGATTCACCTACATACGAAGAGTTCTGAATTATCAAAGCGAAAATCAGGAAGAAAAAAAACAAGCGGAATCGAATAAAATGGGAGTAACAAGGAGAGGAATCATCACCTTCAACAAATTGGAAACCGTCGAGGTCAAGGTGTATGTGGTTTTGGAAATAGTGAGGTGAGGGTATAACTGTACATGAGGGAAAATTGAAGAGGAACAGTGATCTGAAGAAAAAAAGGGTGATAAAATTTGGCTACTGAGTGGGGTTTATGTGGTAAGGAGTGATTGTAACTGCCATTGACATTGCACGTTTCCCAGTCCCCACTTGGGTCGGGTGTTCCTCGGCGCACCAGAGAAAATGAAAACTTGCCTACAACTCACCAGGGACTGGGACTGGGACTGGGACGACTTCCTCGTTTCCAACGAAAACAAATACTATACAAAATTGAATTATTTTTTAAACAATTTTTCTTCCCATTAAAGAATGTCTAAAGTCTGAGCATAAAAAAAAAAAAAAGAATGTGCAAACTATAGAGTCTCATTTTGGTTTCTAACAAAAAAACAAAGTGTCCAAAATGTCCCCAAAAAAAAAAAATAATCCGTTACTTCTTCAAATTGTCAACCGTGTGACACGTTAGTTATAGCAGCACTAGGATGGGTTGAGTCGGGTATGGAGAAATTTTTTGAACGGAATTGATTACCTAAACTTAGGTTGGATTTTGAGAAAACTGATTAGGTAACATATTCCCAATCAACTCGATTGTAATTGGGTTGCTTGGGCTAGATTAGTCGATTATATTTTATTTAAAAAAAAAAGTGTCTATATACGAACATGTCATGCCCACCCAAGTTGCTAGTCTAGTCCACTGTCAAAACCCAACAAGTATGATTCCTAAGGGTGAGAAAACCTAGGTGTTGCAACCACAATACCACCATGACGTCGTTGCGAACGAGCACCACGACGTGATGTCACCATGAAGAGCACGATGGGAGTAGAAGCCAAAACAGGGAAAGAGCAATATTGCTTCATGGGTGATGCGAGAACAGACACGGGAACACAAACAACAAGAAGAATGATGGAGATATATGTGTTGAAGATTGACGACGGACAAACAAAAATAGTGAGAATGAGAGAGAGGCGAATATGATAGAGAAATAATTGGGTGAAGAACAAAAGTGGTGGAGGACTTTGTCCCAATCAATGGATGACAATTTTGACAGCAAAGGATAACAACACCAACAATAGATGTGAAGGGCGGGGAAATAACTCAATGGCGAGAATAATCGATAGGTGGATGCGTGGTATGGATGAATGAGAGAGGGTTGACTGAAAGGTAGAAAGTAAAACATGAAACGAGATAATTGAAAAATTGATGGTTTGGGGGTATGTTTGTTAGGGTGTTTTGGTCTATGGGTTGGTTTAGTGATCTATTTCGCAAACCCATGGATTGAACCAAACACGAACGAGTTTATCGAGTTTCACCCAATTAGATATGATGGCCCGACCCACCCCGACAAATTTACATTCGGTTGGTCGGGTATAGAAGACCCATGTGTAACTTAACGTTACTCCTTATGTTAACCAAACCCCACTTGAGTTAACGAATGTGCCTATGTGACAAATTATCTCTCTAATGTGGCATGTTGTTTGGTGACAAGCGTAAACTGAAGATTGAGTTTGAACAAAACAATGTCTTTTCAATTGGAAATTCCTTAGGGCAAAAAGCGCATCGTTCAATAAAAAAATCTCGGGGGATTTTTGCCCAAAAATTTTCCTAATTGAAACGAACCTTAATCCTTTTTCCCTACTAATGAGAACCCTAATCCTTTTCTTAGCACATTTGTCAACGACAAATTACAACAAAACATGAACAAAGTTCTCAACTAATTGGAACCTTAATCCATTTCCTATACACTTATTCGTTGTATGTTGTGAGGAATTTCCCCCCTAAATCACGAAGCAAAACACGAGAGAGGAAAGTTTGAAGTTACCACCATTCTAGGTATATACCGAATGTCATTTTCATTGATTATGATCCCCAACTCCACATTTTAGATTATAAAAGTGAATTTCCCCCCAATGTGTTGTGTTGTGTTGTATGATGCATGTGAGGGTTGCAACGGTATGGGTGTTTCGTGTGTTTGTGATCCTTATTTTTGTCCAAAAAATATGTATGTGTGAGGTACTATATTGGTAAGTACATATTTGTATGTTTGCGGGATGCATTGGTGCATTAAAAATGTAACACCGCATCACTCTTAGGTAAGGTGCATGTGATTTCAATATGAAGGTCCATTAGTTGAAAGAATCCAAAAATCTATTCCTTTTAAACCTCTTGATATACAAGGAGGCGGTGCTGCAGTGAATCTACCGTGATGGAGATGTTTGTAGTTAAAAAATATATATCACCTCCATGTATATCAAAATTCTCCATCACGATAGATTTGTTATATTGGTGGATTTTAAAAGATTATTTGGAAATGTGACTGACTTATGATTTTTTTAAAGATTTTTATAATCAAAATTTTGTACTTTTGGATTTAAAAAAATTTATATCACAAGACTTTATAAGATTTGAAAGGTTCACATGAATTTATAAGATTTGAAAGGATCATATGATTGATTTAGCAAACCTTCAAAGTTATAAGAGTCATTGGAAAAGGTAACAAAGAAAATTATAAAATTTTAATAAAGAAAAGTAAAACTGAACTTGATGTAGCTTCGTATCCTCCTAAGTAACATTTTTCCACATATCTAAAGTTATGCTAGCCCTTCATGCATTAGCATCTTCTCGTTCCCGCTCTTGGATTTTAACAAGTTCAAAATTATCTTTTTCGTTAACTCATAATACTGAAGAAAAAGGAAAAAAAAAATTAGGAGGCAGACCATTTAATAAAACGTAAGGAGTTGCCATGGGGAAATCAGGACGAAATAGCAAGTGGGAAGAAGGAAAAAAGGCTAAACAATTTGCAACAAAACAAAGACTCGATGCACAACTATTCACCAATATTAGGATTGGTAGGCTATTTAAAGGAACGATCGCAGGATAGTTGTGGCAAAACCAAACTTCGTAAAACAATAACACATACTCCCAAAGAATTCCATGCATAATGCTACAAAGGTCGGTCCTATAACCCTATCCCCAACCTTCATCAAATAATGCAAAGAAAAGGTGTTATGTTCTTCATATGGTCCAGCCAATTTCCTAGGGGAAACTGAGGGAAAAATCTTTTATGCAAAGTCATATAAATAGCTAAGGAGTGTTTCATTTGATACACAAAAAGCACATTTACTTTTGTTAGTAATAACAAACCAAAAATTAAAAAAAAAAAAAAAAACTTCATGCTTCTTACTCATTGTTGGAAGGTAGGCACTAGCATGAATGAAGGAATCTAGCCTCGGATTTTACCAAAAGAGAAAACATGGGTTAAAAAATTTAACAAGAGAGAAGAGTCTTGTGAATGGGGTGAGATTTTAAGACGAGTTTGATATTTATACTTCTCACTAAAATGTCATACAAAATTTATATAAAAAATTTAATTAATTGAAATTAATAAGTTTTTAAACGCCAAAATACTTTTTATTGCTTATTTAAAGTATTGATTAAATACTATAAAACTTGTTTAAATTATTAAAAATCCTAATTAATGTCACAAAACTTATTTTTCTCAAAATAATTTTTTTAAAAATTTTAATTGAATACACTCCTATATACAAATCATTATCAATCTGAAGTTGTTCTGGATAGCACGTGCAATCTGTTCTTTTTTTGCTTTCTGGGCATCCAAGTTACCAAAATCGAAACGCTCGGTGGTCTCTCGTTGCACAGTGACTCAACTCTCTTCCAAATTATTTCAGTTTTGGCCTTCAATTCAAAACCCAAAACAAACAGATTCGGAGACAGAGAAAATCCTCAGAGGAAAAAACAAAATGTTCCCTCAACTGGGAGCGACGGCGGATTCTCTGAGCAAGGCGTCGACGGCGGTGTTTCGGATCGGCACCGACGCTCACCTCTACGACGACCCCGAAGACGTCAACATAGCCCCTCTCCTCGACAGCAAGTTCGATTCCGAGACATGTGAAGCTCTGAAGCGCTTACTCGCTCTCATCGCTCAGGGCTTTGATGTCTCCAACTTCTTCCCTCAGGTCACTCCCTCTTCATCGATCCTTCCCGATCCATGCCTCATTTTACATTCTGAACTTAGCCGCATCTCAATTTGTATCTAAATAACGATAATTTCGATTTTGTTGACCTGGATTATTATGAAAAATTTGTATTATGCTACTCATGTAGTGTACTCTCTCTATCTCTCTCTCACTTCATTCTGTCTTTTGAACAAAAATTGCAGGTTGTCAAAAATGTTGCGTCTCATTCATTGGAAGTGAAAAAGCTGGTCTACTTGTACCTCCTGCATTATGCTGAAAAGTATGTATATAACTCTCGTGCTCTGCTCTGTGTGGAAGAAATAACTTGTCATCATTACTTACCTTTCTGCTCTTCTTTTTTTTTTTTTTCTTCTCGTGTGTGTTTTCTTTCTTTGGAGGGGTGTTTTTGTTCATTTTAGTCCTGTGAATTGATTAAATGTTTTTTTTACACATTTGAAACATGACTTGGGCGTGGGTTTTGGGGCTCCAAATTTGGTCATGTACTAGAATTATGCCTTTGGAAGTCAATTTAGGCCTATTTTCCTGAACTGTCTCATTTTGCAGTCTTGATTTTTGTCTCATAATTAGTTATTGTTATCATTTTCTTATTGTTTTGTTTCTTTCTGTTTCATTTAGGCGTCCAAATGAAGCGTTGCTATCAATTAATTGTTTTCAGAAGGACCTGGGAGACCCGAATCCGGTGGTTAGGGCATGGGCACTTCGTGCCATGGCGGGAATCCGCCTTCATGTAATTGCACCTCTTGTTATTGTTGCTGTGGGAAAATGTGCTAGAGATCCTTCTGTCTACGTTAGAAAATGTGCTGCTAATGCTCTACCTAAGCTTCATGATTTGCGGATGGAGGAACATACTTCTGCAATTGAAGAGGTCTGATTAACATGTGTGCTGTTTATCATAGATTTGCCTTCAGTAGGACCTTCAGCTTAACCTAGATGGCATAATAACTTGGAAAGAAAATTGTCATATTTCTCCAGGGTTTTCTTGGGGTATATACTTTCGAACTAAGAATTATTTAAAGATAGTTTTATGTCAGATTTTTGATTTCATTAATGTACGTTTGTCACTTGTAAGGCCATAATACAGTTTCAGTTCATAAATTTTGATCCTTCATATGGTGCAGATTGTTGGACTATTGTTAAATGACCATTCCCCAGGAGTTGTTGGAGCTGCTGCTTCTGCATTTGCTTCTGTTTGCCCGAACAATTTTTCATTGATTGGAAGAAATTACAGAAGGTTGTGTGAGATTCTTCCTGATGTGGAAGAGTGGGGTCAAATAATTCTAATCGGAATTCTTCTGCGGTATGTGATAGCGAGGCATGGGCTTGTCAAAGAATCAATCATGTGTTCTTTTTATAATAAAGACAATGGCAATTTGGAGGAAGATGAAATGGACATTACTTTAAAAGAAGATGCAGGTTATGCCAATGAGAAGACTGTATCTGAATTAGCAAATATGATCTTTCAGTGTTACATTGAAGGGCCAGATGAGTACTTATCACGATCAAGTTCTACAAATAGGGTTGTTCCTAAATTGGATGTATCACAATTTACATCTTGCAGTAATGATGTTGTGCAGATCCTGCTGAAGAGTACATCACCATTGTTATGGTGTAATAACAGTGCCGTTGTACTTGCAGCTGCTGGTGTACACTGGATAATGGCTTCTAAGGAGGATGTTAAAAGAATTGTTAAACCACTCTTGTTTATACTGCGATCATCGTACGCCTCAAGATATGTGGTATGCTACATTTCTTGATTCCTTTGTTTTATTTGTTTTACTTTGTGATTCTACATTCTCTTTTACATTCTTTTGTTTGTTATTTGATATACTTGCATATCTTCTTTTGAGGAGCCTGTGTAAATGTGTACTATTTTATTATTGGTTGTGTTCTATTTATTATTTCTAATAAATACTTCTTTCATTCAAAAAAGTTTTTATTATATGATGCAGTGTTTTTAAACTAGGCTTGGACCACCCGGTTCGACCGTAATCTGGCGAACCGGTTACCTAAACGTTTTGAGATTATAATAAATACTTAATTTGTGCTGTGTCTTTTGGTTTTTGGTTTGGCAAGATGCGTTTAGGCAACAATTTTGGTTGTGAAGCATTTTGTGGCATTGAATGGACACAAGAATTTTGGTAGTTGGCTGCATTTCAACTTTCAACCTTTAGGATTGTGTTTAAATGTTATCAAGTTATGTTTTCTTTTCCAAGTAAATGAAATCAAAATAATGTTTAAGTAAAACAAGAGAGAAATTCAAACTTGGCTTAATTGTCAGTTTTTATGTATTTCATTTGTATTAAATCTTAGATATAATTTAATGAAGGACATGTGATTTTATTGCACTCTGATAGGCTAAACACTAGAGAGGGGAACAAAATTATACCTGCTGTTATTGTAGAATTTGGGAGTCTGAGGTAGTATTGAATAGGATAGATAATGGTAAAGCAATTGGATCGGATAATATATGTATTGAGGTGTAAAAGGGTCTAGAAGAGAAAGGCATAAGATGGCTCACAATGTTGTTTAGCACTTTAACGAGATTATGAGCTCTAAGAAAGTGCCAAACGAGTGGAGGAGAAGTACTTTAATCCCTATTGATAAGAACAAGGAAGACATACAAAACTGTGCAAATTATTGGAGGATGGAGCTCATGGGCCATACTCTGAAGCGATGGGAGAGGGTAATCGAGCAGAGATTGCGATAAGAGGCTCATATTACAGAGATCAATTTGGTTTTATGTTTGGGAGGTCGACCATGGAAGCAATATATTTGCTACAAAGATTGATGAGTGATATCAGAGGAATCAAAAAGACTTACTCATCGATTTAGAAAAGGTGTACTATAGGGTGCCAAGAGAGGTATTGTGGAAGGCTCTGGAGAAGAAATTAGTTTGTATTGCCTTTATTCAAGCAATCAAAGATATGTATGATAAGGTCTCGACTAGTGTGAAAAACAAGGTGGGGCTACAAGATTTTCTTATAACTATAGGATTGCACCAAGGGTCAACTTTGAGTTCTTATCTTTGTACCTTGGTTTTGGATGTGCTTACTGAGCATACCCAAGAGTCGGTGCCATAATGCATACATTTTGCAGGTGATATAGTCCTAGTTGGAGAGTCGAGAGAGGAAATAAATTGGAAGTTAGAGATGCAGAAATAAAATTTTGAAGCATATGACTTTCATTTAAGTAGAAGTAAGATGGAGCATATGGAATGTAACTTTAGCAAGAGGTGAACTAATTTTAGCTTAGAGGTGAAAGTTGGAGACCATACCATGTCACAAGTCACATGGTTTAGGTATCTTGCGTCCATCATACAAGATGACGGGGGAATAGAGAGCGATGTGAACCATAAGATTCAAGCAGGGTAGATGAAATAGAGGAGTGCTTCAAGTGTTATTTGTGTTTGAAAAGTACCACTCAAACTTAAGGGAAAATTTTACCGCACAACTATACCTGACTGACATGTGCTATTGCATGTGTTCCAAAATAAAGTCCCACATGGGTGGAAAATAAGAGTAAAGAACCATTTATGATAACTCGGGCAACCCTCCCTCTATGAGCTAGCTTTTGGAGTGGAGTGAGGCCCAATTATTTTAATACGGCATCAAAGCTCATATAAAATAAAATAAAAAGACCTAAGCAAATGTTGCAGACCAGTGCCCTCTGAGACTCAAGTCTAGATATAGAGCACAAGACCAGCAATAAAATAAAGGAGGACCTGACTGTGGCCTCTGAGGCTCAAAGAAGTATAAGCTCAGGCTGAAAAACTAAAGGCAAAAACAACTGGGCCAAGCCAGTTGGACTTAAGGGGAAGTGTAGGAAAATAAAGTCCCACATGGGATGGAAATAAGAGCAAACTCAGCAAAGAACCATTTATAATAAATTGGGCAACCATCCCTCTATGAGCTATCTTTTGGAGTGGAGTTAGGCCCAATTGTTTTAACAGTATGAGACTAAATGTTGGGCGTTAAAAAAGCTAACAAGAGAATAATAACTCAATGTAGCAAATATGCGGATGTTGCGTTGGATGAGTGGACACTGGACAACTAGACAAGACAAAATTAGAAATGAATACATCAGAGAGAAAGCTGATGTAGCACTTATTGTAGAAAAGATGGTAGAATCTTACTTTGGTGGTTTGGGCATGTGCGGAGAAGACCTGTAGAAGCTCCAGTAAAGAGAATAGATCAGATGGACGGTAGCCCAATAGTTAGAGGTAGAGGAGGACCAAGAAAAACTATAGGCGTGATCATTAAGAAGGATGATAGCCCAATGTTTAGCTTTAAATGGTTTGTTTATAAAAATGATTTACGATAAGATATTATGATGCCATTTAATCCATTTAGCTAACCCCTGCTAGTGGGAAAAGACTTATTTGTTTGTTGTTGTTGTATATTCTTAGCAAAACTTATATTTTTATATGTATACTCATATGCAGTTCAACTACTGGCTCAATGGCAGAACCTGTTACCCATTAACCCAATCCCTTAGTTGAGTCGATGACGATTCTGAGTTTTAAAACACAAAGTTGGTTTTATATTTTTCCCCTATGGCTTATATTATGTTGCTAGTCCTTGTGACTCTGTGAGTTGTGACTCACAACTATCAGATGATTTTTAATTAGAAGAATGAGCTTTCGTGCAAAAAGAAAAAAATCTGTCTGTATGTTTGATTTCATTTAAATTAGTTTTAGAAAAGGACAGGATAAACTTTTGGGTGGAGGGTCATTGAAGTGATACCCACCATGAGATTGAGAAGAGAATTATCTATTTTCTAGGTGTCTTAAAACACCTCTAGTACTTTAGACTTTTCAGTTATTATGAGCATAAGGCATAAGTTATTGTTGGAATTAGTAGCATTAATATTGGGAGTTGTAGCAATTATATTCAAATTCATGTACATAGTTAGTCATGCATCTAGGGAATGTTATACATGCACCTAGGAAGTAGAAATATTATTAATCTCCTTGTAAATGTAAATTGTATTTACTCCTATGAGTGTATATAAATAGTAGATCAGCTGAGTGCAAACACACTAAAGCATTTCACAATTTCTTTCTTACTTCTAAGTCTGTCTACATGGTATCAAGAGCAGGTTCGTTCCCATTTGAAGGATTCTGCCTCTGGTCCAGCAGAACCTTGAAATCCCTAAAGTCTTGTCCTTTGGAATACCCAAACAGCCACTGTTAGGTCCAAAACTCACTGTTTCCGGCCAACCCACAGTCTACTATCGCCGGAAACCTACTCAGCAACCTCCGACGATCCTTTCCACCAAGCACCGCCACCAGAACAACCGTCACGCGCCGTCACGCGCCAGTTTCTTGACGGCGCGTGAAGCCCAGTCGCAGTCACGTCCTCGGCGCGTGTGAGTCACGCGCCACCTTCCCACCACCAGAATCTCGCCGCGACCACCCAGAAAGGTTCGCCTAAGCCTCCTCTGTCCGTCTAGCTGGTCAAAACCCACTTTTCCAGTTGTTTGGAAGTTGATCCTTGTTTTTTTAGCCTCCTATTTTTTTTTTTTTGTTGCTGTTACGGTTGTTTTGTTACTGCTATTTGCTTGCTCGCCTCCATACAATCTCAGGTGTTAGTTCGGACTCTCCTCTGTGTGGTTTTTTATTAGAATGGGTCGTCCTCAATGCACATATTGCAAGAGAATGGGTCACACTCAAAAGACTTGTTACTCTCTTCATGGTTTTTCTGGAAAATCAGTAAATATATGTAGTGTTGAAATGTTCAACAAATTTTCCGAAGCTGAGTACCAAGAATATCTTCAATTAAAAGCTGCCCGTCACTTTCATGGGTCTACTGCCACTGGTGTTCATGACTCTGCGGCCTTCATATCTCAATCTGGTAACAATCAAAATCTTTGGATAATTGATTCAGGTGCCTCTGATCATATTGCTGGTAATAGTTCTTTATTCTCCTCCATATCTTCTCCTAAATTTCCACACTTCATAACACTTGCGGATGGTTCCAAGGTCACCGCCAAAGGAATCGGTCATGTTTCAGTCACTCCTTCTATAACTTTAAAATCTGTTTTGTTTATACCTGGTTGTCCTTTTAATTTGATCTCCCTTAGTCAACTTACTCGCTCTCTAAATTGCTCAGTAACCTTTGATGCTGGTTCTTTTACTATACAGGAACGTAGTACGGGTCGGATGATTGGCGTAGGACATGAATCACATGGTCTGTATTACCTCAAATCAGCTCCTCCTGTAAGCTGTACTGCGGTTGAATCTCCAAATCTTCTTCATGAACGATTAGGCCATCCAAGTTTGTCAAAATTGAAGCAAATGGTTCCGAATCTTGCAAAGATGTCATCATTAAACTGTGAGTCTTGTCAATTAGGCAAGCATGTTCGCTCTTCCTTTCCCAGCAAAGTTGAAAGCCGAGTTGATTCTCCTTTTTCCGTTATCCATTCAGATATATGGGGACCAAGTCGTGTGTCTTCTAATGGCTTTCGATATTTCGTCACTTTTATTGATGAATTCTCCCGGTGCACTTGGGTTTTCTTAATGAAAGAACGATCTGAACTTTTGTATATTCTCACCACTTTTGTTAATGAGGTTAAAACCCAATTTGGTAAGACGATCAAAATCCTTAGAAGTGATAATGCAAAAGAATACTTTTCTTCTGCTCTTTCATCCTTTTTGTCATCACAAGGCATTCTCCATCAATCCAGTTGTCCTCATACCCCTCAACAGAATGGCATAGCTGAAAGGAAGAATAGACATCTTGTTGAAACTGCTCGGACGTTATTACTTCATGCACATGTTCCTGTCCGACATTGGGGTGATGCAGTTTTGACATCCTGTTTTTTAATTAATCGGATGCCTTCTTTTTCTCTTAATCACAAAATACCACATTCCATTTTATTTCCTAAAGAACCACTGTTTCATGTTGCTCCACGAATATTTGGATGCACATGTTTTGTTCATGACATGTTTCCAGGTCTTGATAAGCTGTCTGCCCGAGCCATCAAATGTGTTTTTCTGGGGTATTCCAGGTTACAGAAAGGTTACAAGTGTTACTCTCCTATGCAGAATCGTTACTACATTTCTGCAGATGTAACGTTCTTCGAAGAAAAACTTTACTTCTCACCATCCATAGTTGAGTCTCATACTATTCAAGAAGTTTTTCCGATCCCTTATCTTGGTCCATCACCTTCCCTTGTGCCCGAACCAGTTGAAACTGCAGATATTCCTGACAATTCTCCTCTCGAGCAACCTCAAAGATCACCCATCATATATCGACGTCGTCCTCGTGTTGCTAATACAGAAATAGAAGGCACTGAAAGACCGACCGAATCATGTCCTACTCCAACAGATGGCCCTACTACGGACCTCCATGATGAGAACCCTGACTTGCCCATTGCTCTTAGAAAAGGTACTCGGTCTACTCGCAATCCTCATCCTATTTATAACTTCTTAAGTTACCATCGTCTATCTCCTTCTTATTATTCTTTTGTGTCATCCATATCTTCTGTTTCCATTCCTAAAAATGTTTGTGAGGCACTTGATCATCCAGGATGGCGACAAGCCATGATTGATGAAATGCAGGCTTTGGAGCATAATGGTACTTGGGACTTAACTCTTCTTCCTCCAGGAAAGAAACCCGTTGGCTGTCGATGGGTCTATGCTATTAAAGTCGGGGCCGATGGTCAGATTGATCGACTCAAAGCCCGACTTGTAGCCAAAGGATATTCCCAAATTTATGGACTTGATTATGGAGATACTTTCTCCCCTGTGGCCAAAATCACTTCTGTTCGACTCCTTCTTGCCATGGCTGCTATACGTCACTGGCCATTATATCAGTTGGATATTAAAAATGCATTTCTTCATGGTGAGCTAGAAGAAGAAATTTATATGGAGCAACCTCCTGGATTTGTTGCTCAGGGGGAGTCTGGTTTGGTTTGCAGGCTACGACGATCTCTCTATGGGCTGAAACAGTCTCCACGAGCTTGGTTTGGGAAATTCAGTACGGTTATTCAAGCATTCGGAATGAAACGTAGTGAAGCAGATCATTCGGTCTTCTATTGTCATACCTCTCCAAATAGATGTGTTTACTTGGTGGTCTATGTAGATGATATAGTCATCACAGGAAACGACCAGGAGAAAATTTCTCAGTTGAAGGAACATTTGTGCAACCATTTTCAAACCAAGGTTTTGGGGAAGCTGAAATATTTTCTTGGGATTGAAGTTGCTCAGTCAAAAAATGGAATTATCATCTCACAGAAAAAATATGCATTAGACATACTTAAAGAAACTGGTATGTTGGACTGTAAACCAGTTGATAGTCCCATGGATCCGAATCTAAAATTACTTCCTAGTCAAGGGGAGCCATATTCTGATCCGGAAAGATATCGGAGATTGGTTGGTAAGCTCATTTATCTCACTATAACAAGACCTGATATTTCCTTTGCGGTTGGTGTAGTAAGTCAATTCATGCAGTCTCCTCATAATGATCATTGGGATGCGGTGACTAGAATTCTGAAGTACATTAAGAAGGCACCAGGACAAGGACTACTTTATGAAGACAAAGGAGACACTCAAATTGTTGGATTTTGTGATGCAGATTGGGCAGGTTCACCTATTGATAGACGTTCCACTTCAGGGTATTGTGTTTCTATTGGTGGAAATCTTGTCTCTTGGAAGAGTAAGAAGCAAAATGTGGTCGCAAGGTCCAGTGCAGAGGCTGAATATAGAGCTATGGCTACAGTCACTTGTGAACTCATTTGGATTAAACAACTTCTTCAGGAGTTGAAGTTCGGAGACACCAAACAGATGAAACTATGTTGTGATAATCAGGCAGCTCTTCACATAGCTTCTAATCCGGTGTTTCATGAAAGAACTAAACATATTGAGATTGATTGTCATTTTGTTCGAGAGAAAGTTCTTTCTAAGGAAGTTATCACTGAATCTGTTAGTTCTAATGACCAATTAGCAGACATTTTCACAAAGTCTTTAAGGGGGTCAAGAATTCAATATATTTGTTCCAAGCTTGGAGCATTTGATTTGTATGCTCCAGCTTGAAGGGGAGTGTTGGAATTAGTAGCATTAATATTGGGAGTTGTAGCAATTATATTCAAATTCATGTACATAGTTAGTCATGCATCTAGGGAATGTTATACATGCACTTAGGAAGTAGAAATATTATTAATCTCCTTGTAAATGTAAATTGTATTTACTCCTATGAGTGTATATAAATAGTAGATCAGCTGAGTGCAAACACACTAAAGCATTTCACAATTTCTTTCTTACTTCTAAGTCTGTCTACAGTTATAAAAGGATATTTTTTTTCCTTCATATTTTGTCTATGCCCCAAATATGATTTAAATGGATACACCATCATAACTGAATCACTGAATGGTAGTGGGGTAGGTATAGAGCTCATAATGTAAGGCCAGGGATACCTAAAGCATTCCCTGGTACTTAGTAGTGATCTTATCCTTACTCTTAACATTCATTTATTACATTTTGATGAGTTCATGACACTTATAGGGGTAACTTCACTTTGATGATTTTCCCATTGTCTACTACCTAGGGTGACACCAATATTTACATGGATGGTGTGGGTTCGAAGTTAGGGCTTTTCTTGGATTGCCTAGGAACTGTACAATTTAGGGGGCCATGCTATTGGCCTTTCTTCCAAATGCTGACGAAACATTTGATTGTTGGTCTATTTATTTTAAGACTAGCATAGATGAAATTAGTGATTTATTTACTTCATGCTATGAGAGATAGCATTGTATTTGCAGGGTGTTAAAATATGGCCCGGGTGATTTTTATGCTTAATCTTTGAGAGGTAGTGGTGTTGGATTGTTCTTGGGAGATCTCGTACTTGCTTTTAGTATTGACATGTATCGCTATTGCCCCATTCAAATGTTGGATTCTGTCTATTTTTTTGTTGGATAATAAAATTTTGTTTGATGATATTCAAAACAATTATTAGGAGGAGAGATGGAGTACATAGAAAATATTCTTAGATAAGGCAAGAAAATGATGGATTGTAGTTAGTCAACATATATTCTCAATTTTTTTGAACTTGACTTTGATATCAATGATTGTTTGTTCATTGACTTGTGCAGGTATTGTGCAATATCAAAGTGTTTGCTAAAGCTATGCCATCTCTCCTTGCTCCACACTATCAAGACTTCTTCATATGTTCTTCAGATTCCTATCAGATAAAAGCACTTAAGCTGGAGATACTTTCTTCTATTACAACGGATTCATCTTTTTCATACATTCTTAAAGAGTTTCAGGTATCTCACATCTAATATATGATTTCTCTCCCAGTTAATTTATGATGTGAGGTGTCTGTTCTCTGTCTTCCATAAAGAATTGTGTTTATTTTTACTTGTTTCCTTGTGCAAAATGGACAGAATGATAATCAGTATTTCAACTTTCTGCTCTTATACTGTTTCTTTTGATTCTGAACTGTATCCTTGTTATATCGGATTATCGGCATTATTTAAAATATAAGAAATAAGATCATTCATGTTTTTTTTTGGGACACTGGTGGAATATGAGTTTATTTTGATTCTGTCAACTTTACACTACATGAACCGTTTGCAGCAGTGTTGCTTGTCTAGCAATTCCCTTGTGTTTTCTTTGTCAGACATGTGATAGATACATGCGTTAATGGGCTTATGTTAGGGCTTGTTAGTAAACTAGTTAATGGGCTTATGTTAGGGCTTTTTAGTAAAGTAGTTAGTAGTTTGTTAGGTAGTGTATAAGAGAATAAGGCATGTTGCCTATAAATAGAGGGAGGATTGAGAGAAAAGGTAGGCATTTTGTTAGTAAATGAATAGGAGAGTCCCAAGTCTCTCGAATACTTGGGGAATTCATTGTATTTTCCTACTATTCTGAACCAGTTCCTATCAACATGCAAAGAGATTGGGATGCCTTGTTACATGACTAATCTCGTAGTTTTTAGCTGTTCTCTTTTGTTTTCTTCTCTCTTTGAAGTGGACGCCGTATCCTCTCTCTTTGTACTCTTCTCTTCTTAATAAATTTTCTTTTTCTATAAAAAAAATTGTCAGAGCATGTTATCTGACATAGGATTGTTCCTGTTTCAGCTTTGCCTTGCAAACGTTTTCTTGTTATCTGGCTCTGTCATCAAGGATTCCATCTAAAGCAATAATGCAACTCAGTTTAAGTACTATTTCCATCTTTGGTTGCAATGACATAAATAGTTACTGTCCAAGCAACTTTAACTAGGCTTACCCCATAATTCTAAATGCTGAAGTTCTAGTTGCCCATCTTATGCTACTTAAGCCTTATATATCCTATAAGTAACTCTTGTTCTGCTGATGTGGGACCAGGGGTGTTACTTTTCTCCCCATTTAAATGATTGATGTCCTTGTTAAGCCCCTTGGACCCCAATACCATCTTTCCTTAAGGACCACCATGCTGACGTCTCCGTCCTAGAAACCACTAGCATCCTCTCAATCTTATTTGACCAAGGATGCAATCTGTCCCAGCTAAGCCCACATTTATTCTTATACCATTTGTAAGGACCTAAACAGCTACTATCCGAGCAACTTGTTAAAGGCTAATGCCCTAACCATTCTGGTCTTCTTAAGCCCAAGTTATTTGTATTATGCTATTCAAGCCTACCCCATAACAGTTTTGTCTCTCCCTGATGAGGCTTGCAAAGTTACGATGGGGACTACAATGTTATTTATTATTTTTCTTTATGCAATGATTATAGTATTATTATTTGCTAGAAACGAGTGAAGCTGAACCTTAGTTGATTTGACTTGATTAAAAATGACACGATTTGAAACTCAACTCAATTAGACATGATCTGATTTTTAATGAATTGAATTTGACTTGAACAATACTCGTGAACTGTTTGGCTTGACTTGCCAGCTTGATTCATATGAACTAAATGAGCTGAATTGTTCGAATAAGCTGAGGTGGCTTGTGAACTCGGTCATTAGTTCAATTCATTCAGCTTAATTCAGCCTAAATATATTTTTTAATAATCAGTTATAAGTGAATTCTTAATATTTTATTTTAGTATCAAATTCATATGTAGTTAATTATTCAAAGAACTATATCTTTTATAGCTAGTACTTTTAGATGGGACTAATTTATGTGTGTGTGTATTAAAAGTTAATCACTTATGAACAAAATGAGTTGAACATATCTTAACTCTCGACTCATTTAACAACTAAACCAAAATATTCAGCTTGGATTTCAACTCATTTGGTTCATCAAGGTATTCTTAGATAGGCACGATCTACCATAGGCACTCAAATCAACAATTGACATGTGTTGGTCCAATGGAATTCATAGGTATAGGAAGAAACCCTATCAAAAACAGATTTTTTCTTGCAACCATCTTTCGATTTTTAATACTATATATAAGAACCACTACTACAAAGAGTACTACATCCTTGATCATGAAATATCGATTGCTTCCATGAATTGCATGAAATTAGGATACTCCAAATTTGAAGTCCTATTTTAGAGATCGATGCATTTCTAGTAGCCCCACTTGACCTTACACTAGTGAGCTATTGATTTGAGTGCCTATGGTAGAGCTTGCTGACCCAAGAATTTTTCTGGTTCATGAACCTGAACTGTTGAGTCAATGAGTTGAGAGTCTTGAGTGTTTGGAGCCAGCTTGGTTCATTACTATCCTATTTATCAGTTTCAGTGTTTCATTTCCTTGTACTTTAAGTTCTTTCATTTATAATTATAAGGTAATATAAAAACATGTTTACACAAGTGTGATAAGGAAGGCCCTAGGATGCAGTGTTAAATGCTTCATGTGGGTGGTTTGGAATAACAAAGTCAGATATCATTTGCCTCTCTTATATGAATAGATAGAAAGGTCATCGTGTGGAATCTGATTTCTATGCATATTTTAAGGATCAAACAATTACTGCTAGAGCCATTTTCAGACACTGCTCCACTGTAATAAAACACGTTCTACCCGATAGCCTCGTAGCCTAGTGGCATCTCCCATAGTCACCGGAGTTTTGTGGTGTTCAAAGTGGGAGGTTTTATCCCCCACATCCCATTTCCCCAATTGCTCACTTTGATCCCAATAGGGTCTCGTTCTTTACCAAAAAAATAAATAGGAGTTTTTAGTTCAATGTCTTAAATTTTTCTGAGCTAGATATGCTTATGCAGACATCTACTTTCACCTGCCTGTAGTTTAATTAATTGTTGATGATTGTTGACGTGTATCTCTTTGTTATGACATTTCAATCATGGAGTTTGGTGCATAAATTGACGCTCTTCTTAGTGTGTTGCTAGGATTATATTAGAGATCCAGACAGGAGGTTTGCTGCTGACACAGTTGCTGCCTTTGGTCTATGTGCTCAGCGACTTCCAAAAATGGCAACTACATGCTTGGAAGGATTGTTGACTCTGATTAGACAGGGTGTGTGACCTGGTTGTTATGTCTATTTATTGAAGAAGTATATCATGTTTCTTGTTTAATATCCATATTTGCAGAATTTTTGTGTGGTGAAATCAGATCGGTGGATGGAGAAGATGCTGTGCTAATTCAGGCTATTATGTCAATCAAATCAATTGTACAATTAGAACCACCAAGTTATGAGAAGGTATTGTTCTGATTATTTTTCATATAAAAGCATCTCCTGCAGTGCTGTTATTCTTGTTTTTTTGTACTGAACTAAAAATAGTTTCAAAAGACAATGTGGAGATGTAGAACAAACTAACCATGAGATTGGACAGCATACTGATATCTTGTGTGCGGTATTGCAGTGGTGGAGTTAGTACTTAGTAGTACTTGCAATCTTTTGGTACTTGTTTGTGAAGTTTTGACTGACCTCTAGTCTTTTCAATTATTAAAAGGTTATAATTCAGTTGGTCCGTAGTTTGGATACAATCAAGGTTCCTGCTGCTCGTGCAATGATTATTTGGATGTTAGGGGAGTATTGCTCTTTGGGCGAGATAATTCCAAGGATGTTGAGTACAGTGCTTAAGTATCTTGCTTGGTGTTTTGCTTCGGAAGCATTAGAAACTAAGCTTCAGATTCTTAATACAACTGCAAAGGTATGCCATCAAGTTATGGAAAAAGTTTATTTTTATACATGTTGCTTATTGATTGATTAATAATTTAATACAATAATTGGACAAAAGCTATTCTACTTCTTGTCTTCTTGTTCTTCCTTCTGTTAATTGAGTTTTATAGACTTGATCCATCTGGTGTCCATTTGCATTTGATGTCATTGGTTTGTTCAATGATCATAAACAAAATGTAGCTAACTCCTATTTTAGAGTAACTGTCAAGGTCTTGGATTGAATAGTCTGGTTGTTTAAAGTAATTAAGAAATACTTGTAGGATGAATTTTTTTTTTTTTACGGGGTGAATAGCTTATGTTTTGAGGCTGTTTTTGTTTTAGAAAGTGAGGGATGCTTCGATTATAAGATTTGTCCAGACATCAAGATTGTAGTCCTTTTTTAGTAAACTTTTGTCAGAAAGAAAGTACAGGAATTAAGGATGAGGCATCCTCCAAGGAAAACCAACCGAAAACAAGATGCATCAACAGTGGAGAACACATCAGTGTATCAACGCTTTCCAATCTTGCTGTATATATGTGAGGAGAAATAAAGAGAAAGGTAGTGGATTAATGATCCACGTGAGCAAGAGAGGTGAGGTAAAAGTGAATATGCATAGGGCCTAGACACGGGGCAGCAGGGGAGAGGACGTGAGGGGGGCATTCTGTTAGAGCAGAAAGGGGATAAATGTGAGGAGAAAGTGGTGGAGAGTGGTGGCGAGATTTGTGAAAAGGATTGGGAGGAGCAAGCCCTTAAAGTTTTGCATTGTTTTTCTTTTCTCTGTTATTTCTCATTTATTCAGTGTATCTTCACCTTCTTTTTCTACTGGCTTGTCACCATATCAGTAGTAGAAGAGGTTCAGTGTTAATATAAATAGGGTTAAATATGTTTTTGGTCCCCATAAAATGAACGAATTTTGATTTTGGTCCCTGTAAAATTTTTTCTTTGGTTTTTGTCCCTCTAAAATCTAAAATTACTATTTTTGGTCCCTACTGTCATGTGACATCCATTAATTACTTATGTGTCTAACAGAAGGTCATCTGGTAATCTTAAGTGATACCCAATGACCTCTGTGATGTCATGTTAGCATATAATTCTCCTAAAATATTCCTTCAACCCGAAAATGAATTATATTTATCTATCCTAAAATGAATGCTAGAGATTAAAAACGGTGATATTAAATTTTAGAGGGATGAAAACCAAAGAAAAACAATTTATAGGGATCAAAACCAAAATTTGCTCATTTTATAGGGACCAAAATTAGTAATTTCATATTTTAGAGGGATGAAAATCAAAGAAAAAATTTTACGGGGACCAAACCCAAAATTCGCTCATTTTCTAGGGACTAAAAACATATTTAACCCATATAAATAAAAACAGAATTATGCTTCAAGTTTTTATCAATATCTGACAAAGAAATCCACCGAAAATATTCTATGGCTGAGCACCATTTAGAGGCCATAGATGACCTTTTTCCATAATATTGGCATAAGCTTTTGTTAACAATGTGAACATATATGCACGAGATCCTAGTTTTGGTGCATCTGACTGATGTTTATAGGATGTCCATGAAGCTTTTGTTAACATGTTATGTCTATGATAGAAACCTGGAGAATAATTCTGGTTTGAATTATATTATTAATTTATTCAATGCAAAATGAGCTACTAAAGGTCTTACAGAAAAGGGACACTCCTAGACCAGAGCCAAAGGCTCCTTGAGAGAGAGATTCTCTGCGTAACAGTCAGGTACAAAATGCATGGGTGACCTCCCCACACAATTCTCCTAAATCCTTGCTGCCTAACAGAATAATCCCTTCCCTGCAGTAACTACTGGTCACCTCACTAACTCTTCTCTGGCCCATCCTTCCTCATCCTCGAATATACTTTCCATATTATGGGCTTCTTTGGATTCAGGTCAAGCACATGATCCAATTCTTTCCCTGTCTCATACTTAGATCCGCATGTCCTATGAGACTTCATAGATATTTGTCTCCCACTTAGTCCAATAGGTTCTTCACAACCCTGCTTATCCTTTCTACCTACAGAATTTGCACTTTGCATTGTACTACTGAATCTTTTACTTGAATTTTCTCATTTTTGTAAGGCACCTTGCCTTGCCTTTTTGAAAGTGAGAAGACGACAGAAATTGAGTTTTTATCTAGAATGATGGTATCTTTGTTATCATGATTGAAAGTTAGTGAGAGCTGTGAAATTAATGTTGCTGGAAGTTAGTAGAGTAGACGGTTCATAGGAAGTTGTACAGCTATGCATTTTAAATTTTTGAAACTTAAACACTCTTCAGCTTACCTTTGCTTGCAGAGTTTTCTCTCCATGGCAAATCATATATGGTTTTGATGTATATCTCTCTGCTTTCTATTAAGTTAGAAGATGTAATTGTATTTGAATTTTATGGACTGTTAAATGTATATAGGACGATGCAATGACTGATATTAGAACCTCAGGTTCTTAGTCCCGGAATTTTATATGCATGCTTTGTTGTTAGTACGTATCCTCCTTATATAAGAACAAAAAGAGGAGAAAGAGTTCTATTGAAATCAATGAATAAACGTTTTAAATGGCTTTCACTCACAGGTCTTACTATGCATTAAGGGAGAAGATATATGGACCCTGAAAAAAGTCTGGAGTTATGTAATTGAACTGGCTGAGTGTGACATGAACTATGATATTCGTGATCGTTCACGTTTCTTAAAGAAACTTCTTTCAAGCAATTTGGAGTCTCAACATTTGGAAGAAGAGAATAGTGAATCACAAAAAAAAGACCAGTCCTATGTACTTGCAGAATGCATATTTGGTGGACAGATAAAAGCTGTTACTGTGCCATCTGAACCCATCAATTACCGGTTTTATCTCCCAGGGTCTCTTTCACAGTTAGTATTCCATGCAGCTCCAGGATATGAACCTCTCCCAAAACCGTGTAGTCTTCCATACATTGATCTTGATCAGCATGATGGAGCTGCTGGGGATGGTTCAGATGAGGAGGATGATCCTGGCACATCTGGATCTTTGGATGAGGAAAGTGCTTCTGATTATAGCTCTGAACAGTCAGTTACTGGTTCAAGTGAAGTCAGTGGCAGTAATAAGAGTGTTTCTGGCGATGAAGGTGACAACAATGTGGAACCATTGATTCAGATTTCAGACACTGGCAACATCTGTGAAAACCAGAATGGTGGGGCTCACTCTGGCACAGCTGGTCTTGGGGACTTGATGTCAACAAAGTCTCTTGAGTCTTGGTTGGATGAGGCGCCTAGGTCATCTGAAGAAACTGAAACAGAGCAAAGCCGAGTTCATAGATCTTCAGCAAGAATAACAATTGGAAATATTGGAAGCCGAGTTAAACCCAAATGCTACACACTCTTAGATCCTGCAAATGGAAATGGGTTAAAGGTGAATTATTCATTTTCATCTGATACTTCGAGCATATCCTCTCATCTTTTATGTCTAGAAGTATACTTTGAAAATTGTTCTTTGGAGCCCATGTTCGATATAGTCTTAATAGATGAGGATTCTAGTAAAAGCTCAGATTCTACAGATCAAATATCTCCGACAACCGAAAAGTAAGTTTGAATCTTCCTTTTCAGCTTTTGTATTGTGGTTGTCTTCTTTCATTTATAAAATTGTATTTGTGTTATTTACTGATGTGTTTTGATAACTTCCATGTTTAGCTTTAACTGGGTTGTGTGAATTAATATTTATCACTTTTAGGTGAAATTTTGAGTTTAGATTGCCTGTTCAATATGTAAACGTGGTCTATGACATAGTCACGGATCTGCTGCAACTCGAGTTTACCTTTGCAAAAAAGTTACATGCTAGCTTTATAAGTGCTTATGCCTACTACTCTTTTTATGTTTTTGTTGCAGTCCCTTGAAAATTCATACTGATAAACCGGCTTTGGTTTCCATGGAGGAGATCCCTTCTCTGGAGCCTGGTCAGACAGCTAATCGGACTCTACTTGTTCGCTTCCATCACCACCTTTTGCCTCTGAAACTAGCTTTATTTTGCAATGACAAGAAACTCCCTGTTAAGTTAAGGCCTGAAATTGGATACTTTGTAAAACCACTTTCGATCAGTATTGAAGCTTTCAGAGATAAGGAATCTCGCCTTCGAGGGATGTTTGAATATGTGAGGAGGTACGTCACTATCATTTGTTGTTTGTCGGATACCAATAGATCAAGACTGGCATTCCCAAACCCCGGGGTTATGTACCAATACCATGCATCTGATCAAGTGCCTGTTAGGAAGACTTATGCCTTATGGTTCCTCATACTATTTACCCCTCCTTCTCCACACTTAATTTTTTTTTTTATAATGAACGATAAGATTCATTATGTTGAGAACTTTAAATACTATAATAGAGGATTAGGCATCCATGCTCAAATTGTTATCAAATGCCACCCAGATGTATTATGAGAATAAACCTCAAGGAGAAAATGATGGGGACTTGAATTTAAATTTGAAATTTTAACTTCAAACAATAGGAAATTTCCCATAAGTAAATGTGTTAATCGAGTGCATTGAAATTAAATTAATAGTCCTCTGACCTACTGTTTATTTAGTATTATAGAAAAGATTGAGATATGATGGAATAGCTGAGTGGAATGACACTTAGCTTCATATATATATATATATATATATATATATGTAGAGAGAGAGAGAGAGAGAGAGAGAGAATGAGTGAGTGGATCCATTGACTCCAAGAGTAAGTTTAAAAGACTTACTCCAAATCCCCACCCTTCAATATATTCTAATCCAATGGAAGTAGGTGGCTTCTTTATGTCAATTCGATTTTGATTTTTTTTTTTTTTATTCTGTTAGAACCTAGAATGATTATATTTTACCTATATGGCTATGCAGGCAGCACTTCTTAGAATTGTCTAACTAGTTTTTGACCATCTTTGGTAGGAAGGATAATAGGATCTATACTAGTCATACAAAATGATCTTAGTAAGTGCTTGCTCTAGCCCAGACAATTCTTGCCAGATAAATTAATGCAACATCTTGTTTAAATCAAAGAAACTATGAAGAAATGAGAAGTTGTGGAATTGCCATGTTGATTTAAAGGATGTAATAATCAGAGAATCTAGTTTAAGCTTAATCAGAGAATTCTAAATTTGATTTTCATGCATAATTTCAATCCAGTTGCACCTTCACCGATCACATTGTAGAGTTGAACGAGGGCAGCAACTCTTTGACAGAGGATAAATTTCTTGTGATCTGCGAAACCTTAGCACTAAAGATGCTGAGCAATGCAAATCTTTCCCTTGTATCTGTGGATATGCCGGTTGCTTCCAACCTTGATGATGCTTCTGGTTTGTGCTTGCGTTTCAGCAGTGAGATCTTGAGCAACTCCATGCCATGTTTAATTACAATTACTGTTGAAGGTAAATGCTCCGACCCATTGATTGTTTCTGTAAAAGTCAACTGTGAAGAGACTGTATTTGGATTAAATTTCTTAAATAGGGTTGTCAATTTCGTAGTCGAGCCATCTGTTACGCACTCCTAAGTTTTGATATCGGATAGAAAATTCACAAATATTAATTGATTTGCGATATAGTATATTCGAAAAACTTGGGAAGAGCATGGGTGATCGTTTTAATTTTGGATGTTTTTTGGTGAGTTATCGGAGTTTTCTGGTTTTTCATTTTTTAATTTGTTGGAAAGGAGGAAAAGGGGTCGGGGATTTGTAATTTAACCATGTATGATGTAATCTCTTTTTTTGGTGAATCTCTAATTTTCTATATCTTTTCAATTCTTATTGTGTTATTGTTTCTCGTGGAAAGGAACTCAACTGGCGAGCGCTTTATTAAATTATTGCACCTGCTAAGCTTAAGTTTTCTAATACAGGATGAGTTGTAAGCAAAACTCAACCAGTGAATCTTATATGACAATTGTGTACAGAACCTTTATTTAGAGATATAATCTGTATTGTACTGCAAATTTTTAATGTAAGATAAAGGAGTCGCTACTATGGTCTGCCTGCTTTTGGGGAACACAAGTGTTTACTTTTAAGGAGTTGCTATGGTGCCCCTTTTTATCTAAATATCTAAATGCTTAACCCCTCTAATATATTAAAAACAATGGCATAGTGATAGTGAACTACCCTTCCTGCTATTTAATTGAGTTTGGTTGAGAGATCACTCCTTTTTTAAATAGTTGATAACTTAATTTAAAATAACGAAAAATTTAAACACGACTAAGTATCTGTCGCACATTTTAATTATACAAGAGATTATTGTAATTTCTAAATTAAAGTAAATCAGTGTAGTTTCATTTAACCGAAGTCACCTTAATATATGAGAACTTTGTATGTATTATTATCAGAATATTACACTTTTCACTAAAAAATAATAAAATTGCACTAATATGGTGACAGCTAGCATTGGTACAGAAAACAAATTTGTACAGTCAAATTTAAATTTATGATATTACATATTAAAATTAAAATAAACAGTTGAGAGTATTTCTCCTAATTTATCCCTTGGTCCGTACCACTTCGGCTATGTAATCCTCCTTATTCCAGTCAGATGGAGGAAGCTTTAAGAAGCTCCTTAAGGCGTGGCAAACTGGCTACATGCTGCTGCACTTTTTTTTTTTTTAATTTACATGGGTAGTAGGTAACGGAATTCAGATTCATATGGTTGGATTTCCACCATTTTAGACATGGGGTATTTTGTTTCTCTTATTAACCACTCCATCATGGCTCTTTTCAATGATCCTGAGCGTGGCAATTGGCTATATATCCATTCTAGTAGTGATTCCATCTCATCTGCGAAATCGTGCATATGCCACTGCAAAAGCTTAGGCACAATTATCTTTCTCTTGCTTGTGATACCCACTGAAGCTTCCAAGTACTCCACTTTGGCCCTCTCCAATTCGTTCACGACTTCGTCTGAGGTGTACACTCTTAACTGCAATATACATCATAATTTTTTCCCATCAAATGTACTGTTTCATTAATGTTAATGTATAGAGCAATAAACTTACTGCTGGTGAGGACCAAGTGCCTCTGCAGAGAGCAAACGTGACATTGGGTTCTGGATACCCCAGACCATACGCATGCCGCAGTAGCACTTCCTTCTCGTCCACAGGACCCTTGTCAACGTTTGTGTGAACTATGTAGTTAGTTGCGTAATAAATAAGATCAACACTACATACATACATACATACATCCAAACACAACACACGCACACAGAAAGAAGGCATGACACTTACAATCTAGTAAGGTTTATGAATATAACGGTTCTCCTATTAGTGTTAATTAGGAAAGGTGAAAACAACACCTCTAAACTTTCCGAATTTTCTTGAATGTTGTCTCAGTCTTTGCAAATGGTTTTCTAACTAAAATTAAATTTCATTGAACGTTATGGTTTTTTATTTCTTTCTTTGGTAGTGGCAAAGTACTTCGTGGCCAGAAAGATTAAGCTATTTTATTTTATTTTATTGGTGAATCAGTTTAAGCTATTTTAGGAAGTAATAAAGGCTAGGTGCATGTATGCAGTTGAGAAGTTATTGTAGGATAAATAAATATGTTTCACATACATGTTTTGTTTCACATGGATGCCGAAGAATAAAGTGTTCAATGGCCAGAGCATTCAGTACTATCCCGCCTATATTCATTGCAGCCTGGGTCAATACGTAGCTACATAATTAATATTAGCACAATCACTAATAAAACAGAAAAAACTTGCTTATTTACCATCCACTGCTAACTGACATACCTTATTCATTAGAGACAACAGTTTATCCTGTGTAGAAGGAAGGCCGTGATCTAAAAATGCCTGAAATTAGATCATAACATACAGGTTCTAAGGTTTACCACTCAGATGCTTGGCAAGTTCATGTTAATGAAGGCTTGAAATGCCTTACAGTACATTCATTATGCAAGCATTGTAGATGTTGATCCAGAATGCCAACTTCTGCTTGTAGGTCAAGAAACTTAAATCCACATCACATAGCTTATGCATCAACACCCTAAAAAAGAGGGGATAGATAAGAAAAAGAAATGGGAAAGAAGATGGTACAACATGAAGAGAATGTCAAATAATTATTGGTGAGCTAAGAAGACTCAAAATCAACCTCAACTTTCGGAATGCCGACAAACACTGTGAGAAGCGGTCAATGTCTAATGAACTCTTAGTGATTTGAATGAAGTCCTTATAGGGTCCAACATCCCTTGCTGTGCAATCTAAATCTGATGATATGCCATAAGGATCAAGGCAGAAGGCATTTCCATTTGAAAGGAATGAAGGTGTCTTGCAGTTGAATGAAGTCTTTGCCATGAAGCTGGTTGACTTCATGCAGGAAAGAGTAAGTTTGGGGACAGTTTCTGATTCTTGTCTGTCCAATGATGCCCGGTTCAATTCAAGGAAAATGTCAATCAGACATTTAAGCAGTTCCTCAGACAATTCATTTGGTTTCTCAATGGCAGTTTCTATATGCATAGCGTATTGTCTTGGCATCTTTCCAATGCTCCTTCTTGGTACTTCATATTCTGTCAGCAAATATCCCAAACCATATGCTGAGAAAATTGATCCTCAGGAAATAAAAAAAAATGTAAGCTTAGCATATTTCATGTGTTTACCATTTGAACTTCTTGGTGTGGAAAACAGGCTATGGATATCCAATGCAGAACCTGAAGAGGCCATTCTATCCCTTGCCTTTCTTCCTTTAGAGTATACTTGGTAACTCTGTGAACTGGACCTATCCTCAGTAACCATTGACCCATGTTTTGATGATCCTATTCCTCGGAAGTGGTTATATAGTTTAGGCTGCCTTCTATGGTACATTTCCCATTCTCTGCTCTGGTCTCTCTCTTGGTACAATAAAAGTTTTAGTTCCTTAACTCTTCTTTCAAGCAAGATGATTTCTTCCTCAACCATTGCCAATTCTTCAAGAAGCTCATGAACCTGCAATATTTTATGTCAAAATAATCCAATATATATATATATATATATATATATATATATATATATATATATATATATATATATATATATATATATATATAGCCCTATATCTATATGTATAATGTATTTCTCTATGTCACAGATTTGGTTTATACTATACCTGAGGTGGAAACATTGAGGGAATGAGTGGAAGAGAGAAAGCAGGTCCATGAAGTGCACAACGTAAGACCCTATTGAGTGCCCGTTCACCCTTCAACTGTGCTTGCAATTTGACAACCTACAAAAATATAAGAAAATAAAAGAGAGCCACATTAAGTCATTAATCAGAAAATGGGTTCCACCTTAAAACACCACTCTGAGCTATTTACTAATTTCTTTGTTTCATTTTTTTTCGTTTTCTTCTTAATGCGTATTATGAATGGCAAATAAAGAAAAATATCATTGGATTTTGAAGGACCAGCCAATCCAAATGGGGGGATGCTATTGAAGAACTTGCTCACCTCCTTCTCAAGGTCTTGTCTTTTCTGGGTCTCTTGGCTTTTCTTCGTGAGGTAGTCTTCAAATTTCATTGTTAATGTGAATTAAATTAACACAACCTTTGACTTTTAGATAGTATTTTTTGGTGTAGGGAAGTTGGTCAAGTTAACGGGTTTTTATATAAAATGGGAGGGGTGGTAGTAAAATATAACTGGTCGTTAGTGTGTGACATTAAAGTATAGTTAGGTACAAAAATACAGGGGATGAACGTGCTTCAGAGAATACCCTTAAATGGATTGGATATAAAAAAAAGAGTGGAATGGCAGTTGGTGACATTGTAGTTTGCAATGAGAATGTGCGGTGAGTTGCATGGCCATCCCATGACCTCTTCTTTTCTCTTTGGTGGAATCTTCATTTAAGTTAATTCAAAGATGGAGGTGATGACGTGAAGCCCATAAATGAAAGGGTGGGGACATGAAGCCCATGAATGAATGAAATGCCCATGTTTTACAACAAAAATTTGACTACAAAGCTTAGTGAACCAGAAAAAATAAATGATATCAACTTCGCCGTCTGTGGGGATCGAACCCACGACCACGTGGTTAAAAGCCACGCGCTCTACCACTGAGCTAAGACGGCTTGCTGAAAGAAGTGTACGATTTCTTACTAAAATAATAAACTAGTCAACAATGCAGAAAATTAAGGAATGATAAGATAAGAACGTCACGAAACCAAAATGGATTCCAGGAACACGGGCACGGCTGGGCTAAGATGACATTATTTTATTGGCTAATAATCATAGCTTTTTATAACACAATCGAACTTTGGTAATTTTATTTATTTTTAAATTTTACGTAGTGAAATGCTTAGTACCATAAATATTTACTCTTAGGTAACGTACATTTTTGAGAATCTCATTCTCGAAATTTTTAACTTTATACATGAGAATGTTTTTTCAATTTTTATTCATAAATTTTTATTTCCGGACATCTCTTATGCCTGAGAACTATTTCTTATCTTTTGTATTAAATATGAGAAACTTTTATTCCTGTACCACTTTCTCAGAAATATTAAAATATATCTGATACCAAACGTTACCTAACTGTTGCAATTATGTCACTTGATAAATATATAACAAAATATAACATGGAGGGTTTGGAATATGTACTCTTGGATATTTTAAAGGACAAAACTTAGGTGTTGTTCTCTATCTGCTTGTGGTGCTATTTTCTAATAGAAATAATATATGTGTAACAACTTTATATATGTTATATTTTCATTGATAAGTTGCAACGCAGGTCTTCTTCTCACTGAAAAACAGAACCAGAAGAACTTATAGAATTGCACCTAAATTTTGTCATTTTTTAAAGTATAACATTTTAAATTATAGGTGTCATATTAGCGTCCTGAATTGAGCATGGAAATGAGCTTCGGAATTGGACCTTGGAATTCTATTTTTTATGTTTGGAAGCCCTTTAAAAATAGAATTATAATTCCAATCACCAATTCCATAAAATTAAAATATAACTTAAGTTATCTCTATGTCTCAAAAGGGATTAGTCTCCGGCTATCGACTAGGAGATACCTTTGTGCACACCAAAAATATATATAACATAAACTCTTCTCAGTTATTAACTTTCATCCTAAGAATTGTTAATTCCACACATATCAACCACCACCATTGCCACCGTCGTTGCTGCCGCTACTATCGACAATGTCGGTGCCATCATCACTGCCACGACCACCGCAACCATTGACACCACTACCGCCGCCTACGCTGCCATCGCTATCGTCGCCACCACCACCACCACCACTGACACCGCGATTATTACCGACATCAATTTTAGGAAATTGAGTTTATAAATATAATTTTACGTCCAAATTTTTGCACAACCCAAATATAAAATTTATGTTTCTAAATCAATTTCAGTTCTAATAGAATTAAAATTAAATATTTAAATTCTAATTCTAATTTCATCTTCCAAACAGAAAGTAATAATAATTCAAACATTCTAGCATAAAGCACCCAAGAGTTGACGTTTGTGTATTTGAACTTTGAAGTATAGTCTATATACTTGATAAATTCATGAAAAATAATTTAAATCAACGTCGGAAGAGAAGTATTTAGCCATGTCATTTTGGAAGTGTCAAATTTGTATACAACACCCAATTCACCTTTCTTTTACTATCAGTATATCGATGGAATAAATGAATTACATGTCATTTTATTTTGGCAAATAAGCACAAGGGAGACAAAGGCTGAGTTGAGAATTGAGATAATGATGAAAATAATCCCATAAATTAAGATCCATTAGAGGAATAATACATACTAATTTGATAGCACCACAGTTCAATAAAGTTATCTAGCTGGTACTTAATTGCTAAAAAGAATAAAATAATGTGCAATCTGTTACATAATGACAATTCCAAAACCATTATACTTGGCTTTCATATGCTCGCGCTGCTGATCTGTGGAAAATAGTAGTCACTTCACTTTCCGTCCATCCCCCTATGTCTTCTCCAACAAATTCCTCTTCCACCTATATATGCACCGATTCCAAAAAAGAACTACATTAAACAAACAGGTAACATACATTCCACTGCCACGTACTCTCGTGGCTTAAAATTTATTGATTTTTAAGGGAGCTAGAGACTATTGACACTTCTACACATTTATTGATACTCCTTACTTATTAATTAAAATTTTAATTTTTTATATTTCAAAAATTACAACTGATTAATGTGAAGGTTACCTTTCGGGTGAAAGTTATACCAACATCAATTTCGCCGCAATAAGATTGGTTTGCACGAACCACTCTATACTTTAGAGGCTGTAGCTTAGCTCCTCCATTCTCATTCTCTACCTCTTGGGCCAACAAATCCTCTACATAGATTCTGCATATAGAAGGACCAATTTCTCTTTTAAATCATCAACAAGATAACAAAAGTGAGATTTTGTTGTGTATATATGATAATTGCTATTTATGAATTATATGCTGCTAGAATTCGTGGTTAGTATTCAGTTAGTTAAGTATTAGTTACAAACTGTTAGTTAGTATGTAAGTCATTCTTGTTGGCTCATTGTATATGCCATCCTCTTGGTTCATTGTTTTACTTTTACTCATTGTATCACACTTCTAATCATTCAATTAATTACACTTTTCATAAATTTTCTCTCTTTTTCCATGGGTGCCATGCATAATAACTTCAAATTAAGTCGCATATATCTTTAAGGATTTAATTGGTATGCACTTTTGGTGTAAAGATTTTTCATACTATCAATCAATCAAAAATTAATACCTAAGCTAAAATGTTTGACTTTTATCCTAACTACCTTAAAAGTCACTCATACCATGATTTATGATTGGTTGACAGTAAAAAAAAATTTACACGGGCCGTACGTAGCTATTAAACACTATCTTTAATCTTGCTAGCACCGATGGCAGGCCTAAACAGTGTAAGGAAATTGTGTCTTTTCCTTGCCTTGTGGCATTTTTGTTGCATAGATGTGAAACAAACACATTGCTTAATCAAATCAGTAGCAAGTCAGCTAGTAACAGCAAATTAATTACAGGAAATCATGTATCTAGTTGGTCAACCAGAGCAACTAATGAAGTCTTACATGGCTTCTCCAATGAAGTCATCCGCAGATAAGCTGTCCTTGTCCACGATTTTGAGGATGAGCTTGTATCGATCAACTGATCCAGCAGGGTATTCTACTCTGAACATAAATTTCTCATTCCATACCGGATTTCTGCCCTGGCCTGCACAAAGACACCATTAGAGAGTGCATTCAATCACACACATGTGAATGCATATAAGTTATTTATGATCATTAGTTGTATGCTACATATATCAAAATTAACATTTCAAGAATAACTGTGCACGTACTGTAGTTCAGTGACTCCATGTAAGAGTTAAAAGTTACTAAGCTAACCGTATTGGTTCTTGTCAAGATACATTATTTGGCAGTGCCTGCCTAGAATCTAGAACAGCTAGTGCCAAGGGTGCTTTATTTTTTATTTCATAAAGTATTTTTCCTAAGTCTAGAGCAGTTTAAAATAGTTGAAAACGCAGTTTAAGAAAATTATTTGTACCACTAATATGTCATCCACATTCTTAAAATTTCGCAAGATTTAAATGTAGGTTTCTTGTAAAATAAAGCAAATGGAAGATGTAATTTGTAACTTGAATATGCCTTTGAACTAACCATTAGCAACACTACTCCTCTTCTCTTGGCCTTTGTATTGTATCAGAACATGGGGGTCCATTCTGCCTATTAACAAAGTAAAAAGGTAAATGATACCGAACCTTGTTAGAATTGGTAAAATGAGGAGTTAGGACGGCACAACTTGAACATAATAAAAAGAATTTCATTTGAAAAGAAAATCACAACAACAAATTGGTATTTGATATATTAGTTTTATTTTGGTTGAAGAGAAACTCAATAAATAAAAGGAGTGATTACTCCATATTTGGTTAAAGAGTTCATGGAGCGGAGGTCTAGAACACATAGATGCTAACACATAAAATAAGACAAAGGCACTTCTTATATACCAAAGATATCAGTGTTATACAGGCCCTTTGCTTTGACAAGCTGCACCTCCATGAACCCAATTGCCATGTCTTTTGAATCTACCTGTCTCTCTATATATCCCTGAAAAATCAATTCAGCAAATTCTTTCAATGTATAAGAAGTGTGTATTTTAGGCTTAGGACCTTTAACGTTGGAACTTTGAAGGAGTGCCTTCCTTAAATAAAGGCCTCTGCATGAGCAGCTAATAGGATGAAGACTATGTCATTATTATATAGAAAATCAAAGGAATGAAGAGGACCACACACGGTCAACCACCACGAGCTTGATCTTCCCATTTCCAAAGTCAAAATAAACTATTCTCTATTAGCATCAGTAAATAATTAAATGACTTGGTAAAACTTCATCACTCTTAGAGGTGCTAGTGTGCTACCTTGGTAAATAATTCACACAAGTCACATTAGGTGATAATATTTGTTTTACGTAAAAAAGCACTTAAATCAGTTAAATGTTTTCCAAAAGAAAATTAATTTTCTCGTGAACATTACAACCTATTGAAGGAAGGGAAGATGACTTCTCATAAACAACTGTAGATTATTTCCTAGTAGAGGGACTAGAACAAAAGGTAAGCATAGTTCATACATACGTGAACCAAAATAAATAAATAACAAAAAGTGTTGTGGATTTAAGAAACAATCAAACAATTCAAAGATATTAGCAAACACGCAATGTAGAAACACCAGAAGAATATTTCACAAGTACCTCAAGATGCTATAGCACTACAGTAAAACAGAAAGTAAGAGAATAAGAAGAAAAGATTCAAACACGTACAGTGATTTAACGTGGTTCAGTTTTACAGACCTACATCCACCAGCAAGGAGCAAATCAATCCAATATGATGATAAATATATGGTACAAGATCTAGGCCGAATGCAATAGAGTTCCTTGTCCTCTTGATCACGCTGTTGAGAAACAATTTACAAGAATCCTCAAGCTCACTCCACTCTATTCTTCACACACCTTTCCCAAGATCTCTCAATCTCTCTAATCTTCTTTTTCCAGTAGAGAGTTACATCAATTAATCTCACTCAAATCTATTTTCCTTATTCTTATTTTCTACACTTATATAATGTGCTACTGCACCTATATATATATTAACCAGAACACACAAGCTTCAGCCAAGTAATAGCATAACAGAAATAACTACTTGACAGTTATGGCATTAACCATCATAACCCTTATAACTGAATGCATAAAACTTATCACAGCTTGTAATAGATTTTGAGACATATCAACAAAAAGGTTTTAAGTTTATCTTCGGGTGAGACTCTTACTATTCAAGAGTCAAATTTATGATCTGTTAGATATCTTCGGCAACAAAGAAGAAAGACAAAGAAGAAGTGCAAATCTTCAAGGCATGTACGGACACTAGGCTTTATATTCGATTCGTCCCCGTCAATCTCTATCTAGACTGGATGCAAAAGGTAGCAGCGAATCCCCTTCAGGATACAATGGAGAAACCTGGACTTGGTTTGCGCACCCAAAATCAAGCTTTCGTCAATGGTAGTTTACAGAACAATAGTCTCCTTTACTCTCTCTGCACTTAGGGGAGAAAAGAAGGTGATTTGGAGTGCAGAAAACTAGGCAAATTCGTATTGTATTTTCTGCATGCGGAGTGGTTCTATTTATAGACTAACTCATGCCACTCGGTGAAGGAAAATAACCTTTCATGAATTTGAAAGAAAGAAACTTGTATTCTTTGAAGTATTGACACATACACTCATGATTAATGTTGTTAAAGCCGGACCGAATAACAATCCGAAAAAGGTTTTGGTTCAAGTTCAACCCGTTTAATCGTTTCAACCGAATGGTCTAACCGGATTGTGTATACCATACAATTTTATCATAAATTATAACATGCAATACAAATAAAATATTATAATTATAAAAAGTTAGAACAAGAAATTAAAAACTGAAATTACCATCTTTATATTATAATAGTATTATTATAAGGTTTATAACGTTATCCGTTTTAACTTTTAACTCTGCGAGGATTATTAGCTTATCAATAGCTTCTTAGAAGACTCTTTAGTCAGTTACTAAATAACTGAATTAGTTATATAGTTAGTAGTTACAGTTTGTTATTTATAGATCAAATAGAGAAGAAAGGTAGTTACTTATCTATGAGTAATACCTATATATAGACAAGTGTAGCAGCAGTAATTGTAATTCAATTTTCATTCAATATATCAGAAGTTATTCAGCAATATGTGCTTTCTTAATAATAAGGATTGAGGAGTCTATTGATATTCTCAGTTTATCATTATCTTGTAACTTTTACTCAATAAAGTGCATGATGACTGTGAGCGACTGTGCAAGGTCAAAGACAAAGGCATGAGACAAAGGGTTAGCAAGGACCAACTCAAAGAGAGAATAAGGGATAGGATGGACAACTGGATGTAGGAAGAACTTTCGTTGTCCTTCACTGTCGCAATTACAAAGGAAGAAAAAATGGATTTGGAATAAAGGATTAGCTACATGATTAAGTTTTCTCTTTCCTATTTCACTTTTTCATTTTTTTTTCTCTCTAGAAAATCGGTAAGATCTGGTTTAACCTGTTTCAACCTAGTTCAACAGGGCTTTTGATCGATTTTGACCGGTTTAAAGCGGTTTGACCTTAAAAACAGTTTTGACCCTTGACCAATACTAGACAAGAGGCCAGTTGACAATTCAACCGGTCCGACAGGTCAGTCTGGTCCGATTTTCATAACCATGCTCATGATAGAACATACCTATTAGGAAGGATTTGAAAATCATGATATACTTTAGTCTCATGTGACATTGACATGACTCAATTAATTCAGGTGACGAATTCTGTTTGGATATAGGATATCTAAATCCTCTACTTTTCAAGGGTAACATAGTCACCCTTTTTTTAAAAAACTTTTTCATTGTTGAAGAGTGAAGACCGGTGCTTTTCTAGAAGGAGCATGACGCGAAGATTCTAACAATGTGAAACCGTATGCCTTGTCTAGCCTCTAGAGTCTAGAGTATTGGCCGAGTCAACAATATATATTCTTATTTGCTGTGAATAGTCATTAACAAAAATCTACTTCTCTAATTTGAAATGAATCAAACATTAAATAATTTTAAATTTTGGTTAAATTAATTGGTCCCTCTACATGATACTGAATTTAAAATTTGATCCTATAAGTGAATTTTTTTGAAATTGATCTAGAATTTTTTTTAATTTGATCCTTAACATTTATTGATGTTATAATATAGTTTGTTGAAGTTAAAATATAGGGACTAAATTCAAAATAATTATCACGTATAAAGACCAAATTCAAAATGATTATCACATGTATAGACCGAATTTACCAAAAAAAATTGAATTCGATCCCCATATGTGACAAACATTTTGAATTTGGTCCCTATACTTTAACTCTAACCAATAACATTATAACACCAATAAATGGCGATAATCAAATTAAAAATAATTGTATATATGAGGATCAATTTCAAAAAAATTTACATATAAGGACCAAATTTAAAATCAGTGTCATATATATGAACCAATTGTTTATTTTAACCTTAAATTTTCTAAAATTAGTTGTGCTACTTCCTTTAAAAAACAAGAGTTCCATATCTATATACTGACAATGTAAAGCCCTTTTTTATAAACATCTAATCATAAATTGTCACATCAGTAAGTTTTTTTGACTCTTATCCTAATATCTTAAAAGTCATCCATATCATAACTGATGATTGATTGACAGCAGCGAAAAGCAATTAAACTCTATATAAAAATGCAATTTAACACCTTGAAGCATAAATCGTATGCAACTTAGTCCATAAAAGTGCATATATCGATACTTATCCGTTAAATTGTGACAGAATTTGTCACCTGCATGCCATTTTCTTTCAAAAATATCCTCTCTTCCAAAATATCAATTTTCTTCCTTTTCCAGTAACATTTATGAATGGAATTTCAGCATTTCATCTTTTCAACTCAATGTGTGGTTTCTTAGTGCATGTTTAGATTCATTTGTGTGAGAGGGAAAAATGATTCGAAAGACATACAATTGATTGACATGTTTGGGTATTCTTAAGTAGAATTGATTTTGTCTCTAGAATGAATTCTAACTTGAAGCTAAGATTTGGAGTTTTTGCCCGCAAATGTGATTTTTAGCCTCAAATTTATTGTTCAACTCACTTTTACGTGAATGTATCCGAACATAAATCACTTTACTTCAAACTCAATTCTACAAAATCAATTTCTTCCAAAATCATGTTTGTCAAACGTTCATCCAAATACACACTTAGTAATCATGCGCAAAGATAATTAATTTCCACCAAATGATGATTTAGGTGTAATTAACCTAAAAAAGGAATATAATTTCAGGATTACAATCAGAGGCTAAAGTTCAAGGACTCTGTTTATGCATTACTACTTTTGTGATTACAAATTGTAATACCGAATGCCTTAGTTTCATCACATCACACGACCAATAGAAGGGATTTCAAATTCCATGCATATTCACAGACATACAGGAAAGACTAAGAGTTCTCTTCAATTCCGAAATTTACATCTGATGCACATTGAATTTGATGAAGCAACTAATAGTCACTTTCCTTCCATCCTCCAATATCTTCATCATTATATTCCTCTTCCTGTGTATTCCAATGAAGAACAACATTAAAGAAAATCCCGATAATTACCATACACTTCCTCCGGTCCAAAATAACTGTAAATTTTGAAGTTTTAGCTTATTTCAATTTATCTGCCACTTTAAAATATTGAAAAGATATTAGTTATTTGTTCTTTCTTTCAATCTTACGCTAACCCTAGCTATGCTTATTAAATATTCGCAATAGCATAAGTTACTTCAAACTCAGTTTTACATAAAATCAAGTCCAGAAAATCAAATTGCATTTCTAAAAAAAAAAAAAAAAAAATTACAAAATTAAATCCATAAATACCCATCTTAAACCTTCCTCTCTTTGCTTTTTCTTTTCTTGATTAGTCCTTTGAGTTTTTGAAAAAAAAAATGTTAGATTCCAAGAACATTTCCAACACACAAAAACCAATATAGGAACAGTGTGGAAAACATAAAGCTGATAATAATAATAATAATAATAATAATAATAATAATAATAATAATAATAATAATGGTTTTGCCATCCATTGCCCTAAGTGGTGTATTAATAGATTAAAAAGAGATGTATTTAAATTTTTAATAAAAGCTTACTTTTTCTTAATTCTTTAACCATTGTCTTAAGGGCAAAGATAACAAAATCTTAGTAATAATAGCATGAAAGTGTTGATGTTCATGGTGATAAGAGTATTATGATGGTGGGGCTGTGCCAGTACTGATATCAATAGACCTATTGGAGATGTAAGGGTGGTAGTAGTGACAATTGTGCTTTAGGTGGATATGGTTGCGACATTGGTCATTCTTCCACTTGGTTTTGAGATACTCCTATGGTTGATGCATGGTAAATAAAGCCTCCTAATGAATATCACAAGTTATTGTGAGGTATTTTTCCCATGTAGTCTCTCATATTCTTTTGTTTTCCAACATATAATTTTAATAAAAGGGCAATTTTGTCAAATTAACTTACTTAATTTTAGTAGTTTGCTTAATTTGTGTGCAAACCCTGAATTGACAGTTATTTTGGACTAGAGGGAGTACCACATCCTGACAGTTTCATTTCAAAATTGTCATTGAACATCATAAATAGCATGCTTTCATATATGAACTTAAAGTTACAGTGCTTTACAATTTTTTGCACAACAAGAATTATAAGCCCTTTTAAGCTATTAATTTTTAAAAATATTACCTTTCGAGCGAAAGTTATACCAACTTCAATTTCACCACAATAAGATTGGTCAGCTTGAACCACACTATACTTGCGAAGATGAAGCTCAGCTGATCCATTTTCTGCTCCTTCTGCCAATAAATCCTTCACGTAGATTCTGAATACAAAAAAATGATCCTTTATCATGAAATAAAAGAAAGTAACAATTTGCTTTATGATCTTTTTCTCATAATATCTGATCATGGCATATGTAAGTAAGGTGTCCTCATTTTCTATAATTTGGCACCTTGTTCAGTGGATATGAAGGAACTAAACTGCTAAATTAAATCTGTAGCAAATAGTTAAGATGAAAATTTTAGCAACTATCATATTCCACTTTGTCAATTAGAGCAACTCATCATGACTCATGCAACAAATGAAGCCATTAAAGTCTTACGTGGCCTGGCCAACAAAATCATCTGCAGAAAATACATCCTTGTCCATGATTTTAAGGTTGAGCTTGTATTGGTCACCTGACCCAGGGTATTCCACTCTGAATACAAATTTCTCATTCCATACAGGATTGCTGCCTCCCTCTGTATCATTAAATACAGTAAGCAACCAAAAACCTTATTTATGGTGACAAAAGCAGTGATTTATTTCTACTGTGCATGTAAGTGTGATTTTGATGCTTTAAATTACATAACTTCTGTCTGGACAGTTCAAAAGGTAACATGAAAGCAAACTTATTCTGCTTTACCATCTGCTTCCAGAAAGGAAATACACATAAAAAAGGGGTGTATGAATGAAGGAAAGAAAACTGCTCCAGGATTTCTGAGGATTCATCCGTGTGTGACAGAATCCATGATTCTTATTGTCTCCTTCATCCCCCTCCCCTTGGTTGCCCATTTTGTGTGGGATTCTTCATTTCTTTAGCTCTAAGCCTCTAGTTACAAATTGTTTAATTACTTCTAAAAATGTGAAAGAGATATTCAATACGCCTTCTCATCCTCCTTCTCAAAATTATAAAAAAAGGAAAAGAAAAAACAACAAATTGCATCATCATACAACTTGTGAATGAACTGTATGCCCACCAGATTTACTTTAACAAGTTTCTTGGTTCTTACTTCCTTTTTCATTTTCCATCTCCCGCAATCTCACAGGTGAAATTAAAGGATTCAGTAATTTTACACAACTGAAATATAGGAAATCTTGTCACAATGTTTTGAGGCTGTTCATATGAATCTCCTGTTTAGGTAAGTGGATACAAGATCTTGTATGAACTACACAAGGCTTAAAGAAGAATTCTAAGATCTGAGTTCATGTGTCTCAGATATTATACAGCTCTCCAAATTGATCCTTGTATTCCTCTGGGGAGGTTAACAACTATCTTTTGAGTAATTCAACTTTTGGTTCCTAATAAGTCCAGCTAATCATGAATTACATTAGCTAATCTACTTCAAAAAACTTAAGAAATTATATATATGAGTGGCATGTGAAACACCATTCAATTGTCCTCTACATTACAGGTACAGCAGAAGGCAATCATGGTGACAACTAGAACTAGTCTAGTAGTTTTTTTTCTCTCTCCATGATATATGAAGCCAAACAAGAAAAAGCACAGAGTGAACATTAAATATCAAGTGTTTCGCGTCACAATTGTTAATGCTGTATGAATGTCTCAGAAAAATGAGCAATAGAACCAACCATGAAGTACACTGCTTTTGCGCTCTTGACCCTTGTATTGTAACAGAACATACGGATCCATACGAGCTATCAACAAAGAAAACAGATAGAAACCCAGTTAGAATCATAACATAGAGGGATGATAAAACTTGCAATGCATATATTAGATCATTTCATTATCCGTTGTTTTGAAAGGAGGAAAAGAACAACTAATGAAGAAGAAAAACATGAGGGTGGTTCCATCATTTAAACTATGAAATGTAAAATCAAATCAAAGTGAAACATGACTCAAGGAATGAAGAGGTCAGATGAGAAGAGAAGCCAGGAATTGAATATAATCGATGCATGCATGTTTAGAAGAAATGCCACTTTGAGAACAAGAAAGAAGCTTAAATCTGAAAAAAAGAAAATGGTTTGCAAACATCAATTGGAGAAGAAAATGAGGAGACAAAGAAAGAAAGATGCAGAATACCAAAGATATCATTTTCATGAAGCCCCTTCGCTTTCACCAGCAGCACTTCCATGAACCCAATTGCCATCTCTCTCTCTCTCTCTCTCTCTCTCTCTCTCTGACAAGCAAGGTGGTGAAATAGAAACTTCCCTGGTTTGAAGCCTTAATAGTCAATGTGAACACAGCCCATGATACATACGAGGATTACTAAGTAAACATTTGTATGATCTAACGAAGTGAAACTGAAAACAGAAAACGAGTCAAAAATATATATATTTTAAAAAAAAAAACAAGAGTTGGGTGGGGTTTGTTTTATTTTATGTTTTTATTTTGATTTAATACGTTCCTATCCATGATTATAAAAATGTTATTTTGTTGTTACTCTATTTTTTGTTTATAAGATTTTCTGACTTGATTTTACTATTATTTTTTAAAAAAATCTTAAAAGAATATTGCTAGGTAAATCCAAAGTAGAGATTAGAAACTCAAACTATTTCACAAAGAATATGATGAGAAAATTAAGTAAGAAATAAATAATTATGTCATGTTAATCCATATAATATACCTGATGACATTAAATTCAGCTAACTAATGTGGCTTGTTGTTTATGGATTTTACGATTTGTTTATTTGTTTTAGTTTATTTTAAACTTATGTTTCTTTATTTTGTTTGAGACTTATTATATTTATATAAGCCTATTATATATATAACTTGTCAATCTATATATTTGAGTCATTAGCAGGGGTTTTTTCCTTTCACATTTTATAATTAGAAATTTGACCTAACCTAACACACTTTTGAACGAGTCCAATTAAATGAAAAATTATAATGGAACAAATTGATTTGATTTGATGAAGCTGGTTGTTTGTCTTCAGACGGAACTCTCTAACTTTCTTCATTATTTGTAGGCACGAAACGCTACCTTTATTTAATTCTTAAAAAAGCTATATAGCTGAGGCGTTAAGGCAATTGGTCACATAACATTTCCGTTGGTAGCATGAAGCGAGCATACTATATTTTAAAAAGCTCAAAAAAAATAAATTATACTATTAATCAATTATATGTATAATCGATTATTATGATAATCAATTTTAATCAAAATTTGTCTTTATTTGAATATGTTTATTAAAAAATAATTTTAAGATAATTTATTTCATTTGAATGGTATAAAAAAATCACTTTTATATAATAAATTACGAAAAAAGATATAAAATCATTTGTATAATTTAATAATATTTATTTAAAAATTAGTTTTGTTGAGATAAATAGAAAAAAAAAACTTTTAAAAATGAAAAATAATCAAATCACAACAATCTTAAATTAAAACAAATTAAATTGCATAAAACAGTTTTTTTTTCTCAAAAATTTTTTTTTATAAATTTAAACAAAACGCTAAACAAAAAAAATTATTTCAAAAATAACTTTTTTCATCCAAAACAGCTAAAATTCAATTAATCCAACTTTTCTAAACATACTCTAAATGTGCAGATGCCAGCCATCACTCGCCTACTATTACTAGTCTATGGGCATTCTTGGGACCTGCGAATTCATGCCATCAATACACTTACTATCAGAATCTTGACTTCATATTTTTCTGGGGTAGTTTTATATATGAGTTTCTAGATAGTCTGCGCCTTTAGAGTCTCTTCACCGTGTTCATTCTTATAAAACACTAGTAAGTATATTTAAATTTTTAAATTTAAAATTTTAAAAATATAAATAAATAAATAAAATAAAAGATATTTTTAAAAATATACATATTTAATATTTAAAATAACATAATTAATTCAAATAGAATCTAAAAATTATAAATTACAATAAAAAAATATGCATGATTAATTTAAAAACTGAAATTTAAATATTAAAACAAAGAAATAAAAAATTACATATATGATTCCATGCAGTTTAAGAGATTTAATCAATCAAAAGAGTATACCCTAATTTAATATATCTGTATGAATATTTTTCTGTGCCCAAACGCTATTCATCTGATTCAAAACTATACTAATTGAAATTGAACTTGTTTGGAGGTTACAAAGCTATGTAACACATCACACTTCAAATTCCTTCACAAGTGAACGAATTTATTGTAGCCACAAGTTAACCATTTTGCTTGCAATTTATGCTTAGTAATAAACGGTCATACAACTGCAGCAGTTAAATTGAACAAGCTCAAAACAACTCATCAATCAAGGTTGTACCTTAAGTTTTACTATATAAGTTCAGAAAGTCAAAATGCTGCACATCAGTAACAAATCTGAAGATTACACATTAATCCCTCAGATACGCAAACTTTAAGCAGAATACAGGTGTTTGTGAATGTCCCGATAATTGTACAAAAGCCCAGCAGCATATTGCAACAACCTGCAACATGCATGATGAAAACCATCAAAACAAAGTTAACCCCAAGCAGGAACCAATCCTAGATATAAAATCTTACTTAACATTTTACCTCATCTTCCATGTCTGGGTGACAAATCAGGAGACCTTGATCTAGATCCAAGGGGTGATCTTGATGCTCTACGTAGGGATGACTTCCACTGGCCTCGATCCGCCTCAGACTTGTATATAGCTTTCCTTTTTACAGAAGAATATGTAGTGATGATAGGGTAAACACAACCCAACAGAGGAAAAAAAATTGCAGTCAAGTAAAGAAGCTAAACAGTAAATATATGAGACTCACTCCGTATATCCATTGCCTTGATTCTGATCAGCACCATTACTATAAGCTGGAGAATATGACCTGCGCTTGTGATCAGCATCTCGCTCCCCGGGAGGACCTCTTGGTGATCTAGGGTGCTCAGCTTGCCTTCTAGGGGAAACAGAGTAGTCACTTTGCCTTCTTGGGGCAGGAGAATAGGACCTGGTGAAATGCCAATTCAAAACAATGATTACATGCTTCAGAGTAACTAAAATGAAGATACTTTGAAATTCTGAACCTTACCTTGACCTTGAGCGATATCGATTTCTAGAACCAGAGTGATAAGGTGGTGAGCGTGATCTGGTAATTGAGCGAGAGCGAGAACGAGAACGAGAACGCCCTAATGGATTTGACATAATGATAAACTAAAATTACTAGTCTTGATAAGAAATGCAAAGTAGTGCCATTCACATTTGAGCCAACACAACAGCAAAGATTCAATATAAACAATTATATATGAAAACATTCCTTGAAACAAATTAGTTATTGATAGGTACCAGAAACTCTACTCAAGAAAAATGGAGTCTAGCTCCTTACAATAGAGATTGAACAGAGAAACCAGAAAGAAAAGAAAGAAAACCATGAAGACTAAAAGGGCTGCAACCTAAATGGTCCCAAAACCTTCACTGAATAATTGCCTACCTTTCTCTCCTTCCTCCACCTATATATAACCCTCTTCAAACTGTATACCCTTGTGAGTTGTGACTCTCCCTCCCCTCTCATTGCCACATCAGCACTCTGTTTTGCTAACACTGTCTAACTATCCGAGGCCCATTACAAAATTCCTAACAGTTATTAATTCTAAATTTAACAAGATGCATGAAAAATTTGAGATGAAAATAAAAAAGCATGTCCTCAGGCAAGTACCTACACATGGTCCTAGGACACTAGTAATACAAGCCTATATGAATGATTCATGACTAACAAAAGATGAGCTAAAAAAAGTATATGAAAAATTGGCTGTCATAAACTGATGCACAAATACGATACATATCCCATATGGTGATACACCTATTTTAGAAAAATACAGGATACGATACGTTTAGGATATGCATATAAAATATGCACAAAAAATTTCGTAGAACATAATAAATATATAATAATTGTTCAAAATTCCAAATTAAGAACATACTTCTTAGACATTATACAAAATAAAAATTACAAATCATTGTAATAAGAAATCATTGCTTATTGCCTACAAATAGAAATAGTATCAATCTCATTCCCTACTCAAGCATCATCCGGTTTGCTCTTCTAAATCAAAATACACCCTTTTCGGTTGGTGGAAGAAAGGAATCGCGTCATTTTTCGGTTGAGGGAAGAAAGGAATAGTGTGTCATATGCAGATGCATGTCTCCTCTCTTCTTTATGCAATATGCATCCTCTGTTTCTCTCTATATATGCTTCTACTTGGCAGATTGGGTGCTCTCTCTACCCCCCTCTATCTGCACTTGGCTGATTGTGTACTCTGTTTTTCTATCTCTCAAAATACTTCTATACAGTAGATTGGGTGTTGCGCGTTTGGGTCCTATTTATTGAGAAATACTGTGCGAAAATCGAAGACTTGTATGTGTGAAGCCAAAAAAAAACTGAAGAGACGAGTCCGTTCAGATGGTCTTTACCAAAAGTATCGGAAAGATATTTTAACAATATCCGAGTATCTGGAAAGTATAGGATTTATAATTTATTTTTTTTTAAAAATTGACTTCGATACTTCATGGATACATATCCATGAAGTATCCAAGAGTATCAGTATTGGATATAGGAAGCAAAAGGAAGTATCATTGCATCATAGGTCATCAATCACCACCTTGGCTAGTTAGCAGTAACTGGATCCCCATCATAACAATCATTTATGGGAACCAACATTCCAACAAGAATTCAGCCTTCAAGTCCATAAATGGTTTTTGGTAGCCTAATTAAAATCACTAATAGACTTAAAAAACTCTGATCGATTAAATTAATTTTTAAAAACATGGAAAGATTTAATATGGTTTCACCAATCCTGACACTGTAAATAAATGTATCACTCAATATGATAAGAAAAACTCAAAAGTACAAAGTATGGCTATAGTTTAATAAATGTTTTTTGGAAAAATAGTAATGTAATTTTATAAACATCAAATGTTCAGCTTAGATACAAAATAGGGCTTAAATCCACCCATTATAATTCCGACTAAAATGAGTAATGAGTCTGTTAGGCACCTAAACTAAGCTATTGAATATAGAAAGAAGAAAAGAAGAACATAGAGAAAGAGTATTATTGAGCTTAGGAGAAGAATCTCCCCAAGGGTTTCCACCCTACAACCGAGCTACACTCCAGGTTCACTCCCAATGAGCCAAATGCTCAACATCACAATTTCACACAAAATGACTAACTGACTAACATAGTTACAAAAATCTGTTTATATACAAATCCAAGTGTTATTCCTATTGGGCTGGGACCTAACAATACTGTCCTCCCTTGAAACAACCTTGTCCTGAAGGTTGGAAGCTCTTTTGATTGCCTTCTTCAGCTAGGTGTCAAATGGCTTGAGGATAAATAGGAGCAGTTTCCTATTTTCAGGTTGCAATTGTGTTGACGGATTTGGGCTTGGCCCATTAGTTCCAGAAAAAGACCTCAGTTTGCGCATTTCCAGTGGTCCACCTCCTTCATGACCCCAAATACTAAAACAAAGTTGGGCAGGCCTGGCCTGGCCCACTAGGTAAAAAAACTGACCTATCTTCCCTAGCCCTTGTGACATCCCTCTCTGGAAATGTGATACTCTGCCCCCTTTCAACCACAAATACCCCACTGACCTCCATACAAAGATTCCGATCTGGTGGTTCTGGCAGTGGCCGCCGCGGCAGTCTGGTCGGACTTCTCCCAAACGTCTCTTTCTCTTCCTCAATAACAATTGCAAGAAGCCGTTCTTTGGTGCAGACCCATGGCAGCTAGGCTGGGAACGAACCACTGGCTGCCGCTTGTGAGGTCACCACCGCATGTGGCCTCAACTCTGGTGGTTCCGGTGGCAGCGGCAGCTTAATCGGACTTCTCAAACCCCAACATTTTCTGTCCATTGAGGGGTACTTCTGCCCCTGTTCAGCGACCATGTAGTGATCCAGCGCTTCCGACTGCGGTAGCGGTCTGGTCAGACTTCTCCAAGCCCAAAGTTTTCTGGCAACCGAGGGGTACTACTGTCCTTGTTCGACCGCCGTATCCCAAATGTTCTCCACCTCTACCCTTACATCGTCTCCCATGCAAGGCCGTGACTGATGGTTTATGAAAACAACACATCGTTGCTGCCACACCACTTCCATTTGCCATCTCGATTTCCTACCCCATATTCTCGACCCCCTCACCTCTGCCACTAGGTCATCATCGATACCAGGATTCGTATTGGGTTCAGCAGTCGTTTCTTGTTCTTTTTTGCACCTTTTTTGATGGCCAATTGGATTCTTCTTGTGTTTCTTGTTCTTCCACAACCTTCTCCAATAGCTTTGTCTGTTGAACCTTGAATAACTTCTCTGTACCAGGAACCCAACCCAATGGGATACCGCAGTTGGACGACCCACCTTTCTTCAACTCAATTCCTTGCTTCTTCATCCATTGACCGAACATTTGCTTGAACAATCCCATCCTTTCGATGCTTCTCTTGGTCTCAGTGGGCAGCGCCTTCTTTCTTTTTTCCTCACCATCGAGTTTCATCAACCAATGAAGCATTTGTTTAATCTCCAAAATGTTGGAATCCCACGAACGATGAACGCTGGTCAGAATTCTCCGAATTTCTTTTCGGACAAGAGATCCGCAGGTCAGACCAATCTGTTAGGCACCTAGAGTTCTAAACTAAGCTATTGAATATAGAAAGACGAAAAGAAGAACAGAGAGAAAGAACGGGAAAGTGTATTATTGAGCTTAGGACAAGAATCTCCCAAGGGTTTCCGCCTACAACCGAGCTATGCTCCGGGTTCACTCCCATCGAGCCAAATGCTCATGGTCACAATTTCACACAAAATGACTAACTGACTAACACAGTTGCAACAATCTGCTTATAAATCTAAGTGTCGATCCTATTGGGCTGGGCCCTAACAAAGTCTAGACTCTAGAAGAAGCTATTTAGATGCATTTAGAAAACAGACAGTAACGGGACAAAGCAAAAAACTTATCAAATACACTTAAAGCAATGATTTTGAAAAGCAAAGCAAAGATGATTCATTTAATCAGATAAAGTGTCCATCTATCAATTTATCATTTCATACACATATTCATCCAACAAGGACAAAAAAGTTCTATTGTGGCAGAAGAAAAAAGGCATTCTAATAGCAAGTGGAGCAGATTTGACATGGAGGAAAAGCCTTAACTTATAGATAGCATGAAGTATGTATAGATTTCAAAAAGATAATGCAATTTAGAAATTTTAAAAATGGAACTTTAAAATGATATTACCATAATGCGAAGACCTTCGCCCTCCATAGCTGCCCGGTCCTCTGTAAAATTCAAAAACCATAGTTGTATATTTAAAGGGAAAAAGTTAAGTTATGAGATAGTTTTATAATATGTGAAATTATGGGGGCAGAGATAGCACAGAATGGGGAAGAAATACCTGACTCTAGTCCTGTGGCGCATCTCCTCTGGTCTTTTTCTTGTCTCTGCAGCCACAACTACAGATATTTCCCTTCCAGCAAAAATCTGTCTGTTCATATGGTATTGTGCCTCTGAAGCATCATAAGGATCCACAAACTGCACAAATGCAAAGCCTCGGGGTTCTCTGTATGTGGAAAAAAGTGGAGCTTCATTCTAACACTGCTAGAAAAACATTGGCAGACACAGATTGTAGAATATGCTGACTAGGCAGAATTTGCATACCCAACAGTAACCACCTCAAACCACATTACTAAGTATAGCTTTCTTTAGACAACTTATTATAGCTCTCTGAGACATGAACACAGCAGTGGATGCTGAAAAGTTACTAAACCCGCTAAAAATCCAAAGCTTAGTACCTGTCCTTTTTCTTTATATTCAAGTAGTAAAGGAAGTGACTTGAAAATTCTTCAACATTCATTCTTGTATTTATAAGAAGCACTTGAATTCAAAGCTCCAACAAACTAAGTCTTCCATTGAACAAGAATCAACCTTCCATTCCATGAAACCTGTATGGATTGTGTAATTATATAGTTTCTCTTGGTATTCAGATTGACACACTTGGGAATGGGACCAATATGTTAAAGAGTGAGTAGATATCCTCTTCATATGTGGGGCTTGTGCTTGGTTTAACTTCAATATTCAAACCAACATACCCCCTGACAAACCAGTCCAAAATGAATTCAAAATCGCAAAATCAATACCAAAAACCTTTTTAAAATAAATTGAAATCAAGGCAGAACAGAACACCCCCCCCCCCACCTATTTCTTTGACACACTGAAATAATTAACTAGTCAAAACTCAATTACTCTCAACAACAACAAAAGCCTTTTCCCACTAGGGCAGGTTAAATGCATAAAATGACACCAATTGCATGAATCAAACGACACCAATCTGAAAATAGAAACATAAAATGCAAAATTCTTGATTAAAATTCAGAGATAATATAATGAGATGGATAGAAAGATGACATCACCCTGAGTAATAGTCCTTTGGGATGTAGACATCACGAACGGGTCCGAAACGCTCGAAAGGGATTCGAAGTTCCTCAGATCGACAATCGAGTGGAATGTTCCGAACCAAAAGGCTTCCATTGTTGCTTTCCCTGCGCCTTCCTCCACCGTATCCCCTCCTACTAGAAGGAGGTGGTGGTGGCGGTGGCGATCTCCCTCTGCCACCGTATCCTCTTCTCGGGGGACTGTAGTATCCTGGACTGTTCCTACGCATCTTCGTTTTGTGCCCTAACAGTCAAACAATCAATCAATCAAAGTGCCGCAACCTTATATAAATCATCATAGGAAGAGAGTGAAGAATGGTTGTTACCTTTACCACAATGGAATTGGTTCGTACGAAACTGCTGCCGTTGTTGTTGGTTCGATTCTTTTCTTTCAAATGCTACACTCCCACTTCAGCACCAACCTGCTTTAAACCCTAGAGTCGATACTAGAGACATATGAGACCACTGTTACGATATATAGCACCCTTTTGATGACTAGATATTTAATTAATTAATTAATTTTATTACCCAAGTCCATGCGGCTTGAAAATTTATAGGCTGACTCGACATATAATAATAATATAATCAACTTTAAAAAAACATGAATAAAATAAAAAAAAAAAAGTGGTTAATTAATATCTTCCTTATGATTTCTAGGTTAATGAATATCTTCCTTATGATATATTTTAATATTTCCTTATTATTATTAAGAAGAATAAATTTATTAGATTTTGAAGAATCAACACTCAATATAGAGCGGATACAAGATGGTGGTTCCTCTAACCCAGCACACGAGACATTGATTATGGCTAAATTGGCTGAGGAATCCGTTATATAATGGTTGGGTAGACTTACAATCGAAAGTCAAAAACAAAAATATTAAGCATAGCAATACATATCGTGGAGGATTGAATCCAACAAAGAAATTAGAAGGATGCAACAAATGTTGCATTCTATGAAATAAGTTACTTAGAACGTGTTTGGTTTCCTGTCTAAAACATCAAATGTGTTAAACGAAAGAGAACAGGTTTTAATATATTTGATTTCACATTTTTTTCGTTACCTTAAACAAAATTTTGATCTGAATTGGGTTAGGGCCAAAGCAGCATGAAGTTGCTTCCATGTTCTACGTTTGGTCAGCAGGAGAATTAAATGAGAAGTTTTAAATCTCAACAAGCCTCAGAGACAAGATTACCCCCATATTTATTACATACCAACATGCAACCCTTCGACCTGCACCTGTGTGGTCCTCAACAACTTGCATATGGTATTCATCTGGCTTGGAGTTCTCATAATTGTGAGCGTCTCTTGTTGTCAATGACGAATCTAAGATCTGAAGTCGGGGGATCAATCTATTTCTAAAAAAAATAATCTATTTTCAAAAAAATCAATAAAAAATACTATCAAACATATGAAGATAAAAACATAAATTTTTAATATATATAATCAAATAAATTACATATCTCGTAATTATTCTTTACGTGATTTCATGTTTTGAAATCGTTGAATGATCATCTCATTGCTAACGTTATTAAACACATCTCTCTCAATATAAGTCATCAGACAATCATTCATCCATGCATCTCTCATTTGATTACGCAACCTATTTTTCACAATTTTTCTTTGGGAAAAATTATTTTGAGTAGATTGACACAGTCCTCTTTGTAAATATGCTCTTTATAACTATGCTTTTCGTATCTTATCTTTTTGTAAATATGCAAAGGAAAAATACAGTAAACACAATCATATAACAATAGAGTAAACAATTTGATTCAAAACCTCAATTTCAGTGTGTGTGAGAGGGTCAAAGAGTCAAAAGATATAGTGTGTGAGAGAGAGGGTCAAGGGGTCAAAAGGTTCAGACATGGGTGCAATTTTTAATAACTATGGGTATATCTTTTTTACCTAAGGTATTAATAGATGATTTTAAAAATTCAGGGGGTTCAAGTGCACCCCCTGAATTCCATGTAGATCCGCCCCTGCTTGTTGTCCCTCCAAGTTTCGAGTGTGGTACGAAGCTCCATTTACTTTTATTTGTTGATCTTACTTCCATTCATGTTCAATTTATTTTGTATTAGTGATGTGCAGAGTCTATTGATGTGTATTCATGTTTTGTTTATTTTGTATTACTAATGTGCATAGTCATGTATTCATGTTTTGTTTGTTTTTGGTTATATATGTTGTTTGCTATATACTTTTTTTTACTACTATATATGTGTATTCATGTTTAAAGGGTCTGATTATTCCAACTTGGTGTAGAGATGGTTACCCTCTTCCGACATATTACCTAATGGTATAAAATGATGTGTACCATTTATAATCACTTGTCAGGCTTATATCAATTGTTAGTCCCAAAATCAAACAACAATAAAGGGATGATATATCATTCGGAACATACTTTTCTATTTGACCCTCTCGCGCTATACTAGCACGAAAAGAAAAGAAATGCTCAGTCCAAGTTACCACTCTCCCCCATAGGTCAGTGACAATATATAGAATTTTTACACCGATAATGTATATCAATTAAATCTTTTATATTTAGTATCGCTTGGCATGTTTCTCTATTCCTTATGTTATTTTTATGTTACTGTTACATGCATTTGTTAATGCCATGATAGACCTGGTTGAGAAATACTTCACCCTGTACCCACCTTACTTACAGATTGATTTTAAGCATTGAAGTGCCTCTAACAAGTACCCCACCACCGTCTCTTTCTGAGAACTTGACCTACAGTGTAACCAAGGCAGCTGAAGACCACCCCAAATGAACGAATACTGTCACAAATGGTATAAATTAAGAATGATATGTATGATTAATTGACTATATTGTTAATGTCTTATGCTTTCAAAGAATTGATACGGTATAAATACTCTCATACTACATAGGAATTTCTCCACGTAAGTGACCAAAAATAAATAACGATGGGAGGATCGCTCCTTATGTTTTAATCTACATATATTTTGCTGCCAATGATCCATTGGATGGTTCTCATATTCTGAAAGTGAAAGAGAGCAGTAAAAACAGAAGGGGTAATGTCAAAAAAAGAAAGAAATAAATAGAAGGGAGCAAAAAAATTTGCTTCGTCATGGCAATGGTAGTGAACAGACAACTTATAGGGGGCACAAAGCACAGAAGCAAGGTTCTCCAGAATCCCCCACAGTAGAAATACAAGATAAAGCAATAGTTAAATTGAAAATGGGTTTTAACGACAATCAAAAAGATTTTGACAAACGGGAAAATCTCTCCCACATTCACACGATGACCTCCTAATCACTAACTATACGCCTAACCCTGTAAGTTGTTTCTTATGTAGTTCCTCTTAGTAAGTTGTTTCTTATGTAGTTCCTCTTAGTATAGTCCATGTAGATGCAAAAGGATCCCACGACTTATATTTCAGGTCTGCATGTTCCAACAATGCCAACAACACTGCCAACAGTCAAATAGACGTCTCCACATTTCTTAGATGTGTCAGCATCATGTGCTCATATAAAGAAGGTTGACCTTGCAACTGACCCAGCACCAGTAAACACCTCTATCACTTCATAATTAGAAATGGAGATGATGCTAATCTTCTGTTTATATCTTGTTCATCAAACCGTTCACCAACTGCTTAATGGGAAATTGTTATTGTATGGCATATAATAAGGCAGAATGTTGACAGCATAAACAGCCAAGAAACATTGTGCAATCAACAGGTTACTGCAAGATCCACATTTGGCAGCTGGGATTCTAGATTGTCAGGATCAGGGACCAAAGGAGTTTTCTGAAAATTGTTCCGTAGCTGACCACATGCTGCATTTGCGTCCAGTCCTCTGGTTTGACGTACACTAACGGTTATTTTAGAGGACTCCAAAGCATCAGCAAATGCTTGCACCTACCAAATGAGGAACTTTGAATTAAACATTCCAAAATAATTGAAGAAGTAAATCATGTTTAAAATGGAAAAAAAAAAACAACACGGTCATACTGCTTTCCTGTAAGGACGCTGATACTCAGAACCTTCTATTGGATTAAAAGGTATCAGGTTGACATGATAACCATGGCCCCATTCATGGAGTAGTTTAGCAAGTTCTATTGCATGGTCTACTGAGTCATTGATTCCAGCTGCTCGAACACAATGCCAAGAAAGTGTCACTTACATTATATGAGTCATTAACCTTTTTGCAAGAGGAGGAACAAGTATATGTTGAAGTGGAACTTTCTGTACCTAAAAGTGCATATTCAAAGGAAACCCGCCTACTTGTTTCACGGAAGTATTCCCTGCAGTCTCTCATAAGTGCATTCAATGGATAGGCTTTTGCACTTGGAACAATTGTCTCCCTAAGTTTCTGGTTAGGAGCATGTAGGCTGATGCAAGATACAAAAGAAAAATCATATATTAGGAAGAAAATTATACAGATATATCCATTTGAAAGAATCCACTAAAAAACTCACTGAAGTTAAGTAAAAGCCACAATACAATGCTATATTTTGCAGCCACAAATCCAAAGTAGCTCTTTCAGAATTGCAATATTTTTTGGGGGGGCAGGGGGGAGGCAGGGAGTGGTTAAGCAAGAGATTATCAGAGCATTCTACCCAAAAAGTGGGACAAGATAAATGATAAAAAGAGAGCAATGCCAATTTTTTAAGGTTTACATCATCAACTGGGTCATTAGAAAGTACACCCGCAACATTCCCAGCAGTGCCTGGGACTGAGCTGCTGCTTTAAAATTTAGGCTCAGGAGAAAATCATAAGTTAATGGAACAAATATTTCGACAGGAAATTTTTCACTAAAACTTCCCTAACTTCTGACTTGATGTTATGAAGTTGCATATCGTAACATCTAATTATACAAAAATTCAAGATAACGGTCCGGATATTTCTCCACAGGGGAATGAGGATATTTAAATTTGCAATGTCACTATGAACCTGACGCATCACCTATCAAGCAAAAGAAGTGAACTTCACCATACAACAGTAACTCTCAAACAGATATCAAGGGTGCCAGTTACCGTGCAGCCCCGAGGTCCAAATACTTATCAAATGCCATCAGACATCTTGCTTTAGCATTAAGGGTCAAATTAATGACATAAACTCTTAAATCAAAATTTCGTTGGTATCAAGGGTAGTTACCTCACAGCTAATGTGGATTGAAGTTTGTGAGAAGCCAACTTCTTTATTGTATTTGGAACCCCCACAGTGGAGATGGTCATCATTCTTTGTCCAATTTGCACATCCTATGAGAAATACATCCAATATAAGCACACTTGCATGCAAAACTTATCATCTACTCTCTATAACAATAAATTGAAATATTAAAAATGAAATAAGATCAAACAAATTATGCTGAGAAAATTATTTATTGAAGTTTTGAAGGAGAGTGTATATGTATGCATATAGTTTTATTGCATGTATGAGACTAGAGAAAATTTTGACCTCTCAATCTCATGGAATACAAGTATGCATTTGATAAGGATATAATGTCACATATCATAGTCATTGATTCACCTTATTTAAGCAACGGTGTGCTTCAAGTACTGCCTTCAGGTTTAACATTGGTTCACCCATTCCCATAAACACTACATTTGTCACCCTGCGGTTGAAGACCTCCTCAATTGCCAAGACCTGCGCACATAAGATAATTTATAAACTCCCTGCCTTGTGGTGAATGAAGTCAAGCTTGCTTCAGAACATTTACAATCCCACAATCATTAACAATGACAATGAGCGCTTATCTACAATTTATTCTTTTTTTCCCTTTTTTTTATTTTCTTTCTTCTCTCCTTTTTTTTTTGTTTCTTTTAAAATGGATAAATTAACCTCAATTGCCCTAGCCAATCGATCTTGCATACCATGCAAACAATAATATCAAACTGCTCTATGGATGAACTTGGATGAGGTATGACACAAACCTGCTCAACAATTTCATGTCTCCGGAGATTCCTTGAAAACCCCCCTTTTCCAGTGGCACAGAAAGAACAACGTAATGGACAACCAACCTAAACATCCAAACACCAAATATCAATAACAGAACATCAGTTACTATACAAATATTCCAGCAAAGAAGGAGAACAATAACTCATTAATTGATTATTCAAGAGTTAGTGATGCACCTGTGATGAGATGCACGCTGTGAGGCGAACTGACCCGCTATCATCGTCAACAGGAATACCAACAGTTTCAATCAATCTATTGTCTTCCAACTTTAACAACAACTGCAAAATCAAATGCCAACCAAAAAAATTGTAAGAAATCAAGGAAACATCAACGGTCACATCCCTTAAAGAGCAGGTTAATATCCTACCTTTTGCTAATGGTAAGTGTAAAAAAATTTAATTTTCAGGCACAATGAATTGGAAGATGGTCCATGCAATCAACATTGTGTTAGTGTGTATACATCTCAAAACATACCGTGGTCACTAAAACAACAATAAAACATAGTGTCTGGTTTGTTTTCTGTTTTCATTTTAGTTTTAGTTTGTTATCACTAAAATTTCACCATTTCCTTCATAGAGCTTTGAAAACATGAAACATGATGAAAATAAGTGGCATTTTGTTAATTATTAGTGAAAACATATCAACCAAAAATGAAACCAGAAAGCAGAAAACAAACCAAATACCACCTAAAAGCTAACTTGTATAGCAATAAATTAAAGACAACAACAATAGGGCATTTGAATTGTGATTATATGGTTCACCTTAATAGTGCCATCAGCTGCAGTGACAGTGCGAAAAATAGGAGATCGCCCCACCTTCCATCCAGATTCCTCGAGACCATTCCTAAATGCCTGAGGCACTGCAAAGCAATGCAAACCACAAGAATGTAATCAATGTCAATTCTCAACAAACATAACAGAGAAGAATGGAAATGGGAAAAAAGTGAAAATACTCACACTGAATAAAATCCTGAATTTCTCTGACCTTCCTCTTGTATATAAGATGATAAATTTGCTTCCCCCTAAAGCTTTGCTAACAAAAATTCCACCCCAAAAAAAGGCAATTCTTTATTTATTTATTTTGCAATTGTAATGTAAGAATGAAGCAAATTGAAAAAAGAAAATATATTTTTTTACCTGACCCAAGTTGAGGGCAAGCTGTTGAAGCTCGTTCTCGGACAAGCCAAGGAGAACCTGCTGTTGCGGAGAGTGGGGAGTGGAAGAAGGTGCCAAGGTCATGGTCATGGTGGAAGAAGGGCGAACGCGAGTGCGAGGTGAAGGGCGCACCGCACGTGCGAGGGGCGTGGAGCAGTGATGAAGTAACGCCATTGAAATGGTGAGCATTATCGCTCTTAGCTTCAGTCTGAGGAAAAGGAGAAGATAATGAAAAGGATGAAGAACGAACCAAACCCCTATCGCTTAAACCTCTCGCTCTATTTTTCTTAGAGCAAAGGACCGATGAAAGGAAAAAACAAGAACTATGTTTTCACAAATGAAAAAAATCAATTTGATATTCAATATTATAAAAGCGAGTCAAAATAGTTTTTGATAAAGACTAAAATATCCACAAAAATAATTAATTTGACTCATATTTTATATTCTTAAGGATTAAATTGGTATTTTCAATTCTCAGGAATTAAAATATCATCGTGATTTTTTGTCAATGATCAATTTGGATCTTTACTCTCTTTTTAATAATTGGTATATATCATCTCATGTAAAGATGGTAGAATGTTAACCAATGTCTTCGGGTTAAGGAATTAACAGAATAAAATTTTTATTGAAAATGATGTATTTAAGATTTTGATATCTTAGACACTTAAATGAGTAAATAGCCAATTTGGTCCTTGAAAGTATAAGGCGATATCAACTTAGTCCCTGAATTTAACGAAATAGCAAAAACGTCCCCGAAGTTGTAAAACGTTAATCAACTTGGTCCCTCCGTCAACCTCATTTAGCTGACGTCGTTAACAGTGCTGATGTGGCACGTTAAGTGCCTTGTTGGCACCGTTGTCACTGGTTAGATGGTGTCCACGTGGTCAGGGACCAATTTGAAACTCTGAACTAGGGACTAAATTGATACTCGTAACTCTGAACCAGGGACTCAATTGATACTCGCAACAGTCTTCTTTTTCTTCTTTATATTTCCCCTTTCTCTCTCTGCTCTCTCTTTGCTTGCTTTGCCTCGCGCTCTCTCTCTAACCACTTAAAATAGAGACCAAATTAAAAAAATTAGTAAAAGAGGGACCAAAACGAAAACTAAAATAAAAATAGGGGATCAAAAGCAGCATTTAACCTTAGGAAAATGATGAAATTGTATTCACTACCGTTAAAAAATATTGCATTCATTGATATGTACGGTTGGATGGTATTGTTTCATTTTTTTAATGCACCCTCAGTTGCATAGTGGTACATCTCATTGAATGCAGTATGCAGTATTTTTTACATACTTTATAATTATGGATTAAAAGACTTACTTTAAAATAACAATGGCAGATAATCAATGGTTACAAAATAGGTATAAAAAGGGTGTTAGGAAAAAGTGAGGTACTCGATACAATATTGATTCAAATTTTCTCACAACCTTTTAGATGATAATTGCGCTGGAAATGGAAGAAATAAAGATTTTGTTAATATTACTGAATCAAAATCTGTACAGCAACCAGAATTTCTCAATACATGCTTAGGTTCATCACGATACACAATTTGCCAACTCAAGAGCAGAAGCAGATAGTCACTGCTGTTGTTTAAAGATTCATTTTCACTTCTTCTATGCTGTTCCATGTTAACTTCTTCTACGTTGTTTAGGGCCAGTGCTGCTGCTTGAGCCATGATCATTCATTCTGAGGGTTTGAACTCTAGAACTTCTCACTCCACCTGTGTCATCAGAATCCTGAAGTTGCTCCAATGCTGCCACCACCTCTTCCATCTTTGGTCTAAATCTTGGTTCAACAGACAGGCATTGAATTACAAGGTTAGCCACTTTCATTGCTTCGCGCAACGTGTATTGGCCTTCGATACGAGCATCCATAACTTGAAAGATCCTACGTTTACTGTTGAGGTAAGGTTTGGCCCATTCAATGAGATTGTGCTCCCCAGATGGCCTGTTGTTATCCAGTGCACGTTTGCCTGACATTATTTCTAGGAGAACAACCCCAAAGCTGTATACATCACTCCTTTTGGTCAAGTGACCTTCACAAAAAGGCAATGGAAAACAATATCAGGGGTGAAACTGGGGATCATCTCTGATTCTTCGTCATTGGAAAATGCTGTAGTAAAATGCAACTAATGCTGACTTTGAGACCATGCTGAAGTGAGGACTAGCAGTACAACACAGAACTTCGAAAGTTATATATTCACATACCTACAAGTTTTTTTTTTTTTGTTAATGAAAGTGCAGAATGAATGGATGGAGACCTGTGAATTTCTATTAGCATAATGATATGTCAAGTTCACCGTGCTAAGTGTTTAAAAAAGTTAGGGTGCGTTTGGTTTGTTTTCTGTTTTCATTAATAAGTACAAAAATATAACCTTATTTTCATTCAGTTTTCTTGTTTCCAAATGCTCCCTTAACTTCTGGGTTTGAGTTGCATTGTAGAGAGCATGTGAAAAGATAAATCCGGTTACTGTTTTCATTGGATGATGATAGGTTTCTTTTTGCTTTTTTCCTAGTGAGGCAAGTAGCCGTGTATATTAACCAAAAGCCCAAAATCTGTCAGGCTTTTATATATCCAGTTAATAATGAAAACTGCAATTTCGAATTCTGGGAGTTGGATGTCTCTGGCAAGAATAAAATGAGATATTGATCAAATTCTGGATACAACTTTTTCCTACTAGTTTCAAAACTGCAACTTTCCAGCGCAAAATATTTTCGCTACAAATTAAGGAAAAAGAGATACGGCATGACCAATTAAATTGATCATAAGCTAAGAGTTACTATGCAAACTTAGATTACCTGTGGCCATATATTCAGGAGCAGCATAGCCATATGTGCCCATTACCCGTGTAGAGACATGGCTCTTATCACCAGCTGGTCCATCCTTTGCCAAACCAAAATCAGAAAGTTTTGCATTATAGTCCTGTCATCAACAAAAAGGAATGTTAGAAAAAGCCTGCATAACTAATAACAGCAATACTATATAGTACGAATAATTTTTGTATGCAATCATTATGAAGAGATGTGATATCAGTTGTTTTTAGAAGAAATCATGAATGGCTAAAAGGTAAGAGAGAAAAATATTAAAACTATCCAATAAAATTCTTCATAAATAGTTTCACGAATTAGTGCAAAAGAGCATTTCCCAACTAATCAATTGCAAGATCAATGAGATTCACCTACCGAATCAAGCAAGATATTAGAAGTTTTGAAGTCTCGATATATCACTTTTGCTTCATCACTGTGAAGAAATGCAAGACCCTTAGCAGCATCAAGAGCAACCTTCATACGGATTTTCCAAGAAAGCGGTTGAACGTAAGAAGCCCCTATTCCAAATACAATAGTTAGTTGAGAGTTGGAGGCGTGATAACTTATAAGGTGCTAAATAATGTCAAGCAATAGATAAACTAGGGGGAAAAGCAATAACTTACTCCTAAATAAATGATTATCCAAACTGCACTTGGCCAAGAACTCATACACCAAAAGCCTGTGTTCATCCTCTAAACAGTAACCAATCAGTTTCACAAGATTAGGATGGCGCAGCTGCCCCAGGTAATTGATTTCTGTCTATAGTATGAGGCTAATTAGTTACATCAGAAGAAAAAATCATCTCAAATATAATCTATTTGCTACAGATATTACAAAAGGAGAAATTCCCAAAAATATTCCATTAAACAAATACATCTTCCTAAGCTTCAAAATGGAACTGCCTCTTAAGAATAATGCTTTCTACATATCACTTTTGGGAGCATATCTCTTATGTCAAGGTATATGGCAAAATCAAAGTATAGGTGTGCAGAAAGTTATATAAGCCTGAAAACTATACAGATGTGAGGTGATGTAAGTGTGTAAATACGTGTACCTAGCATTGTTGGCATCTAAAATTCTCAATTGTTTGAGCAAAAGTTGCAAACTGTAAATAAGCCCTGCTAAATGACACTCACCAACCATTCACTGTGTCCCTGTAAACCTTCTTGGTTAAGCCTCTTCACAGCAATGACCATTCCAGTCCCTGGTCTAACAGGTGCAAGTGTCTGCTCATCAATCCATCCCTTAAATACACAACCAAACCCACCTTCACCGACCACACTATCTGGACGAAAGTTCCTTGTAGCAGTTTTTAGCTCATTAAGGGTGAAGCTCTTCATATGGGGGGACTTCAAGATCTCACCCTCGGTCCGAGGAGTTAGAGGCACGGAAGGAGTGGAGACCTTGCTGCTCAAACCACTCAAACCATCATCTTCTCTGCTACCATCCTTTGATCTCAAATCTGTACATGTCAAAACAAAAATGGATCCACTTTTCAGGCCATATATAAGCACTCTAATAACAAACTCTGCTTGTGCTCTTGAATAGAAAGACCTAGGTCAAGATGCAGAGGGACGACAACCATTTTTCTACCAAAGTATACACTAAATTGTTTGGTTCATAGTTATCAGAAACGCAATAAATGAAGATGCAAGTACAGGTAACTCTTGGTTGTTAAAAGAGCATGAAAAGGCTCAAACACTTCAGAAATTACATAAGTAAGCTTAGTGGTTGAAGGTTTTAAATTCTGGTTCTCATCCCAGATTTCTTCTTAACAATTGAGAAAGAAAGCATGATTGAATTGAACACAGTGGGAAAATCCTCATAGGAAGAGTGGATCTTGCAAATTTCCAAAGTAAAAAAAATTTACATCTTCAATTTCTTAAGACAAATTTCCACAATCCTTTGCTACAAACCAATGCTATGGTTCATTTATTATTATAATCTGGATTCTTCATGAAATACTACATTACATAACTGATGAGCAAAACTACCAACGAGCACATAATATTCAATTAAAGCGAGTCTCCTTGTGTTGTGAATGATACTTCAAAAAAAAACAGAAAATAAAATGTTGCCATAAAAATTTAAAGAAATCGACAAGGTTCAGAAAGCACCAAGCAAGCTAATCAAGAGTGAAAGTGTAAACAGAAGGGGAGAAAAGAAGAGTGAAGAGAACACAGAAATGTTACCATAGCGTGGAGGGCTCTCAGCTTTAATCCTAGCACTAAAGCAGCAACCCATGAAGAGAGAGAGAGAGGTGAAGAACACAGAAGCAAAGCAGCTAGAGAGAACCCAAGTGGGGGAACAAGTTGAAGTTTCTCAAAAGTGATGAGTGATGAAGAAGTAGGGAAAGCATAGAAGAAGGCCCCGTGAAAAGGTGAAACATATATGCAACCAACAGGTGTGAAAGCAACGCTTTTTTCCACATGAAAATTAGCTGTCACCCGCGGATTTGCACACCTCAATTCAATGCAATAGACTTCCAGTTCCAATAGTACTTGTTTGTGTTCGCGTGTGAATGGTGTTCTGTTCTTGGAAACTTCATGGTTTTGACGTTTGACCATGATGGAAAGGACAAAACCACACCCGGGTTGACCTGACACCATACCTTGGTTAGATTATGACCAAGTGGATCAAAGATATCATTTATCCCTTTGGTTTCAATCAATTTTTTAAATCATTTTTAATTTTTTATATAAAGTTGAGTGAGAAAAGGTTTTCACCTTTTTTTTTTTTTTCTTTCTGGAATTGTTTATACAAGATCTTACATAACATGAAAAAGAAAGAGAAAGAGAAAGAAATGAAAAGTATTACGAAAGTTTGAATCCACACATTTACTATTTATGTTTTGTAATCTAACGAACTGATGTTGGTTCATGGAGACAAGTTTTCATGTTTTAAGATTATAAAAAACCACTAATACTAACCAAAATGTATAGTAAGATTGCAAATTAACTAACTACTTAAAGATTCCTGAAATCGTATCCAAATCATACAGTTAAAATGAGTCAATCAGATGAGCCGACTTTTAATTATTTTGAGATGCATGGTTTCAAGCTTAACCTTCTATTGATTGCATCATCACGAAAACGACAACTTTGCATGACCCCGACCATTCTAAACCACTAGATTAATTTAGGACCATTAGGTATCTTCTCAAATTGAGGGGGAGAGTATTATTTTTGTTCAAATTTGATGCGCTTTCGATGCTGACTAGATTAAGCAATAATTTATGTTTCTGAGGAAAAGGGAGTGAATGGTTCATTCTTTCTGATTTATTTGTAGTTTTATATTTGTGATTTTAAAAAAAATGAAGGAATAAAATGATAAATGATTATATAATCTTTTAATTATCATTTATTTATTTTTATAAACATTTTTATAGTTTCATTAATTTAAAAATGAAAAATAAGACTTCCTTTTTTTTTTCCCCTCCAAAATATGACTCACTAACAAACTAGGTATCTTCTCATATCGAGGGAGGGACTCGGATCCTCTGCATTCACAAATTTCACGCATTCACTATAATCTACGTTGAGGATCTCATACATCATTTTTACATTAATATAATTATCCTACACAAAATTTAATCAATGGTTCAGATCTCCCTACAATCAAAAAATGACTGCAGAGGATCTATTTCCATCAAGGGAGAGAATACTTTGTCAAAATTTGATGCGTTTTGGATGCTCACTAAATAAGTGATAATAATAACACATGGTTGTTGGTGTGTGTAGATATAAAGTTTCTTGATCATATTTTATTTATACACATATGTTTGTAAGGAGTATTCTCAATTGTTCATCGTGATTAATCTCTTTTAGGGATCTGAAGACATTCAAGGTGGGATGTCCCATCTCAACCAGATTTTTTTCATACACGAAAGTAAGAAATCGAATCTCTAATCATTTTTTTAAGAAATCCAAATTCATCACCACTGGAACCAACCTTGATTGGTGTTAGTTGATCATATAAATTTATAATTACCGAACAGTTAAATAAACGATCTACCGCCTTTGATAATAACATCAATTTAAAGTCGCAAAAATTGAACACAATTTACTGCATCAGCAAATGATTGTGTTAACATCTACTGTTGTGGAATGGCAACGTTATTAAGTGGACTATGCGGAAAATAAATATTAATCAAGAGACTTAAAAGACTCCTTATTTATTATGAAATAATAGAGAGATTTTGTTGGACAACAATCACAACATTGTAGTTAACTAAAATAGATGCATGTGGTTATTATGAAAAATAATAAAGAAATGCATGTGGGATGGTTTTCCTTATGGGTTTGACATTTCTAGCCCAAGCATCATCTTACCTATTTATATTATCTTGACAAAGTTAGTTGAGCACTTAATTTAGAGAACGACTTGGAAAGAGAGAAGCAACATTAAACCATTTTTTTGTATGAAATGAAATGAAGCGATCTTGTCTGATGCCAGTCATGATAAATGCCTTACCAAAAACATATATTATTCCATTGCCAACACTAGAATCTCAAGTCTGAAAGTCAAATTTTCCATGGCTATCACTTCACTACCGAGAATTTTTTGGGTGATGTAAATCAACTTTTAACTAATGTACATATATTTGCATGTATAAAAGTATTTTATTTAAATATTTTTACTATATTAATTAATCATACATTATCACAAGTGTGACTTTTAAAATAACTATTATAAATGATTTGATAATGTATAGTTGACTGATAAATGATAATGACTTATGTTTAAGAGCGAGGACTCTAAATTAATAAATAATTATTGATTAATAGTTAAATTTTTGGAAACTATTATTAAACAATTATTACATAATCCTAAAATTAGCATTGGTAATTATAAATATTTGTTCGAAAAAGGAAAAATAAATGAAAATATAAGTAGGCATATTCGGTAATTGTAACAATTAATTGATGTAATTATAGTAATTACAAATATTTGTCCGGAAGATGAATAAAATTAAATCAAAAATTAGTAATCAGATTTGAAAATGTATTTAAAAAATGATATGTAATGCACTGAGAAGAAGAGAGATTGTGGAAAATGGCTCACATTCAAAGATGTCTCTAATTTTATATAGGAGTTGCTACCACACAAAGAAGTGTGGATAATTCTATTTGTTTTAATTTTAAACAAGCATAATTAATTTTGGAGGGCCTACATTTCCAAACAAATAGACCTTCAATAATTTTTTATTAATTTTAAAAAATTAATAAAAAATTAAGGTCAAAGCAAACCTCTAATCATCAAGGATTTGACTCCTCTCGAGTATACTCCTCTGATCCACTTTCCCCTTTGCAACTGATTTATGCTGAGGCACAAAGATGAGTAGACACACAAACATTCAAAACCAACGCATGCACAGGCTCAATCCACCCTATCCACACACGCGGAATTCCCTCCTTCTTAGCAAAATTGAATCAGCGCAATTTGGAAAGAGGTGTGCTAGCAACACACTTTTTAACATTATATTTTCAACACATTCTCATTCTTTCTTATTGTTTGAAATTTATGTGGGTCCCAGTTGAATTTTGTAAGATCCACATCAATTTCAACTAATAGGAGAGTACGTGTTGGAAAGAGAGTATTAAAGAATATGTTGCTAACATTTATCATATGGAAAATGCTAATTTGTGTGAAGCTGACTTCGTACTGTCCCCACGAGTGAAATATGGAATATATTGTGGTTGATGAAAATTAATTTTGTGTACTAGATCCTTCTAATTCATGCTTAAAACAATGAGAGCAATAGAATTCGCACACTGTTCGTACTGGTTGTCTTCGCACCATGTAACACTGCTGGTGCAATATCCCATTTCCCAAAATAATTAATTAATTACCAAATAGATGCAAAAATAAAAGGAGCAGCTAGCACTGTGATTTTAGCCAAGGACTATTTTCATTAAACTTAGCTTAGTCTTCGATTTAATTCAGGAGTTCGCCATTTACTTTTCTCTCACACGTGTTTGTAGGCTTATCTAGGTTCTGCATGTTCTGATCCTGATACAACATTTTTAATGACTCATGTCATCCATATTTTTTGCTAATGGATTGCTTAACATTAAAATATTATTTTGATGAATCATATATGATTTTGAGTTGCTTATGAATTGCTTGCAGACCTATCTAGGTTCTGCATGTTCTGATCCTGATACAAAATTTTCAATGACTCGTGTTCTGATCCTGATAGGCCTATCTAGGTTCTGTATGTTCTGATCCGAATACAACATTTTCAATGACTCATGACATCCATATTTTTTTGCTAAATAGAATACATATGCTTATCCTTTTTCAATTACTGTCTTATGTTTTTTATAGCCTCAATTCCTAAAAACAACTCTTACGAATGAATTGTTTAACATTAAAATATTATTTTGATAAATCATATATGATTTTGAATTGATTATGAATTGTTTGAAATTGAGAAGAGTTACTTATATAAATAATCATTCTTTATAAATTGTTTAATATCTGATCATTTATACATGTACATATAAAAAAGAGAATATGAGATGTTAAAAAAGATATGATATTTGTGAGTTAAACAACTTTTTGATAGGAACTCTTATTGAAATGAAAATTGATTATGTTACTTAAAATTAAAATGACTCACTTAAAAAAATAAAGTGAATTGCTTATATGAAAAACATTGAAGATGCTCCAAGGCCAATTAAAACTAGAAAACATATACCTAAGAACTCGACCACACCAAGTTTCTTACTCAGTTGTACAAAAAAAAAAAAAAACGGAGCTAGGAGCTCCTCAACCACGTCGTAGTTAATTCGTTAGTTTTGCAGACATGCTTAATCAGTATGAGAGCTGGAAAAGTACCACTATTACCAAGTTCTGTAAACATCAATTCCACCAAACCACCAAAATAAAAAGTTACTTAAATATTCTACTTTATGTCCAACCTTAAATTGGAGGCACAGGTAAAATAATCTTCCATTTCGATATACATGAACACTGAGAAGCTCACTTTTCTAGAGTTTGCTAACGTGGACTTACACATGATCTACCGTAAAGTGTGAGGGAAGGGGTTTGCCATAACAGTAAGTAGGCCAAAGCCCGTGTAAATTGGCATGATACTAGGAATCAAGATTTAATTCCCAAGAAACACCTTGTTATAGTCAAAGGAAGAGAATAATAGCAACTCACTCTCTTCAATACACCCTTTATTATTGGGTGAATTTTATATGAGACCCACTAAATCACATGGATCCACTCTTTCTTTAGTGAATTCCACATCAAATCCACCCAATATTAGAAAGTACGTTAAAGAGAGTGTGCCGTCCCTATTGCTTGTCAAAGGAAAGAATATAATCCACATTTCTAAACCGGTGGAGCTTCATCACCCAAAATCTCCACTACAGGAGCAAACTGCAAAAGAACAACCAGTAAGGTCCATGAACAAACACATACACACAGAGCAAAGCAAGTCAGCAAGACTCATATGTTGACCTCATCATTCTCCTCAAAATACATTCCATCCATAACACTGCTGTGCTGAAACTCCCACCCTAGATTGCTCTCCAACAGCTCCTTAAATTTCCTTGTCTGCAAGGAGAGGAAGATTGCAATTTTTTATGTTCCAGGAAATTAAAATTTAATATTTCCTCATTGATAAACAGTCCATATATTGCAGCTAGCAGCAAATGCTGCAAGCCTGCAACAAATTTTTTACCAGACTAAACGGAGCAAATGCATAGATAATGGTATGCATACTTAGGCCTGGCAAATACTCTACTACTGCATAACAAAGCTCGTTTGAGTGTGCGTTTGTGGGTCTTTAAGGTGCAAGATTAAAATTATAGGGTTAATTAAACATATCAAACTAACAAGTTTTCAGCCTAAAAGACCATAAATAATTATGCAGGAGGTAGTTATATTTTCTCAAATTCATTTATTCACAAATCTATCCCTGCTAGTGCTGAATATTGCATAACACATTTCAAGCACATTAAACCAAGATTGAAGTTGCTTTCCTCTAACCTTTTTACATCCTTCACTTTTGCTTTTTTTCAATCAATTCCTTATTGAGACTTTGTATTTGTGGCAGTTTTTTTTTTATGTGTGTGTAGGGGAGGGGAGGGGGGGAGATATCAATCATGATATCATTCATTGTATGAGGACATGGGTTAAATTTTCATACCCATGATAAAAGATCTCCATCAACAACTGACGCATCTTGCAACAATGAAAAGAAATCCTGTAATTCCAAAACAACCAAAAAGCATTAGTTGCACTTGAACTCAGCAAAACATATAAATTTACATAATGACAACAAGATTCAATTAGCATAGTCTGAAACAGACAATACTTTGGGCAGCACTTCACCCCTCCCTTGAGATGTATTTGGGAAGCAAGAATTCCCATAAAAACATCTTTATATTTTTATTGATTCTGGCAGATCCTCTAAAGGCAGAAAACCTTTGGAAACATATATCTTTGTTATTTTGACTTGCATTAATTGTGTTATTGATAGATACTGGTATTAACAGTAGAAAATGATAGGAAACCAGGGAGCCAAACTCCAATTATGTATTAGGAAACAAAAAATGTAGACACAGACACAGCAACAGAGAACGAAAGAAGAAAATCGGAGAAGCTGGCAAGGAGCTATCTCTGCCCAGAAATGGCCTCAGCCACCCTACACACTGCCCAGATGATCCAATGACCTCCACCCCACCATCTATTCCCCTCATATTCATGTTTCTTCTCAGGATTAAAGCATCTTTCACACCAATCTCTGACTGCCATGTGTCCATTCGGCTACACCAATCTTCCAAAACAATTGTTTTCACTATTTCCCATTTGTAAATAGGAAACTTAATGAAAAAAAGGTGACGTTTGTTACAATTATTAATGAAAATAGGAAATGAAAACAGAAATCAGAAAACAAACCAAACGCACCCTAAACTTATACCAAATCAAGGGGAGCCTTTTCGAATCTGGGAAGATACAAGTTAGTTGAGAAACTGAACTACCTCACAGTTACTCGTCTAGACATCTCCTTTATAGTCAGTGTAGCTAGTCAGTATCTCAATTCACCTTGTCAAGGACATTGGGATGCAGCCATTCACACACTGAAATATATCAAGGGGGCTCCTGGAAAAGGGTATTCTATGAAAATAAAGGTCACACTTGGGTTGTAGGATATTCGAATGTTGACTGGGCAGGTTCTCCAACTGATAAAAGATCCATTTCTGGGTATTGTGTATTCATCGGAGGTAACTTGATATCGTGGAAAAACAAGAAACATAATGTGGTCGCAAGATCCCATGTCGAAGCAGAGTGTAGAGCCATGGCCTCGGCCACTTGTGAACTCATTTGGTTAAAACATTTACTCCAAGAACTCCGACTTTGGGAGATTATGCAGATTACACTCATTTGTGATAATCAAGCTGCATTGCCTATCGCATCTGATCCAATGTTTCATAAGAGGACCAAACATATTGAGATAGATTGTCATTTTATTAGAGAGAAGATCTTATCTAGAGACATCACCACAAGCTTCGTCAATTCTAATGATCAACTGACAGATGTTTTCACTAAGTCTTTGAGAGGTCCTTGGATAAGTTATATGTCTAACAAGCATGGTGCATAAGACCCATATGCTCCAACTTGAGGGGAAGTGTTGGAATCCGTGGAATTATTATGTAGATTTATTGTATAGGCATATCATATCTATCATATCATATCATGTAAATAGGAAAAAGATCCTCAATATTTATTTTGTAATTATTTCATTAAGCCTATCTAAAGGAGCCTCCGTTGTGTACTTGAGAGAGACACGAATTTCATCATATGTCTCTCTTTTCTCTCGTTACTCTTAACATGCAATATAGAATCAATATGTTGACCGTTATCCATCAACAAGAACGGCTTTACATAATTGATTGGAATGGGCGCCAATGCAGTTTGATAAAATAAGAAAGCTAGGTAACAAATCAAATTTGTGCACTTGAATAGAGTTATAACATCAGTGAAATACCTTGCAAAGATGGTGCAAAAAGCTATCAGCAGAAAGCCAAGAATCATCCAACAATGCTGGTCCTGTTTCATCCACGCGATCTTTCTGTAGTCCGTATTTTAGTTGATAATAGATGACTTTTATGAACTATGAGAGTCAATAAAATATCAGATATCAGTTCAGAGAGGAAAAAAGAACAACAAACAAGAGAGCAGGTACAAGTACTTTAGACCATCATTAAACAAAAAAATTCTCAAATATACTGTGAAACTAAAAAGCTACCATAGCCCAACAAAAACAGCCAATTGACTTCAAGTACCCAATCTTTCAGTAATAACTTAAATTACAAATAGTTTAGGAAGAAAGTATTAAATTATGCCTAATTGCTAACGCATTAAACTTTTGGACAGTAATATGCTTAAGATTATTTGTAGTACTTTACTCTTGAATTATTTTGCAGATTTTTCTTTGTTCTGATAAGTGCTGTCTATACATGCACACATGGATATCATAGTTATCTGCCGAACAGTTTCCCCTTATTTCTAGGACTGCATGTAGACATTGTCAATTCAACAGAACTTTTTTTGTTTGGTACATGAACTTATTTTATTCTCCCCGGCCCCCATCTCTGACTCCCAAAAATGTAAAGGTGAAAGTCCTCATATTGCATCAGTGAAAGTCTGGCAAATAATATGCCATAAGGTTCAAGATTGTGACTCATTTTCTTAATCCATACTCAGCTGTTTTCGGTTCATAAAATACATTCAGAACTACTACAATCATGGATAAAAGAAACTGAAATAAAGACATTTATAAAGTTTACCTTTGTGAATAGTTGAGTTCGTGTGTGGAAAGGCTGCAAAAGATCACACAAAGTCATGCAAATATAACAAATATATACTTCTGAAGTAAATTAATACAACTTCAAGATGATTTGGACCTAAATAATCTCATGACTAGACATCTTATCATGATCAACATGTAACTTGTATCCATATGTAGTCATAACCTAAGCCCTCCCAAGAAAGAAGTATAAAGTGTTCTCATATATATATATATATATATATATATATATATATATATATATATATATATATATAGTAAGTTAATTAAATAATTAATTCATGCAAATCGTTATGGTAACTCGTGTAACTGTTGTGTTTAAGTATATAGATATCTCATACAGCTTTGAACAATTTTGTGATGTGCAAGCGACAATTTTAAATCTAAATAATCCATTTTCCAGCATCAGCAGTTCAATATAAACTTTGTACAGTGGAAAAGCAAACAAGTATACAAAAAAAAAAACAAAAAAAAAAACAGATTCATGCAGAAATCCATGCATTATTCGGTCTTGATATTACCGGAAAATTATACTTACAGCTTCAGTGCATCCAAACAAAAGGCTAACTAAAGACTTCCACTGGAGAAATGCTTGTAGCGATTGACCCATCTGTACCATTGCAAAATGTCATATTGTATTTCAGAAAATCAATGAATTTTTAAAGAAATCGTGTTTAGTTCCAAATACCAAAAAGGCAACAAATGCAAATTGCAGTTCTCCAAGAAGCAAGTCTTCAGAACCTCCATAATCTTTTGCCAGTAGAGCTTCTAACAATTGTGTCTGAGAAGGCCAACAAAAAAGCATGTGAAAAAATCAGCATACGACAACATGCTAAAATTTTAAAGTAAGATTACTGATTACCGCAACCATTCTCACAATTGCTTTTGCGGAACCAAATATTCAATAGTATGGTGTATACCAACCTTGTCAAGATTCAAAGAAGTAAGTTCCTGTCCACTGATCCCCTTGCATTTTACTACATGAGGAATAGAAGTATAGTAACATCCTTTCCTCTGAGGCTTGCCAGAAGAAGTTGCAGAATTATCAACCGTCAGCTGTGTGTCTAGTGCTTTCTCCATTGGCATTTTAGGAGTGTTTCGAACCATCTCATTTTCGCATTCAACAGAAATTTCCCCTCCAATTGGCTCTGCTCATAAATTAACAATTTAATGCAATATCCATGAACTATTTAACACAGAACACCTCAGTTAAGCAAATAGCATACCGAGCCGTTCAATGATGCTCTTTGTAATAAAATTAGATAATCGCTTCCATTCGTCATAATGGCTAAGATTGTAAGGCCCAAGCTGTCTGTCAAACTCCAAATTTTTAACAGCTTGGCTATATCTTTCTTCCTAAAGGAAAAGCAGAGAAAACAAAATAAATAAATACCATAAATTGAAGTGCAAGCAATTCAACATATAGACTTCAAAAAATTATCATTTGATCCAAAGTTTCTTTTGCAGCTCCAGATGAACTTTCTAATGACTGAAACACATATAAAACTAGATGGCAATTTTGAAACAACAAAAACGGGAAATTATAAAAGAAAATAACTCAAAGCAGAAAGAGGAGGATTGAAAAGGAAAGAAGCTCAAAGTAAAATCATGATGGGTTACATACACAGATGTAAGTATTCTTAACATCAAGTGGTAGGATGATATTGATAAGAATTGTAATAGATGGGGAAGGGTATTTGTGAGAAAGAACATTAGGAATAGGGGAGGGAATCACCCATTGCATGACCAAGCGCCATAGAGCGCGAGAGTTGTGACCTGGCAGCGTGTGCTAACTGCCTGGAGAGAGAAAGAGGATCTGGGGATATATTGTAGGGACCTTTGATGGGTGAGGGAAGCAAGTATTTTGGAAATTATTCCTTAGGAGGCCCTGAGCACCTCGAATTGCTCAAGATACTTTACTGTTTTTTCCTTCTGAACTAGCTGAAATCACACTGATTTCTGCACTTGTTCATTTTGACATTCAATATAACAGTACAACGGTGTTCGTTGTACTCATTTCCATTTATATATCAAATTGATCCCTATCAATTTGGTATCAAAGCTTCTTCATCCTGGTGCTGTGCATGGTCCTTACGAGAAGTAACATGGAAAATCGCATTGGAGCTTTAGAACAGAGGTTCGGTGGCATGGAGACTTCCGTGGCGGAAGTATTGCAGAGACTGACTGAGTTGACCACCAGACCCCGACGACACAGAGCCCCGAGCAGACACCGTCGCGACGGCGACGAGACTGAGGACAACGCAACGCCTCCACCACGTCGTTCGCGGTCGCGATCAATGCGGAGCGGAAGTTACACGCCAAATTATAGTGGGGGACGACGTAAGCTAGAGATACCCGTTTTCTCGGGTGACGACCCGCATGGATGGATAATTCGGGTTGAGAGGTATTTCCGCATCAATGGGGTTCGTGAACGGGAGAAATTGGATGCAGTAGTGATTGCGTTGGAGGGTCGAGCTCTCAATTGGTTCCAATGGTGGGAGGAACAGGCGCCATCTCGTATGTGGGAGGAGTTTAAGTTCGCAGTGAAGAGAAGATTCTGTCCTGGTCTGATCAACAACCCACTAGGGCCTCTGTTGAGTTTGAGGCAGGAGGGAACGGTGATGGAGTACGGGGAGAAATTTGAGCTTCACATGGCACCCTTGCACAGAGAGGAGCGTGTGATGCTTGAAAGTATTTTCCTAAATGGACTCAAGGAGGAGATACAAGCGGAGTTGAAGCTGTATGAGTATGAAGATTTAGCAGAGCTGATGGATCGTGCTTTGTTATTGGAGGAAAAGAACATAGCGCTCAGCAAAAAAAGTGGCCAGGGGAAGGACAAGATTGATTGGAAAGGATCTAGCTCCAAATTTCGCAGCACTTGGAGCAACCCTCATGACAAGAAGGAAGGAGGAAAGGGTGGAACCAACTTTGAGGAGAAGAAAGAAGTGAAAACAGCTGAAGGGTTTAGGGGGAGGAGATTGAGCCCCGCGGAACTTGAGGAGCGACACAAGAAGGGACTATGTTTCAAGTGTCGTGATAAGTGGAACCGGGACCATGTGTGTAGGTTCAAGCACATGAAACTGATGCTCTGTGAAATGGAAGAGGGGGATGAGGAGGAAGAGTTGAGTGAAGAAGAAGAGATAGAGGCTAGAGTGGGGGAAGAGGTGAAGACTTTGCAATTGTCCTTGCAAAGTAAAGAGGGACTTACTTCCAATAAGTCTTTCAAGGTGTGGGGGAAGATCCATGGCAGGAAGGTGTTAATTCTCATTGATTCAGGGGCTACCAGTAACTTCATATCCCCTGGGTTAGTGAAGGAACTCAAGATAGCTATGGAGGACACTCCTGTATACCTGATTGAGATTGGTACGGGAGAGACGGTGAGGAATAAGGGGGTATGTAAAGGCATGGAGTTCTTCGTGCAAGGAGTGAGATTCCAACAGAATTTTTTTTTGATGGAGTTGGGAGGGACTGAAATGGTGCTGGGAGTGGATTGGTTGGCGAGTTTAGGGAACATTGAAGCCAATTTCAGAAATCTCACTCTGAAATGGACTCAAGGAGAGCGGTCTTTCATGATTACAGGAGATCCAGCATTGAGTACTATTCAAGCTTCATGGAGGGCAGTCATGAAGGCTTTGCAAGGTGAAGGGGTAGGGTTTGTTGTGGAGTGTGTGGGAGGCAGATATAGAGAGGTAAGAGGGGTGGAAGAAGAGGCTATGTGGGAAGGCATTCTTTCTGAATTTGCTGAAGTTTTCCAGCTACCTACAGGGCTGCCACCAGAGAGAGAGCAGGACCATGCAATTGTACTGAAACAGGGTGCCTCAATACCTAACATACGACCTTACAGGTACCCATTTTATCAGAAAAATGAAATTGAGAAGATTATTAAGGAAATGTTGAATGCTGGATTGGTGAGACATAGCACTAGTCCTTTCTCTAGTCCGGTGATTTTAGTTAAAAAGAAAGATGGTGGCTGGAGATTTTGTACAGACTATAGGGCTCTGAATAAGGTGACTGTGCCCAATAAATTCCCCATACCTGTTATTGATGAACTCCTAGATGAATTGGGTGGAGCTAGGATATTTTCAAAGCTGGACTTGAAATCTGGTTACCACCAGATTAGAATGAAAGAGGAGGATATAGCCAAGACGGCTTTTAGGACTCATGAAGGCCATTATGAGTACCTAGTGATGCCATTTGGGCTCACCAATGCTCCATCTACCTTCCAGGCTCTCATGAATGAGGTTTTAAGACCTTACCTCAGGAAATTTGCATTGGTTTTCTTTGATGATATCTTGATATACAGTTGCAGCCCAGAATTACATGCTGAGCATTTGAGGACAGTGTTGAATACTTTGAAGGAGAACCGACTGTTTGCTAATAAAAAAAAGTGTTCCTTTGGGCAAACACAAATTGAATATTTGGGCCATATGATCTCGGGTGTAGGGGTAGCAGCTGACCCAAAGAAGATTGAGGACATGTTGACATGGCCGGCTCCTAAGGAACTCAAAGGATTAAGGGGTTTCCTAGGTCTTACAGGTTACTATAGGAAATTTGTGAAAGACTATGGAAAGATTGCTTGGCCTTTAACCCAATTGTTGAAGAAAGACAGCTTCAAGTGGAGTGAGGAAGCGAAGTCAGCCTTTGAAACTCTTAAGCGTGCTATGACCACAATTCCTGTCTTAGCAGCCCCTGACTTTGACAAGGAATTTGTAGTAGAAACAGATGCTTCTGGTAAGGGGTTAGGGGCTGTCTTGATGCAAGAGGGTAGGCCCATTGCTTATATGAGCCAAACTCTCTCCGATAGGGCTCAGAACAAGTCTGTGTATGAGAGGGAGTTGATGGCAGTGGTGATGGCTATACAGAAATGGAGGCCTTACTTGCTGGGGAGACACTTTAAGGTGCACACGGATCAGAAAAGCCTCAGATTTTTGACGGAACAAAGGCTCATGGGCGAAGGACAACAAAATTGGCTCTCCAAGTTGATGGGGTATGACTTTGAGATCAAGTACAAACCGGGAAAAGAGAATGGAGTAGCCGATGCACTGTCCAGGAAAATGCAATTTTCAGCTATCACTACTGTACAATGTGAGGTCTGGGAGGGTTTAGAAGAAGAAGTGCAGCAAGATCTTAAGTTAAAGACCATTGTGCAGGATTTATTGAGTGACATTGCTAGCCATACCGGGTATCAACTCAAGAAAGGCAGGCTGTACAAGGACAACAGAGTGGTTATACCGACGACTTCACCTCGAGTTAAATGGGTGTTGAATGAACTGCATGATTCAGCAATGGGAGGACATTCAGGGTTCTTTAGGACATACAAGAGAATCTCTGGGTTAGTGTATTGGGAAGGCATGAAGAAGACAATACAGAGTTATGTCCAAGCTTGTGAGGTTTGCCAGAGAAATAAGCACCAAACTTTGAAGCCGGGGGGTTGCTGCAGCCATTACCTGTCCCTACCCAGATTTGGAGTGATATCTCCATGGATTTCATTGGAGGGCTTCCCAAAGCTATGGGAGTCGATACTATCTTGGTGGTGGTGGATAGGCTTACCAAATATGCTTATTTCATAGCCATTTCTCATCCTTACACCGCCAAGGATGTGGCTGAGGTATTCACCAACGAAGTGGTGAAATTGCATGGTTTCCCTAGCTCCATCGTGTCAGATAGAGATAAGGTCTTCTTGAGTGCATTTTGGGCAGCACTCTTCAAAATGGCTGGTACAAAATTGAAGTACAGCAGTGCATACCATCCCCAAACTGATGGCCAGACCGAAGTCGTGAATAGGTGCTTGGAGACCTATTTGCGATGTATCACTGGACAGAAACCTAAGATGTGGCCTAAGTGGTTGAGTTGGGCAGAATATTGGTATAACACCAACTATCATGCCTCTTTGAAGACTACACCCTTCCAAGCTCTTTATGGGAGGGAGCCACCAGTGTTAATTAAGGGTGATGTTCATCATTCTGCAGTCGAAGAGGTGAATAGATTGACGGCTGAAAGGAACGACATGCTGAGGGAGTTGCATGACCAACTAGTGAGGGCTCAAGAAGTGATGAGGGTTCAAGCTAATAAGCACAGGAGGGCAGTGGAATACCAGGTTGGAGATAGCGTGTATCTCAAAATACAGCCATATAAGATGAAAAGTCTCGCCAAGCGGTTCAACCAGAAACTGAGTCCTCGATATTATGGACCCTACGAGATAGAGCAAAGGATAGGGCCGGTAGCTTACAAGCTGAAGCTACCACCTGATAGCAAAGTGCATCCTGTCTTTCATGCATCTGTATTGAAGAAAACAGTGGCTCCAACCAGTCAATTTCAACCTTTGCCTGCATGCTTGAATGAAGAATGGCTCCTAGAGGTGATTCCAGACGTGGTCAAGGAGCGGAGGCAGACTGAGAAAGGTGAACTTGAAGTGCTAATCAAGTGGAAGGGACTGCCAGAGTTTGAGAACTCCTGGGAGCTGGCTGAAAAAATACAGAGAGAGTTTCCCGATTTTATCCTTGAGGACAAGGATAGTTTTGAAGGGGGCGGGAATGATAAGAATTGTAATAGATGGGGAAGGGTATTTGTGAGAAAGAACATTACGAATAGGGGAGGGAATCACCCATTGCATGACCAAGCGCCATAGAGCGCGAGAGTTGTGACCTGGCAGCGTGTGCTAACTGCCTGGAGAGAGAAAGAGGATCTGGGGATATATTGTAGGGACCTTTGATGGGTGAGGGAAGCAAGTATTTTGGAAATTATTCCTTAGGAGGCCCTGAGCACCTCGAATTGCTCAAGATACTTTACTGTTTTTTCCTTCTGAACTAGCTGAAATCACACTGATTTCTGCACTTGTTCATTTTGACATTCAATATAACAGTACAACGGTGTTCGTTGTACTCATTTCCATTTATATATCAAATTGATCCCTATCAGATATCCATCATCTTTCAGTTAAACAAAACCGACCACTATAACAAAACGGAACTAAACCAACAAAGTTAAATTACATTACATGAAAAAAAGAGCAACATGTAGACAAGGAGAGATAGAAGACATTCATTTAGCTTTAGCGGTGAGGCAGCTCAGAACATTGTTGGCCTGCCTCAGTTTGTGGTTTCCCGTTGGAGTAAAACTAAAGATAAGCAAAAAAATTGTTTCTACAGAAGTGGTTGCCATATATAAGTTGCTTGTTAGCACAACACAAGCAAATTAGCACCGATTTGACGGGATATTAGGGGCTTCCCCTAATTTTTCGACAGATCGTTTTTTCCTTTTTGATAAAACATGTTTTCTACAAAATGCTCATGATCTATAAAGGTAAATATACAAATTACTAATGCATAGGTCCCCCAAATAGTTTCTCATTATGACCTAAGTTGGTTAACAGAATGTAAATTATAGTGCAAGCATCTACATTTCATTAAATTATATCAATCAAGACAATTTACCACATTTTAGGCATGTATTATATATATTATAAAACTTAAATAAACACATACCTCTTCATCAGATGCTTTGACAAGCCTTTCCTCTTGTTGATCCCACTTACGGACAATTACCTGCATCGCCATGAGACCAAAACATATAATTGCTGTTTCACGCTTTTTATATTTTCTGGTATGCAAATTATTATTAAATACATTTGCATTTTTTAAAGATGTCCAGATCACAAACAGGTTCAACCAGATAAGTTTCATTCAAATTTAACCCAATCCATTTCAGGTGTCGTTTTAGTTTTCATTCAGATGGTACAAGTGCACTTACACATAAAAATTATTGAAAGACAGGTCACAGGATTGTGATGAAAGTAAGACAACAGATTGCAAACTAAAAGGCAATAACTACAAGCAGTTCTAGTTTTAATTTCACTGTCATTTGTCAAGGAAATAGTCACAGGACAACTTCTATCTGTATTAAAAGGAAATGTTTCAGTCACTTCCCCATCTTTCTGAGGTAACTTCTTTAATAAAAATTAGTCACTGAATGATATTCAAAACTAAATCTTTTCTTAAATCTTTCAGTTTTCGTACACCATGGACATTTTCCATTTGGTAAATACAAAAATACAGAAACAAAATCTCATGAATTGATTTACCTGAGAATCTATCAAGAAACCATAGTGGATTCAAGACAATTCCAAATCACATTTTAAAGCATAAAGATACAGCTTAAGACGAAACTGAACCCACCACACCACCCAACCCCACAATTTTCCTTTTGTTTTCCATTGGTTAGTTGAAAAACTAAACAAAACATTACTACAAACACCCATAGTAATTTCTGGTCCGGAATATGGAAAGATTTAATTGAAGAACGGTCCAATTAAATCTGGAAGAAAATTTAAAATAAAATAAACTTCTGTGGATGAACACAGGCATTGCTTTTGAAGACACTGAAAGATAAATATCGACAAACATTCCAATAAACACATTTTAAAGCAAACTCCAAAGCATAAAGGTTTTAGATCAAGCTTACACCCATCCCATCACAACTGTGATTCTGTTGTCAAATAATAAGTGAAAATACTAATTGTAACACTAAGATATAGTGCCTGCCATGATTTTCTGAACTAGAAAAAGGATTTAACGAAGCTCAGTGAATCAAATTTAATGTAAATTCATATGGATGATTTGAGAGATACTGAATTATTGATTTCCTGACCTCTGAAGGGCCAACATCAATAAAGAATCCAATAATTGGTGAAAACTCCTTTCCATCTCTGCATAAAGCAAAAAGGTAAGGTAAAAAAGGTATACAATGCACGAAACAATTGAAAAAATTAGAGTAAAGACCCAAATGAGTCCTTGACAAAAAAACACAGCGACATTTTGGTCCCTGAAAAATGGAAAATACAAATTTGATTCTCAAGAATATAAAATGCGAGTCAAAATAGTCCTATCAGGGACTAAAATGTCCCTAAAAATTATCCTAAAAAGGACCAATTTGACCCGCATTTTACATTCTTGAGGACCAAATTGGTATTTTCCCTTCTCAGGGGCCAAAATGTCATCGTGTTTTTTTGTCAAGGACCAATTTGGGCATTTACTCAAAAAATTATGTGTTAGGAAAGAAACATCAATAATTCTAGCAATTAATTTAACAGTTATATCCCATGCTATACATTTTGTGATGAGCAACACAATAATTGAGAGATCATACAATAACAACAGCAAAAGCCTTTTCCCACTAGTGAGATCAACTACATGAATCAAATGATGCCATTGTGTTCTATTGTTTATGAGGAAATATTATTAAAAGTAAATAATCCTAAAGGAACTAAAAAAGAAGGAATGCAAAGATAGAATAGAAGGAGATCCAAACAAAAATCAAGTACCTAGGCTCCATCACAAAGTGTTATCATGTCCCTTACAGCTCTAAAAAAAGGAAAGCTCCAAAGTAGTGATGCTTTAGGATGACAAAGATGATCCCCAGAATGGTGTCACCTTGGGATGAGAAACACTAATGCTTTGAAATGAGATCATTGAAGAAATAAGCAAATGTCAAAGTTTGACCTCGTTCGCATATCATAATTCCCTTCCCTGTTGGTCTCCCTTTGGTGTGAAGTTTTGCCTATGCTATCTTCATTATTCAACATAGAATTTTCCAAGAGACATGTCACCATCCACGAATAAAAGGACATCACTTTAATTTAGAGACTCATTTGTTAGAACCTTATTCATGAATCCCAACTCAATGAAGAAAACTCCAACTAGCTGAGTCTACTCTAGTAGGATGAGTAAGCATCTTTGTCACCAACTCATTAGGATTTGGGGGAGTGACAACAATCTCCTCACTCAGAAAATCAACGGTTCTCTCTACTTACAAAGTTTCTTACCTCTTTCTCTTGTATATAAAAGTCCCTCCATATCATTGATATGAGAAATGCACCAAAAAATCATTTTATTTGGATTCATAGAGAAATCTTTTTGATCCATCTTATTAAAAGTTGAGGCAAGGTGTTCACTATATTTATGTCTCGTTGTGTTTATGAACCCTCACCCAAAAATCCACTCAAACATTTCAAAACGGGGCTACTAAACATCAAAGAGACAAAGCACAAAATCAATTTTTTGTAACAAAGAAATAGATCAACGATTATTTAACTATGAACCCAAATAAAAAAATACAAGAAAAGGAAATCTTTTGTGGAGTGAGGAGAGAGATTGATATACCTGAGTGAGGAGCAATTGATGTTTTTCCTTCACTTGTGCATCCTCTATATATAACCCAAATCCCCTTCACTTGTGCATCCTCTATATATAACCCAAATCCTAATAGGTAGATGACAAGTCGCTTACTCATCCTACTAGAGTATACCCAGCCAACGAGAAGTATCTTTGTTAGGTCGGAATTTGTGACTTGAGGCTCAGGCAATGAGTTTCAAAACTAGATCAACATCCTTATATAAGCAGATTGCAACAGATCATTAAGAAGATTTAAGGTATTTTCCCTTCTCAAAAGGGGAGAAAACCAAGTAAGGAAGGATGTTGGGATACATAAAATGGGCCAAAATTTAACTTTTGCTTATTTTTATCAAAAGCAAAACCAGGTTAGCTTAGCCTTCTAGTCTCTCAACATTGTCATTGCTCATCCCAAAGTGTCAATGCTTTGACCATCCCCATTGTCATCCCAATACATCAGTACTACAAGGCTTTCTTTTGCTCAGACTTGCAAGCGACACAACACCCCTTTGTGACAGGATTTGGGTATTTGATATTTGTTTGGATTTTCTTGACTTTATTCTATCAATGCATCAGTATAATACTTCCTCGAAAACATTAAGCCCCCTGCTTATTTGATAAGTAGATGGAGAGTGGAGACTTATTTGTTGTTTATTAAAGAAGCAAATAATTTTTATTTGGTCCATGATCACCATTTCAATAATCAATTCATTCAATTGCTGTTTTGTCTATAGTTTATGGAAGCTTGCTCTGACTTTACTCTGTGTGGCACATCAAAGTTTGCTTTAGTCTTTTGCTTATCCAAGCTCGCTTTTATTTTGCTCAGTGCAAATGTTTTTTCAGAGTACATCATTTTTTTACGGTTCAAAGCAAAATGCTTTTCAAATTTTGCATTCTCATACTCAAAGGGGATTGCTCATTGCTTGGCCTTACTCAAAGCAAATTGTCACTTTGAGTTTGCTTTGGCCTAAGTTAAGGCAAATGATTTTTCAAAGATCGCCTAAGCCTCAACCCAGTTTACCATTTCTTATAAACCAAGTATTTATAAAGGCAGAGAGAGACCTTAAGCAAGAGAAATTATTTCCAACATAATGATCCAAGGTTATTCCCAAAAATCAGACAATGACATGCTATACAAGATTGAAAAGATACCAATACACGCAGAAAGGGAAACCCTTAAGAAAGAATTCCATCATCACACATAGACACACCCACCACTCTTATATATATGTCTGTCTTTTTATCTAATTATAGGAACCCACATATGAAGGGTAAAGGGTTCATGCAGTGATAGGATTTTGGTGAGAACTGAGTAGTAGTATTAAAAACATTCTTGTATACGTTGCAGTGATAAAGGAATAAGAAGTAAATAAAAGGGGGTGCAGGGAAGAATTAGGCCTGGATAATTAGGAAACATGATCAAACCTGCTTGACGAACTATAGTACACAAAATGAGTGCCTGGAGGAATCATCTTAATGCCCTTAAAAGCAGGCCCCACAGAGAACATCTGAAAAAATGTCAACGTCAAATCAAGTTGAAAGCGCCAACAAAGGTAGAATTTTTTTTTCCCACAAGCTTCAGAGTTTCACTCAATTTTCAGATACCATGATAAAATTTATATTTTCAAAAAAAACTTGGTAATAGACAAGGGCATTGAAATACGTAAACTCTACACCGTACAGGACAAAAATCAGGGCAAAATTTCCATCCTTAAAACCTTCCCATCAATTGCATTAGTCCTTCTGATAATCTATAATTTTTCACATGCCAAGGGAATTTAAACAAAAAAAAAAAGAGTTGTTGAATTTCACCCTCTGCCTACTCCCAGCTCTAGCAGATGTGGGGTACTAGTAATTCAGCCAAGCTAATATTCATAAAATAGGGGGGGAAATGAAAACATTGTTCTTTATGTCCTTTGTGAATAACTATGAGCAACCACAGTGGCAGAACTTGGACGAAAATATTGGAGGGGCAAATTTTTTTATAAACATCATTAACTCACAAGAAAAAATAAAAGGACAAAACTTAGGTACAGTTACATAAGTACTTATGGTGCTGTTTTCCAATGAAAAGAATACAATTGTAACAATTCGTCAATGAAAATATAACTATGTGTAATGTCATATTCTCATTGGAAAATAATATCACAAACACCTAAAAAAGAACACCTAAGTTTTGTCCAAAATAAAAATAACTTGAATAAACACTTGAGTTTCTTAAGCATGTTGTAAGAGGTTCGATTCCTATCGTATGTATGGAAAAAACTTCATTGAGAGAGGCAAAACTCACTTCGGCGATCCCTATATCTCGAAAGGGATTAGTATTCGACTATCGGTTAGATTCCCTTGTGCACACCAAAAAAAAAAAACTTGAACAAATCACAAGCCTCAAACCCAATGTGCCAGGCTAAATGGTCATTTTGGTACCCCATTTAGATGGCACTGGTCGTTTTTAGCCTCTATTCAAGGAATTACCTGGTGAGGTGGATATAGTGACAGACGTTTTGCTGAACAAGGGACTTCCAGGGTAATTATATTGCACAGAGGACCAAAATAACCATTTAATCCAATGTGTCTTTCTCTTCAATATAACGTCATCGATGAATAAGGGTAGAAATATAGAACCCAGGAGAGCTATGCATTTATCCTCATAAGGATAACAGGTAACTAACTTTTTCAGTGTATTGATAGGTACATTACATATCCAGTAATACATTCTACGGAATTCACAGTAACCAAGAGAAAAAGTAAAAACAAAAAGAAGGGTGTTTACCTGAGTATCGATGCCGACGAGGGTGTACTGAGGAACATGAAGGAAGAGAAGGGTGACACCGTGCTTCACAAGTTCTAACGCTGCTTCAGGATCCATGACTTGATAAAGTAGCAGTTTGAAGTAAAAACGGGACTGCAAAAATTGGTGGCCAAGTCGAGCTCACAAAATATTAGAACAATTGAGAATTGGACAGGAATCTTCTAGAGTTTGTATACGGCAAAATGTGTTTTTTTTTTCTTTATTGAGAAATTCTTTCATCCATTCGGATGAACTTTCTCCATATTACCCTTACGTAGCATTTCATATCAAACATGTTTAATATTCCCATAAAAGTGAGATAGGGAATAAAACTTTCTCATATTTGATACAAGTGATATAAAATCATTCACAGACATAAAAGATGTCCGAGAATAAAATTTGTGAATTAAAGTGAAAAATTTAATTCTCATGTACGAAGATGAGAATAAAACGGATGCACATTACCTGTAATAGCTCATCTTTATATCTTTTTAGTTGTATTTTTTTTGTTATTTTTTTGTTATTACTTAATTATATTTTTTTTTTGTTTATACTTTTTTTATTTTGATTTTTCGCAATTTTTTTCTTTTATTGTTAAAATAAAATAAAATATAAATATATTGAAATGTTATGTTAAAGATTATTCATTAAGTCAAGACGTGATATTATTTATACTTAATTATGAAAAACATATAAAGTTTAAAAGAATGTGAGACATTAGGATAAGTTGGGACGAGCTAAAGTGTAAACTTGAATCCGTTCTCAAAAGACGTTGGATCTAATTTACAGAATCCAATCCCATAAAAAATGGCTTTGGGTTAGTGGGACGTGATGAACTCTTGGAACTCCTGCTCTTAGGGATGACAATTTTACTTGTATTCGTAGATATCTATGGATAAAATCTGTAACGGATACCCGTTTGAGGAGTTTAATGGATATCCACTTATTAATGGGATGGGTGCGGGTATTGAGATATCGCATCCATGGGTATCCGTACCCGATGACAATGTAGTGATCTCAATGTTTTTAGTCAAGAAGTTTGGTAGAAGAGCATTATTTCTATGCTATTGTCCTAGAGTTCCATCAAACAAATACAATGATAACCGATAACTAATGCAGCAATGGTCATTTAGCGGAATTTTATGGTGAGCCAATGCTCATAATTCCAATATCAGATTTTTTTTTTTTGACGAATCCAATACTATGTAATTATATATTCTTTATATATAGAGATATTGCGAATAATTAAATGAGCATTGGTTAGATACAAAGAATAATTGGTAATAATTACGTGATTACCTGCAATATATATTATATAACATCTGATTCTAAAATGATTCACTGTTTGAATTTTAATATATCCGTGGATATCTGTAATATCCGATAAAAACTCGTTTAGCGGATACCCGCTTGAGCACGGGTGGAGATGAGGGGAGTACTACCTGTACTTACCCCGTCCCGTGACTATCCCTACCTACTTTCATTTATATGTATGTATAAGTTGCACAATACAAAGTTAGTCCTCACGAGTAAGCCATTTAATCAAGAAGTGTTTTAAGTCGTTCTTAAAAGGATAAAAGTCATAAAACTAATAAACTACAATAGTATTTTTTTTTTTAGTATTGATCAACCACAACCAACAATCGAAGAAAAATCCTTTTCGAAACAGACGTAGAGATAATCGAAATGAATTTGATCTCTCCCAATAAAGTTGTAGGAATCGAACCCTTATAGCATGCTTTATTAATTAAGGAATCTAACAATCTATCAACTATGTTGGACCTCGTTGGTTATTTAGCATTTTCTTATTGAAATAGTAAAACTATTTATCTTAATAATTATCCATTATTTTCATTTTTACATATGTTTATTGACTTTATTCACCCTAAAATTTCTTATATTAAATTAAGACAAGCATAAAATAATAATGAAGGCGTGCGGGAGGGTGCGGCAGTGTTTATCGGACAGAAAAGAGTGTCGACTGCACGGTGACTGCAGTTGAATCGAATCTAATTGGCAACTCCTGCCCTGAGTGCAATGAAGCGCAAGAAATGGTCGGAAGTGGAGGAGCAAACCCTGCTGTCCAAATACTCGGACCTCCTCCGTTCCGGCACCCTCTCCAAACTGAAGACCCGCGAGAAGAAGTTCAAGCCTGTTGCCGAGCACGTCAACGCCGTCCACCACCTCCGCGACCCAACCACCTTCCCTTTCAAGTGGTCTTGGCGTGACGTCTCCATCAAGGTCCAGAACATGCGTCACCAGTACCTCGGCGTCAAGCAGAAGATCCGCGTCTCCCCTCACCATTTCAACTGGAATGACGGCACTATCCACTGGGAGAATTTCCTCGCTTACAAGGACGTCTTCGGCGATGTCCACCTCGATCCTAAGCCCAACAACAACAAACAACAACAACAACAACACGCCTTTACCAATTCTCATGATTTAGGGTTTCAATTTGACTCCTCTGATGATGATGATAATCGTGATGATGATTCTGATGACTCAGAGGATTCTGATTATGCTATCGCTGGTTCCATTGGCGTGGGGGTTCTTGAACTTAGGGATGCGGTGGTGAAGAGGGAAGAGAGGAGGAAGGAGAGGGAGTTTCGGAAGGAGAAGGTGGAGATGGAGATTGAGATTGCGAGGAGGGAAGTGGAGTTTGAGAGAGAGAGGTTGAGGTGGGAGAAGGATTTGGAATCGGAATTGGTAGAGAGACGGTTACGGTGGGAGGTGGAGAAGAGGGGGAGGGTGGAGAGGGAGCTGGAGGAGGAGAGGAGAAGGAGGAAGAGGGTGGAGGAGAGGATGGAAGAGGAGATGATGGAATGGAGGGAGAGGATGTTGATGATGCAGGTAGAACATGAGAAGCAGATGATGCAGATGCAGGTTGATGCTTGCCAGAACCAAATGCAGATTATTGGGATCATGGCAAGACTCCTTTGTCAGTTCTTTGGTTCTGGAAATGATGGAGGATTGGGTGGTGGGTTAGGGGCATTGCCTTTGCCTCCTCAGGTGTTGCAGAATTTGCACCATACTGCTGCTTTGGACAATGTAAAACCTGATGCCAATTCGCCCTCCGAATTTATATAGAATCTGCGCTTACTTCAACTCATCCCCTTAATAATAGCTCAAAAGATGGATTCTTCTTTGTAAGTTGTACCACCTTTATCTGCAGTGGGAATGTCCCTTCCCAGGATCATACAATTTCAGCTGTTATTTTCTCCTGTTAGAAGAAGAGCAAATACTCAAATTGTAAGCTGCTTCATTATGATCTTTTGCAATTGTATCATATTTTGAACCTTTTTCATTTTGAAGGAAATGTCTATTTTTGGGGGGAAAGGTCCAATGAGCATACTTAAACATATTTATAGGATTTAAGAGTGATATTGGGTCTAAAAAAGATGTAAAAAGTAACTTCTCACTAACTGTAACTTATAGAGAAGTGCTTGTCTTAATATTTCACTGTTTTTTTAGACTGTTTCGGTTGCTAAGTTGGTTGGATATTGTCTAAGTGGGTTGATGTTGTCCTTTTATCTTTGGCTGATGATTAAGGTACTGTAAACATTGCAAAGGAATAGACGAATAAGCATATTGATCAAAATAGAGAAATCTAAGTTATTAATATTGTAAATTTCTGAGAGTAATCATAAGATGTGGGTGCAAAAACTTCTGTCTTTTTGGTTTATACTAAAGTGCTAATTTTGTTGGTCGGCTGGTCACTTTAATTTTTAGTTTTTTTTCGGAGGAGTCTCAAACGGGCACTGAATCCATTCCAACTCCCTCATTTTGGCATGATACTCATGCTTAAATGTGGTAATACTCGTGTATACACAATTGTAAGTTTTTACAAGGATATAACTGGATGCATGACATATTTGATCCTTTCTTTCATCAAAAGTCGGTACAACCTCTAGGGTCTACAGTCAATATTAAATTTTTGTTTAGTGTTGGGAATAGAGTTTAGCATGCTTGTTTGTGCTGGACTATATTATGATGATACTTATTCACCTAAGTAATACTTTACCATTATGAATTTAGATACTTTTTCCCCCTGGATATTGGAGATGATTTTTTCTTAGGTACTCTTGATGATAATGTGTTCCGCATCCATGCATATTTTTCATTTGTGTAACTTGTTTACACTGGTGTGGAAGTTACTTGATTCTTTCCTACAACTTTGCTGGTGATGTTTGCTTTGAAATGAGGGCAATTGATATTTCTTTGCCCAAAACAAATGTGAGATTCACTTTGATGCTTGGTGGTTTTAAAATTATTACTTTTATAGAAAATTGAATACCATTGGAAGTGATAGTTGCAGTTTGTGCTGTAATCTTATTCCATTCAAATAAAATGGGACTCCTTAGGAAATTTCCTTCCCTTTTAATGAATTCCCGATATAGTTTGTTTATTTTGTAGATCATGAAATGTAGATCATTTATGGTTGACACCTCCACTTGTGGCAGTAGGTCAAGTATTACGTTGTTAATAGAGTTTGGGACAAAGATGGTGCTGTTGTTGCTGTGTCTTACTGAATGCTTTAGGTAAATATTACTATTGCATCTTGGGAGTTTGTCTTCGGTGTTCTCATTTGATTGTTTAGTTGTTCTCGTGACATTTAGAACCTCTCTCTCTGTTTTTTTTGGTTGAGTAATATCCCTTTGAATTTTAACATCTGATGTTGTATATTAGACATCTTTTCGTCCTTTTGAAAATTTGTTTCTTTGTACTCTGCCATGATTGGTTGTAATGGAAATAGATTGCAATTAAGTAGTGGAAGTAGATTGTGATTAAGATGAATGTCAGGAATTAGAATCTTGAAATTATTGCTTTAAGGAGTGTTTCACCTAACCACCGTGCCCAGTCCAAAAATTAGGTTAGTAATTGATCAAATAAAAATAAGATAAAATCTGTTTCTGTACTCTTCACTTACGTATTTGCATTTTGGAAATCAGTAAAAGTATGTATAGATTAATAACACCGATGCCAAGGAATTCAACAATATTTTACGTGCTTGTGACCGGTAATATCAGGTCTCCCTTTATCTTACCAATATTTGGTTGTATTGAACTACTACCCTGAATTAGTGGCACAAAAACTTTCATTATATGGTGTGATTCCTTGTGTTTGTGGCCACATGGAAACTTCTCTGTGTGCTAGGTGCAATGAGCAGGCAATTTGATTATCATCAAAACGTGGTTTCAATTAATAAAGCAAAAAGTACTATTATCGTCCTGCAGAAAATCATAAAGCAATATGATGCTAGATGTGATTGAGGCATTTGTAATTTTATTTTTTTGGTTTTCTACTTTGAGGTTCCTGTAGCATCATGTAATTCTCTGCAGCAGCATCGCGAAGCTTCCCAAATGGCTTCAAATTACTCGTAAATGTAAGTCACTATTCTAGGTTCTAACTATGGAGGTTGAACTTTGACTTAGGTTAGTAGCATAGCGTATTGATATTTGACATTTCACATTTCTTGATTTCAATTATTTGTCAAAGTAAAACTTGGTTCTGAACTAGAGGGTGTGTTATGCAAGGCATCAAAGCAGTTTATTGGTGAGTTCTCAGCCTTAACATCAAATAATCCTAAAAGAAATTCACCTCCTTCTCTCTCAATAATAATAATAATAATAATAATAATAATAATAATAATAGTAAATTTATATATTTTTAATTATTATTACTATTTAATAAATTTTATATATATATATATATATATATATATATATATATATATATATATATATATATATATATATATATATACACACACATAATAGAGCTATTTGGTAAGAGGGCTTGTTGAAGGGGGGGGGGGAACTTTAAGTTGATAAGCTAGTAAAGATAGCTTATAGAAATAAGCTGGGGATTGCTTACGTGCAGATGATAAACTACAATAATACAATATTAAAATTAAACACGTTGGTATTTAAAATAATATTTTTATTCTAGAAAAAAATGAAGACTTCTTATTATGTTTTGCACTCATTTATGTTGCAATTAAAAGAATAATGGCGTTATAAATTTTGTTGAAGGGATTTAATTAAGTAGCCAAAAAATATGACTTATCAAGTTTTTGAATGAAGTCTAGACCAAGTAGAAAAATAAAATTAAAGAATAAATGAGCTCACAACACTTTGATGTCAGGTTACTTCGGAAGAAATATTTGAGGAGACAAAATTTACATAAGATGAGATAGGCAAAAACATGGAGAGAAAATATATATTATAAAATAGGTTGTATAATTTACATTGTTAGATTTAATTTGCTAATTACACTATCTAGTTAATTGATATTTAACATGATTAAAAGATATATTCCGTTACAATCTATTAGGAAAAACCCAAGTCCCACATTGATTAAAGATAGAACATCATAAGAGCTTATAAAGCTTGGACAATCCTCAACTCTTGAGCTAGCTTTTGGGGTTGAGTTAGGCCCAAATCTAATATAGTATCAAAGCCTATCCTAGATCCATTAAAGGGCCGCCTACCATATTATCCACGCATCAAGCCCAATAGTGCTAGGCGTGAGGAGGTGTATTAGGAAAAATCACAGTCCCATATTGACTAGAGATAGAGCCTCATAAAAATTTATAAAGCTTGGACAATCCTCAATTCTTGAGCTAACTTTTGAGGTCAAGTTAGGTCTAAATCTAATAGAATCTGTTTAGTAAACGATCAATAAGTCCAGGTGAAGTACGTTTTGAAGGAAGTTTGGGGTAGAATATATCTTTTAACAAAACTTCAAGAAAGTGGAGTGTAATTTACTTTTAATTATATGATATATATTCATTTTATCTTGTTATATGGTATGTATGAATAATGAATTACACTCACATGGGCGTTCAAAAAATAATTTTGCTTTAAATATTCTGTTGTTAAAATATCATCCCTCGTGGCATGGTAATTAGTAGGATTGGGCATAATTGAACATTAATTCATGTCGCGTATAATGACTTGAATTGTTGCTTTGATATATATAAAAGGTGCGGACCTTCTTTGTCATAGATGATAAGAGTAGAAATTAGTTAATTATATTAATTATATGGCACTTTCTATTACACCTTCGAAGATCTGAGGGTACCGGTACCCTCAGTAGTATAAGAAAAAATTATAAGTCTACTAGAAGGAATTGATAAAAAATATAAAGAACTAGAAAAAATATTAGATGAAATAAATAAAAATATAACTCATTTAATGGAAACTACTTCCAAAATTACGGAGTATACTTATAACAGGACACAAAAAGGACAAACTGAAATTGCAGGTATATATGAAACTTTAAATAATATAAACAGAGGAAAAGAGATAGAAAATGAAGGAGAAGATTTGAGAATTAGAAAAATTCTTAACCAATTAGAGAAATTACTCGAAGAAGAAGAAAATAGTAAGGGCCTGTTTGGTAAAATTAGCTGTTAGCGGATAAGCTAGCTGATAGCGGATAGCAGATGAGGTAGCTGATAGCGGATAGCGAATAAGCTAACTTATTTTTTGTGGAAGTGTTTGATAAAACTAGCAGTTGAACTAGCTGAAAAATATAAAAAGACATAAAAGGATATCTTCATTAATGATTTTACATAAAAGAGAGAGAAGAGAATAAAGGTAGAATTACATGTAGATAATAAGGATAAAAGTGGAAAGAAAAATGAAACGCTATAAGCTATAAGCTCAAACGCTACTTCAAGTAGCGTCTGGAAAAAACGCTATAAGCTCGTGAAAAAACGTTATAAGCTCGTGACAGAAGCGCTTACCAAACAGGGCTACTTTCTCATCCGCTATAAGCTATCCGTTATAAGCTCATAAAATTGCCTTGCCAAACAGACTCTAAATGTATAACCAAAGGAGAATTAAAAGAGCTACTAGATAAACAATACAACATAAAACAAAATCGTGAACCTTCTAAGTTACGAGCTCCCATAACAACATGGAGGGGTTAAAATCCGAGTATATTAAAACAATAAAAAGATCAAACGACCTAAAAGAAATTCAACAACTTCTTGAACAATTAAAAATAATTGAAGAAAACATAAGCAAATACAAGTTGCAAAGCCAATTAATCCTTTAAATGAAACTGAAGAAGTAATATTAAATTATAGTTCCTCGTCGGATGAAACAGATTTTGACGAAATACGTATGCACAATGAAGAATCAAGTAGTAGCCTGATACCAAAAAGAAAGAAAAGGAAATATTTGAAATTTGGGAAAACATGAAAAAAGAAATAATGCATAATAAAGTATATGTTAAAGAAAAGAATAAATGGTCAAAAGTTCATGACGAATTTAAACCAAGATACGAAGTGCAAAGATCAGCAGGTAACATATTAAATCTTCACTGTATAAAGAATAAAGAAGAAGTATTTCTACAACGGACTAATGAAATAACTCTTTTAATCTCTACCGATGAAACATTCAATAGCTTGAATATGTTGTCAATAAAAAATTATCTTCTTTATAAAACAACAAGAAATGTACAAAAATACTTAGACAGTATATCAGACGAACAGTGGCAACAGTATTCAACCTTAACAACCAATAATCAAGACTTTGCTAGACTTATTATGAGTCTTATTTATCAAGAATTTATAGGATACGCTAGTATAGAGCATAATGCAGAAGTAAGTAAATTTTTACATGAAAAGACTAAAACACACCTAAATCAAATGCAATTATGTGACATGTGTGAAATAGAAAGTTTTATATGTGAATATCAAAAATATTACTATCAACTAAATACCGAAACAAAAGAAACATATAAAGAAGGTTTGATAGACAAACTACCTTTCCCTGTCAATACTAAAATCAACTTATTATAGGAATTAAATCCAAATGAAATTGCAAACACTTTAGGAGGAATTATCCAAATCTTATATAAAGAATTACGAGAACAATGTATAACTCGAGAAACCATCAGATATTTAAATACAGGAAAAAATGTAATCCGTTGTGACATGCCCGAAGTAGAATTACCCGAAAAATACGATTGTAATAAACCTATAAAAAGGCAGAAATACTAAAAAAGTAAACCAAAATTAAGAAAAACTTATCCTAAGAAAAAGGCATATAAAAATACCAAGAAAAAATATTTTAGGAAACGACAAACACCTAAAAACTATTGTCCACAGGGAAAAAAGAAATGTAGATGTTGGATATGCAATGTAGAAGGACACTATGCAAATGAATGTCCACAGAAAAAGGAAAAAGAATTTAAAGAAAAGGCTAAAATAGTAAAAAGGGTATATAAAATATATAACCTCGAACCATTGGAAGAAGAATTAAGCTACACTGATGATAGTGTTTATGAATATTCTGAACATAATGAATTATCTTTAAAAGAAATAGAATCCTAATAGTACTTATATCAAAATTATAGTTGATAAAAGTAATAAAGAAACCGAAGCTTATATTGATACATGAGCAAATATTTGTTTAGCAACAAAGGCATTATTCGATAAATGGGAACGGTTAGAAAAACCATTAAAAATACAAATAGCCGATGAATCAATCCACCATTTATTCTGGGTAACTAAACGTGTAACACTCCACATACAAAATAAAAACTTTACTGTGCCTACACTCTATCAACAAGAAACAGGTATAGATGTAATTCTAGGAAATAACTTTCTACGACTTTATGCACCCTTTTGTCAATACTTAGAGTATATCACTCTCCGAACACCTTACATCTGAAATAAACAAGCTCGCGAGATACTTTCCATTCCAATTCTTCATTCCTCCCAATGCACCTATTCAGCAAAACAATAAGAATTTAGCAATCTGCAACGTGGTGAAGTATTTATTGTCATTTGTCAAAAACTTCGCTATGCCTTAATAAATCTAGAGCCAAATAGAAGAATCTCAGCATATATCGAAGAACTTCTGAATAAGGTATGTAGTGAAAATCCGTTATATCCAAATATAAATAATAAAAATACCGAACTTATATCATTAAAGTTGAAAGATCCAACCAAAGAAGTAAAATGCAAACCTATGATTTACACTAAACAAGATAGAGATGAATTTGCAGAAGACATTAAGCAAATGATTGAAAAATGATTAATTCGACCATCCAAAAGTAAGCACTCTGCTCCATCCTTTTACGCAGAAAACCACAATGAAATTAAGCGTGACAAAAGAAGAATGGTAATAAATTATAAGCAGATAAACGAGGCAATGGAAGAAGATGCATATTTTCTATCCCGAAAGGATTTAATTATCAAACGAATTAGAAATATGCACTGGTTTAGTACTTTTGATTGTAAATCAGGCTTTTATCAGATAAGGATAACAGAAGAATCCAAGGCATTGACAGCATTCAGTTGTCCTCAAGGTCAATATGAATGGAATGTACTTCCTATGGGAATGAAGCAATCACCAGGGATCTTTCAAAGATGAATAGATTCAATACTCAAAGACTATAAGGATTTTTGTCCTATTTATATAGATGATATACTAGTCTTTACAAATAAAGATTTAGAAGACCACCTTAAGAAGGTTGCTTTAGTGCTTAATAAATGTTTAGAACATGGAGTAGTCCTAATCAAGAAAAAGGTTGTCCTAGCCCAAAATAAAATTAATTATTTAGGGTCAGAGATTGAAAAAGGGAAAATAATAATGCAAAAACATGTTTTAAAAGAACTTCATAATTTTCCTATGAAATTAAATGATAAAAAAGATCTACAAAGATTTCTTGGATTACTAACATATATTTCCAATGAAGGATTTTTAAAAGATCTTGCAGCAGAAAGAAAAATCCTTCAGCAAAAGCTAAAAAAGGACGCCCTCTGATCATGGACGGAAGAGGATGAAGTAATTATTACTAAATTAAAGAATTTATGTCAAAATCTTCCCAAATTATATCATCCATCAGATGATGACTTAATTATTATTGAAACAGATGCCTCTAATGAATACTAGGGCGGTGTTATGAAAGCGAAACCCCCTGGACAAAAGAAGGAATTACTATGTCGATATATGTCTGGAACATTTTCAGACAGTGAAATTAATTATATTACTCATGAAAAAAACCCTCGCACTTATTCGTATGTTGGAAAAACATCGAATTTATGTGCTTGATAAAGAATTTATTGTTAGAACCGATTCCACTTATGTTGCAGAATTTAAAAATATCAATCATAAAGGCACTAATAAGCAAGGAAGGTTGATCAGATGGCAAATGAAATTATCTGAATACAATTATTCAATAGCCCATATTAAGGGAGAAAAGAATGTCCCTGCAGATATTTTATCCAGAGAATAGAGCGAGGAACGACGGAAATGTTAAGAAGGCAAAAAGAGATAAAAAAAAAAGCACTTAGAGATCGAAAACTAAGAGAACTAGACTTGATTGAAGCAGACATTAAGGTTTTAGACTTACAATTAGAAACTGAGTCCTTTTTAGAAAAAACAATTCCAACAGAAATTAAACAGCAAGCTCGTAAGGAAGAAAATAAAAAATGTTACGCTATTTTTAATGGATCATTTCCAGGAATTTATGACGAGTGGCACAAAGCAGCCCCCCCATTGTCAGAAAGTCCCAGGAGTTATTCATAAGTCCTATGCAACAAAGGAAGAAGCAGAAAAAGCTATAAAAGATTTCCAAATTGCCAAAGGTAAAGAAATTTATCTTAGACCAAGGACTTTTGCAGAAACCACTACTTTAAACCCAGAACCAAGGATATCCTTGAAAATACTAGGAAGAATCCCTTCTTCTCTAGACAATTTCCAAATAATTACTAGAAAAGAACATGAACTTCAAATCCAATTTTCAAAGGAAAATTTTTATAAACACCTCAAAAGATTAATCCATTGGCCAGAAAAAGAAAAAAACAATTGTGTATACATGGTTGATCGAAAATTATTCGCTACCAAAGCAGTACTTACACGTGGAGCCCCATCAATTTTAGCGTTCAATTTTTTCCAATTTGGACTAATTGAATGTCTTTATTTAAGTCCCAACCTTGAAGAAATTAATCTGTTTCCTTATCACTTCAAAGAAGCAGTTCAAATGTTTCGAAAGAACATTGCAGGTGAAAGATCTATTTTCTTAAAATTTTACTCAGCTTATCCAGATTTTTCCACCAAACAACCAGCAAAGCACTTAGTCTTTATTGGGATCAGCAATAACAATTTCCCATTAATGGATGAACCTACTGGAGTAGACTATGAAGAAGATCAAATTATTAACTTCATAGCCCACCAATTAGCCAGTATATACTCTCAGTGTCAGACCATTGGAAAAGAATCATTAATTAAAACTCTGTATAAAAGACCAAATACCTTGCTTCTAAGCAAAATAAGTGGAAAACCAATCAGAGAAAATGACTTAGCTTTACTAACAAGCTTTGAGATGCCCTTTTATGCATTCGAGGGACCCGCCATGAATTATTGCCCAGCTATTCTCAACAAAATTTGTTCAATAATTAAAGAAAATGACAATCATGCATGTGAAAGATGTATAAAGCAAGCCACGTCAGAGGCTACTACTAGCTGTCAGCCACAAGGAAAAGATTCCGAAGATGAAGCAATAATTAAGGAATGATGTAAGCAGTGACGACAGCATGTAAATTATTAGTTTTATGATGTAAGCACTTACGTGCTTTTGGGACAATAATGTAAATAGCCAATAATCCCTTAGCTTATAAATAAGTCCTCTTATGATGAGGCAGAGCAGAGTGAATCAGCAAGGAGAAAAACTCTCACCTGAGCTTTCTCAAGTTGAGAAACGCTGTTAGTCTTCTCTTAGAGAAAACTAGGTATCTGCGAATACCATCCCCCTTCTTTGTAACCACTTTCATTAAATAAATTACTCTTCTTATTTATAACTCTCTCAGTTACTTTTTAATTATCTTTTGACTCAAGCATCACTCATTCACTCAAATCAGCCATAAGCGGAAGCAGCAGTGGACCGAAAAAGACTATTCATTCAATAATCTCAAATCAGGTATGTCTATACCCTTACACTCTTTAGTATATCACTTATAAACATCATGGATCCTAATATAATAGAAGAAAATAATGATGTAGAACACCCTCAAATTATTGAAGAAGATGGAAATTATCAAGGAAGTATTCTTATTAACCCTCGTTTATTTCAAAAAATACAAAAAGAAGAATTAAATCTTTCTAAAACTGCAAATATGAAAGAAAAAAAAATTAGGAGGACTAATGAAAAGGTTTATTCAGAAAGAAAATATCATTTACTATGGTAAAATAATTACAGAAGCTCTCATAGATATAACAGAAGCTTAAGGCCTCACAAGTATACAACTATTAAACCGAAAAAGGATTTCAGAACTAAGACAAAATTTAAAAATAGAAGCACATAAACGAAAAATAGGATATATACACATAGGAGCAGTTCAAATCCTAATTAAAGCAACTTTCCAAAATGAAATAGACTCTCCAATAGAGTTAATCTTGAAAGATGAAAGAATAACTGATGTACGAAATAAAATATTAGGAGTTATAGAAAGAAGCTTAGCTTATGTAAAATTAAAGTTTGAAATTCATCCAAATATCGGCATCCCTTTAAATACACAAAGATTAGACCAATCATTAACATTAGAACACAAATTTTTAAAGAAAAACTTGATGAGACCAGGAGATAAAATATTTTCAGTATCATATTGTGTTAACTACGCTTTAACAAATTCTCACAATAGTATTACTTTTAGAAATAATGATCGAATAGATGTTTCATAATTATTTGAAAATATTGACAAAATTTATTATCCACGCAGAAATGAAATAAGTGAATAGTCCTAGTGTATCACCAACTAAGGCACGCACAGATGCAGCATCTGCCTGACAGCCTTGCACCAATTGCACCACTTGAATTCTCAGCGAGAATGCATTGGAGAAGCTTGACCAGGTGAGCCAATTATATTGGTGAACACGATACTTTTTATATACTTCATTGAGATGACTTTAAAGTCTTCAAGTGCTTGGGTTTTGAAGTATAACCTTCTTATTATGCTTGGTAACGTTTAGGGTGAAGTACCCAAGAATATGATTCATATCGTGAGGCACTTAAATTCACCAACAATAAGAGGTTACAGCTGGTAATGTCCTCCAAATTGAATCAATAACATTTCATGAAGTAATCAATTCAAGTTAAGTTTAAAATAAATTCAACATAATTGAATCGATTACTTAAGTTAATATAATTGATTCAATCTCAATGAATTGAACTTAAACTGAAATTGAATTGATTAATATTACATTGACGTAGTAATCGATTATTTTAGACTACTATATTTTAAACTACATGTAATTAAAAAAAAATTAGACAAAAAAGTTGGAATTGTCCACAAAGTGAACAAATGCACTAGAATGAGTTCAAACAAACCAAAGAAGAACACTTGACGTAGAAACCACTATAACAATCAATTAAAATTTTACCAAAAAAATGAATCGAATAAATTTTACCGAAAATAATAATCCTTTAAGCATCATCACCACCACAAAAGGCTACTTTCTATGCATAAGTTACTTGTTAATTGTAATCAATTATTAAATCTATAATTAATAATATAATAAATATATTACTTATAACAAATAATGAGAAAGAAAATAAAAATCAATGCTACAACAAAAAGCAAATTTGTAATTGATTACAAATTGATACTATATCAACAAGTTTGTAATCGATTACAAACTTATTACTTTATTGCTATTTCTAATTTTAATATATATATATATATATATATATATATATATATATAGTTATTAAGATATTATTTTATAATTATATTAGTCATATATTTAAATAATAAACTTTATTTTAATATATTGTATGAAAATATTATGTAGTAATTATAATGGATATCAAGTAATTACATGGATGGCGTGAGCATTGAATCAACAGAGCATTGAATCGATTATCAATTAAGGTGTAATCGATTCAATCTCCAAGGTTTCAATTAAGGGTAACATGAATTATTGATTACATTACATGAATATTGGTAATCCATTCAATTTTGTGAGATTTATTTCAAAGCATGAAAATGAATCAATTACTAGTTAGACCAAACATTAGTACATTACCTTAATATTATATCACATATCTTCTCTTCCACTAAAATTAAATTTCGAGTATCATACATTATTTTCTCAAAAGATTTAACTCTTCTAAAGTAAGTAGAGCTCTAAAATGAGAAAATATGTGATTATTCACTCTTGAATCATTTAGTGAGTTTTGATATTTATGTATTTGATCATGGTGAATAACTTCTTCCATTCTAATTATAGAGGGGTCTCATCATTTCTCAAAGAAAAACCAATTAGTGACTGAGACACATTCTATCGACAGACACCATTAATTGCATCAATTAAAACTGAATTTGACCAATGGCCACCATCTCAAGGGCAGTGACTAAGTGCTAGCTATATATATATCACGCTTGAAAACGACATTTACTTAACAGTAAGCAATGGAACGCTCCTAACACACCAAAGGGCAAATGACCTTATCTTATGGAGTATATCAGAAATTTTACATACGACAGATATCACATCAGTGACCCAACAAACAATACATGCAGCCAAAACCACCAGTCCAAGTCAACCCCTCCCCCTCCCTTCATTCCTTCACACAAGTATACATCTACGTAACCAATCTTGTGCCTTTTGCCAGAGAGATTCCCAATCTCTCTCTGTCTCTTCTACCTTCACATTGTTTTTAGCATTTCGTTTGCCACAGACACAGAAACCACAGATGGGGAGCTCAGAGAAACCAACATATATAACTATGATAAAACCGTGCTGTGACAAAGAAAGCACCAACAAAGGTGCTTGCTCCAAGCAAGAAGACCAAAAGCTCATTGATTACATCCGAGTTCAGGGTGAAGGCTGTTGGCCTTTCATTCCCAAGGCTGCCGGTTAGTTAGTTATTCATCTCAAACAATAAGGCACTTCGGTCATATTTGGTTGAGGGAATGTTTTATGGACAATGCTAACCAATATTTTAAGTGCACGCATTAAAAAATTAAATGAAAGAATTTTTTTATTAAAAAGTGATATGTTTAACATTTTAAGAGCCGTCATGTTTAATTTTTTAATAAAAACTTGTTTTTATTTAATTTTTTAACCAGTATTCTTAAGATATTGGTTAGCAAGACCTATGATTTATTCCCAAGGTATATTACATTTTTCAGGAATGTTTCTTTTCCACCCTCACATGTGAATAGAATTTTAAGGTTTCATTTACAAAATTTATTCATGGACATCTTTTATAAGAATGATTTTCTATCTCTTTATCAAGCATGGGGAAAAAAATTTCTCACCTCATTTTCATAGGAATATCAAAATATACCTGATATCAAATGCCACGTTCATTTCTTCTTGATTAATTATTCCACAGATTATATATACACACACTAATAGACCGCCAATTAATTAAGACCGGGCCGAAACTTACAATTCAATATGCGGGCTTACATATCATTACCATTACCATCATTCATATATCAGGGTTGCAACGTTGTGGCAAAAGCTGTAGGCTAATGTTGAGAATGACTTAAAATCACAAGTTTCTGTCAAAGTAATTCGTTAAGCGAATTTGAGCTAGCTAAGCGAAAATATCATTTTAGCTAAGCGAATTTGATCTAGCTAAGTGAAAACAGAAATTTTTTCAGGTATTCGTTTCTGTCACAATTTCGCTAAGCGAATGGAATTTAGCTAATCGAAAATACCAGTAACAGAGTCGACCAAGACTGTTAAAAATCAGTTGTGGAAGTTAAAGAACTCCAACATTCACACGGATTGGAATTTCACAAGGATCAAAAGACTTCACTTAGATTGATGACTCATCAAAGAACCAATTAGTGATTGTTGTATAGGTCTATATTATCATAACATGTAATAGGAAAGTGGACTTGAGAGAGAGAACTTCATGGAGTGTGAAGAAGAGATTGGGAAAGTGCATAGGTGTAAAAATGACTATCTTGGGATACTAGTTCTTGGAGGCATGATGTAAATCACATGGGTGTACAAGAATAGACAAGATAGGTGGAGATTTCTATTGTAAAACTTTGTATCTCTTTGTTCATAGAGTGATTGTAACAAGAGGGTATAAAGTGCTTAGGCTTAGAAACTATAATCTAGGATTCTTGGAGGTATGTGGGAAGCATATGGGTGTACAAGGGATAGAAGGTTGTGGGAGGTTTCTATTGGAAAGACTTGATGTAATCATTTGTTGTTGTTCATAGTGGAATCGCTGCTCTCTCTCGTAGATGTAGGTCGCATTGACCGAACAACGTAAAACCCGATGTTCATCTTCTTTGTTGTTTTGTTTCTTGTTTTTCAATTGTTCTTTGATCTAGTTATTTGAATTCTTCTTGGTGTGTTTTGTTTTCTATGTGCAAAGAAGTTTTGTGGCCCAAATTTCACAACAGCTAAGATGGTTAAACTGCTTACGACCAGACATCAAACGTGGAGTCTTTGGCCAAGATGAAGAAGATCTCATCATCAAACTCCATTCCCTCCTTGGCAACTGGTAGTACCCTACTTTCTCTGTCAAGCTCTTATTACTTATCTCTTTGTCATCAAAATTATGCCATACACATTTTTTTTTTTATAAGCAAAAACTATATTGATTAAAAGTATAAAGGTACTCTAACCCATATATAAGAATAAGAAAAAAAACTGGTCCTATGAAAAATACTACTTCTAACAAAACAGAGAACAATATTCATTTTTACACAAGCCTTCACCCCTATATTTTATTCACTGTAGAAAAAAATAGGCAAATTAAAATTCATCCACTAAAACCTTTATGCTATACACATATGCACGCATCACTTCATCTCATCATCCTATTTGTACAGCTTTTACAATCTAATTCATATCATTTTCTACATACCAAACCCTATTTCTATTCTACTATATTAGCAAATAAAGAGATAAAGAGATGTGATGAAGGAGATAGTAGAGAAGGGAGAACACTTTACTGATCTCTTACTCTTACTGTTATGGTATGGCCCGAGTTTAACCTCGGCCCATAACCGTCCTTAGATTGCATGTCCAATAAGTCGATCATCTCTTATTAAGTTGTGACTACTGAAATTCGTAACCGATCTCGGACATTGTAACTGCCTTCATCAATGATGTTCATAATCACTTATAATGACTCACTAATGCTATTTAACAGGCACCACAAAAAAGGTATTTTAGCGACCAAATTTAGAGACCGAATTTAATTGGTCGCTAAATATGAAAATTCTGTCGCTAAATGATTTAGCGATCGAATTTGCATATTTATGGACCGAATTTGATGGTCGCTAAAACTTTTTTTTTTTTTGTAGTGAGCCACTCTCGCTCTATATACATTAGGCATAGCCTTTAGGTATGATCATCTCTTACTTACACTCATAACACCAAGTACTTAGCTTTTCAGCTAGAATACTTACAAACTCATTTGAATCGATTTCTTAGCTTACTCGTTATTCTTGGCTTTTCTGTCACTTTGCCTTACACTTGGCCAACTCTTTTCTTTACTTGGTTTACTTGCAAATGCAGTAGCACGTGCATTTATAGATACTCTAACGACTTACGATGCATGTGATACAATGAACTTAAAACACATGCATTGAAATTACAATTCCTAGAAACTATAAGTTCTTTAATGTAGAGATACATACATAAGAAAAATGTTTAGAACCTAAAAATACATGAATATTAATTATTTAAAGGTTTTGGTAACCAATGCCCTCTGATTAAGGAATTAGAAGAAAAAAAGGTAAAGTTTCATTGAAAAACAAAAAATCACATTTCTCAATATATTAACTACATCATTTTCCTATGAAATATTGCCTTTTAAATTCCTTAATCAGTGTCCTTAAAGCACTGATTAGCATTTCCCATTAATTAAATGCTTGGATCGAGTTTTAATTTCCAACACATGTGACACTAAGGACAATGCTTTTAGGTCACTTATTAAAGAGTAAAAAAAATATATGTTTTTATTGGAAAATAATGATTTTAACATCTAGATAAGTTATGTGTTTAATTTAGAAATGAAAACTTATCATTTCTTAATTTTGTAGGCCCTGGTCAAGAGATGAAAATCTGTTGTCACATTTTAGTGTATCATATCTTGTCCCCACCAATAATATCATATCATATATTCTACTTTTTTTTAAAAAATTACAAGAGATTTTATTTTATGTGACAATATATTATTGATAGAAACATGATGTGATATATCAAAATTGGAGAGGATATGTTGATCCCTGGCCAAGACCCATAATCTAATGGGAATGAATTTAATGTAGTTGAATATATCGACATATTAGGTGGTCACTTATACTCGTTCTGGACTCATATATAAACAAAAAAGTACCTAGATTTTTTGGACACAAATATAAGTAAAAGTCAAATAATGCAACTCTATTTAATGTCAGTGTTCCAAAAATACCCTTTGGTTAATTGTCTTTTTACCTTTTCAAGAAAATTATGCACTCTCAAGAAACAATTTCCAAGAAATGGTAATTTAATAACTATAGCTTATTTTTTACACAAATCAAGACAAATAAACTAACATAACTAATTTCTTTAATATGTGTGAAATTAAATTTTTAATTTATATATAAATCCGGAAGGAATAGGTCGGAGGCCGCCCGGACGTACAGACAACGAGGTCAAGAAATATTGGAATTCTCACATCTGGAGAACGCTAATAAAGATGGGAATTGATCCAAATAACCATAAGCTACACCAAACCTCTCCTCGTTCTCATGTCCACCCCGTTTCTTCTCCCGGTGCTTCATCATATGTGTTTATGAATAATGATATCGTATGTTTTTATCTTTATCTTTCACTTATTTTTTATTTTTTTTATATATACGCATCTAAAAAATATATCACAAAAACAAATGGATATCATATGATATCCCTATTATGATATTCAAAAAATGTTTCTTTACTAAGAATTGGAAATTGGAATTTAGAGCATGCTTTCCTAGTGTTAGTAGTGTCTATTGGCTACAGCAATAAAAAATAAATAAATTAAGTTTTTCGTTGAAGTTAGAGTTAGTCCTTGCAATTTCCATTCAGTTTACCAGCAAATCATATTCTAAAACTATCTTTGGTTCAAAGAAAAGGAGCGAAGTAACATTATTCATATTTAATTTATAAGGGGAGAGGAGAGATTTTAAAATTATTTTACTTTTATACCTTTATAATTTTAGATTTCAAAACATATAAGTTAGGATATTTTTGTCAATGCATTAAAAATATTTTAAAATCTCTTATCTCTCCTCCAAATCCCCCCAATATTGGAGGGGAGCTAAAATTGTATGAGGAGGGATTTTACTCCCCTCCATTCCCTTTTGTTCCCTCCAAAAAATTGAACCGAACATACAAAGTTTAAAGAAATTCCTCCCCTTCCCTCCATTCCCTTCCAACCAAAAATTATGAAAGAGTATACTAATGGTTGCACAACTGCCGGGAGACCTTGTTACTAATATTGTATCTGAATTAATTATCTTATTGATGTAGGATAGTATATTTATATACAGAAATACTCAAGCTTAACAAGCTGAGTTTCCTAACTGCTATAACTAACAGTTAAGCCTATAACAGAAAAACCAGAGAAAACTAACACAACCGAATTAATTATGACTAACAGCCCCCCTCAAGCTAAGCATAGATGTTAATCATGCCTAGCTTGGATAACAAAGACTGAAAAGTGACTGGTTGTAAAGGCTTCGTATGAATATCCGCGATTTGGTTAGCAGAAGAAACCGGAAGAAGTGTAATAACACCTTTGTGAAACTTCTCACGGACCAAATGGCAATCGATTTCAATGTGTTTTGTACGCTCGTGGAAAGTAGGATTTTGAGCAATGTGGATAGCAGAATGATTGTCACAATAAATTGGAACCGGTAGTGAGCAAGGTTGATGGAGATCACGCAGCAAATAGATAAGCCACTGAACTTCGGTTGTAGTGGAAGCCAAAGCCCGGTATTCAGCCTCGGAAGATGATCTAGAAACAGTTGCTTGCTTCTTGGACTTCCAGGAAATCAAGGATGATCCAAGAAAAATGGAGAACCCTATAACTGATCTTCTTGAATCCAGGCAAGATGCCTATCGGCTGTAAATGGGTTTACACTGTCAAATTAAATTCGGATGGTAGTATTGAGAGATATAAAGCTCGTTTGGTGGCCAAGGGCTACAATCAACAAGAGGGGATTGACTATTTTGAGACTTTTTCTCCTGTGGTAAAAATAACTACTGTTAGATTGGTTCTTGCCTTGGCAGCTGCTAATCATTGGCATTTACATCAATTGGATGTCAACAATGCCTTTTTACATGGTGACCTTCATGAAGAGGTGTATATGACCATTCCTAATGGTTTTCATTCCACCAAGCCAAACCAAGTTTGTAAGTTGCTTAAGTCCTTATATGGACTTAAACAAGCAAGTCGCCAATGGAATGACAATGTTATGCAAAGATGTAGATGGCAGGATGTTAATAAGATGCACTGCATGAGAAATAGCAAAAGACTAAAAAGAAAGAGGAAGATTAGCTTGAAAAAGCAATGCTCTTGCCACATTGAGAATATGTTGATGCTTCCTTTCAGCCACCCCATTCTGTTGTGGTGTCTCAACACATGTTAGTTGATGTGCAATGCCCTGGGAGTGATAAAAAGAGGAGAACAGAAACTCTTGTCCATTATCAGTGCGAATAGCCTTAATTTTCAGTTGAAATTGTGTTGCTATGAAAGCCACAAAGTCAACAATATGTTGTCTGGTTTCAGACTTGGTATGCATGAACCGAATCCATGTAAACCTAGACTTGTCATCCACAATGGTGAGAAAATACTTAAAACCAGTAATGGAGGGAACAGCAAAAGGTCCCCAAATGTCCATATGGATAAGATCAAAAACAGCAGTAGAAATAGTAGAACTTAAAGGAAAAGGTTGCTTCTTTTGTTTAGAAAGGTGACATATGTCACATAGTGTAGAAACTCTAGATTGTACATTATCAAATTGTTGTTGTACAAGATGAAAAATATGGGGAGAGGGGTGTCCTAATCTGTAATGCCAAATGTCAGTAGGGGCAATACAATCAGTATTATTCGTAGCAGAAAGAAAAACATGAGTAGTTGGAGAGAGAGGCTTGGAGTCTATCAACATATAGAGTCCATTGCTAGCCTTTGCTTTACCAATCTGCTTGGAGGTGCTCAATTCCTGAATAAGGCAATAATCAGGAAAGAAAGAAAGAAAACAAGAAAGAGTAGAAGTAAGCTTAGTCACAGAAATCAAGTTGAAAGAAAAATTGGGAATGTATAATGCATCATGAAGAATAATAGAATCAGTTAGAAAGATTGTGCCTCGAATATTAGCAACTGTAAGTTGACCAGTAGGTAAACATATTGAGATAGAAGGAATAGAATAATAGGTAGTAAAAAGATAATTAATTTAGATACAATATTAGTAACATGGTATCAGTTGCTAAATACTTTTTCTCCAACCTCTGATTTCTTCTTCTTTCTTCTTCTTTATTCTTCTTTCTCGATTCTTGGCTCCATGATTGCTGTTACTATGGATCTCCAAGATTCTTCAAATGCTTATTACATCCATCCCAATGAAAATCCTTCTCTCATTCTGGTTTCTCCGGTTCTGGAGGGCTCCAATTATCATGCTTGGACTCGTGCCATGACTATGGCCCTCCAGATGAAAAATAAGTTTGATTTTGTGGATGGTACCATCAAGAAACCTGCCTCCACACACACTTCTTCTGCTGCATGGAAGCGCTGTAATACCTTGGTTCTTTCTTGGCTGATTCATTCTATGTCCTCGGAAATTGCAACCAGCATTCTTTGGATTGATGAAGCTTCGGCTGTCTGGCAAGAACTGAAGGATCGCTTTTCACAAGGTGATTTTGTTCGAATTGCACAATTACATTCAGACCTTTATTCCCTTAAGCAGCTCGACTTAACTGTCACAACCTATTTCACAAAGTTGAAGATTCTGTGGGATGAGCTTTGCAATTTTCGTCCAATTCCCCAAACTTCTTGCTGTCAAATCAGCAAAACTGTTCAAAACTACAGAGACAATGATTGTGTTCTTTGCTTCTTACAAGGCCTTAATGACAACTATGCTGCGGTTCGCTCCCAAATCCTTCTCATGGATCCCCTGCCTTCTTTGAATAAAGTGTTTTCCATGGTTGTTCAACAAGAAAGACAGCTACACATTGGTATTCTTCCTGATCCTACCATTCTTGCAGTCCCTTCCCAATCTTCTTTCACTTTTTCCTCTCAAGATCGCGGCCGCACCTCAACCAAACCTTCAACTGGCAAAACTGGCTCTCAACGATTTTGCACTCATTGTAACAGAAACAATCACACAGTGGATAAGTGTTTTTTTAAGCATGGTTTTCCACCCGGTTACAAACCTAAAAAGTCTATCAATTCTGTTACTTCTAATGTGACCAGTTCTTCTTCCAATCTTTCTCTTCCTGGCATCACACACGAACAGTTGCAGGGTCTTTTGGCTCTTCTTCCTGCCTCCCAACCAACTGCCACAAGCCATTCTTCCAATCTTGTGAGCACTAACACAATCACAACACAATCTCCATCAGGTAATGGTTATGGCCCCTGGCTTTTGGACTCCGGGGCTACTGACCATATTTCTTCTTCTTTAGCTCTGATACCATGTTACTAATATTGTATCTGAATTAATTATCTTATTGATGTAGGATAGTATATTTATATACAGAAATACTCAAGCTTAACAAGCTGAGTTTCCTAACTGCTATAACTAACAGTTAAGCCTATAACAGAAAAACCAGAGAAAACTAACACAACCGAATTAATTATGACTAACAGACCTACGCAAAAGATGTCTGACAGTCGATTCTGCAAATGGACCTTCTAGCTAGGTATATATGGTTGTTTTCAGAATAGCATTTGGAAGAAAAAACACTAATTAACGAACTCTAAAGTTAACTTGAACTATCTCTATATATAGGTTACCTTATACCCTTCGCGCGCAGGAATTGACTCTGTGATTTGTACCAGAGCATCCAACAATTTCATTTTACAATATTTGATTGAAGTGTTGACATCTTCGTTTCATTAGGCAAAACTGATAAGCTTAATACATGTTTGAATCTGCGTTCATTTTGGACAAAATCACGTTTGTATAGCAGAAGTTACACATCATAGCTTCTAAAAAATCACGTTGGGACGTGATTTTAAGGCAACCCACCAAAGTTTCAAACATTCACTAGTAGTTAAGCTACACCAACCTCTTTGGCCAACAATCAAAGGTCGTGCTCTACCGTCTTAAAACGTATAGAAAGGAGCTTTTCATAGTATCATTCATCATATAGGCTCTGTTTGGCATGTTCAATAAACTAGCTTATAACTTATTTGACTAGCTTATCTTTCGGATATTTCATATCAGCTCAAAGGCCCACTTATTTTCTCTATAAAAGGGACCTTGGAGTATTGGGTTCAGGGGCTTCGATCCGAGATCTCTTCATCTCTTCTAGCTCTACTCTACTAGTAGGGACTTTCTCCTTTCTCCTCCTCTAATGAGTACCGACATATGAGGGGTATCTCCAAGTGAGAACCTGACCCCTTCATCATATGTTATCACCTTCTTCCCTCAAAGAGAACTACGTGTAGCTTTGATTTCCTCTTTGGAATATGTAGGACTAGGGATGGCAATTTTACCCGTACCCGCGGATACCCATGGATAAAATCCGCAACGGGTACGGGGCGGGTAGTTAAACGGGTGCCCGCGGGTAAAATAAATGGGTAATTTCAATACCCGCTTATAAACGGGGCGGGGCGGGTATCACGCTACCCGTGCCCACGGATATCCGCACCCGACACTTAAATTACTATAATACTCTTTATTATATATATCTACTAATTGCTAAACCTAATTTCCCATCCTTCCTTACTAAAGCTAATACTAATGGGAAAATAAGTACCTACTATTATTAATTATATTAAGTTGAGCTATTATTAAGTTAGGAGAAAACATAATCCAAGGGTGTTTTAAGTGGATCCTAGTTTTTGTAACTTTTATTTTTAGAGAAAACAAATATATTTGATTACTTTTGTTAGTAACTTTTGTAATTGGATAATGTTTTCGTAGTTTCGTAACATCTATTTGTATGAACATAGTTATTTTAATAGAAATTACGCATATTTCAACAATTTTTCAAGCAAAAATAACAATTTTTTTTTCTAAAAAAATTATCCATGGGTATCCGCAAACCCGCGAATATCCGCGAAACCCGCTGGATACCCGCCCGCAAAATACCCGCGCGGGTAACGGACAGGGACGAGTACAGATTTCACCCCGCGGATGCGGGGACGGGGGGAGTGCTACCCGTGCCCGCCCCGCCCCGTTGCCATCCCTATGTAGGACGGGTGCTCCCCCTCCGTCGAGCCCAATATCGAGGGATCTCCCTTTGCGTGTCATGATAGGCCATGCGCCTTTTGACCAGAGATTCAAACCAACAATTTGGACTATGAAGATGGAGTTCAACATGACCCTGAGCATTTTGGTAAACTAGCTCTGCATTTTTATGATCTGGTTTGGGCCCTTTATGTAGGGGTAGGCATGGGTACGGATCGACCCGCGAATCCAGTGTACCCAATCCAACCCAATCCATGAATACTGGGTTGGTTCGGGTCCTTGGGTTGGGTTGGTTTCTAAATAAGTAGACCCATAACTTATGGGTTGGGTGCTGACTTTTTCAATTAGCTGACTTTTTCAGCTATTATCTATCAATTAAAAATTTGCGTACCAGCTATTTTTGTCATTCGGAGTCATAATCAAATTAACACTTCTAAAGTGAATGGCCAATTCCAGCAAAAAAAAAAAAACTGAATGGCCAATTTTGGTTAATGTGTTAAATTCATATTTCCTACAATTTGGTAGAAAGGATTTTTCAACAACGTAAAGGCTAATAGAAAACATTCAAGCTAGTGTGAGATTTCGGGTGCAAATATCTTTTGTAGTTATCCTTCCACAACCACATGTTGGGGAATCTACCTTAAAAAACATCTTGAGGAAAGGTCTAAATAAATCATTGAAAATTTTTGGGAACTCATTTTCAATCATTTAAAAAAAATAAACTAATTATTTAATTCTTCAAATTTATAAATACTAGACACATTAGAGCCTGTTTGGCAAAACACTTCAATGAGCTTATAGCGGATAACTTATTGCAGATGAAAAAGTAATCCCGTTTGGTAAGCTCATCGGTTACGAGCTTATAGCGTTTTTTCACGAGCTTATAGTGTTTTTTTTAGTGTTTGAGCTTATAGCTTATAGCGTTTCATTTTTCTTTCCACTTTTATCCTTACTATCTTCATTTAATTTTACCTTTATTCTATTCTCTCTCTTTTATGTAAAATCATTAATGAAGATGTCCTTTTATGTCATTTTATATTTTTCAGCTAGTTCAACCGTTAGTTTTACCAAACACTTTCACCGAAAATAAGCTAGCTTATCTGATATCCGCTATCAGCTACCTCATCCGCTATCCGCTATAAGCTATCCGCTATCAACTAGCTTATCCGCTAACAGCTAATTTTACCAAACAGACTCTTAGTCTATAGGTTTAGTTTTGACGTCTATGTATTTGTCTACATGTCCCATTAACCATCTGATTTGGTTCATTAGTGGTTTTGCATGGTCTATGACGAATTTTCTTCGTGAAAAACGAATAAAAAGTGCAAAAGACATGTACAATTTAAAAACTCAAAATACCTGAAAATTATGAATTTTTTTACTTTTCATTCATTTTTCATTATGAAATTCGTCATAGATCACGTCAGATCACTAAGGCCAAGTAAGATAGTTAATAAGACACGTAAATAAATAAATGAATGTTAAAATTAAACCTAAAGACTAATGTATCCTATATTTGAAAATATAAAAAACTAAATGGTGAATTTATTTTTTTAAGAGATCAAAAGTCAATCCCCGGAAATTTTAAGGTGAATCAGATATCTATATGTCACTATGTGGGATATAGGTGAAAGGGGAATGGTCTTAATTTCTTTTCAAGGTATTTCTGTCCTTTGCAGATACATATTACGAGGTTTTATTTTGTTTGGATAAGGGGGATGTTACATCAAATCCAGAAAATAAACGACTTAACTCGGTTCGGTTTGCTTCACTTAACTTAATCTTTCAATCATAAAATTTAGGTTAAAATAATAATTTAATCCTCATATAAAATATAAATTCTTCATTTAATTTTTATATGTAAAAAATTTAAAAATGAGTCTTATATAAACGTTAGTGAATTCGTCCCTGTCATCAGCAAATTAGTTCTTCTACGTAATACAAATTTTTTATTTGATCCCTAAACCTGAAAAAAAATTAAATTGATCCCTATATATGCAATCGATAATAATTTTGTCCCTATCGTCTGTCAAGAAGCACAGACCCAACTAAAGATTCTTTTCATATTATTTATTTTTTATATATTATATCAATATATTTCTTTTATTGAGAATCAATTTGAATAACTTTCAGAATATAAAATCACTTACGGACCAAATTATATAATTTTTACTCTCAATAGAAGAAATAGATTGATATAATATAAAGAAAATATTCAATATGAAAAGAATCTTTAGTTGGGTTCGAGCTCCTTGATAGATGGCAGAGATAAAATTACTATTAATTATACATATAAGAATCAAAAAATTGTGTCACTTATAAGAATCAATTTACTGACGGCAGTGACAAATTTGCTAACATTTGCATATATAAAAACCAAATTTATTAACATTTACACATGTAGGGACTCATTTTCAAATTTTTTATATATAGATACCGAATGAAGAACATATGTTTCAAATTATTACTTTATCCTAAAAAGTAACGTTAATATTGTTCTTTTAGATTTGGATTGCGATAACACTGTTACTGGAGTTACTAATTGAGAAATTAAATTGATGTTTCTTTCTAACCCTAACACTATGTTTGGTTTATGAAAGAAAATAGAAAAAAAGAAAATGAAAAGAAAGAAAGAGGAAGAAGAGAAAAAAGTGAAAAATGAGATGATTATTTAGTTATTTGATTGGAGAGAAAATAAAAGGAAAGAAAACTAAATTTTTTCTCTCCAAACTAAATTTTTTCTCTCCTCTTATTTGGTTGTGCAGAAAGCGAGAGGAAAGAAAAAACATATATGTGAAATAACATAAATATCCTTAAGTAAAAATGTGATATAATAAATAGTTACACTTATGCAAAAAATAAAAAATAAACACTAGAACCCAAGATAAATTTAAAAAAATGTAATAAATTTAAAAATATTTATTTTAATTTTTAACACTTTAAATAAAAAAATGAGCATCATAAATTAAAAAATATATATTTGCAAACAAAAATAAATTATTGAAAAAATAATTTTAGTTTGACTCGAGACTCATCTTTCCTAATGAAAGGAAAAGCTCAGTCATATTGTTCTTTAAAAAATAATGGTAAATTATTAAGTGATTTTTCGATAACAGTAAAATAAAAGTTCAAAAAAATGTTTTTGCATATATATAACTTTAAAAATGGCAGATAAAAACTCAGCAAGAAAAAGAAATGGGATGACGACGGTCGGAAAGGAGCAGAGAAATGGGCGAATGAGAGAATAAAGCAGCTCTCCTCATGGCTAGTTCCGTCTTTTCTCACCAAAATATTGCTTTCCCTTTAGTTTTCATGCCAAAGTGGGAGGAACGATTTTTAGTATGGACCAGCTAAAAAATTTTTATCCTCTTTCTTCATCTCTGAACCAAACGATGGAATCCAGGACTTTCCTCCACTTTTCCTTTCTATTATTTTCTTTCTATCATTTCAACCAAACACAGTGTAAAAAACTAAATTAATTTTGAATGAGAGATATCACATGTGTTATTGTTATTGTTATTTGGTGAACTCTTTGATACTAAGATAATTTTATCTTATTTATATGATTTAATTAGATGATGAAAATCATTTGACTTAATTTATTAATATAACTAATTTAATTGAAATGATAAATTTTAATTAAATAAAATAATTTTTATCACAAAATTATTGAAATATCAAAAAAAAAAACCTTCTTATTTTTTTTTACATAAACTTTAACTCAAGAAACTGCCATGAATGACTTGTCACAAGTCACACATACTCCACATGTGTACTCTGTACATGATGACACGTGTGTGTAAAGGAGTTGTGGCCACATGTACGCATGATAATATTTTGTCATTATTAAAATCAAGGATTACGTGCAGTTGAGGAAACGTGCATGTTTGTGATAATACATTTTTACAAATTAAATTACAAGTGAATCTACAAAGAGAGTATAATGCTCACGCAGTTAGATCTCGTGATATTTGAGCATTTGACCGACATTTTTTTTGTAAAGTTTATGGGATTCCTTCTAGATGCTCTTACGTCTGATTTGGCCAACATTTTTTTTTCTAAAGTTGCTGAGGATTCCTTCTAGATTTGGAGAGCTAGAGAATGGTGTTTGAGTTCTGCATGTTTGGTTTATAATTGAGAAATTATATATATATATTTAAAATAAAGTATTTATAGAATTTATTTGATACAAACGTATATTTGATTTGTAACGATAAATCAAACATAATCAAAATCAATTACATAAGAATCCTATTTGGCCTCCCTTTCCTTTGGTGTCTAAAATTGGTTTTGGCGTCTAAAATCAATTCTTCTATAAGGATCTGTTTAACACTCGATGCAAGTTATTGACTATTTTTGACTGGCAACAACAAGTTTTTAAGATTATATTCAAGGATATTATTTTTTTCTTAATTTAAATTTGGGAAAAATGCATACAGCCCCCCTAAATTTTGGCTCATTTATAAATAGGCATCTTAAACTATTTTTTTCGTCCCAATTAGTCCTTAAACTCGTACTTAATTAAATATATTATCATAAATTTATTGGTTTATCAAACATTTTTTTATCTCAACCAGTTGAATTATTTTAGGGAAGTACTAAATGCACATAAATTTTAAATATATAAAGTGATATAAAATTATTAAATTATTTTTGTATCTATATTAGAAGCTAATATAATGATTGATTTTAATAATAATAGAAATTCAAGGACTAATTGAGACGAAAAAATAGTTAAAGGATCAATTTCACTAATAGTAGAAGTTTAAGGACTAATTGAAAAGAAAAAATAGTTGAAGGTGTCAATTTTCAAATGGGCTAAAGTTTAGGGGGGCTGTATGCACTTTTCACTTTAAATTTAGTCTTTTTGGATTTTGACTTCCACGATCTCAACCTGACCCACTGTTCCGCCGTCACCACCATCGTTTCTCCACCACTGTAATCAACTACATCCGAACCCAGTTAAGATAACAAATGTCATCACCGAATGGGTTTCAGATCTCGTCACCACTGTCAACAAATTAAATCATATGGGTTTTAGATCTCGTGGACAAGGGAGGGTTGGATTTTTGACCTTAGGTACAAGTTTTTGTTATCTCCACCGAAGTCTTGGACTCTTGGTCTTGGGACCTTCAAACCTCATGTTCCCGTTTCGGTTCGAAACAAGGAACTCCACATGACAAAGGAATGTTCGCCGCCATTTTGATGTTTTTTGCACCAAAATTTTGAGTTGACATCTTCTCTATTTCCTCTCTCCATTTCCCCTCTCTATTACTATAATTTTATACGTATAAATATGATATTGTGACATTGGGTAAAGTTCAAATATTCTCTATATACCCCCAAAACCATAGTAATGAAGATCTTTATTTCTCATGAGAAATAGAGAAGATTTTCACCCCAAAATTTTGTGGTCGAGGTTGAAAGTGAGGCTAGAGTTTTCTCTAAAGATGAAAAAAGACAAAAAAAAAAAAGATAAAGGAAAAAGATAAAAAACCAACTTATGTCGATCAAAAGTGGCTGGAGCTTGATTCCTTTTAAACAAGTTCTTGAGTTGGATCTTGTGAATGAAAAAAAAGTAGGAATTGAGAGAGCTTTGACACCTTATATGGGTCTACCCGAATCGACTCGAATTAATCGGGGTCCAATGTGAATTCCAGATATCGAGGGTCTAGACAAAAAAAGAAGAAGAAGAAGATGGATTTGGGGTTTATTGCAACTTTTTCACAAAATAAAAAACATCTGTTTATTTTGGATAGTTATTTTCAACATTGGAAATTTATTGTGCGATAGGGTGGTTGACGTCGGCACTGCTGTTATGTTTAACATATGTTACTTAACAATTGGATGAATGTATGATATGTATCCCAAGCTGCTTCTAGGGTGAGAGACCATGGTAAGTCTCTCACCATGATAGACCATGAAAAGTCCTTATTTGTAAAAGAAAAATTATTTTCCACCCTTACCCCTCCTCTCTCTCACTCTCCCTTCTCCCCTCTCTCCTCCGCCACCCTCCCACTCCCACTCCCCCATCCCACCGCCTCCTGAATGATATCTTTATATAATCTATTGCCACATTGTAGGTCAGTATCATGCAAATATTAACTATTAAGATTGTTTATAGAAATTGTGAAGATCTAATCACCTGATCCAATCATCATTGAATGTTGGTCATAAATCAGAGAAAAGTCGACAAATCTATGATCTAAGATTGCGAATGTAGGAGACAAATTTCTTAGGGAACTAATCAGCCTCTAGATATCACAATTAGATCAAACAGACAAAAATGGAAGGGAGAGTTTCAATTTTGCTTCGACCAAATAAACTCCACTTCGGTTCACCATATTTTTGTTAAGTAACCTCGAGGCAAATCAAAATAGAACAGAAGATGCTAAAACAGGCGGAGTAGGAGGGTGGTGGAGGAGAGAGGAGAAAGGGGTGAGTGAGAGAGGAGAGGAAGGAGTGAAAAATAAATTTTCTTTTGCAAATAAGGGTTTTTTCATGGTCTCTTATGGTGAGAGACTTGTCATGGTCTCTCACCCAAGAAAGAGTCATTTATCCCATGTTTGTTATCCGAAGGATCTAAAAGATTCTTTATAAACTAATTTGAATAGCATGCAAATAATTGAATTCTTGGTTGATAACTTTTTTTCATCTGCTAAATTAATCAATATTTTAATTAACATATTAAAAATAGTTTTTCAAGATTAATCCATAATTGAAAGGTATATCAAAGCTTGAAGTCAGGAAATTTTTTCGCAATCCCCAATTTAAAGGCTACTACCAAAATACATGATTGCTTTTGAATTTTATAGCTTATGGACAGGCTTGTTTGTGACTTCGGGCTCATTCCAAAACCTGAAGTGGTCATTCTGACCTTATCCATTTGACCTTAATAACAACTGCAGTTGGACCACAACAACAAACTTCTGAATTCTGATATACCCCCAGTCAACATGCTACAAAGAAGATCGTTTTGGCGGCTGCTTGATATGGTTAAACAAATCATCATATCAATATTCATTACTATTGTCAAATATGTTGACCCAAATTATTAATGGAAATCTCACTAAACTGATGAAAATCTACTGACGCATTAACATATTCAAAGTTCAAACGAATGAATTGAACCACCATCCTTGGAGGCTTACTAGAATTGACACGCATATGTTGTCATTTTAATTTGTTCATTGTCAAAAAATATTAATAATTAATGGGTCATGCACGTTTGTCCAAGCCGGTTATTTACCACATTTTGTGAAGTTTTGTCATGAAATTCAAGCAATGATTTAAGCAGAATTCCCTCTGATTGTGTTTTGTATCCAGAAAAAGGGTTTTTTTTTTTTTTTGCAACAGAAAAAGAACAAGCAATTAACAAAAGTAACCCCATGCTACATCTGCTAGCAGTAAGTTCCCGAACCCAAAAAGAAGAACAAGATATTATATAGACCCCACTCATCTTCTCTAGGATTCTGCTTGGGAGTTTGGAGGGAAAGGGAAGGGAGGGGAGGGGTTTGAGGTGTAAAGGAGGGAGAAAAGGATGAGAAAGGAAGGATATTCAAGGCCGACCCAACACCTATTGAGACCTAAAGCAAACTCTGTGATGAGATCTTTTTAAAAAAATTAACTCAAAAATTTCTCATACAAAATTAACAATTTTTTGCAAAATAGGAAGTTGATTACTGAACTTTGTAGTTAATGATAAGTTTTTATATCAAAAGGGCTAACTTATGTTTGTTAATATACCAAACATATCAAAAAAATAATATAAAAAGATATAAAGTGAGCTTTTTTAAGAAAAAAAATATTTTTTTAGAGGCCTAAAGCAAAAGTCTCACTTGCTTTACCCCTTGGGCAGGGCATAAGGATAGTCCCCACCTTGGATGAGGATTTATTTTTCAACAAAAGAATAAAAAAATCTCAATTAGGGAGAAATAAAAAACAAATTAGGGAAGGGTTTTGGAGGATTTTTAAAATTTCTTTATACTAGATTTTTTACCCGTGCAATGCATGGAAGAATTATGTGTAAAAATAAATTATATTATCAAAATAAATTAAAAATAAATTTTTGATGAATTAAAAATACATTTAAAATCATTGGAACTATATTCAATATTTAAAAATGCATTTCAATGCATTGGAACTTTACTCTGTATTGATAATTATATTGTATTACCAGTACAAAAAACTATATTTTATTAGTTTAAAATATTAGTTTGTATTAGCTTGACCAATTACACCAACAAATTTTGGTTTAAAAAATTCAAAATTTATATTTCAAAATTAATAGATATCTTAAAATACTAAAAATTACACTATATTAATCTCGTTTGACCCATTTCATCAATAAATTTTATTTTGAAAATTTCAAAATTAACGTTTCAAAATTAATAACTCTTAAAATATAAAAAAAATTATATTGTATTAATCTCGCTCGACCCACTTCACCTATGAATTTTATTTTAAAAAGTTCAAAATTAATATTTGAAATTAATAAATCTTAAAATATTGAAAAATATAATATATTAATCTCATTTGATCCATTGTACCAATGAATTTTATTTTGAAAATTCCAAAATCAACTGCTATGCATGCCTTAATATTTTATATGGTTGGGTATTCAAAGTCAATTCAAAGTTAAATATTTCATAAATATCACTGCCTTCAATGAAAAGATCCTTAACGTGAAGAGTACCTCTAGCAGTAGCTTGAATCCTTCCATCCTACATTAAAAAAAATTAAGAAGTTCAAATATTAGTCATGAAAGAAGTTGTAAAAAACATATAGTTAAAAAATATTAGGTAATGATTATAGATAATACATTCTCATCCAAAAACACCAACTCTATATTATTTCTCAATTGGTGCTGCAAGAAATTTGGTTGTTTTTCCAAAGCCGTAATACTCTACTTTGATCGTCCATTCATCTTTTGATGGAGAAATGTAACTAATAAATTTAGTTTTAGCAATGAGCGGAAGATAGAAAAACAAACTCTAGATGAACAAACTTTTGCAGGAGATGCTTAATTGAATTTTATATTTTCATTTGATTGTTTATAGTACCTCCATTTGGTTGGATAAAGAGTAACTTTCAACAGGAATAAAGGAGAAAAAACTCAAAGATTTAAGTAAATTACATTGGGATATCATTTATCATATTGAAATTATTTATTTGCTTTGGAAATATATATATAAATCTATAAATATTCTAATTACATAGATTTAGTAGCTCAAACATGGATTTTAACACATAAATATAAATTCCAGTCAAGAAAAAAAAAACATATATGATATATCTATAAAGTAGTCTTATTTCCCCTAACGTCTTATAATTATTGATCCCAAAAAATTATAAATATAAAATTATTTTTATTTGAATGTAACATTGGAAATGGGTGCCACATTTTATTGGTATGAGCTAAAGTTATGATGACAACTTTTATTGATAATAATATAGGACACTTTGTTTATCACAATTCATGTATGACAATTAATTTTTAGTTGCTTTAAATAAATTAATTACATTAGAAATGATTGATAATCTCCAATACCAATGTAAGGGGGAGAAGAAATTTCAGATAATTTATAAATTTGATTTTAAAAAATAAATCTATATAAATAATATATTTCCTGAAGGTGGAAAGTTTTACCAATTGTCAAAAGAATTTAAATTTTATAGTGATTCTAAAGATGACATGTGGCAAAAGTTTCCACCCGTGGTTTTTGCTTTATAATATTTATAGATGCTCATTTCTTTTAAAAAACTTTCAAAATCCCTTTCACTCCTCTCCCAATTCCCAAACAAACCCTAAGTTTCAAAATGCAAAGTTGATCCCTGAACTTTGTAGTTAATGATAAGTTTTTATGTCAAATGGGTTAACTTATGTTTGTTAATATATCAAACATATCAAAAAGATAATGTAAAAAGATATAAAGTGAGCTTTTTTTTAAGGAAAAAAATGTTTTTTGAGATGTCTAAAGCAAGAGTCTCACTTGCTCTACCCTTGGGCCTGGCATAAGGATAGTCCCTACCTTGGATAAGAACTTATTTTCCAACTAAAGAATAAAAAAACCTCAATTAGGGAGAAATAAAAAAATAAACTAGGGGAGGGTTTTTAAAATTTCTTTACATGCTCATTTCTTTTAAAAAACTTTCAAAATCTTTTCCACTCCTCTCTCAACTCCCAAACAAACCTTAAGTGTGCCCTTTTTGGCAAGAAAGTTAGCTTCAACCAAAATATGGACCATGCAGAACTCCCCAAAATCAGCTTCACCCAAAATTTTGACCATGCATAACCACCCAAAATAATTTATTAAGCATTCAAGCATGATATCAAGATCAAATGTTAGAACATTTTTTTTTTTTGGGTAAAGAAGATAAAAACATTTTTATATCAAGTCACTTTTAATCCAGATTATTAAGAGGTTGTATGGTTGAGATTATTCTCATCATAAATGTGAGAAAAACAAATCTCAAAGCAACTATTTTAAAAGCTATGTAAGAAAAGTTTTCCTCAACTTAATTTTGTTTTTAGAAAATCTAAGACAAAAATAGGCTTAGGAACGTGATATAAAAATAGAGATGTACAAGCTACATGGCCCAGGAGTAATTGAAGCTCGTACCTGGAATTATTAAATGTCTGTTTGATACCGCGTTGAAAAACTATAAAATCACGTTAGAGAGGCAGAAACTACTTTGTGGAGCTTCTGTTGGACGCGCGTCTATCCATTAAAGGAACTTTCCAAACATGCTATAAGAAAATTTAGTGGGTCCCAATGCATAAGTGGGGTCCACCTGTGTAGGCCCCACACTCCTTGTCATGTTATTACTCTTCGGTGCTCCTCTAGGATTGTATTTTCGGAGTCATGTAATTGTTTTTGATAAAGGTATTCTAATCTATAATTTTCGATATCTATTAGTACTCTCTTTTATATGAGTATTTGGATTAGTTGAGAAATATTAATTATTTTAATAATTGATTATATGCACAATTGATTATTGTTATAATCGATTATAATAATGTCAGTTTTATGTTTAGATATGTTTGTAGAAAAGTAAATTTAAGATAATTTATTTCATTTGGGTGGTGTAAAAATCACTTTTATATAGTAAATTATAAAAAAATATGAAATTATTTATATAATTAAATAATATTTGTTTGGAGGTTAATTTTAGAGGATGTAATTTGAAGAATATTATTGGCTTCAAAACAATCTAACAGTTTTTTAAATAAGTTTAAAAAATTAAGCTTATGTAAAAACTTTTTTTTTCTCACAAAAACGATTATTTTACAATTTAATCAGTTTATCTAAATACATCAACTACTTCTACTAAAAAACAGTTTTACCATGAAAAAAAATTATTTGTATAAAATTAATTCTTATCCAAACACCCTTCTAGTCACCACTCACTCTTTCTCACTCTCAAGATGCTCATTTCTTATGTCATATCTCTTTTATTATTGCTTTTCATCTTCCTTTTTACATCTTTTTCATCTTTATTTTCTATGTTCCTTGATATGCACCACTCAATTTATCTCATGTCTCCTTTTATATTCACGCTTTATCTTTCTTTTTTCTTCTTTCTATTTTCCCAATTTTTTTCATATTATTATTCTTCACATCTGTTGGTCAAGTGATACGGAGATTGGTTTCCCTTAAACAAGATCTTGGATTCGAGTCTTGTGAATGAAAAATAGGCGTTGAGAGAGTTTTGCCCCCTTAAATGGATCTTTCCGGCTCGACTTGAATTAGTCGGAGTCCAATGCGATTTCCGTCGAGGGCCTCAGAAAAACTGGAGTCGCCATTCTGGGGAAGATTTTACCTAGCCATAACCTCCAGTCCGAGAGTTAGTCTCATAACTTGTCTGTTAGGATATCCACTCAAGACCAAAAATATCATTATTCTTCACCATGAAGTACAAGGAATCTCAAAGGTTAGGTTGGGTGGGGTTGCTCCAAGCTGCCTCTGAACCCACGTTTGTTGAAGTGAATTATGACGGTAGTTAAACTTGGTGGCTTTTATTATGCACCTCTTTATGTTTGGTGCAACATACACCCTATCCAATGATCTGCTACAACAAATTTTCTTGTATTTATAAAAGTGGCCCAAATAAATTTGTATTTATAATTTTGTCTAAGGGCAAATTGCACATAGTTTTTGGGTTTGTTTTCATTACAACAAAACGGTGTCCTCCACTGCTCCTCCTTCTTCGGCGTCGTATCTTCTCGCCACCGCCTCCCACCTCCGTCATTTCTCGGTGAGGAACCTCACGGGCGTCAAGGAGGCGAAGGAGCCGTGGTGGAAGGAGTAAGTGGAGCGGCTGCACAACATCGGGATACCAAGATCCACGTCGGAGAAGGACGGTGAAGGGGAAGGTGAAGCAGACAAAAATTCCGTCGCGCAGTGTTTCGAATCTTCTAACCGACGACAATGTGCCAACCCACCTCGGACGCTCATTACTCATCTACAGATCGGACCTCCCTTCGTGCAATGTTTCCATTCTTCTCGCCATCGATTCACTACATTTTCACAATGAGCACTTCACAAGTTCACTTCTTATCTATGACAGCTAAAGGAGGGGGTTGTGGGGGACACTGGAATTTCTACTGCTTTCATCATCACCTTCATCGACAATGGTGTTTCTGTCCTCTTCAACTTCCTTTTGTTTTTTTTTTGTTTTTTGTAAAACGCTATTTTTTTTATACACTGTTTTGCTTCGATTGTTATATCACAAAAAATAAACCCTAAAATTACAATTTGCAATTGATTTGGGGTTGAAGGAATAACAAAAGAGTGATGAGATCTGAATATGAATTTTCAAAATAAAACACAAATAGTAAACAACTTAAGCCATGGAGGCTCACAGTGGTGGCAGAGGAAGAAACCAATAACGACCTCAAGCGGTGGAGACACGATGGTGGAAGATGGTTTGAGGATGTAGGATGCTGGAGTCGCACATTGTGGGCGGGCGGAGCTGCGCATTCAGGGGCAGCAAAGATTTGGGTGTGAAGGTTCGCAGTTTTGGTGGTCCTAGTTCAATCGGGCTATGGCGCTGGCACGGTTTTTGTTGGTGGCCAAAATTTTAGACTAGTTGAACACCTTCTATGCAAAATAGTCAAAATGTGTGAAGAAAAAAGGTCAACCAATTGCCAATTATCAAGTTGACCAAATTAAGCAAAATCAACGGTGAAGCATGCACCTCTTTTTACGAGGTGCATATTAGATGCCATCGGTTAAACTTTGGTGAAACATGCATCTTGAAATCTTGAAGTAATTAATTCAATGTTTTTTTTTTTTCGGGCTGAAAACGACTTTATGAAAATTATTAGAAGGAAAAAAGGTCCGCAAAACTTTCGGTACTGCAGCCCCTTTAATTTTCTCAAGGGTGTTGTTTGCATATCAACCGATTTATACTATTTATTTAAAGCGTTTAATCAAACAGTTGAAAGTCACCATTTACTTCGGGTTATAAACTACTAGTATTATGCAACACATCTTACATTTTGTTTCATGCGGCCAGTGCACTTGATCAGTAGCTGCTAAGAAACAAAACCTACTTGTAAGTACAGACATTATACTTAAATATTTCTCTAGACTTGGAGGTTCTCGAGACTTGAGAGGACTTAGTTGCCAATTGGGATGTCAGTTGGCTATTCTTATATTGTCATTACTTTTCCATTTTAAAACTCTATTCAATTGAAAGGAGTCAAATCCTTACTAATAGTGGTTGCAGCAGCTATCATATTTAAAATATTTTGATGTTTAATTAATTGAAATATTTATTTCTTAATGATTTAAAATATGGATCTTGTTAACAAATGTCGTAAGGATATTGTTTAAGGAATCCAAAGCTAGAATAATTTTATTGGAAAATATAACTTTTGAATGTTCAATGTATTGAATACATAACTTTCAATGCAAAGTTTCTATCTTTGATTCCTTAACCAATGTCCTTAGGGTACTGGTTAGCATTTGTCTTAAAATATTAAAGATTTAATAGTTTTTTTTTTATTGTATTAAAGATGTAATAGTTAAAAATTTAAAATTGTACTTATCACATAAATCATACTCCAAGTAGAAGGTTGCTTTTAGTTTTTTTTTTCTATTCTTCTAACAATAAAGAGTGTATTAATGTTTTTAACATTCATTTAATATGGATTAAAAAATCACACTAATATTAATATAGGGATATTAATATTAAAATATATTTTAATATTAAAAGCTCAAAATGTTAAATTTTCTCCTTAAACAAGCTTCCTCTCTAATATGTACTTCCGAAGTACTATCAAAAGAGGCAAATAAAAAAGAGGGGGAAGGGGAAATAATTGAAGAAACTAAAAACTGGAGACATGAACATAATTTTGGAAAGTCCACGTATTAGAAGAAATTATTGCATATAGTTAAAATATATTTAATATTTATTCCAAAAAATATCTCAATCAATAATTTTTTTAAAAATATCTAAATTTCAAGTCATTAATTCAAAATTAGTTAAAATAGTATCCACAACACACATTAAATATGAACATAACACATTGGAGAGAACCATTTGACCCAAGGTATGAGCCTCTTTGAAATTGCTTTTTCGAATAAAAAAGTTTAGATTATGGACAGACATGCCTCTTTGCAAGGTCATAAGAAAATATGAGAATCGAACCCAAGTTACAACGAGTCTAGACGGAAGGCTTGATCAGATGAACCCCATTTGTGTTTGATATCACGGTGGGGAACACCAAAATTGCTTCTGCACCTGTCAAACATTCTAGTAGAAAAATAGGTATTTGGTTACATGTTTGTGAAAACAATTTTGCATCCAGAATCGATTCTACTAGAAACAGTGTTGAATAGCTTCCGCTTTTGGATTGAAAATTATACTAGATTTTACATCAAGTTTGCTTTCAAAATAAAAACATCAAAACATAAATCATTTCACTTCAAACTCAATTATATTGAAATCAATTCCACTAAATCAATTATATCCAAAATTACATTTATCAACCGTGAGACACCCCCTAGTATCTCATTATTTTAATGACATGTCTTAGTATTACCTATCATCATTCCACATGCATTATTCGTTTATACATACATATACATGCAAAGTCATGAACAAAGGCCCTCCGGGCATTTTAAATCGGAATTCATACAGCTTTAGGACTGTACTGACTTAACACAATACACAAACATCAAATCCATTCACAATTCCCGATCAAAACTCAAACTATGTAACATTTTAGTAAGTCATGTACATAATCCATTATATAACAACCAAATCCCAATATACACATTTGGTATACAAAACTTATTACCAACATAAATTAAGACATTTCCAGAGCTGGTCCAAGGCACCTGTGTACTATTCTTTCCTCTACGTTCCACCTAAGAATCTTCAATGTGGATGACAATGCGGTCTCGAAGATTGAGGAAAAGAATCCATACCCGTCATTTGTACCAAACAATAATCCAACAAGCAACAAGTATACAAAAGGAGGTAAGATGACTACTTCTAAGAAAAGGGTATCAGAGTAGAACATCTTAGGTAAACAAAGTGAACTCAAATATCAATCACATCAATGACATAAGAATAAAGCAGATATTACAATAATAACTCCCAAATTTATGTTATGCCATAAGTCCACAGTTTCATAAAATGCTAGGAATGCATAATGTATATGAGGATGAAAATGCACATGTGTGGGTCCCATCCTGACTCAACTCCATGGAGTGACAACATCATCGGAGGAGCGGTCAGGAGTATATGTTCCATCAAATCCAAATGTGCGCTAAACGGCTCACCGGAATACTCTCCACTGATCTCGAGTAGTTTAGGGTCTGGTTGGGACACCATTGTGTTCGCATCGAATACCACTGCTCGGGGGAGCTACCACCCGGCCCCCTGTGGTGTATCGCACCATGAGTGTCCCCTAGGTCTTCACAACCTTCCCTATTGTACTCTCACCCGCACTCAAGGTGTAGCTCAACTCCCCAACATCATGCCACATGCAACAATGCTTCATGACCAATGTCTTGATGTGCATGTCTTATTAACGTCATCAACCATCAAGATTATGCAAGTATAGCCAAATACAGGTTTCTTCATCATCATGTAATCTCAAGGCAAGACACTTATAAGTATCCATAGTTCATATAGAGTCCAATATACATCAAGTTCCATCCAAAGCCAATAATGGTACAAGTATAAATTATCCACATCAATGTTCATTTTCTTCTCAAGTAATGGGCCAAGCCCAATAGGGTATAAGGGAACTTATATTCCAAATGTCCATAAGTGTGTCCAATTATCTCAAGTCCAATAGGTCAAAATAGGATCGTTTGGGCCTTGTGGGCCGAATTGCTCAAATTGGCGTCTTTAAGCCCAAAAAGATCCCACTTTTGTGTCTTTAACTACATGGGTTCCAAACTAATTTGGTTTCTATAGTTGCTTAAAAGAAATGTAATTAATCTCTTCGCATTGAGTGGAAACTTTGTTAATCAAGTGGTTACTCGCCCAAGATTAGTTGACTAACCAATTTAGTTAGATTTAGGTCTAAGCCTAGTTTCTACTTAAAATATGTAAGATCTATACTTAACCTAATCTTTTTAAGCTAATTCTCTTCTCTCCTCTTATGCTTAACTCAGTAATTTACCATAACAAAATTGCTTTGCATCATGAAGCCCAACCGCAAGCCTCATTGTCGTGGGCCTTAATGGATCAATGATAGTGGTTGTTGTTGGTTCTCATTGATCCAATGGTTTTTGGGTCTAAGTTAGGGACTTTGGGGCCCATTTTGGTTTATGTCATTCCAGTCTAACTCACCTAAGATTACATTTCAAAGTCCTCTAATAACATATGGATTAGAAATAAACTAAGTTCCCTATCTTAGTCCTTGGTCCAATTTTGCATAATTTAGTTAACCTAAATATTAATCTAAGATTAATGCATCATATTGAGCCTTAGGAGGCCAAAGTAATTACTTGAGAGGAGAGTGTGATAACTCACTGTGGGCCATGTTGGCTGAATTGCCTAGGTCCAAAAGGATCAAATATTTGTTTCAAAACCTTGCCTAATACTATTACATAATGTGTGTAACTAGTGTTCAATATTTGTTTCAAAACCTAGCCTAATAGTATTACATAATGTGTGTAACTAGTGTTCAATTAGTGAATCTCATTTCAAGCTTAATCTCTTCTATATATTAACTATCTTCTTAAACTTAATTACATGTATCATTAATTCAAATTCTTGAAGGTTGGGCTCCCCCCCCCCCCCCCCCCCAATGTGGTGTAGGCATTCCCAAGCCTACCATTTGATTAATTTTCAACAATGTCAATATGATATTCAAGTTTCCAACATCACTATGGTTCCAAAATGTCTACTACCTTCAACATGTTTCAAGACCATTTAGGTTAGGGACTAGAAACCCCAATCAAGCATCAAATTCAAAATCAAAAATTCTTATAAAGCCATGATCAAGAAAGCATATAAACATATCTAGATTATGGTTGAATGGATTTTCAACCTCCTTCCAACCATTATAAAGAAGAATCCGAAAAACACCAATAAATCAAACAAATCAACAAAAATGAAATTAAAATAAAATAAATATAAATAGAAGTAAAGGGAATGGGGAGTTAAGTATCGGTAAAACAATATTATTTTTTAGTATCTTTTATACGTCTTTTAAGGATTCAAACATAATGCTGGACACCTAAAAATTATACTAACTCATTTTGTCCGATCAAGTCGAGATTTTTAATTTCTAGTGCCCTCACTAACAATACCGATCAATATTGTCATCGATTTCTAAACTGAGTGAAAATTTGAATTTTTCTACATAAAAAATTTCCTTTAATTACTCAAACGCACACTATATTCTTTTGAAAAGACATAAAGGAGTTGAAAAAGTAAAAGGTACACTTGATGCCCTTATCCACTTCGAAGAGTTGTCTAACATGCTAAAACTCACGCAAGCATGGGGTACTTTAAAATGATTTAAATATTAATAAAGATGAAAGTCAAAAGTTTAGTAGCACTTCTGATACTCATATGATTGGACATGCATCATTTTGATCCTTATAATTTTTTTTAGTATATTTTATTTTCATATTTTTTAATGTTACAAATTTGATTATCCTATCCAATATTTATCAAATTTTCAATAATTAATAAAGAGTAACTACTATTTTAAGTACATAGAATCTCGACTTGAGCTTCTATGATAAATGACATTGTGATAGAACAAAAAAAACGATCTCGTAAAGGAGAAATGAAATCGATAAATGTCAGAGAGGAATCATTGAATTATGTTGAAGTGAAGAGACAGAGGAGGGAGAAGCTCTACTAGAGGTTCTATGTGTTTAGAGCAGCAGTTTCTCTCCGTTGATTATTGAAAAAATTGACAGACATTAGATGGAATGACCAAATTTGCAACATTGAAAAAATAGGTGGATCAAATGTGCTAAAAAAATTATAAGGACCAAAATCATACATGATCAATAATAAAGGAACTAAAAATGTAATTAAACCAAAATAAAATTAAGATATTTTTTCTTTGTAGAAATTAATTTAATTCATTGTGTTGTGTGTGATCGTGGTGGTGTTATCTAATTATAAATTTTTTACATGTAAATTATTTGAGTCTCTATCTAAATTCAAATTATACCCAGAAATAAAAAATGCAAGGGATTCAGACTCTTTATTTATGTTGTATTAGGGTTAATCTTAAATTAACTCATTGAGACCTGTTAAAAAATCACAGAACTTAAATAATTAAAAATATAAAAAAGAAGGAAAAAAACACAAGAATAGCCCCACTGGCGGCAACCTCTGTTAGCGAAGCACCGAAAAGAAAGTAAAACAGAAGGGGAAAATGCCGCAAAGAGCGGAGAACTAGAATAGGCTAAAGCAAATTAGCAAATGTACGTTTGGAAAAAGGAAGATTGTATGGTATCATATTTTATTTACGTGGCTCGATCAGATGGTTAGAATTTAATTTCATATGATATTGATATCATTCAATTAATTGAAGTGATATATTCTGATTGGACAGAGGGTATCAAACTCTCTACTTTTCAAGGATACCATAGCACCAATATCCTTTTTTTACTAAAAAAAGGATATTCATTCATTCAAATTGATAAAATATATCCAAAATAACACAATTCAACATCGTTAAAAACCGAAAAGGATGAATTTGCGAACAAAACTCACAACATCCAGGTTAATAACATAAAACGACAAAATGCCTACAAATGTGACAAAATCAAAGTGACCGGAATACTCATATCTCCGGATTTGTAACTTTTGACGTCCAAGTCATGATTGAATCTATAATGGATCGAAACTGATTTATCAATCTGAACCAAACAACGTCGCATCAAGACAACTGTAACACCCCGAAAATCCTGTATCTGTGAGTAATCAATTTTATTTGCTTAAATTAGTTTATTTATTTTCTTGGGTGTGTTATTATAGTTTATACAATCTTGCAAAACAAAAATATTCGTCTATTGTTGTTATTATTATTTGTTTAGAAAAATATTATTTAAGTAATTTAAATAATATGATTGAAGGAAATTATTTTCCAAATTTAATCTATTTGATTTTAGATTTGAAAATAAAATGGTTCGGATTGAATCAAAAATTTATTTTGGATTATTGATTCTCTAGGTTGATAAATTCAACCATCAATCTCTATCTTATTTCGAATTTTGAAAATTTAGATTTGTTTTTCTTTGCTTTTAAATTAAAGGGTCAATATTTATTTCTTTTTTTGACTCAATATCAACTATTCAGTTTTTACCTATAACTACAAAAAAAAAAGAAACCCAAACCGCCACGGCACCCCACCCCCAGCGTCTCTCTTTCTCTCTCTCTCTTTTTCTCTTTTCTTTCTTCCCTTTCTTTTCTTTCTTCTTCCTCTGAACGCGTCTCTCTCTCTAAATTTTCTCTCTTTCTCTCTTCATTTCCGGCCAACTCCGGCCACCCCTCCCAAAACCAAAATCATAGAAATATTCTCTATCTTCTCCTCTACAATTCTAACCGAACATTTTTCCAAACGGAGAAAGTTGACGATGGGGCCACCGCCACTGTTTGGGCGTTTTCCGGCCACCGTCCGGCCACTTTTCACCAAACCAACCTTGTAACTTTACTCTCCTCACCTTCCTCTACTTTTCTAGCTCAACATTTTTGCAAACGAACAACGTTGACGGCGGAGCCATCATAGAACCGCCACTGTTTTTGGGATTTTCCGGCCACCGTTTGGCCTCCCTTTCCAGAAATGAACCAACCACGTGGAAGGCGGCATCTTCCTCCACGTTTTGGACCAAGCACCGCCACTGCCACCGCCGGAGCCGCCGTGCGCCGCCACCGTGCGCCACCGCCGGGACCGCCGGAGCTGCTTTCTTCCTCCTTGGTAAAAATCCTTCATTCATTTCTCTTGGTTTTTGATTTCATGGGGAACCCTAACCCTAAATCCCCAATTCAAAACCCTAGCATTTTAATTTCATGCTTTAAATGAGAAATTGATTATGTTTTTATGCAATTGGGTATATCAATTTCAAGTTCCCTATGTCAATTGTTCAAATCCCCCTTTGAATTCGGATTTCCCAATTTTACTAAATCCCTCAATCTTTATCTTACTATAATTATGAAATTAATTCTGTTTTAGTGCAATTAGGGTAGTTAATTGATGATTTCCTAAGCTAATTTCATATTTTCGTGACCCAATTGGTTTTTCCCAAATTGATGTTATTGGAAAAGTAATTCTGTTGGATTAAGTAAAATATTTAAATCTATTAGATTATGTTTTTAAATGATGATTAGTTGATTGATATGTTGTTTGGGTGCTGAATGTGATTGGATATTATCTCTTGATTTTTGGTTGTGGCTGTGCTTACTTGGGGGAGCTGGATATGCATTCTTGGAGTTGTTGTGGAGTTGGGATGTCAATGCCATCTTCAGCCACCTCATGGATTTGATGCTTGGAGTTGCTCATCAAAGAGACTTCATTTAAGGTAAGGGGATAAACTTGAGGAACTCTATTTCCGACAGCTATGTGCTACATCGGTGGTTGTATTGTATTTAAATATTCTGTATCTGATTGTTGGTTGATTGTTTGGTTTACTGCTGTTGATTTGAGTATGTGTGATATAACTGCTGATATATTTGAATACATGCTATAATTGTTGAATAATTATATGGATGTATCGTGTGCCCTGCTGTGGGATTTAAGGTGTTAGAGGACCTAATTTTGATTAGGATCCGACATCGTGTAACTTAAAAACTTTAAAAGTCTGAAATGTTAAATTGAGGAAATAAATATGTTTTATTGTTTCTCAGTTTAATTTAAGAGAAAATAAATGAATTATCTCTTTAGAAATAAAATATTTTGAAATAAAATATAATGAAAAGGTACTTTTAAGGAAAATCAACTTAAATGAGCAAAGTTGTGAAAATGTGGTTTTTAATAACGAAAAACGATATTTTTAAGTTAAATAGGGCGTTAGAGACCTTTATTAGTCTTTAAAGTAATAAAATTAGCCGTTTTGAGGAAAAGCGCTTGAGAAATGTGATTTTCAAAATTTATTGGTTTTATCCAAGAAAAAAATGTTTTTACAAGCTTTGTTTTAAGGTTTGTGTTTTACCGAAAAACAACGAAAGAAAAAGAAATAGTCTGTGGACTAAATTTTGTTTTATGGAAAACCGATCTCGATGACTTTGTGTAAGTATCGGAGATTTGGGTTTTTGATTTTCGAGTTTTCAAGAAAAGTGGTTTTAAAGCTTAGAAACTAGAAACCGAGACGTCGGGGTTCTAGGGTTCTGCAAAACACGTGGATCAAGGATCCGTGTTAGTTGTGATCCTGTCGGCTTGGGGACGATCTTTGTGGTCCTGTGAGCTTGAGGATGTTTTTATGACCTTGAATCCAACGTCCTAGACTGGTGCATCGGTTAGGGATGTTTGGGATTTGAGTTGTTTTTGGACTAAATGTCCTGTTTTGAGAAAATGTTTTTAAGACATTATGGTGGTTGTTAGCGTTGATGCTGCAACGAGGAAATATTGATGCGACAAAGATCAATTATCGGAAACTAGATAGTTTTCTCATGCATTTTGTGTGTTGGGCAGACGTGCCGTGAAACGGGGGACCTTGATAGGCAAGGAGAACCCGAGATGACTTAATGTCATTATGTAACATTGTGCCTTGATAGACAATGATGTCATACGAACCAGGAAGAGCGTATTGTGCCCTGTGAAGAGGACAATATAGTATGACTTATACATCGTGAGTACCACTGACATGCGCGTCTATGTATTATTTCCTGGAAAAGGTTATGTGCTCACGTTTGGCCGAATATTGATTCTGGCGTTTGTTATTGTATCCTGCGGGGCAATAACGTTGAGTCTGATCAACTCGTGTTTATGGTGATGAGATTTCCGGAAATCTAGAATTGAATAATAGTTGAGATATATGGAAGTGTCATGCATACGTTTAGAGAATAACGTTGATTGTGGGGTAGGAAACCCTTGTGTTTTACTGCTAGTGCATGATGATATTTGGTGAAGTATGCTTGTATGAATCTACTATTTGTGTTTGGCATGTAGTTGTCGTTTTTGGATTCATATATTGGTTTCTCACCCTTGCCTGTACATTGTTGGTCACCCTGTTGTGTTTTTGGATACATGTACAGATATTTTATTAACAGTCCTCTAAATCACTCCGGGACCCTATAGCTTGAGTGCTTGAGGTTGAAGACGAAGAGGTGTAGTTTGTTGACGACGAGACCCGGTTTCATTGGTACGAATTATATTAGGCAGTAAGCTTTATTATCCATAGAATTCTTTTGTCAGACCAGCTCTTAAGATTTATAGTGTATTGAGAGATTCGAAGTATGTATGCCTAATGGCAGAATTAGAATTATTGTCATATATGATGAGTTTCATTTTTTTTCCTTGGATTGTTAAAGCTTTTCTTTTGGTATCAGATTTCCGCAAATACTATAGAGTTATTTTCGAAAAAGTATGTTGTTAATAAGGGTAAATGGATATTTTGGATTACAAAAGTGACACCCGAAAGAGAGGGGTGTTACAACAACGAACAAAATAACGCCGCATTCAGACGATGAAATCACGAAAAAAATGAAAGAAAAATCAGATCTACGTGAAAAAATCACTTATATTTAGCTAAAAAGAGAGAAAAACGATATAGAGGGGTGATTCCAGATCAAAAAAATGATTTAAAACCACCCACTTCTGTGGAAGAAGAAGAAAGAGAAAAGTAGAGGAAAGGTTGAGAAAAAAACGGCTAATGTATATTCAGTGTAAGTTAAATGAAAAATATCAATATCCTAAAAATACTTATTAAGGAATTAAAAAAATAATATTACTTATTAAAAAAATTTAAATCTTCACTTTTTAATACATTAAGAACTCATATTCCCATAAAATCTTGCCACTTAATTTCTTAACCGGTGTCTGTTTTTCTTTTTAAGATATTCATCAATCGTCTCTTTCATAACTGAAAAATTAAATGGTACGAAGTTGAATTCGTAAAACCACAAACCTGATTATTCACAAGTGTGAAATATTAATACTTGCGTTTAATATGCTATTAAATGCAAAATTAAATACAAAAAAAAAAACCAAAATTAAATGGCTCACTCCTTTTTCAATGGCATGGATCATTTGTTCTATGAGCTTGTTTGGTAAAATTATCTGTTAGTGGATAAATTAGTTGATAACGGATAGTTTATAATGGATAGCGGATAGCGGATGAAGTAGCTTACTAGCGGATATCGGATAAGCTAGTTTATTTTTTGTGAAAGTATTTGATAAAACTAGCGGTTTAACTATCTGAAAAATATAAAATGACATAAAAGGACATCTTCATTAATGATTTTACATAAAAAAAAGTGAAGATGATAAAGATAGAATTAAATGAAGATAATAAGGATAAAAGTGAAAAGAAAAATGAAACGCTATAAGCTATAAGTTCAAACGCTATTTCAAGTATCATCTGAAAAAACTCTATAAGCTCGTAAAAAAACGTTATAAGCTCGTAACAAAGACGTTTATCAACGAGATTATTTTCTCATTTATTATAAACTATCTATTATAAACCATAGAAATGATGTGTCAAACAGACTCATTATATTCACGAACACATTTTGTGCAATATAGCATTGCTGCTATCGTAAACATCATTTTCTAAGACACGTAGACAAAACACATATGAAAAGAATAAAATGCTAGTCAACATCTTTTTCTTCTTTTCTCAAATGGGCGAGTACTACAAGTTTGATTAAGATTGAAGAGGATTGGGTTAGCGTTCGCCGCAACTATTGTTTAACCCACACAAAAGTAAAGTTTGGCCCCATGTAATCAAAGTTTTGCCCCTACTATTTACCATACATATCCATAATCATTTTGTTTAAGAGTTTAATTATTATGTATTATTAGTATAAAATTTTTTACATTAATAACTAATCACAAATTATGATGTGTGTGACTTTTAAGATAATGATAATAAGACTTAAACATTTTAGCTTATGTGATAATTTTTGATTGATTATCTGTGTAAAAAATCTTTACAGTAATAATATATATCAATTAAATCCATAATCATTTTGTTTAAAGCGAACCTTCATAGCAAATTCCCACTTATTCCGATTTTTTTATTCCGTTTAGATTAGAAAAAAAATTATTAAAAATTAATGTATTTATTGTTTTAAGAAATAATATACTTCAGTCAAAAATAAATAAAAAAATCATTTTTATACTTAGATCTGACCCACAATAAAAAAAAGAAAAAAAAACCTAAGTGCAAATGTTCAATTTTACTTTAGAAACTGTTTTTCAATAAAACAATTGGTATATAACATTTGTAACAATAATTTCATATATTATATTTTCATTGATTAATCTTTACATGTCATTATTTTCTCGTTAAAAAACAGCGCAGAATATTTATAAAATTACATTTAAGTTTTGTGATATGAAAACTGATTCACACGTGCATTCAAAATTGATTTTGTCAACCTATTACTTCCACGTCCCTCTCCATATAATCCATTGGTGCTTGTGAGAGAAAGAAACACGTACCACCCAAATCAACCGAAGAGAAGAAAGACCAAAAGAGAATCAGTGGAGCTAGGAAAGATGGGAAACAGTATGGGGAGGAGTAAAAAGGCCAAGGTGATGAAAATAGACGGAGAGACTTTCAAGCTCAAGACTCCAGCCACAGCAAACGACGTCGTGAAGGACCACCCTGGTCACGTTCTAATGGATTCTCAAGCGGTGAAACATTTCGGGCTTCGGGCCAAGCCACTTGAACCTCACCAGGAGCTGAAGCCCAAGAAAATCTACTTCCTCGTTGAGTTACCGAAGATTCATCCCGAAGAGGATAAGTCAGCAGCACTGCCTAGGAGGGTGCGATCCAGTGGTATCCGTGCCATGAACGCTAAGGATAGGCTCGACCTCTTGATGCTATCCAAACGCTCCGTTTCGGACCTCTCCCTCGTGAAGCAGCCACCACCATCCAGTAATATGGGTATGGATGGTGGGCCCATGAGAGTCAAGATGAGGCTGCCCAAGGCCCAGTTGGAAAAATTGATGGAGGAGAGCCACGACGGCGCTGAGGTGGCCGAGAAGATTTTAAGTTTGTATATGGGAACCGAAGGCGGCGCTGCTGCGGTGGAGGACGGTGGCGTGAATGTGATCCACCACCACAATAACAGGCCACGAGGGGTATGTATTTCTATGATTATTATTATCTTCGTTTATTTATTATTATTATTATTATTATTATTTTTGTTGCAAAGAAATATCTTGGTTTATTTTATTGATTATAATATTGTTTGTCACATTCTCGAATCTTTGAAAATTGTTTGAACTTAATTCCGTGTGATCTGTTTGGCCGTTTCGATTCCCGACTAGCGAGCGTTAATTAAGGCGTTGCCTAATGGTGATGTCGACAATGACATGCGTGAAACAATGGCGGGTGTTGCGTAGACACGGTCCTTTGCTTCTTGCGGATATGAAGTGTTTGTTTTTATCAAAATTTAAATAATTCATGACAACAAATGCGGTGAGAATATTAGAACCCCTATCTCAAATCTCAATTACTCTAATGCGGTAGATTATTAGTACTCTTAAGTCTCAATTACTCATTCATATTTTTTATCAAGATATAGCTGTTCCGAGTGATAACGAGTTCGGACTCATTAAGCAAGTGATCAGGGATTCGATTATTAACTCTTATATACGGAGAAAACCTAGTTGGGAGAGATCAACTCTAAAATATCGTCTACTACCACGTGAGATTAATCCATGCATTTACGCGCGGAGGATATCTTGAAAAAAAAAAAATTACTCACTCATATTTTATATGCCAAAATGGTAATTAAATTCTTTTATTAGTCATTTATAATTTAAATTTTTTTTTTTTGAGATTATGAGTAGTGAGTAGTGCTGGGTATATGGACCGGTCCGATCCGTATTAGTCCACACTTAGATGGATTGGACAGGAATAGTTCGCAAAATAAATTACCTTGTATTTATCAAGTCCGCGTCCAGTCCTCATAGTCTACGAGTTAAATGGTGTTCACGGACTCAAAAAAATAGAAGAACAAATTTTATTGGTCAGTTCTAAATTTTATTTATTTGTTTATTTTCTTTAGTTAAAACCTTTTTTGTGCTACAAAGACTGAAATTGGTAAATGTAAAGTCTGAATATTACTTGCTTTAATAGCCTGCTATATTTTCATTCAATTTTATCTAAAAATTCTCCGAAGCAAGTAATATTTGACTGAAGTACATCAAACACAATCGAAAGCAATCTTATGGGCCACAAATTTGATCCTAAATTCTTTGGGTGCGTAAGTCCTCCTAATTTAGGATTTTTTTATATTGTGTAAGTTCGCGGACTGGTCTGCGATTCCGTGAACCAAGTCTGTTTAGTCCACGGGTTAAACGGATCGGACTTAAAAGCCTGAATTTAAATGGACATGAATTTTGCCTAGTCCAGGCTCGGGCTGGCTGCGGGATAAACGGACTGTCCGTGAATCCAGGTCCATATACCCAGCTCTAATAGTGCGTAGTTAATATATTATAAAGTTTGGATACATAAATGAGGGTGTCAGTCAACTAAAGAAATCATAAATAAAAAAGAAATTTTTTTTGAGTTTCTTTTATATATATATATTTTGATACATTAAAGTTTTTTTGAGTTTCTAATGTAATAAATATTTTACTTTTTATTTATTACTTTTTATATTTGATTTCTTAATCATTTTGGTAGATATATTTAGGAGTATGTTTGGATAAACAACTTAATTAAGTGTTTATTGAATAAATGTTTATCACATAAAGTAATTATGACCTTCCTATAAACTCTTTTTTAGTTTCTTTGAATAACCTTGTTAGAGAAGCTTAGTGAAATAAGCTAAAAAAACTTATGAAAATTTCGTAAGTTCTTCCTAACACTTGCTTAAAATACGTATATGATAAAATAAGTTCAAATAAGCTCTTTATAAATTATTTCAAATACCTCCTTAATGCACTTGTAAGAGAAATCCAAATAATACATAATATAAAAAATAAAAAGATAATAATAAATAAATAAATTATTGATCAATCTTGTGACGGAAAGCATGGACAGGTATATTGTTTATGGTAGTGATAAACCTTGCTGATGTTAAGGTGAAAGATATAGATGGAGAAAGAAAATTATATTGTAATTTTTGTTTTGACTTTTTGAAAGTTTTGTGTGTTTGTATGCGTTTTAGAATGAAAGATGTTTATGACATGGTGTGAAGAAGGGATCATAAGTTGACGTGTAAAAATGATTTAGTTGAGATTTCATTTTATGTAATCTCTATAATCTAAAAGAATTAGCTGTAGTTTGTAATTTTGTTTTCACTTTGTTTATGAGGTTTCTTAAACTGTCTGCATGCCTCGCTTAAAGTTAAAATCAGGAAGGGACTTCGAAACAGGTAGAATAAGAGGAATAATGGAAATCAGACGTAATCTAAAGTCGGTAATTTAAAAAAAATTATGGTTGAATAGGCAATCTCATATCATGGGAGAGGATCACCTGATTCACCTCCCCTCGTATCGAATTTTAGTTTCTTGTCTGATTTGATATATAAAGCATATGACTTAGCAAAGTTGGCGGACTTAACTAGTAATAAGGTTTGGCGTGAGAAATGTTGAGAATAAATTGTTAAGTGTAAAAAAGTTTTACATCAGCTGACTATAAGAGTAAAGAACTATTTAAAATAATTTAGATAACTCTCTCTGTATGGGCTAATTAACTTCACCCTCTAGATGAGCAAAAAACTATCTATAACAGTTTGGTTTTGGAGGCCAAAGATGTTTAAGCTTCGTTTGGATAAATAGTTTATTTAAGTGTTTATATAAGAATGTCTTAAGTCCAATTATTCTAACATAGATGATGCCATGAAAAGATAGGGTTTAACATTATAACCTTCCTAAAATGTGTGAGTCTGATATAAAAGTCTTTATATTTATTTCTATTTATATGATATTGTGATGTGAAAATTTTACATAACGTATCCATTGAAATCTGGAATCTTGCTTATCTGGAATATCTTCCATACCCAAGTAAATGATATTTTCCATTTTTGAATGTTTAAAAAAATTAATTCTAGCATGTTTTGGTTTTTAATAATATATGCAAACACTTTGACTACCACGTTGCATGAGGGCAACAATTGCCAATTCTCTCAAATCTCAAGTGTCAGACTATTTCATGTGTAAGCAACTTGATCCAGAGAACAATTCCCAATTTCTGTATATAGCATTACATGTGCACTCAATAGGAGGATTCTTCGTATACTTGTGGCAGTATGGCATCTATAAAATAACTTGTCATCAGAGAAGACATGACTGAGTCTGGGTGGGTGTATTCAAAAACCCAAGATAAGGAGGGAAAAATGGAGCCGGTCTAAATAATTACATTTGTAGTTTCTGAGAAATTCCTTTCATTTTCTAATTAGCAACTCACAAATATATTTTATATTAAAATATTAATATGTGATTCTTCCAGGGACTTATGTTAATGTCTTTCCTTGGTTCCTATGATTTTTGCAGAAACGAGTGAGTTTTAGCCCCGTGGAAGAAAGTGCAGAAATTCGTGTAGAAGCAGCTGCTCAATAGTGACTAGTCAATTGGAGTACTTCCTTTTTTAAGTTATTTAAGTAGAAGCAAGCCGTGACCCAAAGCCAAAGCAGCAGCACCATCACCATTCTGTTTTGGTGTTTGTGAAGCATATTAATTTTGTTCTAAAATCTGTAGCTTATTTCACTATTTGAGAGCATGTATATATATGTACATTAATACTATAGTGCTAAGATTAATTGGAAGATTCAAGTGTTGCGTCCAATTTGTGCATCATTGCTAGACCTATAGCAGACCCCCAATGTGTCTATTTCTGGTTATGGAAGAAGGATCCTAGAGAGATAAAAGCTAAAGACGTTACACTCATCAAGGTTTAAAACAATGTATCCTAGTTTCTAAATTTTTAGCTATTAGCATTCTTAATTGCCTATTCATATTCCTTATTAATCAATGCTAATTTTGTAAAACAATTTGGAATATTAGCGCACGTTACCTTTTCATAATTTGTTCTATTATTTACTTAATCTAATTTCAAATTAATTCACCATGTATAGGATTTGCAACTAACTCTGGTGACATTATTCCCAACCTAAAAAATCTCAAAATGGAGAAAAGAACAATCACAAGGTACGGTTCAGCTAACAACCTGAGCTTCATGTGAATAAACTTTACATACAGCGTAGGAATTTAAATTTTACTGAAAACACTTGTTATCACTTCAAAAGACGCTATAGAATTAGTTCTGCACTAGTGTGTCTGGACGGACACCTTGTAGGAGAAAAACATAAAATCAAATTGAAATTTCAGGCAGCGTTTTGTAATTTTTTCTACTTTATTATCTGACTTCTTTATAAGACCTTTTGTTTGTAAAATTGTATCTTTCTTTATGGGGAACTTCTAGCTTTCACTTTTTAAAAAATGGTGCACCATGCATCATTTTGATCAGATCCCGTTCAACCAACAGAAATGCCAATATGGCATTAAGTTAATTTTTTTCGTTTATACCCGGTCAAAGCAAATATCAATTTCAATATTTGCATTTTATACTTTTCGTATTTGCATTTTGGTCTTTTATATTTTCACAAACAAAATGATTAATTATTTTTAGACTCATTCACTAACATAAAAATCAAATAGTTCCATTTTCATTTCTGTTTTTTTTAAGCAATTTTCATTTCTGTTAAAAAAACACAAGAACCAGTAAAAAAAAATTAACAAAAATATATATTAATGTATTATAGAAATAACAAAAAAAACAAATCTAAATATAATATACAAACAAAATACACTAATATATAGTATCAATATATCAATGTACAGTATCAATGTACAATACATAAAATTTATTAGATACTATAAAAATGAAATATACTTTGACTAGTCAAATTTTTGAGAATCCTATGTGTACTAATGAAGCACTCCCATTGATCCTTGAAATAAAAAAAGCAAGCTTGCTTCAAATTTGCAAAGGTACAACTTAGACAAAGCCTTCTTTATGTGCTATTGAGAATCTGAAGCTAAGTTTCTTTATTTCATTTTTATGGTCAACAAGGTGATATGCTGGATCGTATGATGGACAGGCAAGGGGAATTGGGTAAGGCTATGCGTGGGGAGCTTAGTGGGCTGAAGACTGGAACGATGTTGGACACGTCTAAGGTGGAGGTCTTTATTGGGCCGGGGGAGTCATATCCACAACAAAAATCATGAAAAAAAAACAGACGATAATATTCGCCCAAACAAGAAAAACAGATATTACATCACTTCTTTTTTAAATAATAAAATAAAAATTTATAAAAAAAAATACTAAAACAAGAAAACACACACACGAGCGCATATATATATATATATATATATATATTTCCTTTTACTTTTTATTTTTAGAAGAGTAAGATGTAAACATGAGATAACTTTTTTTATATATTTCTCTATTAAAATTTAAAACAATGATATTTGCTTATTATCTTTTACATAATTTTTATATCACTTCCTTTTTAGATAATAAAAAGTAACACACATTTTAATGCCCTCTCCCTACCTTATTTTATAAAGGAGTAAAATATAATATAAAGTAATTTTTTTTAAAAATGTTCTTTATCTTTAAAGCCAATAATTAAATATATATTCACTATTAATCGGATAAAATACTCTGAGACCTCAAGCAACTAAACAATATATGGTGAATATATATTTACTCATTTTTAAAAAAATAAACTCAATAAAAAAAAACCTTTTCCCAATTTTCTTTGGATTTTTTTGGCACATTAAAGTTTAGGTGACCTAGGTCCTAATGGCTCATTATGGACAGGACATGCCTCACAGCTCAAAGATCGCTTACAGAGGTACTTACAGATTATCCATCAACGAGGTCCCAACATCAGCAGTGGGATTCGAACTCACGTTCTTGTGATAAAATATGAGTTGTATCCTTACCTGCTGGACCAATCTTTGTTGACAATTTTCTTTAGATTTAATTGGTATGTACCGTTAGTGTAAAAAGATTATATTGTCAACAAATTATAAATTGTCACATCATTAAAAATGTTTTACTCTTATCCTAATTACATTACTATGATTTGTGATTGATTGATAATATTTTCTTTTATGTGTAATTAGCATTTCTCTATAGGTTTTGACAATGTTATGACGTTAAATGGCATCAGTTACATAGATACCTAATTAAAAAAGATTAGATCACACAAATTTTGCAAAACTCCAAAACTAAACGTATGGTTAAATCCTTATAATATTTATCAGAGTAATCGTAAATACACACTTGTATATCATCTTAGAATCACATTTTTTATGTGATATCAAAATCAAAATAGTTAACGAACTGCTATTATTAAAAGCCTACTGTTACTTAAGTGGAACATCACTAGTTCACTGCTGTTAAAAGTGGAGCATAGTAAAATCCTTCCTATAAAGTGAGAATAGATCCTTTCAATTCCTTTTTATCGTTATGGGGTCATGGAAGAAAGAGATAGAAACAAGATATTATAAAAAATAATTCACAAATCTTGACGAACTCGTTAAAATTTTTATGTCCATTGATTTCTCTTTTCCTCGTTGCCTCACACAATACAATCCTATGCTTCAATTGGAACGGTAACTCGGTTGGGAACTTGGGAGCTGGGCAATAGATTTATCCGACTCATTATAGAATTATGTGATAACCAAATCTATCAGTAATTAGAAGTGTTCCAACCAGAAACCAGTAAACTAAAGAAATCAAATTAAGGAAAGCAATAAGAACATAATGAAAACCCTTTATCTTTTTTTATGAAAAGTCACTAAGTTCTTATCTGACACTGCAAAATCCACAACATGTGTTTATACAAATAAAATAAAATAAAAAGCAGCTAAGTTTATTATGTGTCTAACACATCAAACTCCACAACATGTGCAAATTGTAAACGAGTTTTGATTCGAGACACACTATTGTTGATGATGGTAATTTTGGGGAGAGAAATCAGGAAGCACTTTCCCCTCAGAATCATACACAATTTTCCCTGAAAAATCAATAGGACGACACCGTTCTCCCATCAAGATGTTCTTCCTCCAGATTGCTTCTTCATCTTGGCCACTATAATCCCCCTCCTCCTCTTCTTCTTCTTCTTCTTCTTCTGCCTGCACTTTCCTCCAAGATAGCATCTTCACCATGGAAAGTGCTCTGTTGCTAAGGTTGCTGTTCAGCTTTGAAACGAGCTTGCTTTCCTTGGACCTTGTTGCTTCTTCTTCCGTTTCTGTCTCATACTTCTTCATTTTCCTAGTACCACAGAGAAAACTGATGACAGAAAATACAGACAACAGTGCAAGCACAAGAAAGAAAAGGGTCGTGGGCATGGATGAGATTGAGAATGGAAGTTTGTGCATAGGAAAGGTCAGAAGAGGCCTTGCCATGGTGACAAATCTAATTGTTAATTACTTAGACATGAAGAGTGGGATATGATGGTTTTAAGAGACACAGCAAAATACAATTTGTATACCCCAATTGGTATTTAGAGTTTGTTACACGTCTTAAAATTCCAAGGACCATACCCCAATTGGTGGTGAAAATGAAAGTCATCGGCTCCACGAATTACCAGTTTAACACACGGAAAATATTTAGTCAGGACAAATACGCCCGTGAGTATTATCTTGCATGTTTCAGCTGAATTATCTTAAAAATTTGAAATGAAAATTTATTCTAGTATAATTTTAATAGGTTATAGTGTAAAGTTTTTTACACTATCAATCAAACACCATCCTACGTGATAAGAGTAAAAAATATTTTTGATGATCTGTTAATATATGATTGGTTGGTAATATAAAGAATCTTAAATTTTTTTATTTTTTTGTACTCAAAGAATCTTAAATTCTAAATCTTTACAATGTCACTTCATTGCAATTAAATCCAATTTATTTTAGATTAATTTGAAATAATTAAATAGAGCCAACTATGCCACCCGTTGGATCTCATAATAAGTAGAGACTTATAGATATGGCTCACCAAATCATCAATACAATGAGAACATTAAAATGAATAATGATAATTGTACAAATTTATACAAACATGTTTTCATGCAATTCATTCTATAATATCTTAATTTCACTGTAATTTGTTTTAATCAATTTTAAATATGTCCGTATAGTTTGTGCAAAGTATCCCTATCAAAAGATAAATGTTTTGGGGACAATAATAAAATGGGGCAACAAAATGTTATCTTTTTGTTTTTTTTTTATGTATTTTTGAATTGCGTGTATACAAAAAAGATAAAAAATAAATAAAAGATAAAAATAAATATATATGATGTCATATACATTATCCAAAACTTGATGTTTAAATAACAGAAGGGTTATCAAAAACCATCGTATAATCCCCAATACCAACCGGTGGTGGCTGATGTGGCATCGTTTGAGTGCTGGGGAGAATGGGCCTTGCTTGTCCAAAGGGTTTACTTGACTTGGACCGGTAGACTTAGGTCGTCGTTTTGTCAGCATTTGGGTTTTGGGGAACTTTGTGAACGTCTTAGTCATGGTCATATTAACTTGTTAATTAGTTTATTTATACTTTTATTTTCTTTAATCTTTGTTCTAATTGCCTGATGCTGTTTGCCTTGAATGGGAAGGAACAAAACTAGGGAGGCTTCCAACCAAAGACCACAGAACTCTCAATACCTTCCATGGTATTTAAAAGTAGTAGTAGTAGTAGTAGATATAGTAGAAGGCTGTTCACTATGTTTGTGTTTCATTTCATCTATGACCAATTAATTGTTTGAAAAAATACATCACAAAAACAATAAGACATCAGAGTGTCCATATTATGACGTTCAAAAATTGTTTCTCTAATTGTTTCCGGTTGTTTCGGCTAGTATTTTTATGGTGCTTATTGCTTAATTAAACCACCGCGCTTGATTGATTGCAAAGGTTCACAGTTGGCCAATCTATGTACGATGTAGTCCTTTTTCCTTTCATAGATTTGAAGGGGTAGATGGTGTTGGTGTGTGGCAACTCAATTTTGCAAGTCTGTGTTTGGAGGAACTGTTGTGTTCTGGATCATGTTGGTTTTTATTCATTGGGCCACAAACATAGATGTGTGAAGGTGATTTGGCATAGGTCAGTGGAACAGCTCCCATTTTTAATTAGTGGGTGCAATTAATTATTATTTTAGTTTTAGAAAGAAAAATTGAACAGTGGCTTTTCCAGTCAAGATATCAATTGAAGTTTAAGATCTTTCAAGAGTAATTACAGTCAAAAAAAGAGTAATTACAGTTGGATAACAAAATATATGTCGTAGCTGTATGCTTATATCAATAAGCATCATCTTTCTTGCACCAAAAAAAATAAGCATCATCTTTTATTAATTACTAAATATTTAATAAAAAAATTGTGACACATAAGAGAAACCTTCTCATGTTAATGAAGATCCTGATCCTAGATTTCCATCTTTTTCTCTCTAAATTTTCGAAAAATATTTGTTATATAAGATTTCTAAATTTTAATGGATATCCAGTTATTTTGTAACAATAAAAGAAAAACAAATATCATGCAAAATGTGTGAACATATATCATCATTTAATGGTCATTACTCAAATATTGATCATTACGCAAACTAATAAGATCTTACGGCGAAGGGAATCTAGTTCAGTGGTTTCCATCCATGAATTATAATATTACAACTTTGAGGAATCTAACTAAGAAAATGAAATAGCTACCTGAGGTTATTATCTAGAAAAGAAAAACAACATAGACTAATAAAGTTGGAAATATATATCATGCTTAAAGATTAGGGAAAATAGAGTATTATTAACTTAGATGGGAATGGCATTAGTGACAGAAGGGTAGACCACGGTGGCGGGATGAGCCATGATTTTGCGACCCTTCATGTGGCGGAAGCAATAGACGAAAGCACCCACCGGCCACTCCACAATCGCTGCCGCCGCGAACGCAAGGAACCCAACCGTTGGCCCTACCACCTTGCACCGGCAAGGGTTGCTGGTGTTGCCACATTGAACGCAAATTGGAATCCCTATTCCAACCATCTTCTCCTTAAGCACTAGAGAAGTTTGTTTATCAATATATTTTGTGGGAGATTGAATCGAACAAGTGCACTACACAAGTTGATTATGTTCAACTTTAGAAGCTTGGTCGTTATATAGAACGAGGTTTAATTTCTTATTATTATAGATTATAATAGGAGGAGGGGAATCCTGGATTTCATGTGTTTGAGTTCTGTGATTGGACGGTTTATCCCCTGATCTACGTGTCGGAAGTTGTAGACATTTGCGCTACGTGTCTTTATTTGGTACAAGCTAATTGACGCGTGTTTTTGTTTCGTTGTTTTTTGGGTTTCCTGTGCTAAGTCGGCAGATTGAGCCATGCCAAGGACTATATTAACGAATATTATTGTATGTGTCAAATAGCATCGCTGTGGAAAATAGCATTGCTATTTACCAAAATGTATAGTACGAATTTCGTTTCACACTTACAGCATTTCCATATGTAAAATTCTACATGGTATGGATTTGTTTTGGTCAAACGAATTACAAAAGAAAAAGAAAAGAATAAAGGTGCAAACTCATTCTCGAAAACAAAAAACAGTGATATTTTGCGGGTGAAGATAAGATGAAAACTCATTCCTCAAAATAAAATATCAATTTGATTCTTAAAAATATAAAATACGGATCAAGATAATCCCTAATAGTGACTAAAATATTCTTAAAAATTATCCTAAAAAAAATTAATTTAACCCACATTATACATTTTTTAGAACCAAATCGACATTTTCTATTTTTAAAGGATCAAAATATCATCATATTTTTTTTTGTCAATGACTAATTCGGGCCTTTATTCAACAGAAAAAAGTGAAAGAATTCTAGTGCATTTTGTTAGGTGTGTTTTTAACAATGCTAACAATACTCTCTCTTTAATATACTTTTTATTATTGGATGAATTTCATATGAGATCCACATAATAGAGAGTGAATGATAACATGTTAGATTATCTATTTTTTGAGGCTTTTTGGATTTCACCGCTTAAACCCATCTTTTGACATTGTTTTGATCTTAAGAAAGCTTTGTTTTCTTTTAATAGTTGAGTCATGTTATTTTTGTTAGTTTTAGTTCTTTCTATTAGAATTATGAATATTTGAGTCTTATTTTTTGAGATTTTTTATTGAAGGTATTAAAAAAACTGAAGTAGCCAGGTGAGCGTTAGACGCCCATTATGGAGAGAACACAAATTTAAGTTGCTCCACGCGCCCAACTCAGGAAAGCCGGCGTTGGGCACAAACCCTCTCAGAGAAAATGGTGTTTGTGAATTGGTTTTGATCGATTTTGAGGTAAAAAGTCATTCGATTCAAAAATTAAAATAACATGTGGCTTGATTTGGATTGCTTCTTTAAAAAAAATCTGATTCGATTAAATTGAATGCGATTTGGATTGGATCAGTTGATTCGATTTTTACCGACATATCATTACATATTTATATTACATTAAAAAATCAAGATTACAAGATAAATTGACAAAATCTTAAACCTTTATATACTTGTCGGTACATTCATGTAATAACATTTCATAAAATATGTCTAAAACAAATAAATATCTTTATCATCTATTTCTGGAACATCTTCATTTTTATATTTGGAACGTTAAAAATAATAGAAAATGACGTCAAATCAAATTAGTAAATATTATTAAGAAAAAAAAATGAACAAATAAAAAATCAATAATGCAAAAAAAAGGATAAACATATTATTATATTCTATATATGTGGTTTGGTTTGATTTGATTCGGTTTAAAAAAAGAATCCAAATCCGATCCGATCCTATCGGTTTTCACAAAACAAGATCAAAAAAAATCCAATAAATATCAGTTTTATTCGATTTATGATTTTCTTTTGGATCAGTTTGAATATAAACACCCCTCGAAAGAGAGCAGAATTTTATGAGTATTCATGCGCTAGGCGGCGCTCATTAGATAGAGAACACAAATTTAAGTTCCTCCGGGCCCCAGAGCACGAGTGAGTGAGGTATAGAAGATGTGAACATAGCTGATGCTTCTCATTCACTCAATAATGAGCATGGAATTCCAAATTTCCAACCTTCTGTCCTCTTTTTATTTTTTTCTTTCTTGTCTTCTTTCTCAGTCATTCAATCTTCTGTACTTCCCTAGCTCGGATCCATCTATGTTCACAAACAAACCAATTAAGCCCTTGCGTGGCGCTGCAAAAGAACCAAAACCCTCGGCGTCCAGTAGCTTCATCTTTATCTGTAAAAAAAAATTAGTAGAGTGCTAGCATCACACTTTCTAACACTCTTTCCAACACACACTCTTCTATTGGTTGAAATTCATATGGGTCCCATTTGAATTTTGTAGGATCCACGTGAATTTCAACCAATAAAAAAATATGTATTAAAAAAAGAGTATTAAAAAGTGTGTTACTATCATTTTTCAAAAAACTATACTTGTGTTTGCATAAAGGAATGCAAATGAGAAAAGCCAAACAAATAAATATTACCAAGAATTAGATTATGGGGTGCTAACGGTACATATTTATAATAAAATGTGCAGCGATAGATACTTACACTATTTTACAATTAAAAATACTATTTTTTTTTGACAAAATATGTTGATTGATCCTATACGTTTATTTAAATTTTCATATCGATTCCATAAGTTTTATTTTTTTCAAATTGGTCTTATACGTTATGTTTCGTTTCCATGTTAGTTATTTCCGTCGATTTCGACCTTACAGCGTAAGATCAAAAGCCATGTATAGTACTGATATCATAGCCACGTCAGGTCAAATCTGACGGCATTAGGTCGAAATTGACGGAAAAGACTAATGTGAAAATGGAATATAACGTGTAAGATCAATTTGAAAAAAAAAAATAAAACTTATGAGACCGATGCGAAAATTTAAATCAACGTATAGGACCAATCAACATATTTTACCTATTTTTTTTATACATTTACAAAAAGAAATATTGATAGTTTTAAGTTTAATTTATTCCTTCTATTTTAATTTTCCCAAACGCACCATCCCCATATGGATGACATTGATTGACAAATAGTTTTTGCTCCCTGGTAATGCTGGACCTTGGATTTATCTCTAGATGAATCTGATGCAAATGGAGACTTTACTTGAATGGTTGACATACACCTACAAAGTGGCCAAGAATTTGGTAGAGGTGCAAAAGGATTGATTTCATCGCGCGCGTCCAAGAAAAAGTTAGAAGTGCACTTCTTCTTTAATCCCCTTCCTGGTATATGATTCCTTTCTTAATTTGTTATCCCAAGACAATCTTTTGCTTCCATGCGCCAGATTTTGTCTTTTTAAAAAAAATGTAAAACTAAGAATTTACACGATTAAATAGAAATATCTCGAATATTAATAATTAATTGTATACAATTATATAAATTGACAAACTTTCAAAAGATATGATGTCAAAAATCTAGAGTGTTGCATAATGCGAGAAACACAGACATATCGAAGCAAACGCACCTGATTAAGGGCTTGTTTGGATTGATTTATAAACAGTTTATTTGAATTTATCTACTGATATAAGTGCTTGTCAGAATGTTTGGAAGAGCTTATGGAAACAGCTTATGACATGTCCATAAGCTGTTTTCAGCTTATTTTGATAAGCTCTCCAGGATAGTTTATGAAAACAGTTTATAACTTATATGAAAATAATTTGACTGTTTTTTCTTTTTGATTATAGAAATAACTTATACATAAGCTCTTATCCTATAAACGCTTAATTAAGTCATTTACCAAACAAATCCTAATTAGAGGAAGAATATGTGCATCAAATGTTAATTTTGGAACATTAGCATTTTCTTAATCATTAGATTAAAGAAAGTTCTTAACTAGCATCTCCACTAGCACAGAATTAATTATCTCATATCATAATAATACCTGTAAAGATACCGAGTCAAACTCACCACAAACTAAACACAACTCTCTCTTTTATCTTTTTTCTGTAGGTTACTAGATGAGCTAAGGAACTTAGGAGTCTTTGTTGGAGAATAAAGTCCCACATAAGATAAAATAAAGACAATTGAAATGTATATAAGTTGAGAAACTTGAGTCCAAATTGTATAGACTTTTTGAATAACAAAGTAACTCTCAAATTTATTATATAAATCAAGTCACTCCCTCAATTATTTTTATTTTATCCTATGTGAGACTTTATTCTCCAACAGTATTCAAATCAATAATTCAACAGTTGAACCTTGCTAAAAGGCTATTGTGTTCCACTTCTGTTCAATAGTTGTAAGGTTCATGGTAAAAAGGATAAAAGAAAATACCATAATAATGAGATACTTCTATGATAAGTGCAAGCTACATTAAATGAAGATGCCAATACTAGCCATGGTAAGGTGAAGAATATTGCCAGCTTTGCACTTTATGCAAAGTGAAGGAGACATTATGTTCTATTGTTTGAGAGATGCAAAGCAAGCAGAACTAATAAAGAAAGATTTGGTATTGTTACCCAAAGAAATAAATAAAAAGAGACAAAAATAAATTTGAATAGATCCCATAAGTAAAAGCAAATTTCCAAGATTGTTCATAATTTAAATCCGTTATTTAATTATCTCTACTATTTACTTTTCCACAACACATTGTCAACACCCTCAAACAAAGGAGAATTAGTCATTGGCAGACATAATTTAATTTTCTCTTTTCTATACATTTTAATATCTTAGTTAATTAATTTTCCTTTACATAATAATATTGTCCAATGCACAAGCTGCTGTACACTTCGATGTCTGATCACCCTTTCTTACCTCATGCAAAAGGCAAGAATATTCTTCCACGCCATCAGAAGTGAAGGGAATAAAGACCCCCCCCCCCCCCATATATTGCTAGTGACTATAAAAAACGTAGTTGTACACAAAATTAAACCTCTTAGGGTCCGTCTTATTTAAATTTGATAGAATTGATTTTGAAAGAATTAAGTTTAAAAAAATTGATTTGTGTCTAATAGTTATATTTTAAAAGTCAGTTTATAAGAATTAGTTTTGTTGAGGTTTAAAAAAAAAAAACTAGGGTTAGCCGCCCCTTTCTCTCAACCTTTCCTCTACTCCTCTCTTCCTTCTTTCTCATCCACCGGAAGGGGTGGTTTTGGGTCATTTTTTGACCTGGAATCACCCCTCTATATCGTTTTTCTCTTCTTTTATCTAAATAAGTGATTTTTTCACATAGATATGGTTTTTTTCGTGTTTTTCCGTGATTTCGTCGTGTGAGTGTAGCGTTGTTTTGTTCGTCGTCTTGGTGCGACGTTGTTTGATTTTCCGTTTTGTTGCGGTGTTCGTTGGGTTCAGATTGACAGATTAGCTTCGATTCATTACAGATTCAATTAAGACTTGGACGTCAACGTTACAAATCCGGAGGCATGGGTATTCCGGTTACTTTGATTTTGTCACATTTGTAGGTATTTTGCCGTTTTATGCTATTAACCTGGGGTGTTGTGAGTTTGTTCGCAGATTCTTCCTTTTCGATTTTTAGTGATGTTGAATTTGTGTTGTTTTCGATGTATTTTCCCAATTTGAATGAATGAATATCTTTTTTCGTAAAAAAAAAAAGAATTAGTTTTGTATGGATGATAGAGTAAAATCACTTTTGAAGTGTAAATATAAAAAATATTATGAGTCCCACACCTAGAGTCAATTATTTTCAACGGGAAAGCTAAAAATTCTTACTTCTTTTAAAATCAATTCTACCCAACTCAGAATTGATTTTATTAAACGTTAAATTTAAAACAAACACCTTCAGAATCCCAAAATCACTTTTACCGGAAGCCAACTTGATTTTGGGCTATTCAAAATCTAAACCAAACAGCCGGTTAGAATCTCAGATTTCTCACTAAACTCTCCAGAAAGTGATAGAAGATTGACATTCTCATTGCTTATCAGCTCCCATATTGAAAGCATCTACAAGGTGCCCTACATTTACAACAACCACACGCAAGTCACTACCAAAATACACAAATATTCACCAAGTGGATTTAATTAAATCAAGTTCCCGCATGCATTTTCCAAATGACCTACGTTATCTTTGGCACACTATTCGTGCAGTAAACGTAAGCTAGCTAAGAACATCACCAAAGTCCTACACCCTGCTTCACATACAAGTTCATATTTCTTGCCTCAAGAGGAATCAAATTAATTCCAAGTCCCTACTCATACAATGGTGTCTCCAACACAGATTTGGAGTACTCAAAAACTTACAATAGTGTTGTTCCTTTTTTGCATTTCATTTTCATCTCTAGTTGAAGCCAACACATCTTCTAGTAAGTTAGACCAGTCAGTGGTTTCTCAACCAACAGATACTGAAATCAAGTGTGGATCATGTCCTTGTGGAAATCCTTGTGAAGAGCAACTTCCACCGCCTCCACCACAACCACAACCACAACCACTACCATTCCCCGAGTATTCCTCCCCACAGAATTGTAATCCACCTCCACCACCACCACCACCATCACCGCCGCCACCAACACCACCACCTCCAAGGTTCATATATATAACGGGTGTGCCAGCGGATGAATACTATTACTCTGCCGCTCGAAACAGAGCTGTGGGGTTGCTGGTTTTGGCTGGTTTGGAGGCACCGTTAGTCACAATGGTATTTGGATGACTTCATGAAGCTAAGTTAAAAGTTCAAGAATGAATAATTTAAGTGTTTGATTTCTCTTACTTATTCTTGTTCAGACTTTGTCTATTTATTCATATTCATTTTATTTTAATTTCATTGCTTTTTTGTCTTTCCTAGTATAAATTTATTTATGAACTGATTGTAATTTGCAATGCAGAAAATTCAATATTCACATTTGATGGATAAGTTTTATCAGTTCTTATGTGAAGTACATTGCTTTTTGGTCTGTGATGTAGTTGAGACAGGGTCATCACATGATGGTAAAAGCAGTTGCAGTTTTAAGTTTATTTGCTAATCATATGTTGGGAAGCATCAACTCTTTTCAGTTTTCACAAGATTGATAAATTTTGCTGTCATCATAAAGCGGTGGAATTAGACACAAAATATAATTCAAATAATTTAAACATGAGGGTGCTATATCACAAATTGTGTCTCTTTGTTCAACAATAAATTTAGCCATGTGATAGCAGCGGGCTGTATTACTTCAATGTTCAAAGTTTAAGCTCAATTTTACTCAGGTGGCTAGATATTAGAAACATGGGTAGATGTCTTTTATTTAAATGGCACATCACAATGTGACAGGAGAAAAACAGTGAAAATCCAATGCTTAAGTTGCCTTCACAAATTAAATCTGCTGTAGTGCTGTAACCATCGTACCTCCCACAGAAAAGATTACCAGCTTCTAAATCCTATACGCGAGTAAGTACCAGGAAATACTAGTGCCACCTGAGGGCAGGCACTTCCAGTTCTGGGCCCAAACTTTGAAGTCACTATGGAATAGTGGTAAGTATTAGGTAGGTGCTAGGTACATGATCTAATTTAACTTCTCCACTGTGTTACCTGAGCACTTACTAAATCACCAAAAAAATTCACAATTAATTTTCTCTAAGGCCTTGCTTCATAATCTGCAGTTGACCTATCTGAAATTATCATTTTTCATTGCATTGCCAAAACTAGAGCAACATATGCCACAGGTCCTACTCTTCTATAAAGTCTGTAAAGATTTGATGATAATGTACAACTTTTTTACACTGAAATAAATAATAATTCAGCTCCACTAAATCAACCTACAGTTACGTAACTTTATGCACTGCTCCTCAAGGATGGCCCTGTGGCTAACTATGAAAGTGGCTCGCCTGTGGATCTAAGAAAGTTATAAACAAAGGCTCCTGCTATGGCTCCAATAATTGGACCAACTATGTAAACCCATAACCCTTTGTAAACATGTTTCACAAGTGCAGGACCAATACTTCTTGCTGGGTTCATGGATGCTCCTGATACAGGCCTGCATGCAATTATGCAATTTTAATTTTAATCAGAAATCTTAACCACCCTCATAGATCATTGTTAGTCATGTCAAAAATCAATATTAAAACACATCCAATGATAATTAATTACCCAGCAACAAATACATTCAACATTATAGTCATTCCAACTGCAACTCCTGTCAACTGACCTACCTGCCAATCAATCAAACAAAACAAAAGCTTCTTAGAATCTTAATTAGGTTCATACAAATCAACACAAAAAGTGAAAAGCAACATTTGTCTTATATATATAAACTATATATGAGTGCAGACCGCTCTGTCATCTGTAGAAACGGCAGAGATGACAAACATCAAGAGAAAGGTGATGATGATTTCAGCAGCTAAAGACTGGCCATTAGATCCAACTGGAAGCGTTCCAAAATAAGCTTTAGGTGTAATATCAAACATTAGGGCCAATGTCCCACTAGCGAGTATCGACCCTAGCAACTGAGCTAAAATGTATAGTGGCACCTACATGTACAAGTCATCAAAGTAGTGAGACTGCTTCCTATGTGCAACATAACTGAGAGAATATTTATCCAAAGTGATCACCAAATAATCCTTATGAAGTAACTGCTCATATAATATGTGATTCCAATGGGAACTGGACATGTTACCCATGTTATATTTCTATTGATGAGCAATTCTCATTTGAAAACAACACTTAAAACATATATGGAATTACATCTAAGTTTTCTACGGAACCATTACATAAAGATTTTTCAATGGTGGTTTTAATCAGATTTACAGCTTCACCTATAAATTTAAATTGTGAAAGTTCACATCTTTAAACACCCTGGTTCCTTTTCCCATATTATTACCAAGAACATCATTAAGAAATCCTAAATTAAGGGTTGCTCTTGACACTAATTGAGTTTTATCAATATGAAAGAAATTAAGTGTGTACAAATTGAAAATAGTTCACAAAAAAGAAATTGCCTCTTTAAAATGGATCCGGCGAAAGATGGCCCAAGTGATGGTGACTGCAGGATTGAAGTGAGCTCCAGAGATATGACCAATAGAGTAAATCATGACCATTACAATCAGGCCCCATGTGACACAAACGCCTGGAAATGTGACAGAGCCATAGATCTTATTCACTACTGCAGAACCACACCCCGCAAATACCACAAAATATGTGCCAATGACTTCTGCGATCACCTAGTAACAATCCACAGAAAAATTGACCCACTCTCATTTGATTTTTAATATCATGTCTATATATATGTGTATGTCTCAATGTCATTGTTAATTCTTCTGAGACAAAAAAATAAAGTCACTGACCTTTTGTGCCATGGTTACAACATAGTTTGATGGACAACAACGATGCATGCCATTGGCGTTGACCGTAACACCTTCTTCCATATACTTGAAATTTCTTCTTCTTCTATGCCATCTGCTTTGGGGGCCATTGATGTTAATGTGTCAGTGGCTTGTCATGTTGTGAATGTCCAAGGCTGCAAGCTGCACGTGAACTTGGTAAGAACGTTTTCTTTTATGATTTTGCCCTTTTGTGATTGGATTGCTTTACTGCACTTATGAACGTGATTGGATCGAAATGCTCTTGAAGGCCATTAGTGTGAACACTGAAGGGAAAAGACTTGCTTTTCCAGAATGTTTCACGGCCCCTCTGTGTTGTGCAACACCAACACGGGAATGAATCCATGCGGTCTTGGAAGATAGGGAGCACGGATTTGGTTGTCACAAAAAATATTTTGGTCTAATATTTTTCGTTGAATTAATTGAAGCATCATGTTGCCAAAGTAAACTCTGTTGTGCAATTGAAATTATATAGATGTTTGTGTGAAATTATTTATGCGAACTGTCCTTGGAGTACTCAAAAACTTACAATAGTGTCGTTCCTTTTTCGCATTCCATTTTCATCTCTAGTTGGAGCCAACACATCTTGTAGCAAGTTAGACCAGCCAGTGGTTTCTCAGCCATCAAATACTGAAAATCAAGTGTGGATCATGTCCACCGCCTCCACCAACGCCGCCGCCGCCAAGGTTCATATATATAACGGGTGTGCCAGCGGATGCATACTATTATTATTCTGCCGCTCGAAACAGAGATGTGGGGTTGCTTGTTTTGGCTGGTTTGGAGGCACTGTTAATCACAATGTTATATGGATGACTTGACTTCATGAAGCTAAGTTAAAAGTCCGAGAATGGATTGTTTAAATGTTTGATTTCTCTTTCTTATTCTTGTTCAGACCTTGTCTATTTATTCATATTCATTTTATTTTACTTTCCTAGTATAAACTTATTGGTGAAGAGATTCTAATATGCAATGCAGAGAAATCAATTTTCACATTTGATGCATCAGTTTTACCACTTCTTATGTGAAGTACATTGCTTTTTTGTCTGTGATATAGTTGAGATAGGGTCATCACATGATGGTAAAAGCAGTTGCAGTATTAAGTTTATTTGTTAATCATATGTTGGGAAGCATCAACTCTTTTCAGTTTTCGTAAGATTGATAAATTTTGCTGTCATCATAATTCATAAAGTGCTGGAATTAAGTCACTCTGGACTAGTGGTAAGTATTAGGTAGGTGCTAGATACATGATCTAATTTAACTTCTCCACTGTGTTATTACCTGAGCACTTACCAAATCACGAAAAAAATTCACAAATTAAATTCCTCTACAGTCGAACTTTTATGTAGCATAAGGCTTTGTTTCATAATCTGCAGTTGACCTCTCTGAAATTATCATTTTTCATTGCATTGCCAAAACTAGAGCAACATATGCTACTATTCCTACTCTGCTATAGGTGAGTGCTAACTTGCACCAGCAAAAATGAGGTGCAAGGTGCTCCTTAAAGCTTTTGCAATGTGGGCCAATGAAAATGCCACTTATATAACACTTTTTTGCTTTGAATATTTGACCGGTCAAACTATTATAATTGACATACACATCTTTTGGTATTTACATTCTGATTGTTATAATTATTGTATTTTCATAATATATTTTTTATTAATTTAATTAAAATAATATTACATGAGAAATGCCCAAATCACTCATCTCCTCTCACCAGAAAATCACTCATCCTTAGTTGGTATGCACCGACGGTATAAAGATTTTTTACACTGTCAACAAATCGTAATTTGACACATCTGCTAAAATATTTGACTTTTATCGTAATCACCTTAAAAATCATCTATATCATGATTTCTGATTAATTGATAGTGTAAAAAACTTTACACTGACAATATATAACAATTAAACTTTTTATATTTATCATTTAATACCCATCAAATAAAGCCTTGTAATTTAATAGCACAGTTTTCTTTAAAAAATGGTACTACTAAATATTAAATATACTTTTTAATTATAGACAAGGAATTATGCGGTGCTCCTTATCATCACTGTGTGGTCTTCAACAAAAAATATTTTTGGTGCAAATACAAAAATAATAGGAACTAAAATGCAAATACAAATTGTCATATACATTTGACCCAAAAAATATACGTTTGACCAGTCAAATTTTCAAAGGAAAAAAGTGATGCCTATATGACACTTTCATTGACCCAAGTTGAAGTAACTTTAAGAAGCACCTTGTTCCTCTTTTTTGAGGGTGCAACTTATCCCGGATTGCATGACCATGTGTTATATGATAAGCTCTCACCACTTGCAGCAAAACATTATCCCACAAGGTGGGGAAATCGAAGAATGGACCAAGCCATAGGAAAACATAGAAAAGTTCATTTTCTTGAATAAATAAAAGGACAAAACTTAGATACAGTACCTTAAGTACTTGTGGTATTGTTCTCCAATAATAAATGGGCACGTGTAAATTTTTTTCACATCACTTGACACCGTTAACAGAACAGTTTGTTTCCATCCCATCTTTTATTTTCCTACCCATCTTCACCCGAAACTTATTCTCTCTGTTCGGCGCCTCATATTCTCTCTGTTTTTTTTGCTCTACCGACCCATCCTCTTCTCACCGTCGCAGGCGTGCCTCCTCCATATCTGATTCGATTATACCATTACCGGTGCTTGCGTGCAATAACAGGTGCAGTAATAGGCAATGCCTATCGCTTTTTTCTCTGTTATCATCTTCTTTCCTGTTGGGCCATGGTTCTCCTTTTTCCATTTTTCCTTTTCCTTTTCCTTTTAATTTTGCTTCTCTTCTTTTCGGTGTAGCCATTTTCATCTCTTTCCTCCCACGGAAGATGGATCCTCTGATAGTAGCTGCGGAACAAGGCGGAATTGAGGTTAGCAATCTTCCTCCAACAACTAACGGAATCAATCTCAACAATCAACATGCTCAAATGTTCGCTCCTACTGGATTAGATTCCACCGGTATGTTTTTATTCTTTAATACAATGTTTGAAATATACCATTGAACACCACATGAGAAGAACCACTTAGTATTGAAATATATATAAAAACTCTGCATTTTCTTTTTTACCTTTTTTGAGATATATTTTACTCTTCTATAAAAACTACTGTATTTAATATATCTTTCATTTATTATTAAATTGATAGATAATATTGGGCATGAAGTGACTGAGGAAGATATAATCCCATATACTGGCATGGAGTTTGAGATAGAAGATCATGCATATAGATTTTATAATATGTATGCTGGCTTCGTTGGTTTTAGCATTAGAAAGGATTGGAGAAATAAAAGCAAGTTAGATAGTGAGATTGTGATATCTCGTAGATTTATTTGTTTTAAAGAAGGCTTCAAAAAGAACAAAGATCATGAAGGGAAAATGACCCGCAAAGATATCAGAACTGGATGTCTAGCACAAATGGTCATTGGTCGAGAATCAAATGGAAAATATGTCGTTACATCTTTTGTAAAAGAACATAATCATGTGCTTGCTACCCCTAATAGTAGGCATAAATTACCATCACAAAGGAGGGTTATTGTTGCTCAAGCTGACCAAGTTGAATTGGCAAATCGTTCTGGAATACGACAAAAAATGATTTTTTTAGTTTATAAGTCGACAGGTTGGAGGGAGAGAGAATGTTGGCTGCACTGCTAAAGATATTAGCAACCATTTGAATTCTAAGAGGATGAAAGAAATGGAAGAAGGTGAGGCATACACTCTACTCCATTATTTTAAATCAAAGCAGACAGAAAATGAATCATTCTTTTATGAGATTCAACTTGATGTTGATCATCAAATAACAAACATTTCCTGGGCGGATGCTAAAATGGTTGTAGATTATGCTTATTTTGGAGATGTGGTATGTTTTGATACCACTTACCGCACCAACAATAATTTATGACCATTTGCTCCCTTCATTGGATTCAACCATCATCGAGAAAGTGTGTTATTTGGTGCAGCACTATTATATGATGAAACTGCTGAATCATTTGAATGGTTATTTAAGACTTTTCTTAAGGCTATGTGTGGAAAACAACCAAAGACAATTTTTACAGATCAAGATGCAGCAATGGCAAAAGCAATAATGAAGGTTTTTCCTGAATCATATCATCGTTTATGCATATGGCATTTATTTCAAAATGCACTTAAAAATGTTAATCATGCATTTAAGAAATCAAACTCTTTTGCCAGAGAGTTGCGAAGTTGCATTTATGACTTTGACTATGAGGAGGACTTTCTTAATGCTTGGGAGTCGTTACTTACCAAGCACAACCTTCATCAAAATAAATGGATGCAAGATTTCTTTAAGAAGAAAGAAAAATGGGCTTCAGTGTCTGGGCGACATACTTTTTTAGCCGGTACAACAATAACACAATTAAGTGAGAGTTTTAATGGTCGTTTGAGGCTTTACATGAAGAGTACCTTCAATGTGTTAGAATTTTTCAGGAAATTCGAAAGGTTGTTAGAGGATATGCGATATAAGGAGATAGAGTCTAACTATGAGATGAGCCAAAAGATGCCATCATTGACTATGGACATCATGTTATTGAAAAATGCAAGAGATGTCTACACACCAGTGATTTTTAATCTAGTTTGTGAGGAATATGAAAAATCTTGCAATCTTGTATTCAAAGGCTGCACTCAAAACTTGCAATTACTTGAATATGAAGTGTGTTTTTTTGGAGCCATACGACAACACAAACTTACCTTCAACTCTGAAGATCAAAGAATGGTGTGTAGTTGTCAACTTTTTCGATTTATTGGTATCCTTTGCAGCCATGCTCTTCGAGTACTGAATCATTTGAATATAATTGTTATTCCTCCAAAATACATCCTTAAGAGGTGGACTAAGAATGCTCGAAGTGGATGTGTTCTAGACAACAAAGGACAAATTATCAAAGAAGATCCAAACTTGGTAGTCTCAAATCGCTTTAAGGATTTGTGTCGTAGTGCAGTAGAAATCTCAAGCAAGGCTGCTCAATGTGAAGATGCTTCAGTATTTTTTGCAAGAAAATTGGTGGAAGTTGGCATCGAAGTTGATAAGATTTTAAATAAAAGATCTTCCTCGCCAAGTACAAATCTTGGTTATGTAAATTGTCAAACTAATCAAGTTAGAATAAATGACACAACCATTGCTTAAATTGAAAAGGATGATGTATCTCAAGCCAAGGGTATAAAAAAGAAGGATGGTGCCTCTCTTGTAAAAGGTAGACCAAAAAGTTGTGTGGAGAAGAAGAAGAAGAAAAGCAAAGACTCTCACAAGTATAGTCCTTTAAGACAAAACTTTATTCCTACCATGCCAATTCCAATTACACAGGTATAATAAGTTAGTAACTTTTATTCTAACTTTTTTGAAGTTTAAATGATCAGGTATAATAACTGCATTTAATTTGCTTTTTCTTATTGCATGTACAAAATGTGCCATTTTTACTTGGATGTCAAGTTCCAACAACAATTGATATTAATATGACTCAGGTTAGATAATTCATTATGCATTTTATTTTGTAATTTATTTGAACTTATATATTGACTTTTTATTCTCTTTTATTTTCTTACTTGAAAACACAGGCGAGTAGCTCTCAAGATTGAAGTTACTTATTTTGGTGTTGAATTGCCTTGTATATCAGAAGCTAGCAGAAGCTTGGACTATTGGAAGCTAGCATCATATTAGATTTAAGTTAGGATATCAGATTGAAGTTTTGATTGATTAAGCTAGGACATTATATGAGATATTATTGTGCATTGATGGCAATTTCTGAAAGGTGTCAGTACTTTCACCTATCTGTTGATTTATTTATATTCTAATCATCTTGTATGGACAAATGAGGTTGCCGTTGTATACCAGAATTTTGGTTGGTTATATTTGTATCTAGACCAATTTACATTACTTTTTGGTTTATTACATTGCTTGGTATTAGCAGGCATTCCAATTAGAAGGCATTCCAGTTTTCTTATTTTCGATGAGACCTAGCTCAATTTAATAAAAATGAACCTTAAAGCCATATAAAGATCATGGATTTCTTTGTTTCTTTTCTGCTTATCAATGATGTAAAGAGACACTAAATATGAAGGTAGCAACCATTGCATTAAGAAGCAACAATGTATATAACATTTACATTTGGTTTACATTTTCCAAATGCCTAATCTATATGCTTAACAAACAAATCAACAGCTAAGACTATCCTCAAACCCCGCTTGTGAGCCTGATGTTCCTGATAATTTTAACAACTGAATCTGTCCTCACACTCCTTCAAATTTTCTGCATGGTACCCGAGAGGTTGTCTAATAAAAGTTGCTGCTTTGAACTCCTTCTCATAGTGACAGGCACAAAGAATTCCAATATGTAATCATCACCATTAGTATAGGTACTCCTTAGCTTAATTGCAACTGTAGTATTCACATTATATTTGCGGGCACGATGGGAAAGTGGATATTCACTAATATCGTAGGCCTTAATAGTCATGGTGGTATCATAGTCCTTGAATTTACAAGCTGCAGAAGGTCATGATAAACGCGTTCATCAATACTACCTTCAATTATAATATAATTTGCAAATGTATAAAACAAAACAAAAAAGGGAAAAAAGGGAATTACAACTAAGAATGCATCGTACACGCATTTCATCATACACCTGACTCTCTCCTCCATTCATGCACACTCGTACCTATGTTGTGCCAGTTCCAGTTCCAGTTTCACACACCATCAATCATCAACATATCAAATAACAAGAGTGGAAGAGGAGAAACAATGGAGGCGTGATGGGATTTTGAAGATGAGATTTTAGAGTTAGTGTTTCAGGGAATCTAATTTGCGGAAGAAGGTTAGGGGAAAAGGCATTACCTGTTACTGCATGCACAAGCACTGGTAATGGTGGAATCAAATCAGATATGGAGGAGGCACGCTTGCGACGGTGAGAAGAAGATGAGTCGGTGGAGCAAAAAAACAGAGAGGATAATTTTGGGGTGAAGAGGTGAAGGCGGGTAAGAAAATAAAAAGATGGGATGTAAAAAACTGTTCCGTTAACGGTGTTAAGTGATGTGAAAAAATTTACAGATGTCCATTTATTATTGGAGAACAGTACCACAAGCACTTAAGGTACTGTACATAAGTTTTGTCCTAAATAAAATGGTAAAAAAATATGATAATATATTGTACTTTGTGTGTCAGTAGCCAATGTTAATTTTGAAAATCAGAATAGACTAGATTCTTGAATTGGTTGAACTCTGTCAACCGATTATATTTTTAGTTCAAATATTATTTGGTTCAATTATGAGTTAATTATAATTTAATAATAAATTTAATCATTTGAGTCAATTAAATTGTGATTAGGTCCCCTCAAATTGTGCGGGTTCAAATCCCCGCAATTCACTTCGTCCATTTCCCATTTCCCATTTCCTTCTCCCCTCTCTTTATCCCTCATGTAGTAAGGCCTATTATGACTTATGAGTTATGAGATGAGTCTCCCCTTAGACATAGAAAATGTGAGTAGAAGGTTTGGATAATTTAGTTTAATATTTCAAAAACTATTTTTAGTAATAAATTTTCTTTTTTATTGAAAATTCAAGTCTCGAATGAAATTTCAATTTTTTATATAAAAGGTGGAGTGGAGGTGAATAATGTTAATGACACTTTTAACTTTTCATTCAAGTACTTGATAATTAATTTTAATTGTGATCTTTTAGATTATTCTCAATTATTATCGCAATAAAGATTGTTTTCTGTTAAATATATAAAATAAGATATAAAATGTTTTTCATTTAAATGTGTAAAATGATTTAAGTAAAAATCATTTTTAAATTGCTTTAAAAAAATTCATTTTAAATTTTTTATTTCAAATAATTACTAAAAATAATGATTAAATAATTAAGAGTGCTTATAAGTTCAACAAACTTTCTTAGTACACACATGCAAGTCCCCTTACAGGTCCCATGAGATTTCAAATCTTTTAGTTCCCGTTATTGAACAATAAAATGGGACAATTTCAAATAATATGGTTTATTTATACAATTAGAGTAGGATTACAAAAATTACTAAACTATCGTATTTATAATTATCAATAATATAATCATTGTTATTGCTTCAAAAAAAAAAAAATCATTGTTATCATGTTATATATATTACTAACTGTTTTATTTACATTTATAAACACTCACAATTGTTACCACCTAGCATTGCCACCACTTCACCTCTCTCTTTCTCTCTCTCAACACTGTCAGAACCACCAACACCACCGCTCTGCAATCTATATATGAAAAATGCACAACACACTTTTTAACATAATCTCATCAACATATATTCTCCATTATTCGTTGAATTTTGATATGAGACTCAAAGAGTGAGCTCGCCTAATTTAGTAGATTCCACATGAAATTCATCCAATAATAAAAAATGTGTCAAAAAAAGTGTAATAAAAAATGTCTTGCTAACATTTCTCTATATACATTATTTCACTTGCATTATCGAATTTAATTGATGAAAAAGGTCAAACTATTCAACCGAAGAAGCTATACTGCTATAGGCTTACAGCAATGGAGTCGATCAGTTAATAAAACTAGGAAAATAAGAATGTATTCATAATTGTATTGCAATCAAATTTTATTAAACCACAGAAGTCCACTTCATCTTGCTCAGCAATAGGCCAAATAATCAACCAAGTGAAATATTCGAGTTCCAACTTAAAAATGGGAAATGAAAAGAAAGAAAAAAATAATTCAGCTCCGCTAAAATCTACCTACTTTTATGTCACTTTATTCAATGCTCATCAAGGATGGCCCTATGGCTAACTATGAAAGTGGCTCGTCTGTGGATCTAAGCAAGTTATAAACGAAGGCTCCTGCTATGGCTCCAACAATTGGACCAACTATGTAAACCCATAACCCTTTGTAAACATGTTTGACAAGTGCAGGACCAATACTTCTTGCTGGGTTCATGGATGCACCCGAGACAGGCCTGCATGAAAATGCAATTTTAATAATCAGAAATCTTAATCACCTTCAATATAGATCATTGTTAGTCATGTCAAATATCAATATTAAAACACATCAAATGGTAATTAATTACCCAGCAACAAATACATTCAACATTATAGTCATTCCAACTGCAACTCCTGTGAAATGACCTACCTGCCAATCAATCAAGCCAAACAAAAGCTTTTTTAGAATCTTAGGTTCATACAAAATCAACACAAAAAGTGAAAAGCAGCATTTGTCTTATATATATAAACTATATATGAGTGCAGACCGCTCTGTCATCTGTAGAAACGGCAGAGATGACAAACATCAAGAGAAAGGTAATGATGATTTCAGCAGCTAAAGACTGGCCATTAGATCCAACTGGAAGCGTTCCAAAATAAGCTTTAGGTGTGATATCAAACATTAGGGCCAATGTGCCACTGGCGAGTACTGACCCCAGCAACTGAGCTAAAATGTATAGTGGCACCTACATGTACAAGTCATCAAAGTAGTGAGATTGCTTCCTACGTTCAACATAATTGAAAGAGAATATTTATCCAAAGTGATCACCAAAAAAAATCCTTATGAAGTTACTGCTCCTATAATATGCAATTCTAAGCATTAAAACCATTACATAAAGATTTTCCAATGGTTGTTTTATTCAGATTTGCAGCTTCACCTAGAAATTTAACACATCTTTAAACACCCTGGTTACTTTTCCCATATTATTGCCAAGAGCATCAACAAGAACTCCTAAATCAAGGGGTGCTAAAGTGTGTGCAATTTTTTTATAAGCAAATGAATTTAAAAAAGTATAAAGGGGACTCCAACACAGAATACAAGTAGTAATTATGGAGAAAGTCTTACAATGACATGCTAAAAGACAAAACCAAAGCCAAACCTACTAAAAGAGAAAAAATTTACCAACAACTAAACATCTTAATTAATACACTATACACCAATCAGAGAACAATAGAACGACTGTACAAATTGAAAATGGTTTACAAAAAATTAATTACCTCCTTAAAATGGATCCGACGAAAGATGGCCAAAGTGATGGTAACTGCAGGATTGAAGTGAGCTCCAGAGATATGACCAACGGAGTAAATCATGACCATTACAATCAAGCCCCATGTGACACAGATGCCTGGAAATGTGACAGAGCCATAGATCTTATTTACTGCTACAGAACCACACCCTGCAAATATCACAAAATATGTGCCAACGACTTCTGCGATCACCTAGTGACAATCCACAGAAAAATTGATCCACTCTCATTAATTTGATTTTAATTTCATGTCTATATATATATGTGTGTATGTCTCAATGTCACTGTTAATTCTTCTGAGACAATAAAATCAAGCCACTGACCTTCTGTGCCATAGTTACAACATAGTTTGATGGACAACAATGCATGCCTTTGGCGTTGACCGTGGAGGGGATAACACCTTCTTCCAGACTTGAAATTTCTGCTTCTTCTATTTCATCAGCTTTGGGGGCCATTGATGTTAATGTCTCAGGGTGGCATGCAGTTTGAGAGAGATAAATACTATCTTATTGCGAATGTTTAAAATGCTCTGTGATGGATTTTAGATAGATTCAGTTATAAAGATAGCCACTAGCTAGGGAATTTGTTTTGGATATCAAATTGATACTACTAAATATAAAGCCGAAAGTGTAGCAGTTTAGATAAATAAACTAGTAAAGCTCCAGTTTGTTTGGGAATTTAAAATGCAGTGCCACTACATTCGAATTCGATTTCTCGAGCTGAAACTGATTGCACCATGTGAACTTAAGAAAATATATATGCATGCATCTAAGCTTTAGGAAACAATGACAAGGCAAAACAAAAAAATTACATCCTTGTACTCGTGGCGTGACAGAGTACTCAAAAATAAAAATAAATTAAAAACATAAAAATTTCAAATATATAACAGGCAAATCTTAAATTAGCGGCTCAACAAGTCAATCAACTACATAAGTACATAAGTTTGTCGGAATAGACTTGACCGGAATTAAGTTGAGCCTTGGCGATTGCACCTCTTTGAATAAAATATTCCATCATCCGTCTGTATGTGCACTTGACCAAAGCTGTAATTAGCAAATTTCGAGCGCCTTTTAAAATTTTATTAACAGCCTCCGACAAATCTACGACCATTGTCATCATGAGCTAGACTCCATTTGTCTTTTGAAATGCCTTCAATCCACCTTTGTATTTCTGGGCTTATTTCGCAGAATTTTTCCAACCTCCGCTGAAAGTGTTGCATGCAGACTTTATACCCTACATTGGTGCAAAGCAAAACATATATCAATTGTTAATAATTCAAAACAAAATACCTTCAACAAATGAATAGAATAATATGTTACCTAGCTTTAGCAATTCAGACTTTAACTTTGCATTCTTGAATTTATGATTAAAATTACTGGCGATGTGTCGAATGCAGTATACATGGTACTCGTTCTGGGGCTGCCAACCAAGGTGTGGATTTGCCACAATTGATTTAATGCTTTGGTGACGGTCGGAGATCAAACATATTCCTCTTTTTTTGGTAACATGTTCATGTATAAGTGCCAAGAACCATGACCATGCACCTAAAGTTTCTCCTTCCACGATTGCAAACACAATCGGCAACACGTGACTGTCTCCATCTTGTGTTGTGGCAATCAACAACGTCCCACAATACTTATCATATAAGTGTGTGCCATCAACTTGTATTATCGGTTTGCAGTGGTTGAACGCATCGCAACATTATTTGAAAGTCCAAAAAACTCGGTGAAACTTTCGGCATTGGGTGTTCATCCGATTACCAACTACAACATCGTTTGTCTCGATTTTGTAATAGGAACCATCAGCATGCAACTGCATATACTCCAACCATTTAGGCAATAGTGCGTACAATTCATCCCAATCTCCAAATACACGCACGATGGCTTTCTGTTTGGCCTTCCATGTCTTCCTATAAGATATGTTATATCCAAACGTATTTTGGATCCTTTCTCGGATAAGCGAAATCTGCACCGATGGTTCATCTCAGACCATGCCTAAAAACATTTGTAAGTTCAATTCAAATCTTAAATGAACCAAATTAAATATTAATGTAGAAAAGAAAATTATGGTTAAAGATCATACCCAGTATGACTGAGCAAACAAAGTTAGAATCCAACTTTGTATGGTCTTGCTACAGCATAGGATTCACACAAATGTGTTGGCCATCCCACTTTGTAACATGCCATTTGTCTGTCTTCTTTGATAAAATTGCCCTCACCCTCCATGGGCAACCTTTTGTATGTTTTGGACATTTAACATATAAAATTGTTGTTTTTGATTCAACAACTATGAATGACTGGTGAATGTTCATTGAGTAATGCTTCACAGCTAGTTGAACTGCCTGTTTACTGTCGAATCGTAAACCGACATATAAATCCTGACCCATACGCCATGACCTAGGAACATCCAACCCTTGAAAATCCATTTCTTCGTCTGGGTGGTCCCAATTAATATAACTGTAATGAGGAGATGAATTGAAAAATCCACCGCGTGATTGACCTGTAAATATACAATAATAAATCTACTACTACTACTACTACTACTACTACTACTACTACTAACAATAATATCATATGGAACACAATGTGCCACAAGCCCCATGATACGCCATTGAAGATCCGATTTGACTGGATCCTAGATCAGCTTCATCTTCAGTGTCCGACGAATCACCATCTGGTATTTCACTGAGCTCAATTTCACTGTTCCAATCCATATCTTCATAATCTGAGGTCTATAGCATATTGTTGTACCTCGAAATTACTATATAATGATGGCACAGGGACTGTCGAATTACCGACAACATCGATAGCACAGTATAACTCCAATGTTGTCATCCACGAATTCTTCTCAAAAGCGTTAATCATGCACTCCACATCCTCATCGTCACTAATTTGGTAAACAATGTATTTTGTCGGATTTTGCGATATCATAAACCGGGTGACAATTTTCGAAACACATTGATATGGATGAAGTTTCAACCTATCATGAATCTTTGTCCTCAGAAGCTCATACCCGACTCCACGTTTTATTTGCACTATTTTTTTATCCTCTTTGAGTGTGATTCCTTCTTCTCCATCAAAGATCCTCCAATTGGAGTACACGAACACTACAATTAGAGACATATTGTGTGACCGGCAATAATAAAAAAATATCTTAATAATTATAGTAACAACAAAAGTAATAATAATAACAATAATAATAATCACAATAAAAATAGCAACAATAACAATAATATACAATATTAATGATTAATAATAATGAAAATTTTATAGTAATAATAATAATAATCATAATAATCAAAATAAAAGTAGCAACAATAACAATAATAATAACAATAGCAATAATAATTATAGTAATAATAGCAATAATAATAATAATAGAAATAATAATAAAATTAAAATTAAAATAACAACAAACTAAAAATTATAAATCTAGTAATAATACTAGTAATAATATAATAACACAAATAACAACTATATTTATAATAACAAATAAAAAATTACTAATTAATAATAAGAATAAAAAATAATACTAATTAATAATAACAATAAAAAATAATAAAAATAATTTACAATAACAATAATAAATCTAGTAATAATACCTTGATTAAAATTTGATATGTAAAAATAAAAGAGTAGAAGAAGTAGAAATATAAGAAGTAGAAGTAGAGTGTAATGTGTGACTAGAGGGGGCTTAATTAGGGGAGGGAGGGGGAGTTGGGAGGTGCTGGGGAGGGGGGACATGTGGCGTGGGCAGGGAAGGCCAAAAAGTTGGTTTTTTTTAAAAAAAAAAATCAATATAACCAATCAATGGCTGACATGTGGCATTTTTTATGGAAGACGTCAGTTCAAGTGACACCTTTAACTGGGGCCTTTCACGTCAGCAAATTAAAAAAAAATTACATGCCGACAAAAACAATCCTAGTTTGGTAAAATGTTACAAAACAATCTCATTTTGTTAAATAGTTTCTAAAACAACACTAATTTGGTCAAAAAACAACTAACCAATGCCTGACACACACCTTATGGCCGTGTGTTTTACTTATGAGTTTGTTTGATAAAATTAGCTGTTAGCGGATAAGCTAGCTGATAGCGGATAGCTTATAGTGTATAATGGATGAGGTAACTGATAGCGGATAGCGGATAAGCTAGCTTATTTTGCGTGGAAGTGTTTGGTAAAACTAGCGGTTGAACTAGCTGAAAAATATAAAATGATATAAAAGGACATCTTCATTAATGATTTTAAATAAAAGAGAGAGAAGAGGATAAAGGTAGAATTAAATTAAGATAATAAGGATAAAAGTGGAAAAAAAATGAAACATTATAAGCTATAAAATCAAACTCTACTTCAAGTAGCGACTGAAAAAAACGCTATAAACTCGTAAAAAAACGCTATAAATTTATGACAAAAATACTTATCAAACGGAACTATTTTCTTATTCACTATAAACTCCCATGATCATCTGGGCCTCACAACCCCTAATCTCAAGCAGTTACGTAGGCTATAAAGTCATTGATGCATTATTCATTTAACCAATTATAAATATTAATCTAATAATAATGATACATTTTGTTATTCTTACTAATAGGATTTATTTATATTCTATTTGCCAATTATCAACTTATACATGTTAGCCCGCGTGTTAGGTACCCTGACCTCCAAGATGTTTCTTGTACCATAGTTACTTCATCAGTTCATTGGTAACAGCTCACTCATTGAGAGAGAAAAGTCAAAGAACAGTATAGTTACTTCCATATTAATTTCTTGGGTAAAGTAATAATTTGGTCCCTATATCTATACGTGTCGCAAATTTTTCATTTAGTCTTTATACGTAAAATTTTTGAAAATGAGTTCCTACATGTGTAAACGTTAGCAAATTTGGTCCCTACATGTGTAAAGAATAGCAAATTTGTCCCAGCAGTCGACAAATTAGTCCTTATACGTGACACAAATTTTTTATTTGCTCCCTAAACCTGAAAAAAAAAATGATCCCTGTATGTGCAATCGATAATAATTTTATCCCTATCGTTTGTCAAGAAGCTCGGATCCAACTAAAAATTCTTTTCGTATTGATTATTTTTCATATATTATATCAATCTATTTTTTCTATTGAGAATCAACTTGGATAATGTCAGAATAAAAAATCATTTACGGACCAAATTTTACTCTCAATAGAAGAAATAGAGTGATATAATATATAAAAAATATTCAATACGAAAAGAATCTTTAGTTGGGTCCGAGCTCCTGGATAGACAACAGGGACAAAATTATTATCGATTGCACATATAAAGACCAATTTTTTTTTTTCAAGTTTAGGGACCAAATCAAAAATTTATGTCGCGTATAAGGACCAATTTGCCGACGGAAGGAACAAATTTGCTAACTTTTGCACATATAGTGACCAAATTTGCTAACGTTTACACATGTAGGGACTCATTTCCAAAAAATTTACGTATAGGGACTAAATGAAGAATCTGTGTCACATATGGAGACCAAATTATTACTTCAACCTAATTTCTCAATAATAAACTTTAACATAAACTCATTTACAATATATTATTGTTGAGAGAGTAGTAAGATAAGTTAACAATTATTAGACCACTTCCATGTACCACTAGTACAGAGAAAAGTACAGCATAAATACACATACGCTACTAGAATCAAACGATGTTCAATGAATCAATTTCGCTGGTAGATCTTGATTTAGAAGTTAACAAATTAGAAAAGGTTATGCATTCTGAATTTCTAAAATGCCCTTCAGAACGACCAACTTCCAGAACAAGGTTTTTTCCTCTTCTGCAAAGTTGTGCTTGAATTATGATGACATTTTTATTTCTTGGATCCATGATCTTCAATTCATCTTTGGCATGAAAGAATGGCATCAATGGCTTGTCTTACTTGAGAAATGTCAGGAGGTTTTCCACCTTGGACAGGCCAAAATTCATCAGCTGCCAACACCTGCTCCATGACCAAGTAGTGAACAAAGTTGTCACAAGTGAGGTATCTGAAGATTTGAACATACATAAAGAATTATACAAGACAAAAAAAACTATATATCAAACAGAAGAAGAAACTTAATGTATTGTGTTCTAGTCCCACCTTCACTTGCAGCTGAAGAAACTTCACATAACTAATCGCTTTCTCCAACATGGTAACCAAATCAACCTGCAAAAATCAACATAGGAATTAAATCATAATTCTAACAGGTAAAATTCTGAAGAGTTTGGTTGGGTTGAAGCAGGTTCAACTCTGCAATATATGATTATCTTCCCAGTTATTGCTACCAAAGAAGCACAAAGAAAACGACTTTTCAGGACTAGTTAAAAAAACTCACCTTGGAACCGTTGGGTACCAGTTCTTGTAGTATCTTAAGCCGCTCACTTATTCTCTCTCTTCTATTCTGTGATACAAACATTCTATCAACATTGAATCTCATATTTTAAGTTTTCTTAATTTGCAATCAAAACTTTGCACATATCAAAACATAGTTTAACTTATGTTTGAAGCAAACCTTGGCAGCAACACTTTGAGAATCCTTGGATTCGCTTGACTTTGGTTTTGCTGTTTTACATGCAGTTGTGCGTGGCTTCTTATCAGCTTGCATGTTCTCTCCCTGTAAACACAAATTTGAGCTCAAATTTCCATTTTACTTTCAGAAAGTGCTCTAAGGACACTAGTGTATGTTTAGATTGGCTTATTTTGTATTCAAAACAACTTATAATCAAAATCTTTATCAAAGAGCTTATGAAAAAAAAAAGCAATTTTTATCTAAAAATAATCATTCCAAATATAAAAAATGGAGGGGTTTTGGTATAATTGAGGAAGCAAATACCATAGAAGAGCGCTTCTTCAAGACTGATTCTTGTGCTGCTGACTCCTGGAGGCTATCACCAGGGATAGTTCGTTCAGAATATAGCCACCCACATGAACTTTCACCGTGTTGCTTCTCTTTTGCACTACTGACAATGGTGCTATAGGCACTAGCAGTTTGAAAGCAACTGAAATCCTGCACCAGGCGCAGATCTGTGGTGCCTCTAGGACTAACATGATTCCATTGGTGCAAATTGTTGTCATTAGAGGCCAGCCAACTTTGCTGAAAGTTAAGCAAAGATTCACTACCTTGCATGAGGTTGTTGTACTCGTTGGCTTTGAAATTAATCAAAGATTCTGCTTCTTCAAGTTGATAACTTTTGCTCTTATAAACATAACCATTGCCACTGCCACATAGAGGAGGAGAATGGGTTATGGCTGAATCATTGCTGAGCCCATTTGTGCTTTGTGAACCATCTTCCCGATCTTCAAGCATAGATTTGCTGTACTCATTGACCCCATGAGATGTCAGAGAGGTAATCTTCATAGCAGTGTCATCGAAAACACAAGTTTGAACCTTGCTGCTCATGCTTGAATCACCTGGAATTCTGTCGTTGGCCAGTGCCATTGAAGAGGTAGAGAGGAAAATGCAAAAGCAACTAATGTTTGTTCAGGCACGGTCAACAATGACATGACATGACATGACAACTAGTGCATGAGGTCTCTTTATAGATGTTCAAACCAACTGCCATTTTATATTGATGGAGATGGAGATGGGAAGAATAAATAGTATTTAACTGAAGAAGTGTGGAGTGTGGCAGAAATCTTGAGTATGGGGAAACAAGAGATCAAAATCTAATACAAAAAATGATACGAATTTCAAAAATGTTAGTTTAAATCAACTTCATATTGGGATTGTTAGCTGGCAGAAGTGAATGCATTGAGAAAGATAAAAAACATAGCAAAGCAGCATAAGGGTCGCCGGATCCTTCGCCAAACCCACGTCTCTTTGATTCTCAGTTTGGTTATTAGTCTCACTAATTAGATGAAGAAAGCAGGAGCTACTTGGGGTAGCTCTTACATGCTTCCCTTCACGTGGACTTATATTTTATTTTATACTATATGTTAATTAACATTCTGTGCAGCTGTCTAGACTAGTTATTGAACTGGCTAAGATCACACTGATTGGTATGACGCCTTTCTTATTGATCCTTTATTTATTCTCTTGATCCCTATTTTTCACTGTAAGATTGGCAAATAAGCAGGGGAAGCTACATGGAAAATTTTGAACCGTAGGACACAATAGTTTGAATCATTAAACTTAGTTGGATTTTCTGCTCAAAGCTTGTGACGTGGTGGACGGGTGGTCTCGTATGGCAGTAACTCCTGCTAGTTAGTTAGCGGGAGATCATACAAATGTCACATTCAAATGGTTAGTATTTAATTATAAAATTATAAAAAAAAATGTATACAAAATGAGAAATACTAATTATTACTATACGAAACCCTGACGAATGACTTGTTTCCTTTTCAATTTGTTATAAACCAATGAGTAAAGACCCATTTTAGTATCTAACAATGTTTGAGGTACCATTTTTCGTCACTGAGAAAAAAAACTCACCGAATAGTCCCTGACAATTAGGGATGGCAAAAAAATCCAATTGTCCATCATCCATCCAGTTCACCCAAATGAAAATCCATTCAATCCATCCATTACAAAAAAAAATTAACAATGAATTGGATTGATTGGATTATTTTATTTTATGGATGGTTGTGATCCATCCACCATTATTCTAAAATCCATTGGACCACTTCATAAAACAAAAAAAAAATAATCCATTGGATAAAAATAAAAAAAATAAATAAATGATAAAAAGCCATAACTTTAAAAATTAAATCAATTTGCTGCCATTATAAGCAGAACAATATAGTTTTTTGGTGTTTTGCTACCACGATTTGCATTCCTTGCAGTGCATTTGTGATGAATTGTTAATAAAAAAAAAAAGTAGCCAAAAAAATTTATTTTGAAATTTTTTTTTGTGGATGGATGAGGGATATTATTTGGAAATAGTCATAAAATTATTTAATTTTTTAAAATATTTTTCATGAATGGATTGGATATCCATCCGTAAAAAAATTGTTAATGGATAGATTAGATGGATTTTTTTAAATGGATTATAATGGATTAATGGATTGTTTTTAATCCATCCATTATAATCCGAATAAAAATTTATCCAATCCATCCATTTGCCACCCCTACTGACAATGACAAAAGAGGGACAAGTCAGTCCCTTCATTTGTCTTCATCCTAAACATAACTTTAAAGTGCCGATATATATCATCAATGTGTCCAGGTGTCTATTAAACTCGTCCATATGACCTGTGTTGGTACATCTAGTGTGGTGCATCTGATACATGTGATGTGTTGCTTATAAAATGTAAGGACTAATGTGTTTCACGATAGAAATTGTCAAGAACTAAGTTGGATTACTTAAATAATAGTTGGAAACTTTATTGGATCAATGCATAATTATTTTCATGATCTATTATGCATGTAAAAACTGTTGCTTGAGCACCTCACATACTAACGATACACAACAGCACTATAATGACGTGTTCAGGATAAAAACAAATAGAGAGACTAAAATATCCTTCTTTTGTCATTCTCGAAAATTATTCGATGAGTTTTTTTTCTCAATTACGAAAAATGATATTTCAAAAATTGTTGCGAACCTCACTCTAAACCAATTATTCCTTCAATCAAGGAAAGTACCTTTATTTCTCATTCGTACCATCTAGCATCACTCATAAAAAAATAAGTTAAATTAAGTATACACAAACAACTCTTACAAATCGTTCCTGAACACAATTTTCATCACAAAATTACGGCTCATATCTCGTTACGTAACTCATTCTAATTTAAAAAATCGGCCTCACTTAAAAAGTACAAGTCAAAGTGAAAGAAAGAAGGGTAAGAACAACGGAAATTTGGAGACAGAAAAAACAATCCAAATGCTAATATGATTTGTTTCAATTTAAGACAAATCGGTTACAAGTTGCGTTTAACTGCAAATTATGACTTCGATCAAAAGTAATATACACATACACATACACATAAAGCATAAATTATCTAGCAAAAATAAGTGTCACATGATGTAAACTCATCTTGAGCAACTGAACCAATATGAACCATTCCACGTCTTTTTTCCCAAAATTCCACAAAAACACGAAAGTGCTAAGTTGCTCACTTGCTCTGGCGAATCTCCCCACCCTACTCCGCATGCAGCAAGCAAGTCTCGGTGCAGATTCATCATCATCTGTTGCAACAACTACAGGCATGGCTTCCAGTTCAGCTGTGCCAAAATTCTGTTCTACTGTGTAGTTGGAAAATGCAATACACTTTCATTTTTCAGATTTAGATGTTGGTTTATTCATTTTGGTATTTGTTTTTTATACATCATGCTTGTTTGTTACCATCTCAACATTGCTATGTCTTCATGTAACCCCTTCGAGAAATCGGTGAAGAAAAAAATATTGTTTTGCTTGGTTTTCAAGAAAATGCAAGAAAAATGAACACTTGCTGAGTACTTTTCCCTCGTTCCATTGCACAACCGGTGATAACATTTCATTAATGCAAATTCAAAATATATTTATTTTTTTACTTTACACCTGCACAACAAATCGCAGGTTTTCAACTTAACCCTCGCTTAATAAGATATGACAAATCGATAGTTCTGAAAGAAATTACTGCTCCCTTTCTCAACAGGGAACAACATAGAAGCCACCTATCTTTTGTAGACGCGAAGAAGATCATCATCCACATGTTTAGTTCTACGGGGGACAAGCATGTTTGGGGGCAAAGAGTGAAGAACTACAGCTGGCATTGGAAAATGAGCAATTCCTATTCCTTGAAAAATGTGGTTGTTTCCGCATAATTCAACAACTTCAAAGTGGAGCCAAACAAGATAACGCCTGAATCATTTACGGGCTTGTGCTGAACTGAGCTAGAGCAAATTGGGTAAGTTCAAAAAAATAGGCCACATTTAACCCTCTCTAAACATAGTCAAAGCCGACAGATCTACATCACAAAGCTAAAATAAAAATTATATATATATAATTAAGAATAGTGTAGCTTCAAGCTACCAGCATTTTAGACCAAAGAAGTTTGATTAAAAAAAATTTAGACCAAAGACACGATTTGTACATCATATGTGGGGTAGAAATAAAACAAATTCTTCGAAATACAAAGCACGAGTATGCTTTCCCTAAAAGCTGCACTCTCGGTAGGAGGAGGGTGAAGACACAATTTTTTTTAAAATGAACAAATTAGGTTGTAAGGAATTTGCACTAATAAGTTTGATCACACCATACAAAAGAAACGCTAAAACCCAACAATCCTAGAGAAACACAAGGTTGTATGTTATCCTAGGTAGTCAATCCCAGATTGCGGTGCACAGCAAATGACCCCAGAACCGCTAAAGCAAGATAGTGAATAGCGGGATGACCGGTATAACGAAGATTAGAAAACAATATAAATAAATAATATTATACACATATAATTACCCAAAAATAGAAAAATACACAAAATTAAAGAAATTCATAATTAATAATCAAAAGTCATTGTCTTAGTCACTAACATTTAAATCTCATATCTCATATAACTTAAATACTAATCTAAGTTCTAAGCATTCAAAATAATAACAAGTGATGATGTGCTGGTTGGTTGAGGATGCAGAGATATCCAACAGAGAGTAGGAGAAAAGAAAAAAACCACCCAGATGAAAAACGCAACAGAGAAACTAGAAGTCACTGGAAGACACCGGAAAACACTGATGCTCGTCAGAAAACACTTCATCTCGCCGGAACAGAGTGTAGAGAGAGAATGACTGCAGAACATGTTTTCTAAATAACGGAATGGGTTTTGCAATCACGGAATAAGTACCCTAAAACTAAGGGATTTTTGAAATGATGAAGAAAAAAAAAGAGGGAACGGTAAGATTATAGGGGCAAAATAGGAATTTGCGAATTTGCATGCCCCTTCACAGTAGGGGCCGTGATTCCACGATTTGCTGTGTTTTGAACGCAGCAACCCGCCGCTCTGCGCCACACTTCCGCAATTCGCAGCTATAGCGGCAGGATTGATAACATAGATGTTATCAATGAAAAACATTTGATACAAGAAAAGTGGATAACAAATTTTTTTATCAACCAGGTATGAAGTCAGCATTAAAAAAAATAGCTAAAAAACACAAGTACCATGAATAAGCAATCTGCCTTGGCTCAAAATTAGTTAACAGTTCACATATGGGTATATTTGAAGCTGCACTTACTGATATTGATATTAACATCTTTGTTACAACATACCTCATAAGCAAGATTTGGCACCCTTCATCTCTAATCTTTTTAGAGAGGCGCTCCAGAGCAAATCTTGCTGCTTCCTGTTCGGCTTTAGAAGTATAACACATTTCACCCACCACAAATTTGACCTAAACTTTGGAACATGGGGGATGTCCTTCATTGATAGTATTATGTTTGACTGACCTTTTAGGTCAACTGTGTGGGTGGGTGGAATGAGTAACACCTTCGACGAGTGCTATGTCTGACCTTTGAGCAAACTCTTGTAAATAATTTCGGTGCATCAAGTGTTCTGGAAAACCACGTGAGAGCAATCCACGATATTAGAGATCTTTTTTATATGGGCGAAGTCAAAATAGATCATAGATGCAGGCTAAAAAAGCGACAATAAAAGAACTTGTTAAGATGATAAACATATTCATGTGCCAAGTATGGATATCAGTTATCAGGTTATCAAATATTTACAAGTGCAAACAAAAACATATATGTAAGGAAAATATTACATCCCCAACAATGTTGCTAATCCCATATATATATATATCCAAATGAAAGATAGACTCACGTTAACAATTCAAAGGGTATTGCAATGAATAACTTATAACACATTGAATCAAGCTATCTGCACTCACAATGAAAATAGTTTTGGGATTTATATCAGGAAAACAACATAATATATTCTTGTCAATAATTACATAAAAGGGAAATAGTGATACTGCTTAAACCTGCAGATCTACAGGGGGGGCCCGCGGCCCAGAAAGATCATCTGATGAAACTATTTATGCAGATAAAACGAGACTTCAATTGGAGACATGAATTAACATCAATTAACAACATAATCAAGTAAGCACAGGGATTTTCATAAATATAAATGGAGGTAAATAATCAAACCAGATGAAACCATAACACAAGAGTTTAAAGGAGAAAACTGGGCAAACTTTTTTGGAAGAGATACGGAAATTAGCATATAAATGAACACAAACGCAGTTTATAAAGAGAAACAGAAAAATAGAAGCCAAACGAAAGGGTGTCAGAGAGATCCCACCTTTGGAAAACGGAGCGGTGCGGTGGAATGGGGCGAAGCGGCTCGAGAGAGAGAGAGAGAGAGAGTGGGCACACGGTAATAGACATAGATGAAGAGCGTAGGCAGTGTTAGGTTTTGCCGTTTTGGGGTTGCACATCCTCTACATTCACCCATTTCTATCTCTCTCTACTTATATTTTTTGTTATTTTTTTGAATAAAATAAATTAAGGGTTAAGAGTTTAATAAAAATAAATCCAATGATGATAGAGTGACTGACAGCATGAATGTGGGATCCCCATAACTGCTGATCCAAGTTTTGGTTAGGTTGATTACTATTTGCTTTCTTTTTTGTTTTTTATTTTTATATGAAAAAAGTTTAGCCTGAATGCACATCCCTTACAAGGTTAGTGTAAGGGAAGACTGAAATTTACATATGGCAAAGGCTACAAACTAGGAAAATCTGAATATAAGTCGCAATAAGTGTGGGTAGAAGATTTGAAATGATGTTGTGGGGACACCTCGGTGGAACTATTAGAAAGTCAAAGACCTTAATTATGATGAGTTTCGAACCAAAAAAAGAAGACTAGAAATAATGTGTCAACCCGTGTTGGTTACTATATTTTTTTTTAAGGAGTGTTGGTTACTATTTGCTTTTTACTTTCATAGCAAAATTTGAGGAGCAAAACTTGTAAGTGTGGCTTAAGTTATCACTATTTTCCATAGTGCTTCTTCAATGTTGAGTAACTTTTCCTTTTATGAGTTCCGTCATATCATATTATCACATTTTACTTCATATTATTTTAAGCAATTATTATTCACTTCAATGATGCAAATCTAAAAAAAAGTGTGTTTCTATTAGTAATGATTGTTTCTATAAGCAAATATGTTTATAGTTGGACGTCATGTCATTAGTGTTCTAATAGTGGTACTGTGTAAAAATAAATTCTTGTTTCTTAAGCAACTCTCCTTTAAGATGCTCTTAAGATAAAAAAAAAAATAATAATAATAATAAGGTTTTATGAAAAAATAATATATTTAATATATTAAGAAGTTGTATTTTTTATCTTTGATTTAATTTTCAATCAATTATAAATTGATATATGGTTGTAGACTATAGATTATGAAAAATGACATTTGGTACGAAAAATATTTCGTAAAAATGATTACAAAAGATGGTTAACCAATTAAGTCAATACATAAACCATTAAAGTAGGTGTACAGGACAATTCCATATAGACTGAAGGTGTGCTATATTCTCATTTGCACCCCAATTCATAAAAAAGTTTCACATCATTTAGCACTTTCCATATATTATAGATGTGTATTTCCAGAGACGGATTTATATGTAATTTGGGAGGGGTTCAGGCCCTTGCTTCCGACAAGCAAATTACAAAGATGACGGTCTCAAAAAAAGCCCCAAAAATTTTCATTCAAATCAAAAGTTATGGTCGTTCAAATATTTGTCAATCATGTGGGATTCTGGCAACTCATCACGTACAAAAAGTCATCAACAACATGCGAGTCTAAACCCTCCTATTGGGTACTAGTGTCGGGAGATGAAAGTTCACTTTCGATAGCTAGATTACCCTGTGTTTAGATATATTACTAATGTAATTAACATTTTAGAACAAAAAGTTATGAATATTTTGTACGAAATTTAATGCGCATATATTTGTTGGATGAACTTTAATTTTTGTAGTTGGTCCCCTCTATCGTTGAAGTTTGGCTTCGTCCTTATAGGCCATATATACCATTAAGGTGCGTGTTAAGAGACAACACATGACAAGTAGAGTTGGGTATACGGGCCAATCCAGAACGTTTAGGCCCGACCAGTTTTGACCCACAATTAAACAGATCGGGTCGGATTGGCCCGCGAAACTAATAGAGGTAATATTCACTAGCCCACGTCTTGTCAGCCTAACCCGCGGGTTAAACGGGCTGACCGCGTATTCATTAATAAAAATTAAAAAAAATATCATTTGCTCTGTTGTTTGCTAGCTGAAATTGTAACAATTGAGAGTGCCGGTAAACTTTAATAAGCTGGTCATCCATGCATTAATGATGGACTATACTACTTCAACATAAAAGACCGATTTGGAAAGATTGTGCGCGAATATTGATGGACTATACTACTTCAACATCCAAATTACAGTATAACAAAACTATTATTATTAAATATGAAATAACTCTCCAGCATACACCAAGTGCTTGTGTAAGAGATTAATGTAAATTAGGGAGAAAAATACTAAAAAGTACTAATAGAAAAAGGGGTTGCCGGTGGAAAATTGGAAATGACCCAAACTAAGGTCGGGTCAAAGTTGTCTGATTTTTTTTTTTTAAAAAAGATAGTGGTCTGCGGTCCAGTCCGTTAACCCACGGATCCAACCTGTTTAACCCGTGGGTTAAACGGATCGAGCTGAGAAGGCCCGCATTTAAATGATCCTATGTTCTGCTTGGTCCTAACCGCACCGATCGCGGGTTAAACAAACTGTCCGCGTGCCCAAACCCGCATACCCAGATCTAATGACAAGCAGTCAAATCAATAGCATAACTTCTTGAAGTATATGTTTGATTGGTTATTGTGCATTTCTATGTGTGATTGGTTAATATGCAGTTCAAATAAAATAATGTAAAATATATTATACTACCAACTTAGGTTGGTCAGAGTGGCGATCGGCTCAGATCCCTTAAGCAAGTGGTCGATGGTTCAATTCCTGACTCTTGTCTATAAAAAAACCTAATTGAGAGTGGTCATCCCACCTTTAGGGCTTTCAGATCCCCCGAAGGAGATTAGTCTCGGTGAACGATCGTGGATACTCATTGCCATCATATGCGAATAAAAAAACCATGATAACTAGAGTTTAATTATTTTGCATTGTCAGTGTAAATATTTTACACTGTCAACCAATTACAACTCATGGTTTGAATGACTTTTTAGGTAGTTATAAGAATTAAACATTTTTATTGATGTGACAATTTATGATTGGTTGATATTATAAAAAAAATTTACACTGTCAATATATAAAAATTAAATCTTAATAGCAATAGCGGCAATGACAACAATGATACTTGTGGTAAGAGTGAGAAGAGAAATTGAGTATTTTTAACTCTTTTTTTTATGAACCATTGTAATTAGGGCAAGTATTTTTAACTTTTAATAATGTGAAGTTGTCCCTTGATGGATTAACAAATTTCTAACCTTTTATGATGTACTTCATATTTTGTTTACAATTTTTGAAATTAAACATTAAAAAATAGGACCCAAATGGGGTTGACATAGTGTAAGCATGTTAGGTCCGCAAGGTAGGGCGAATGTATACAGAAATACTTTTCAGTGAGAGGTCTCTAGTTCGATCTCCATCTTATACAAAATAAATCTCTTGGGGAGGGGTCACACCCATATTGCTTCAAGCCCCGGAATGATAACTCACTTCCTACCATTTTTTAAAAAAACATTAAAAAATAGGTATTTTTGTGCTTTCTTAGCTTGTAATCTGTAAATCAAACGCAATCCTAATCTATAGAGTCACAGTCACAGTTAACCAATGCTGGATTTAAATGCCTGGTTTATATTAATAAATTTTAATTGCTATACATTGTTAGTATAAAAATTTTCTTCATTATCAATCAATTATAAATTGTCACAGTAAAGATGACTCTTATCTTCATACCTTAAACGTCACTCAAGATACCAAAATTGGTAATTGATTGATCATATAAAAAACTTTATATTGACAGTCCATAACAATTAAACTCAAAGCGTGTTTGTTTAAGATTATTTGATGTTAGAAATCATTTTTAAATTAAAAATCATTTTTAGTAATTTTAATTGTGTTGGTTTACGATTTTTTAGGAAATCATTTTTATGGCTAAAATGAGAAGTTATTCTCATTAGCTTCTCACTAAAATCGGATCTCATAGAGGAGAGGGAAGATATATTTGTTACAAATTATTTTTTTTGTTGGAATCCACTGTAATTAGGATCTTTGACTCTCCAGTGGGTCCACGAAGTATCCCACAAACTTAGATCCTTTGGACCCGTTATGGGACCAATCTTCGCTCGGGTGCTTAGTCATAGTTAAGCTTTATTCGCCCCTCCCCAAAAATATGTTTTGGGGGATTCTAAGCGCGATTCTCTCATACAAGCTCAACCTACGTAACCAATTGAGTTATACTTATTTTGGGTAAAATTTTTAAAGAATTCATGTAGATTATTTGAATTTTGAATTTTTTTTTTTTTTTTTTTTTTTTTTTACATATAACACAAATGGGCCCTCAATCTCATGGGGATGTAAGGCTACCCCTTTTCTTCTTCAATTTCCTGAAATAACTCAGTTGGTTTGACCTTTAACCTCAAGGTGGGAGCCTCGGGTCCAGCGCTGCAACGCCACAGTGTAATTTACTCTTTGTTGCTTTTATAAAAGCATCGCAAAAATATAAATAATTTTAGAAAATTTAAAACGTGAGCGGCAGGATTCGAACCTGCGCGGGCAGAGCCCACATGATTTCTAGTCATGCCCGATAACCACTCCGGCACGCCCACCATCTGTGCTCTATAAGCCCAAAGTTTATATTTTTAATCCTATAATATTTTATGTACAAGCACAATGCAGATAATTGAAGAATTATATTACTTGGAAAGAATATATTTTTCAAGAATATTTTAAAGAATGGTGCTGTCGTGATCTCGACATAAAAATGTGGAAGAATAAAGAGCGATGGTGAAAGAAAAATGCTCCATCATAAGTTTTCCTAACAAACCCATTTACATTTGTTACCAATCATCAAAGTTCACAATTTAATAAATTTTTTATATTTTTTTTGTCAATAAGGATAACTAAAATTTGGAACATTTATAAGTCGGTTTAATTGGTTTTTTCCATTTCATTTTAAATCAAAGAATACTTTCTAGTTCATGATTAAAAATAACAAACCAATTATAAGACTTATTATTGAGTTCTGTAATTATATAGTTTTTTTAGAAGAATATTTATATAGTTTAAAACATTGGTTTATCTTTTAATCAAACATTGGTTTCTTTGGTGTTTTTATATTCTAATTTTAATTAGTATATAATTAATTTGGTTCATCAAAGAAATATTATCAACAATAATTAAATAATATATATGTTATAATAATATTATTACATGATTTTATTTTATAATAATATCTAATAAATTAAAATCAAACTACAATTTAATTTAGCTTAATCAATTAGGTTTTTGTTACTGATTTTTTTTTAATATATATCAGCATCATATAATTTGCAAAATTTTAAATAAATGTATCCTCCTACTTTTTGTTAAGAGTATTTAAGAGTGTGCCTCAGCAAATATCATGTAAGTAACTTAAAATAAATGAAGAAATTTGTATCATACTTATAACAAGTGCTCCTCTTCTTAAATAATTATGCAATTAAAATGTTATTTTTAAAATATTTTTATATTATTTTTTTTTGATCAAATTTTATATTATTTTTTTAACAATTGCTTTTCTAGTCAATGATATAAAACCCTACTTAAAGAATAAATTCACAACATTTCATCAATAGTTGCTCAAAACCTAATAAAAAAAAATTCACGTACATATATATATATATATATATATATATATATATATATATATGAGGTGAAAAAAATTATTTGCTCACTGTCTAGTAATTTTTTTATCAATTTTTTCTTCCATTCAACATATATAAAGTACAGGGAAAAAATTTATCTGTAAAACCAATATTTCTTCAATTTAATTGTAGAAAAACCTGTTAAGTGACTCCTGTACAATTATTTTTAACTTCAAATAAGATAAGTTACATCAGATAAGTTATAATTCAAAACAATAATTTTGCACTGAATTATATTTTTTTCAGTAAATCATAATTTTGATATCTAGGAGATTATTTTATATTAGTTTAGTATTTTAAAAATAGATTTAATTGGTATGCATTGTCAATGTTTGATTCTTATCCTAACTATCTTAGGAGTCACTCATATCATCCACCTAAAAAAATCATTGATATTTATAATTGATTGACATTTGAGGATATAAAAACATTTACACTGATAATGCATACAATTAAACTCTATAAAAATTATCTACAATTTTATATTCAATCAACTAATAGCCTGTTTGATTTAGCTTTCATTAAAGGCAAATGAAATTATTTACCATTCCAATACACTTTTTTCTAAAGTTCCAAAATGGACCTTTATGTAAATGCCACTTGAAATGCCGGTTGGGGTTTGAGACTCAAACAAACCGGCAGTAATAATTTTAAGATTTTTCATCATTATTTCTTTTTTTTTTTACACTATTATAGATATGAAGTGTTAAAATATTATGAGATATTTTATAGATATTTTAACATTCCCTCTCAAGCTAAAGTTTTCCAAACTTTAGCTTGTACAATTAAACTTAACAAAAATAAAATAAACTAAAATAACTTCAAAGTCTTGGTAAAACGCAACACAAGAAACAATGTTGCAAGGGCGTACAACGGAAGAACCAAACTGCGTCCAAGATGGAACCATACTGCATTTGGAATAAGCACGATGAAAGGGCCAAACTGCATTTGGAATGAAACCATACTGCATTTGGGATGGAACCATGGAGCCCATCTTTCAGGCTGGATCAGACAGAACTGATCGGAGGCACGAGATCAGACGGAACTGATCGATTACGTGAAACACGACGACGAAATGGCCAAACTGCATTTGGGATGAAACCATACTGCATTTGGGACGAAACTACGGAGCCAATCTTTCAGGCTGGATCAGTCATCCATTGATTTCAAAGGAAAACGTGCATGCTCACCTTTACTAAAAACTCTTCTCTCACTCATATTTTTTTCTATCTACAAAATTCGAGTTCAAGACTTATTTAAAAAATACGAATCCAATTCCACTTGAACCAACTCAAGGTTGGTTGATCATCATGTCTTTTTTTCGTATAGCGATCATCCTGTGTTGAAATCGATAGATAAAGATATGAGTTTAATTGTTATGCACTCTTAATATAAAGTTTTTTATACTGACAACCAATCAGAAATTATGGTGTGTGTGATTTTTAAGGTAGTTAGGATAAGAGTTAAACACTTTAGCTTATGTGATAATTTCTGATTGATTGTCTGTGTAAAAAAATCTTTATATTGATAATATATATCAATTAAATCCTAAAGATATTATTATTTTTATTTTAAAAAATAAATTTGTCACAATCATTTCCAATTATTTCGATATTTCCCAAACAATATTGGCAAAAACATGGTTTTTGATCAACGGGCGGTCCATACTCCACAATCATATCATGTAATAGTAGGTTTCATTGGGATACCGACTCCTACTCCACGTGTCATGCCACAGCTTCATGATGGTCCTACTCTGTACTCCCTCGTTCTTTGACTGCAAACAAGTAACCCACCCAACGGTACTAGACGTGACTGCATAGGTTTTGTCAATGCCATTGTATCTAATAATTGGTTGGGATCTTTTTTTCACATAATAACATGTAAAAAAATTGAGAATCGAAACCTAGCTAGAACTTACAATAATTATGGACGGAACCTTTGATCAGATATATTAATCATCGTTGATGGTTGAGATCAATTTTTTTTTACCTTTTGACAGGATATCTTCACACACATAAGTATGAGACTAACCATCTTATTCAGGGTAGTGGTTATTTTAAACCCTCCTCATGTTTTTTAAAGTAATGACTTCAAGATGTAAACCTCTAACATGTTGGTAAGATTTACTTAGGGTCGCAGTCTATCTTCATTACAACCAACATTTTTGGGTGTTGAGATCAATTTTGAAACCATTATTTGAACATCAAATTCTAACTATTTATTTTTTATTTTGTACTTAATTTTTATATTTTGTTTATATACAAACCAAGTATATCATAAAATAAAAAACATCGGATAAAATATCATTTTTTTGGTAAACCTTATAATATCATTAGTTTTGTTCATAAAATTAAGATTTTTTGTTTAACATATTCCAAGAGGTGTTTAAAAACTGATCCAACCGGACCGATTCGATCGATTGGATCGTCGATCGATATCCTCTTTCGTTTTGGTCGGATTAGAGAATCGGGAAAACGGTCTGACCATGTAAAGACAACTAAAACTCGATTCAACTAGTCTAAAATCGGTTAAACCAATGTAAAAGACAGTTTTAGAGACTGATCGGTTTATTGTTTTAATTTTTTTTTAAAATGGAACATACTTTTAGATTTTGTTCCACTTTGTTTGGGAGCTCCAGGACTTGAGTGATTAGAATCCATTCAATATGCATCTTTGATTAACTATCTTAGTCAATTAGGACATATTATCTTAGCAAAATTAAGATACACTTAACTTAAATGTTCTAAATTATTATGCATCTTTGAAGCTATATTTTTTTTTGACTTGTTAATTGATCTCTTTATTAATGCATGTATATATATAGGTCCGACCATCGGTTAAATTGGTTGAACTTTGAATCACTCACCTTTTTTATCATCCGATTGAACCGATTTTGAAAACATTGATTCTATGACCCATGATTGAGGTCGACTCACTATGACAAATAATTTTTAGAAATTTTTGTCTTACACGTTACTGTGCAGCTCACATTTCTCATATTTATTTATGTAATAATTAAAATTTATATGTATAACAAATAAAATAGAATTCAAAATAATTAAATGAAAAAAATTATATAAATATGGCGTAAATTGTATATATGTAACAGTATTTTAATTTTTTATTATTCTTGTTTTCACTAATTTTTTTTTCAGTTTTTAAAATAATGTATAAATTCTAATCTACACTTAATCCTTTGCTTGATTAACACAAATTTTTTGTAACAAATACTAGCGAAGTTCTAATTAAAAAAATACTAGGGATGCCGGGTTGTCAAGAGGGGTAGAGATCCTCTTCATTTCTCATTAGTGAGAAATAGAGATGTTTATTTCTAAAGTTTTAGGGATAATAAATGCATGACAGACTACACGCATATGTATAATATACATTTATTTTCTCAAAATTTTGGAAATGGACATAAATAGAGAGATGAAAAATGGAGAAGATCTTTTTCCCGTCAAGAGCGGCTGTTGGGTTTGGTAGAGTTTATATTTTTAGAGTAAATCATCATTTTGGTCCCTGAAAATATGAGCCGCTGTCAGTTCAGTCCCTGAAAGCAATTAAATTATGAAAAAATCCTTCAATCTTAATTTTGTTTGTCAAATTAGTCTCTCAATGTTTCCTGACAAGGACTAACTCTACTAACGAAATTAACATTGAGAGATTTTTTCGTAATTTAATTATTTTTAAGGACTGAACTAACAATATCTCACACTTTCAGGGATCAAAATGATGGTTTACTCATATTTTTACTTTGGGTTCTCATGAAGTTTTTTTTTTTTTTTTAATATCATGATTTATTTTTTAATTACCCAAATACCATGGTTTTTCTTTAATTACCTTAAATACCGTGCTTTTTAGTTTAGGTGAGCAGTCGACCTTAACCCTTTGTTTGTTTCCGTGGAAAACATGAGGAAAGAAGTGGTAGGAGAAGAAAACATGTAGAATATTTCAATCTTTTTCATTTGGATGAGAGATGAAAACAAGTGAGAGAGAAAAAAATGGCATGTGATCCCGCAAAAACTTTTCTTCTCTCCCACGAGAAGAAAATGTAACAGAGGCAACAAATAGGTAGTGGGTCACGTTCATTAGCATAAAATTATAATTTTACCTTTTTATTTTGGATTATGCAAATATGTTATTAGAGACAAATATGTCTTTAGAAGAAAACTCAACTTTTCTTTCTCTCTTACTTCTCTTATATTTTTTTCAATCCAAACAACATAAAAATCTATCCATTTTTTACTCATTTTCTCTTCTCTTATATTTTTTTCTATCCTACTTCTTTCCTTACAACTTCTTTTATCATCCAAACAAAGCGTAAAAGACTTGACTTCTCAACGTCATGATGCTTTGTAAAAAAGAGAAATTGTTTGTTGAGAAATATAACTTTTTTTTAACCGAATAAATTCTATCTTAGATATTCCTTAAGGAGTGCTTTAAGGGCAGTAAGGCACTGCTCCATTCATTAACATTTGCCTTTTATTTTATTTTTTGACATTTGCCTTTTATTTTAGGTGAATTTTTCGTTATTCCAAAAATAACTTTGTTCTGTTTTGGTGATTCAATCAGATGGTGAGAATCATTTAACTTGATTCACTAATATGAGTCATTTAATTGAGATAACGTATTCTGATTAGATAAAATAACTTTTATCCCAAAATTATTAAGGTACCAAAGAAAATATTCTATATTTTATTGTTTTTGGTACTTTTAGGATCAGTTGTATGGTCAAAGACCCAATCGGATATTCAATTTGATTTTGCTTTGATGTTCCAAATCCCATTTAAAGCAGTTATCTAGTACTGGTTCTGGATCTATATATAAGTAAAAATGTATCTAAATTTTTTGGACTCAAATATAAGCAAAAATCAATCAAATCAATCATATTTAATGCCACTGTGTCAAAAATACCCTTTGGCTAATTATTTTTTATTTTTTCAAGAGCATTATACACTCTCAAGATACAACTTTCAAAAGCATTATACACTCCCAAGAAAGGGTAGTTTAGTAACAATATCTTATTTTTTACACAAATCAAAACAATCAAACTAATATAATTAACTTTCTTAATACGTTTGAAATTAGATTTTTTTACTTTTATATGGGTATGGAGGGAGTACCCTCTTAGCTTATGCTATGGGGATAGTGTTTAATGAAGCAAAGAAGAATAAATCTCGATCTCTATCTTCCAATTTTGCAAAACAACCAAGCACCGCTATATTAATTTCATACCTATGTGCCACATCTTATAAAAAGCCAAGCAGAGTTCTCTCTTTTTTTCAAAAAAAAAATTGATTCAAAAACTATCATTTCAAACTATTTTTTATACTATTTTTATATTTAATTAATAATATATAATTTCATATTAATTATATATTGGATAGTTAATAAATTAACTATTAATTAGAATGTATATGTTAAATAACTTATTAACCATTTAATACACATAATTACCTATAAATTTATATCCATTGTCCATATATAAAAAATAATATAAAACTAATGTGAGGTTGATCTTGACAATCACATTCATGTATTCTCCTACAAAATTTTATGTTATTTATTTTATTATTAAAGAAAGAAAATATTACCAACCTGATGTTAGGAGAGTTGGTAACGTGATTCTCTCCCGAGGAAAAGAATGCAAGTTCGATTTCTGGAGTCGTCTAGTTGGAAGGCAGCTCAACCCCATGTGTAAAAAATCAGACGTCCGTCGCTGTCGAACTGGGATTAGTCTCACAGCTGATCCAAAGGACTGAAATTGTGGGGACATCCCGGTGGAATAAAAAATTAAATTATTTTAATAATATAAAAAATTAATATATTTTTTAATAAGTAGAAGGATTGGCAGGCATAAAGATCAACTGTTCATCATCCTGTTACTGTTAGGCCGCTTAATTTCTTGGTGAGTCCCCAACTACATTATGCTTAAAACTATTCCCTTGTGGGATCTTCTTTGTGTCCCCTTCAGTCTTAACAACATTCTCTTCTCCCTTTTTACTTATCAGTCTCACCATCAACTTATACTCTCTCTTCTCTTCTTATCTTATATTAAAACAAACTTCTTGCCATACCTATGAACTTATAATAATAAAGTACGGCCATCACCCTCACCCAACAAGACAACCAAAACAGCTTTTAACCTTTTTGGTTCCTTCTCTAACATTTTTCTTCTTTACCTTTCCATACCCGTTTTGTTTTTCTGTGCTGCTTTTCTTGGGATCTTCTTCATGATGGCATTCTGCCAAGGAACCTGCACTGACTCCAATGCCCCAGCTGACTCCTCTACCCAAAACAAGCTCAAATTCAGAACCTTTCTGAGAAAGATAATCTGGGAATTTGCCTTTTCATGTCTTCCTGCTTCTTGTCGTGCCAAAAACAATGACCAAGGCACCAAAAAGATATCTTTGGAGCACAACAAGGCGTTGCTGCTGGCTGAGTCTGGTAGAGCAGAAGTGCTGGCTGACCCTCAATCAGTTCACTCATCTTTCAGGTTCAGCTTTGGTTCACAGGTTGAGCGTGAATCATTGAACATGGGTGCTTCTGCTGCTGCAACCGTTTTGTTGGTGGATTTGGAGTATGAATCTCGAGCTAGAGAGATGAAATGGAGGAGAATGGAGTCCTTGGAGAAATGCATATCCCCAGTGGCCAAAAATTTGACCAGGTTCAACTATAATGAAATTCTATATGCCACTCACAATTTCTCCAAAGGTATATCATTTTTATTATTAGGTTTAATTAAGTTTTCCCTCCAGAAAACTCACCCAGTTTTGGTTTTGTTTCCTACACTTAATTTTTGTCACTGCAAGTTCCAAAACTTTGATTTTGATTTTGATTTTGGTCTCTGACGTCATGGTGACGCGATGAGAAGAAAACCTATGAAAAAAAATATAAGAACCAAAACCAAAACTGACTCGCTTTTCCGACACTAAAAACTTAATTAAACCTTAGTATTATTATTATTATTATTATGTGTGTGTGTTCCGTTGAAGAAATCAAATTTGCTTCGGTTATGAGATTATGATTCATTGTTTTGTTATTGCTAGGGAGAGTATTGGGGAGAGGGGCATTGAGCTGTGTTTTTAAGGGGAGAGTTGGGCTTTTGAGGACTGCTGTGGCAATTAAAAGTTTGGACAAGGAAGACAAGGAGTGTGGCAAGGCCTTTTGTAGAGAACTGATGATTGCTAATTCTCTTCACAACCCAAACGTTGTTCCCCTTGTGGGTTTTTGTGTTGACTCGGAGGAGGGTTTGTTTTTGGTGTACAAGTATGTCTCAGGGGGCAGCTTAGAGAGTCACTTGCATGGTAGTGGTACTCTTTTTCTCTGATTTTCATTGACTCCTACTTTATGATGTTTATAATTGAATTTTATGAGTTTAGCTGATTCTAGTTTACCTATTTTAAAGGGAGGAAGAAGAGTGTGAAGGGTGGTTCACCACTTCCATGGTCTGTGAGGTATGAAGTTGCCATTGGTATTGCAGAAGCCGTGACTTATCTACATAATGGAACAGAAAGATGTGTTGTTCATAGAGATATTAAGCCTTCGAACATTCTGCTTTCCTCTAAGAATATTCCCATGGTAAGATGCTTTCTTGTGGATATTTTGTAGTTCAATACTGTGGAAGTTGTATCATAAGCAGCCTTTACAAGTCATTCTGATTGTTTTGGTTAAATTGCAGTTATGTGATTTTGGATTAGCTACATGGACTTCTGCACCTTCAGTTCCTTTCCTTTGCAAAGCTGTCAAAGGAACATTTGGGTACGAACTTAACCCCTTCATATTAATTCTGCAAATATTTATTTTTTTTTTTGCTTTTTTGGTCTTTTTGCATTGTTTATCTTCATATTCTAATAATTGATAATCAAATATTTTATATCTCCTCTTTGTCAACAGTTATTTGGCTCCTGAATATTTCCAACATGGGAAAGTGTCTGATAAGACCGATGTTTATGCTATTGGAGTGGTTTTGTTGGAACTCATAACTGGCCGGAAGCCAATTGAACCAAAAAGGGCCCCAGGAGAGGAGAACTTGGCCGTATGGGTGAGATAATGGTCAAATTTTATGGCTTACTCGTATCAAATAGAACAATGCTAGACACACACATATCACTTCACATCTGTACAATTTTCACCATTAAGAACAGTTGGGACCACCTACACTCTGATTCTCCCATCTAGACAAATGTGAATGATGTGGAATGTAGGTGATGTGTGAATAGCATTTTTCTATCAAATAATCTATTAATTATGAACAAAGCAATGATATGAATTTCACATCAGATTCTAACTTCTAATTCTAGAACATAAAACAATGTAATAATAGCTTATAGCTGTTTATTTTATTCCTATCAGAAACAAACAGAATAAGCTGAAAAAAGTTAAAATTGGTCATTTTATCTGGTTCTGTGATAAAATTGCTTTATCAAGCTGCAAAATATAACAACCAGATTTCCAGATTCCAATGTATCCGAAGCTTTAGACAGTTATTAGATTTTATTATATGGAGAAGTTATACTAGTACTATGATTACTTATGGGGAAATTATTGGGGAGTTCTCTTAAAAATCCTACGAAAACCAGTGAGAATAATGCAGATACTGGATGGTTTACGATCACTCAAACTGAAATTAGATTAAATTGTCTGGCAATAAAGTCTCATGTACTATGTATTTTGAAATCAATGCTGCGCTCAATTATGTGCTTTGTAGTATCCAGTGTATAATGAATTTTATTTTATAGTAGAAAACTCACACCAAATTATGGAAGAGACTACGTTTGTGCTGGTAATTTCAGCTCAGCGTTTAAATGAGTGGTTGTGTTTAAAAACAGTAATATAAAATGGAGGTGGTCCTTTTGACACATACCTAATCTGACATTCATTTACAGGCTAAACCTTTGCTACAGAAAGGGAAAGGAGCCATTGAAGAGTTGCTTGATCCTCAACTCAAGCGCAGTTCGAGATCCTCAAAGCAAATGGCTCGGATGATTGAAGCAGCAGCTGCCTGTGTTACAAATGAAGAATCTAGGAGACCTAGCATGCATGAGATTATTGCAATACTGAAAGGTGAAGTAGAGCCTATTTTCTCTAGAAGAAGGAAGTCTGGTTATCTTGGGAATGGATGTGTAGTGATTGATTGTTACTCTCAATTACAACAAACAAATAATGATATGAAAAGTCACTTGGCTTTGGCAATGCAAGGAGTTTCAGAGTTTGAGGATGATGATTATCTTTTTGGTCGTTAAAACATAACTTCCCCAATTTTTGCCATGATTCTCACTATAGTGTTAGGGATATATGTGAACGTTTTTATTAGCTGTAAATAGAAATAGGAGCTGGAAGATTGTTTGTGTTTACATATCTTCCCTTTAATTACCTTCCCATTTCTCAAAGGGTAAAGTGTAATATATTTTCATTCATTCGTTATAGTTAATGTTCAATTCATGTTGGGAAACACTATTATCTGTTATCCATATGAGTTTATTGGCATCCTTTTTCTTTTCTTGGCCATTGGACGTTCTTGGTTCTAAGGCTTACAGATTTTAGAAGACCCCTGCTCTAGTTTGGAATGGAATCAATGGATGAAGATTAGGTAAAAAAGGAGAATATATATTAAACCGTGTAATGCATGTGTCAAGATACTTCTTAAAGATGACATAAAGAAGGACTACTAGCTTTATCTTTTAAAGCCCCATCTCTAATTGTTAGTTCCCCTACCTCTAGGTCAAGGTGAAAGGCCTAGTTTTATAATAATGTAACTTGGTCAAACCAAACACTTAAAAAATAAAAAGCGGTGCAGCTATCAAAAAGGTTCTATTATGAGAAAATCCAAAAGAGGGTGACATCATGAATTTAATGAACCTCTCATTGTCATTATGTATATAGAAAATCATGAACACACAAGAAACATTTTCTCTTCTAATTGCTGAAAACATATATATATATGTATATATATATAGCACAAAGAGAGAATGAAAATTAATTAACAGTGGTGGACGAGGGTAAGATCTTAAAAAATCTTGGCAACATCCTTCACTAAACCACGGTTGGCTTTGGCAAATTCTATGAACTCCTCGTATGAAATGAAACCATCCCCATCAATATCAATCTCATCCATCATTTTCTTCACTTCCTCTGCGGTCACTGATCCAAGTGTTTTCAATGCTTCCCCAAGCTCTGATGAAGAGATTTGGCCATCACCATTGGCATCAAAACGCTTGAAAATTCGCTCCCTATCAGCTATATCTTGTTGATCATCAGCCATTGTAGACTGTATGTGTATGACAATGAGTTTCTTCTGGCTTTGGAGTTGCACTGGGATTGGAGGTTCAGAGGGCAAAGGCCTAAGGATCGTGGTTTTTAAAGAGTTTAGCTACCCTTAAGGGAAGGACATCCTTTAATATCGGGGGTGTCATTTTTGGCAACGTCAAGATTTAATAACCAAAAATAGCATAGTTCACAACTGTTTTACCAGACTTATTTACGGTTGAAAATATACCACTATTTGTTTAGGTAAATGAGGAATGCAGCTACATGATATTTCTGAGTTATCTCTTTAGAGGATTTGCTCTGTCCTACTTTTTCTGATTACCTGATATAACATCGTGTCAGTGGGGATAATAAAAATAAAACCCATAATCAGCAAAAAGATGAATGTTAGACAAAAAAGAAAAAATAAATAAAGGGAAACAAAAGAATAATGATATAATATACAAATTATAGAAACAACATAAACTGGTGTTGGATGAAGGACGCTTCTCCATTAACTCAATGATGGAGTGAAATGCTAGATAGAATTTTGCTTTAACTGAGCACGTGACTTGCCAAATTATTGAAACAATCAGTTCTTATTTATTGCATTAGCTCACAAAGTTCCTAAGAATTTATCGCCCATAAAAAAAAAAAGTAGATCGCTTAAAGTTATGATACAGGGTTAAGCATGGCATTGAGAACAGCTTCTTTGGTGGGCAAAGCTGGTATTGCACCTCTCTCCGTCACGGTCAATGAACCACAGGCATTAGCAAACTTGAGAGAATCTCTCAATTTTTCCTCATTCTGCAGGTTACAACCACATACATAGTGTTTGAGGAAACATATACAAGGAACAAACGAAGGAATGTAGATTGAAAAAATAAACCAGAATGACATCCAGAATTCAGACACTAAATTTTTAATTCAAATATATATTTAAAGACAATAGGGCATGGTAGTTAACTAGAGAGACAAATGCGTATACAATGAAAATTTTCAAAATTGAACTCATGCTTTAAAGAGAAAAATAAATAACATCAAAGATTTTTTTATTTTCTAAATTATCAATAAAATTGAGCATTTAACATATTGTAGGAGTTTTCACTATGTAAAGTATATCCTGAATTATGTGCAAGAATGGAACAGAAGCAAAGAAACACTGCATGTGTTAAACCAAGTCTCTATTAAAGGAAAGCTTGGGTAGGCTAGATCATTTACACCTAAACCTCACTTGTGCAGGGATGATTTTAATCAAGCCAGTTTCAATTCTTCTCTGTTGTAAATTGGGTGACAGTCATAAATTTGTAGTATTAAGATGCAAGAAATCGAGAAAAATCACTTTGATAATTCAACCAATAATAGATGTTCCACACAACATGAGTTTCTACAGTTTTCTGATGTAAACTTTTGGGATGGGTAATATCAAAAGCAAAGATATATTCCTCACCTGAAGTAATGAAAGATCTAGAGCCAGTTGTGATAATATTCCAGCCACAAAAGCATCACCAGCACCAGTGGCGTCAACAGCATCCACCTTCATTCCCTTGGCTCTACCATTGAACTCCTGCAACAAAATAGATATAACGGGTTTCAAATCATAATTACCAAATTATAACCAGAAGCAAAATTGTTATTAGAATTTAGAACTAATAATTCTCGCAGGACTTTGTTTTAGTTGATTGCAATCAATTTTTTAAACAAAAAAAAAAAAAAACCAAAATTTGGGAAGGGCGGAGTTTGGTAGTGAACATGAAGATTTGTATAGACTTGCACAACTGTGGAGGGATAACAGGACATTCTCTTGATACATAAAGAAAATATTCATTTTGCTTGCAGAAGAGTTATGCGATTTTTTCTCTCTCAATAAACACCTATTTTGGTCCTCTAATCATACACCTGACATCACATTGGTTCTCCATTTATCAGTGACATCAAATTGGTACTTCAGTGTAATTAATGCCATTAGTTTAATCCTTCAAGGGCCAATTTGATATCATTTTCAGGGCAAATTCGATAGCAAGAAAGTGACAATGAAGGACGAATTTTAGTGTCACCTGCATTTACTCTCTTTGGAGGACCAATGTGATGTCATGTATATCTTTGGAGAACTAAAATAGACATATACTCTCTTTTTTTAATAACCCAATGCCACAAGATAAATTTATTGTGCTAGAAATAACCTGTTTCAATTCTTAAACTGTTAGGAATATAAGGGTACAACACTACAGCTTATGCAGCAACAATTTAGTTTGTTACAGACACACCTTTGAAGATACACCAGAGGGTGGCCATAAAATATTAGCATGAGTTGAAATGAATTTTAGAAAATAGCATCTTTGGAAGGCTTACCTTGGTGTAATACCTGCACCCATCTGCACCTTCGGTAACAAGGAGTAGCTTGAGGTTTGGATGGAATAGTTTACGAACAACGGCATCATCATATGGATCTTCACCATTTGTTAGAAAAGAAATCTCTTCTTTGCTTATCTGAAATTAATTATCAGATTGGTTCTGTTAGAGATGGTATTGTTTCTCAATTTTATATTCCCAGTAATCTGTACTCTTCAAAAAAGGGAACAAGAAAAGTCTATTGGGAACTAAAGAATATATAGTCTGCCCTATTAGTAAGAGAGGAACCTTAATGACATCTGCAGTCTCCCATATACTCAGAATTCCTTCTCTAGCACTATCTGCGGAAGGCCATAAAGGAAGCCTCAGATTAGGATCATAAGACAGAACTACACCGGCATCTTTTGCAGCTTTTGCTGCAGCTATGTGTGCTGATTTGCACGGCTCTGTTATAAGACTTATAGAACCATAATGGAAGATCTTGGCCTGCCAGAAAGAAATAACAGACCAATATTACAACAAGAATTTATGAATTAAGTATAGAGTAAAGTGGAAAACATTAAAAGGAACATAGACTCGACAAGCATTTTGATCTTTTACCTGATATAAAAGAAACCTAAAAGGGAGTTCTTAAACTACAGAAACAGTAATGCTATATCAGCAATCTTTAGATACTTACATAGTGATTAGTTATGTTTACACAAATCCACCAACTACCAGCTGAATGAAGTGATTTTGAGTAACTGAATCAAGTTAGACTAATTGAGAAAAGTGCAACAGAAAAATATTGAACAATTTGGTCAAAGGTGATTTTGATTTCCCTTTTATTCAACTTATGGAATATGGCATACGTTTTGCTTTAGTTTGACTACCACAAAATGCAGCTTTGGTTGTACCTTTCTGATTAAGTCTAAATCGAGTTCATCTTCTTGGAGAAGCATATCAGCACTGGGGTTTCGATAAAACATGAACTCTCGTTCTCCATCACTCTTCAATGTAACAAATGCTAAAGCTGTACGTGCACCAGGGTCAAAACGCATCCCTTCACTGTTTACATTATTCTCCTTGAGTATATTAGCAAGCATATATCCGAATTCATCCTCACCAACCTGTTCATGTTGCATGGAGCATTAAACTCTTATTGGACTTGAATTTAGAAAAGAAACTTTAACTATAACTTCCAATTGACGAAAAGTAAAATACGGTTTGAAATTTGAGTCTATTTATCTTGATATCAAAAACTCATTTACCTTTCGTACCAAACAGCAGGAAAAAGTACATAGTAAGTGGCTCTATTGAAAATTAGCTGTAGACAAACAATTATGGACATATTTCTTATGTAACAGATCAGCATACTTTAATTATCAGGTAATTATTTTAAAATGGAGCTACTCGCCAAACCAGCAAGAAGGGCATAAAACACTAAGCGCTTTAATACCTTGAGATTCAATTTCTGGGCTCTATGCATAACAGCCAGAAGAAACCCTCAAGTTAATAATATTAGATGATTCTAAATGCTAATGACTTCTCTGATTGTCAGTTGATTATTGAAGAAATTGTACATTTTTTTTCACATCCAAATTTCAGCTTCACCGGCAAATATGTTTCTTTTATGACTTGCTGACCTCCAGAACAAATTTTGTGTTTGAAGAGTTCAGGCATGGGCATCTAAGAAGCTCCTTTTCTTGGTTCACGTGAAATATTCACATATTGCTACCAGTAGACAGGAAACTGTCAAATGTGACAAAAACCAGAACTGAAAACAAGAACCATATACAGAATATATCAAGGGTTGATTAATATCACCAGATGAAAGAAACAACCAAGTCCCAGATCACCATTTGATCAACCTTATGTTCTGCATAAAAACTAATTTTGAAAACAAACATGATGGGATTAACATGACAAACCCAACCTTTTAGGCTAAGTTTGGCTGCATGAGAATGTGAGATGCATTGACAATTTCAGGTTTGCAAGCAAAGTCAATATTGGCTGTATGCCTAAATTGCACGTTAAAATATGATGCTTTCCACACCTATCAAAAGTATAGAAAGAACCTCGAGAAGTATTTATATAATACCTTCCCAATAAAAGCAGATGAACCTCCTAAACGGGCTATGCCTACAGCGACATTAGCAGGAGCACCTCCTGGAGCCTTTTGAAATGCAGGTGCATCAGCCAAAGAAAGGCCATTGACAGTTGGGACAAAATCAATGAGCATTTCCCCGAAACAAACCACAAGCGGTGATTCTTTTGTTTCAGGTGTTCCATCACCAGGAAATGACTTTCCTATAACAAAGAAAAGTTGGGAAGTGAAAATCTGATCATATCTCCAGACGTAAAACTAAAGAAAGAAGCAACTGAAGTTTTTTAATTAAAAGCTCATCCACCAGATGCTTACACCTAAAATTGATAACAAAGCCGCATCCTCCTGCAGTTGCAAAAATTTATCCCAAAACAGTAATGCTATATACATAGTACATACACTTACACACACATCACCTCACATCTGCATAGTTTTTACCATCTAATTACAACTGTGTCCATCTCTTTTTCTGTATGCCTACACTCTGAATCTTCCACATAAGCCGATGTTAGAGAGGTGTGCATCAACCTGGTGTGTAATTAGCGTTTTTCATTCCAAAATGATGCAAAGTCACAAACAAAAATATAAAGTAATCAATCATCTTTATATCACTTTTATGTGCTAAATGATCAGCAGATGCATAAAGTTTGGATTTTAAGATATTGAATGCTGATCACTCACTCAATGGCATACAACATTATGTGATAATAAACAAGCCTTTCTTAACTGAAAAACTAAAACAAAATGTTCACATTCAAAAACAAAACAGTGCTATTGCGACGGCTCTTCATCCATCAATAATAAAAAAAATTACTCAAACAACAAAATTGATGAATACCCAGAATTTGATTACCTCTGACATTTAATCGGACAAGCGGAGGGGAAAGAGGGTAAGAAAAGGCTGAAGCTTTGACAGTGGGTTGACTGAACTTGACTGAAGCAGAGGGGTGAGAAGAAGCCACGCCTCTGAAGCAGAAAGCACCACAGTGAAGAGCCATCAAACAAGGAAAATCACTACCTTAGATTATTGAGATTGGTGAGAAAAAAAAATTGATGACTTTTATATTATTATTAGAGGCTTTGATGAGGGCGTGAGAATTGATGGGGTTTGTTTTTGTGGGAATTGGCTTTGGAAATTTCGAACAATAAAAAAAGATAATGCAAAAGTGAGGCTTGGTAGCTATTGCTGCTGGATTATTACTATTTTTGTTGTTATTGCTCAGTTGCGGAGCAAGCAAAGTAATAATAACTAATAAGAAATGGGGTTATGTGTTGTCTAATACTAGTTATTACTCTGTCTCCTCCTTTGTTGTTTGTTTTTTTTTTTTTTGTTTTTGATAGACAACATCTTTGCCATTTGGACTGCTTAGTGGTCACGCTCGCTAATGATAGGAGAATAATGTTCTTAGAATCAGACTGTACAGGAGAGTAAACCGATAAATTTTGGATTCAAGTTCAAGTCCGAGTTTAGTAACGCAGGAATCGGACTTGGAATAAATTAATTGACCCTATGAAAATAATGATGATTGTATTAGTTATTTTTATCTCTTTCTCTAGGAGGGACAAGAGAAAAACATGAAAAGATCCGAATGAGTAAAAATCACATATAAAAAGTGTTTATAATAGGATTACTTCCATAACCGGTCAAAGAGCCTAAACTGGGAGGATACCCCATTGAGGAGTCAAAATCCTCATTATAGTGGATTCCGGACCAAGAAAAAAGTGTTTATAAAATGTGATAAAAAAAATTGAATTTGTTGCTTTGGAATAAACAAAACAAAATAGGTTGATTGATCTTAAAGGTTTATTTAAATTTTCACATCGGTCCCATAAGTTTTTTTCTTTCAAATTAATCCTACGCCTTATGTTTCGTTTCCATGTTAGTCATTCCCGTCAATTTCAACCTTACGACGTCAAATCAAGAGCCACGTGTAACGCTAATATCATGGCCATGTCAGCTCAAAACTAACGGCGTTAGATCAAAATTAACGGAAATGACTAATGTGGAAACAGAATATAACATATAGGACCAATTTGTAAATAAAAAAACTTATGGGACCTATGTGAAAATTTAAATAAACTTATAGGATCAATCAACCTATTTTGCCGAATAAACAAATGTTTAAGGGCATACAAACTAAAAACAAACACACCACCAAAGGAAGTTATGAATTTAAACCATAATAACTAAAGTAACTATAATTGGTCTAAGGAAGTCGGCTATTTATTAACTATATTGGGCCATTACAAGAAATTTGTTTTTCAGTGACACACAAAATCCGTTACTATATGTTTAAAATCTTTAAGTATATATAAAACTTACATTCACCTACGGTCGGTCCAACCGTCCATTATGAGCAACTAATAACAACGGAAAATTATTGTCACTATAAGTTATACCTACGATCCACATACATTTACCTATCGTTGTATTTGACTATCAATAGGCTTTACATACAGTCTCATCTACCTTTACCTACAGTTTGACTGACACTAATACTTATACCTACAGTTTTAATTACTGTCACTAAAAGTGTTCATAGGTATATGACAAATTTATTGTAGTGTGGGTTTGTTGGTTGAGTCAAGTGAATATTAGAAAAGTAATTATTACATGGAGATTGCATTATTTTTTATTATTGAAAATTAATTTTATAAATAATTTAAATGAGCTAAATTTATGAAAATACATCTCAAAACGGTAATTATAAATTTAAACCATATATAACTAATTAAATATCTAATTTACAATTTGATAAAGATTCCGTTTGATTTTACACATATACTCCCTCCGCTCCTAAACTTTGGTATTTTTAGGTATTTGACTTTGTTCCAAAATTTTAGTCCTTTTACAATTTCAATGTATAAATTATACTTTTATTCCAAAAATATCCCTCAAGCAATTAGTCCTTCTCCTTCTGTTCCCAATACTCTATTGAAAACTTGCTCTCTTTCCAAGCACGTTCTATTTATTGTTCCACTGTTTACGGAGTAATACTTATTGTTCCACTGTTTTACAAAATTAATGATTTCTTATATATACGCTTTATTTTCATTTTACAAAATGAATTTGATATACAAAATTGTAGTTGCAAAAAAAAAAAATGGAGAAAGAGTCATTTGAAGAGAGAGTTGATGACACTTTTGAATTTGATTCTCAAGACCCAAATATATCTGATGGTGAAGTTTGTCAACATGTAGAAGAAGAGAGAGTTGAGGACTCTTTTGAATTTGATTCTCATGATGACGAAGGAGAAATTTTTGAAGAAGAAGAGAGAGAACCGTTGAATATCGATTTAAATCTTCCTGCTGATCTTGGGTTTGATCTGAATAAATTTCCAGATGAGGAAGGAGAAACTTTTGAGGAGGAGGAATTGAAAAAAACGGTTGGAGAAATATTAAAAATTCAGCTTCCTAAGTTCTATTAACAGTGTTGCTCTACTCTTAATGTAATTTTCCAATGTTTAGTAACAAAAGCTGGAATTCAAATTATCATTTTATTAATAGTGTTGCTAGGCATTAATTTATCATATTGCATAATGTAATTTTCCAGTATCGTTCTGTTAATAGTATGAGTTTTATCAATCATCGTATTGCATTATATGAGTTTTTTTCAATTATCTAATTGCATAATGTAACAAAAGCAGGAGTAACAACCCACCCCTGCACAAAATCAATAACCCCACCGCTAATTTATCACATTGCATTATTATATGGCTTTTTTTTCTTTCACAAAATAAACAACCCCCACCCTTGCACACTACACTGTCATCACGTCATCAGGTCCACTAACCACAGTACCCCTGCCATACTGTCATCACGTCATTGAGAACCCCAACACAAAATTTAACTCAAACAATTGAGAACCTCTTCCACCAACGTAGAGGCACACTTTATTTGCACAGGGAGCTGCTCTTTTCTTTCTAATGTTGATTTGCTCATATGTGGAATCTTGTACTTATGAGAGCCTTTTGCTTTCATGATTTCTCTCATACATAACTGTAATGTCAAAAATATATAATTTGACTTTATCGGTGGAAATTCTTCAAATGCTTTCACAACGGCATTAACAAGTTCATCAATTGTTTTAGGTGACTCTTTGTGTTGTAAGGATTGAATGGCACTAAAAAATCTAAGATCTAGAACATTCAAATCCGGAGAATTTGTAGGTTGACACATCAAACGAATATCAAATCCGTCTTTCAGAGCTGCTTGACGAAATTCAACATCATTTTGATCAATGTGAGTTCTTGCATTGTCTTGTTGAATAAATATTGGATGCCTTAAATCCTCTCTAGGCCATTTTTCCTTGATAGAAGGTAATACTTTGTCTATAAAAAATGATCTTATAATTTCTCTTTTGACTGAAATGATCGATTTTATCTCTAATGTGCCTGCCACTCTATTGGGAATAACTTACGGAGTGTACAACTACACAAGGATGATTTGGTGGGAATATGTAATTTGGTTGGATTAACCACGTTGGTGGGAATATGTAATTTGGAGTAGTTCTATGTAATGTTGGAGTTTTTTATGTTGTGTTATTGGTATTTGTAAAATAATTAATAGTATAAATAAGGGTATTTTGGTACAAATATATACACATTAATGATTTCTTAATTTATGTGTAAAAGCCTTAAAATACCAAAGTTTAGGAACGGAGAGAGTATTTATTAGGGTCATCATGATTGTCGTAAGGGTACTGATTAATGATTCTAAAAAAACAAGTTTTCATTGAAGAATTAAATATATAACTTATTCAAATATTAAATATATTAATTTCCAATGAAAATTTTTTTTCTTGATTCCTTCACCAATGTCCTTAGGACACTCGTTAGCATTCTCCATTTTATTGTTAAATGTACATTTAGATTTTTATAATTTAGTTACATAATTAATAATTGTACAATGCATTGCATACCCTTTTTAAGTTTTCTCAATTTTCAACTTTCATACATAAAAATTTTTTTTATCTCACTTATTTTGGCAAAATAAGTTGATTGATCATATACGTTTATTTTACTTTTCACATCTGTTCTATAAGTTTTATTTTTTTTTCAAGTTGGTCCTATACATTATGTTCTATTTTCATGTTAGTCTTTTCCATCAATTTCGACCTAACGCCACCAGTTTTGACCTGATATGATTATCAGGTTAGTCCAACACGTGGCTTTTTATCTGACGTCATAAGGTCGAAATTGATGGAAATAACTAACGTGAAAATGAAACATAACATATAGGTCCAATTTAAAAAAAATAAAACTTATAAAACCGATATGAAAAATAAAATAAATGTATAAGATGAATCAATCTATTTTGTCTATTTAATTTCCAAGTTTGATTTTAACTGAAAACGACATAGTTGATATAAATGATCGTGTATAATAAGATAGGAGTCTTCACACCGCATCAATATTGAAATAATGGCAATTAAGTTTTGTGTGAGTTGTTGGTTCAAGACATATGCAAATAGACAAATTAACCATCAGGCCGGACAACCACTCCTGCGGCAGAATAAGAGGAAAAGAATGTCCTTTTCTCACGAGAAATAAAGATATTCATTATTATATTTTTAAAAAAATAAATATGATAATATAACATTAAATGGATTCAAATGTGCTTGATATATTTTAAAACAATAGTAATAGAGGAATAAATTGAGAGAATCTTTTCTTGGAAAAAGTTTTGCCTCGTGATTTGTCTTGACCACATGCATATGATTTGCTCCTGTCTTGATGTCTGCGCACAAGTTCACATCATAGCTCTTATTTCTACAACATGTTTATACAATAATATTTTGTTTACGTTCAGCCCTAATTATAACATATTTAAATTAAGCAATTAACGACTAACAAATATAATTAATAGATAATTAAGTTTTTTAAATATGATATTAGATGTTCAATTCCTATATAAAAAGGACTTTATTGAAAAAATCAAAATCTACTTCAATGATCTTTATGCATTAATCTAACTATCGGTTTGAGATATTCTATTGCACAAAAAAAAACTATGCCAATGAAAAATCATAATAACTCGATTTTTTAATTGTCCATGTAAAATGTTTTATACAATGCGTAAACTCTCGTGTTAAATAAAACTGACACAATTTATAAAACCAAGTTGGTTTTACCTGATTGTTGTGGAATAAGAAGACAAATCTGAGGATATATAGCTATATTAGAGTAGTACAAATCTAAAGCACCTCAACATAGAGCGTGGTAAACCACTTGTGTATCTCCTCCAATTAATAAAACTCAATTGAAATTAAACCAAGGCTCCCATGCAAAAGCTAAACCAACTTTGCAGCTAATAAAAGGCTAGAATTAGAAAACCAAAAAAAAAAAAGGCTAGAATTTCACCACGATGAGGGTCATGTCGCTCCTGCCACATGAAGACACCCTCCCAATTCCGAATCGCTACATGCACCAACATATACATCACCCTTAATATATCTTCAATCAAGTACCAACACCTCTCTTTGGTTAGGACCACAAATCAGCAGTAGGAGCAGCACATCAGTCTTGGTTCTTGCTCTCTCTGTTAAATGGCAGTTCTTGCTCTAATGCATGCATGTGTACACAGCTGCAACCCTGGCCTGATCCAGAGAGAAGGTTACACTTGGACTGTTCTAGCGAAACATGCATGCTTAGCCCAGCTATAGCACACCACTCGAGTATATAAACTGTCTTCAACAAATTAAAGCTCCTTTCCAATCTCCATTTCAGAAACAAAATAAAGGGCCAACAACTTCCTTCATGTAGAGTGTCGACATTAGACACGATGATGTCCCTAAACAAGTGCATGACTGCTTTCTCCCTATTGGAAATAATTCAGATTAGGTATATTAGTTAGTATTGATAGAATTAGTTAGATAGTGGTTAGTTTGTTAGTGAGGAATAACTATCATAGTATGCATTATAAATAGACTTAGTGTTATGATAAGTGTGTATAAGTGATATGAATAAAATTGTTAGTATACTTTCTTCTTCCTCTCTATATTTCTCTCTAAGTGTATGCTAATGCTACCGTTTCAACATGGTATCAGAGCTATACGATTAGGGACCTACGAGGGTATGTCCATGGCTGCTGTGCTTGGGTTTGATGAGTTTCTTCTCATTTCATTGCCGGTTCTTGATGGCAAGAACTTCAACCAGTGGGTCGCGAAGATGAAAGTGATCTTCAGGTTTCAAGATGTATTAGAAGTGGTGGTTGATGGTGTGTAGGATGAGGCTGACAGTGCAGCCTATGAAAGAGATTCTAAAGCTCTCTTTATCATCCATCAATGTATGGATTTTGTCCATCTTGAAAAAATTTCCACCGCAAGAAGTGCAAAAGAAGCTTGGGATATTCTAAAGCAGGCATATGGTGATGCAATCAAAATCAAGAACAAGCCTCTGCACGATGTCATTTCTGAACCCGAAGAGGCGAAAGAAGGCTTCTTTTTCTTCTTCAGAGGAAGATGAGGAGGAGATGAGAGAGACTAGATCGGAGTTTTTTGAGGGTTTGAAACTAAAGATTAACAAGAACAAGAACGCGATGTTGGAGATGGAAGAGGAAGAAGACGAAGAACAAGAAGTTGCGGATAAGTCCGATCAAGAGGCGCAGAAGCTGAAGGAGAAAGGGATCGAATCTCTGTTCCCCAGTCAAGCCATTACCTTTGCTGTAAAAGGCAAAGAAGAAGATGAGGCAAAGATAGAGGACGAGGAGTGCTCGTCTAAGACAAAGTCGTTGTTGATCGGGAAGAATAGCGTTGCGGATGTGTCTTATTCTGAGACTCAGAGATCGCAGCCTCGTCGCAATTTCATGTTGCCATGGTTGAAGTGGTGGAGTCAGATGCAACTGAGGTGCATGAAGGTTCTAACCACCATCGACACTGTAGATCGACAATCGCCGATACCAACTCAGAAGATGATCGATGCGGTGAGTGAGAAGGGACCAGGAAAGGCGAAGAGAGCTTATGGTTTACCCGATTGGAGAAGAACGGGGCCCGATGCACGGACAACGGCGGCAACTCGCGTCTCCGATTTCAAGGAATCCAAACGCGGCGACGATTTGGTACTTGTTCGAGACCAAATGCAGAAAGCAATGGTGATGAGAGGAACATACGAGGGACACGAGGGCAAGGCGGTTCAGGTGTATCACCGTCGCAAGTCGGTGACTCACAGTTGTGGTGGTGTTATGTGCGATGGCTTCTGGGTAGCAAAGAAGACACAGTGGTGTGCGGGTTCGACGCGTGCAGGGGATCTGGACGGCGTGGTGGTGCGCGCTTCGGATGGCAGCGCCTGGCCTTGTGTGGCGGTGCACAGCAGTGGTGCGGGAGGAATTGCCATGTTGGAGAAGAAGCTGTATACAGGGGCAAAAATGGAAAGCTTTGACCTAATGGGCCAAGCCCATTTTCATTGTGCAGAAAGGAAAAGTGTTGGGGCTCCCTCAACAATGACCCAATTACATGAAGAGAGGCAGTGTTGCATCAGAAAAATTGAGAGTAAGTGGGCCTTGCTGGAGTGGGGAATTAGTCAAGGTTTAGACCTAATGGACCCAATTCAATTCTTTGAACAGTTGCAATGGGATCCTGGTGGATATTGTGTTTTACTGTATTTTTGGCTAATCTGAATTAAGGGGGTGTGTTGGAAATAATTCAGACTAGGTATATTAGTTAGTATTGATAGAATTAGTTAGATGGTAATTAGTTTGTTAGTGAGGAATAACTATCATAGTGTGCATTATAAATAGACTTAGTGTTATGATAAGTGTGTACAAGTGATATGAATAAAATTGTTAGTGTACTTTCTTCTTCCTCTCTATATTTCTCTCTAAGTGTATGCTAGTGCTACTGTTTCAACACTCCCTTGTCCGGCACACACAAACCACTTCCCTTACAGCTTGTTAACATTATATACCTGATACAGAGACCGTTCTTAGATTTTGGGTGCCTCTGGTGAACCAAGAAAATGATGTCCTCATAAAATATTAATGATATAAATAAAAAGTTATGATAAGGGTGAAGAAAATAATAACAACAATAATGAATAAAATATTGAAAGAAAGCCTAAAAACCTTCAAATTTTGCAAACTTAATAAAGGGAGAGAAACATGGGTTCAATGGTTTCCGAACTTCTCCATGGTGAGGCGGTATTGCGGTAGATTGAGGTATTGGTGCAGTAGTTGGACTGGAGGTGGGTCCACGGATTTGGTTTTGTGACCAAAATGACAAAGGTTTACGGTAGCTGAGAAGTGAGTGACTCTCAATGGCTATGGCGGCTTATAGGTGGGTCGACCGTGAAGATGACTGGTGTGCGACGAGAAGGGGAAGATGATGGAGGACCCGCATTTTCAGTGGCACAAAGAGATAAGAGAGAGCTGAGATACAGAATATCAAAGATATCAACAGAATCAGATATTAGAAAGAAATAAAATGAGGGAACAAGCGGGATATAGAGAAATTGAGAGAAATAAATCATTACCGGACATTTATACCATACAGTCATCCCCCCAGTTAAGACCCCAAATTTTACATCTAAATGACTATCACCATTTCAGTATCCAAGATTGCAGGTGTATTATTGTTAATACAAAGAGAAATGAAATGTCACGCATTAGTTAATCACCCGTTAATTGACTTGGTTTCCGGAAACAATTTGTTTAATTACTGTTTTTGTTTAACTTTTATAATAAAATTTGTATATAGTTTTAAATATATAAAAAATTTATTTTAATATCTATATATACTACTAAAAAAAATTTGATGCCACTAAAAAATGGGATCTTGAATGGTCGGCCATTCCAACCATGCTTAGGGCCATGACTAACGTGATACCTCACACACATACACCTACTACTTAACCATCGAGATATCACCGATCCTTAATAAAATTTCTTAAATATAAGCAATTTAAGATTTATATTACTAATAAAAATTAAATATTTTGAGATAAAACGCATTCCTATTGCCATTGTATTCTTGAATATCATTTATATCATTAATATGATTATAATTTCTTAAGATTTTAATTACGACTATTTCATATAATTTAAATTTGTATACAAGCACCCATAACACACTTGGGTTGGCTCTATGTCTCCACCCCACCAAAAAGGATGAGGATCTCCTGTCCCATTTTGATGTATCACATCATCATGTTTCAATCTCCATTTCATATCTTGTCTCATGTTAGTTAAAATTAAATTTAATATAAAAAAAGTAGAATATATGACAAAATATTATTGATTGGAACATGATGTGGTATACCAAAATGGAATATGAGATCCTCATCCCACCTAAGGTGGCCTCATCTGGATAGAGATCGCCTATCTCAAAATGGTCTATCTCATCCAACTAGATTGTGTCATGTTATTTAAAAAATATATTTATAATAAATTATATAATTATTTTTCCAAATGGTACCATCTAATTGGGTGGGGACACGGAATAGTACGCCATTTTGAGAGAGGTGATTTCCATCCGCCTCACCTCACCCCCTCCCCAAATATAAAAAAACGTTCTAAAGTTAAAAAAAAAAAAAACGGAGGTTAAACTATTGCGAAAAAAGAAAAGATACATTTTTTCATAAAAAAATTAAAATTATTTATGTATTTGACTTTTAAAATATGGAAATAGATTAACCGGAATTAGGCTTGATTGTTGTTGTGATAAATTGAATGACTGATAAGAGATCTTATGATAAATTCCACTATAATTTATAAAGGAAATATAAGATAAATTTTCATATTCAGTAACCTAAGAAGTTTCGAAAATAATTTTATTGTACTTCACATGTTTTTTAAGTTAATTAAAAAAGAATTATTACACTTATGTCCTTTCTTTTTTTTCCTCTACTTTATTTTTACCACATTCTTCTACGGTAGTTTTGTTTGAAAAGAATCCCTTCTCGCCTTTTGTACCTTATATTCTGTTTAGGAGAATTTCTAAATAGTAGGTTGTCTTTTGTTTGTTGTGGTGCAGGGACGGAGGTTAGAGTAAACAGTAAAAGCCGAAAGCAAACATGCACTCCATCTTGCAGCGAAATAAACACACTTCATCCAAAAGTGGTTTTTTGGGGCCAGTATCTCAAATTGAATTGAGAAACCCTTTACTTCAGAGCCCAACAGAGCCCATGTTGTGCTCAATTGGTAAGGAGAGACTGAAAATCGATCAAGCCTGATTATGTACAGGTGTTTGCGTAGTACACCCCCAAAATTTCTATGAACACCCCTGATGAATGGTATATTTGTCAAAATATCTCCTTATTTTTTTTTTTGTCATTTGGCTCACTGCGAGTAGGAAAAATGTTTGCACTTTCGCAAATATGATATTTGCGAGTGAAGAAAAATTTCCTTCACTCGCAAATACCTTATTTGCGAGTATTGGATGATTTCGCATACAAGGTATTTGCGAGTGTGAAAAAAATTTCGTCACTCACAAGTGAAAAAATTTTCTTCACTCGCAAATAAGGTATTTGCGAATGGATAATTTTTTTTTGGAATCTCGCAAATAAGTATAGCATTTTCACAAATATCTTCTTCACTCACAAATATGATATTTGCGAGTAAAGCAAGTACTGATAAATATCATATTTACGAATAAAAAATAAAAAACCTCTTTGATAAGAGTATTTTGATAAATATACTGTTTATAAGGATACCCTTAATAATTTAGGGATGTACATAGCAAAACCCTTATGTTAACATCTGAGGTGTCGATGAAGCCCAATCCGTAAACCACACAATCAATCATCAATGATCCACATCTATGAATGAAATGGAACCACTATTTTAGTGATAAAGTTCTAGTATATCAAATTATCAAGAGTAAAGATCCATTTATGTTTCCACCAATTTTTGAGGTATTATTTTTTTCCTCGATAAAAACTCATCAAATAGTTCCTGAGAATGATAAAATAGAAACATTTTAGTCCCTTCATTTGTTTCCATCCCGAATACATTATTAGAGTGTTGATATGTATCGTTAGTATGTTAGGTGTCCAAGAAATAGTCCTTACATACATAATAAATCACGAGAATAATTATGCATTGATCCAATAAAGTCCCCAACTATTATTTAAGTAACTCAATTTAGTTCCTGACAATTTCTATCATGGGACACAATAATCCTTATATGTTACAAGTAACACACCACATACATCAGATGCATCAAATCATATATATCAACACAGATCATATGGACGAATTTAATAAACATCTGAATACATTGATGATATATATCAATACTTTAATACTATGTTTAAAATGAAGACAAATAAAAGGATGGACTTATTTCTTTTTTATCATTATCAAAAACTATTTGATAAGTTTTTTTTTTTTTTCAGTTACAAAAACTGACACCTCAAGAAGTAAAATGGATCCTAAAAGGAACCTTACTCAATTATCAATTATCACACTGTACACAGCTTGCGAAAGGTCACGTCACGTAGGTCTCATGAGTGATGGTCCATGGTGGGTGAGTGAGTGGGATTTGTCTGAGCTCCAAGTAGTTGAAGCGCGTAGATGCTCCACGTGAGTGAGTGATAAAGCTAGGTTGTTCCAGTTCCAGTTCCAGGTTCCAGCCAAAACCATCGTCATTTTATCAAGCAAGAGAGAGAAGAGAACAGAACAGAAGAGAGGAGGAAAAGAAATGAAATCGGCCTATAATATCTAGGAGTGTGGGAAGAAAGTTAAACTAGACAAAACAATGCACAATCTGGCCATGTGGATCGTACCCATCTTCATTAGGACAATTTGGACCTACTCGTAATTCCCACATACTATAATTAGGAATTCCTAATTTCTTAATAGTATGTCATTAACAAATGATAAGTAAATTTAATCATATTTATATTTATTAAGATAATTAATTATTCATATTTTATATTATTAATCTCATTTAAAAGTTTAACTTCATTACATAAATTATCTTTTTGTTTATTCACATTAATTGTATTATATGAAAACTTATTTTAATTAAATGTAATAGGTATTTTTGATATACTATCATTAAATAGAATGTAAAAAGTCAACTTTTGCTTATATTTTGCTACAACTTAGATGAGCTAATTTTTGCTTTTATGTTGTTAAGGAGGGAGTATGTTACATATTACAATAAATATTATCTCCAATCTTAAATATAAGAGACAAAAAAATATTTTTTTGTCCAATATAAGAAATATTGATCAATTTTTAAGCTAAATTTCATTTCTATCCTTATTTATTATAAAACTCATATTAAAGAGACTCAACAATTTAGCATGCAAGTGCTTTGATTTAGCTGACTCATCGTTTACTCATTGGCCAGATAACATAGTGCTTGGATTTAAGATAATAAGTTAGTTGAATTAGAAATAATTAAATAGGGTGATTTGTGAAATAAAATTTAAAATAAATTAATTTCAATAAATTTTTTTGATCTTGATGAATTAGTTTTCTCTCTTATATTCAGGACCGAAGTATTATTGTTTAATCAATTTTTTTTAGATTTGGAGTGTCCTAAAGACTCTGATTAAGAAATTTAAGAAAAATAAATTTTGATTGAAAATTTAATTATATCACTTTTTCAAATATTAAATTCATCAATTATCAATGTAATTTTTCTTTTTGAAAAATGGTAAATTTTCTTTCTATTCTTTCTTAATCAGTGCTCTTAGCATTCTTTTTTTTAACACACGACTTTCTAAAACTAAATTCTAATCATTTATTATCTATTCATTGTTGTTTTTAAAATAAAAGTATTTTTATTAATGATTAAAAATAAATGAAAAAATGTGTAAAAAAAAATTGATAAAAAAATCATAATTCTATATGTTATGTTACCTTCATTTCCGGAAAGTCTTAAATGTGTATAACACAACCAATTAAATAATAACACCACATTAGAATATAGATAAAATATATAATAATTAAGTAGAACCTATTAAACCCAAATACCCAATTAGCGAAGCTCTACCGTGTCAGACCCCTCTCTATTCCTATTTCTATCTTCTCTCCTCCGTGAAACCTATGGAAAAAAATTAGGGAAATGTTAAAGAAATGATTTTAGGATACTTGTTAAGAAAATAAAAAAAAAAAAATTTTTATTAAAAATTAATATATTTAATATTTAAAAAAAATGATATATTTAATTTTTTAATATAAATTATTATTTATTTATTTATTTAAAAAATATCCTTAAAATATTCATTAGCATTATCACAAAAAATTATTCATTGCAGTAGGAGAAACCAAGTCAATAAATCCAAAAGCTCTTCAAGGGACTCGGAGGTGGAAACAAAAGTGAGCTTTTTGTGGGAAAAGTTTAAAATTTTCAGAACAATACACGAAAGAAGAAAAGGGGCATCTGCTCCTTTGACATGATGCAGAGCTGAAAGATGACCAAACAGTAACAGCAAAAGGGAGTCTGAAAGTTTTATTAATATATTTTTAAAATGTGTATATATAAAAAAAATAAAAAAATAAATAAGAGATAGAGATAAAAAGATACGATATCATATATGATATCTAAAATCTAATGTTCAAATAACATAATTAAGAGAAAAAACCTATGTCGCTTTATTGTAATAATCATAGTATTTAGTAGCAACATTCTTATTATGTTAAAGATAAAATTATTTTTTAATTAATTTTTATTTTCAAACCAAATAAAATTAATATTTTAAAAGATTATTAAAAAATTACACAACTAATTGAAGGTATTGTTTTTAGAATCGAGTAGATACGATGCTAACATATTCTATTTTCTACTTGGAATCGAATCCAAAACTCAATCTTATTTTCAAAGAATAATTTTTCTTACTAAAAGGTCTTTTAATGTTTTCTAATTTAAATAAACCTTGGTAGTGTCTCCAAATTTTTTGCCGACCTGTCGCAATTCCAATTGATACACTATGTTCAACCTAGCTACACACTCTTCTAATTTGGAATTTGTTCTCATGGAGATCAAGTATGACTGTATGAGGTTCCTCTCGTTCAACCTAGGAATCTGGTAAACCACCTGATCGAGGGTCTGTCAAAGACTATCATTTAGCAGGAGATATCATACCAACCGACCCTTTTAATTAAGGACAAGGTCACCAGAAAAAAGACTCTTCCCTCAAAAAGAAAGACAATTTGATAGCATAGAAACTTATTTGGATAGAATAAGAAGATCTTAACAAGTTGTTAATTCTATATGTTGTTTGACAATGTTGCTAGAGAGCTTTCTATTATCCACGAAGATACTTTAATAGCGAAGTTGTTGGGTCAACAAATTGATTACAATACTATATAGGGAAGCTTAAATTTATACCAACTTACCAAGGCCTTTGGATGAGTTTGAAATTACGGATGATGACCATGACCAATATATCTTGAAGTTTGATCGAGAAAAAGTCATTTTAGAATGATCAATGGAAGTTCTTAGATCATTTTGATCACTGTCTTTCAATCTCAACTTCATCTTTGATTTTTCTTTTTTCATAATTAGTTTTTTTCCAGTTTACCATAAACAACATTGTAGTGTTTCACTTTTATAGATTTTAAAAAACAAAAATAATAAAAATAAATAAATCAAAAGCATCCAAAAATATCTAAAAATCTAACATAATATATTATATATAGATATATATTGGTACTTCATACCTTATATTTTCTTATTCAATTTTAGTTTTTTTTTTTTTACTTTTACACATCGTCCGAGATGTCTAGCAAGGGTGAATCAACTTGTAAACATGGAGGTTTTAACCCAGCTAATTTAAAAATGCAAGTTGATTTCAGTTTGTAAGTTGGGTTGGATAATACTTCCTATTATAAGTAAAAAAGTCCCAAAATTTTTGGTCAAATATATAAGCAAATTTCAACTACTTTCATCCTATTTAATGACATTGTTCATAAAATACTCTTTATTTATTACCAATTTTATTTTCCAATAACTCAATAACTCAATGTGGGATGCATTTAATAAAAATTGAAGTTTTCTATAAATGTTACTTTAGGTAATACACTTAATTTTTTAACAATAAATGAGATTAACCAACTTCCTTAATATGTGTGTTCCATTTAAGTTTTGCTTATAATAGAGACGGGACGGAGTAAACCTCAAAAGTGCTAACCTACACAAATCAACACCCAAGTATTTTATTAAATTTTATTTTTCAAGTAAAAGACATTTAGCCATGAGATATTTTCTTTTTGGTATGTGATAAATATGCATTATATGAAGATTTATATGCTTTATTTGTAGCATTCTTTGAGGAAATCTTAGGAAATTGTCATATTTTAATGGAATAAAGTAAGTATTTTATCATTTAAAAAAGAATTTTTGTTCTAATAGTCTTAATCACTTTGGAACTTTTGGTGCACCATTTAACAAAGAAAATATTACACTCAGCGCAAGGTGCTAGAATCATAGCGCAAAGCGCCAGGGGCCAAGAGCTTTTTTACAAATAGCGTGCAATGCATCGGAACAGAGCGCAAGGCGCTAGACACCCAAAGTATTCTGTTAGATAACGCAAGGCGCCATAATTAAGCGCAAGGCACCCAAGGTAGCACCTTTCTCTAGAAGATAGCGCAACGCGCCAGAAATATAGAGCGAGGTGCTGAGTGGGTTTTTGAAGTAAAAATAGGCAGGTTGGTAGCGCAAGGTGCCAGGAGCGATTTATATAGTTTTTCCATTTCATTTTCATGGGAGTTCTGGAGATTTTTGGAGCTTGAACTTTGTAGCATAAGAATCATCAATGGACCACGAATTAGTTTCCTCTTTCCCTATTTTTGTTTCTTTTCATTTCATCATGTGTAACTAAACTTTCTTAGGTTAAGGGTGATGAACCCAAGTTCAATTATGCTGTAATTTGGATTCTATCTCTTCAATATAAGTTTATTCATGTTTAATTGATTGATCGCTTCTGTTCTTAATGCTATATGCTATATTTTGGTTGGCCATCTTAAGATTGAACTTAAGCATGATTTCACAATTGGGAAATTGGTTTTTATGCTTGACTTGAAGTTGATCATCATTGATGTGTAGATTCTAGGAATAGAAGTGCATATCTATGTGTTCTTTTGAATTCTCATGTTTAATGCTTAGTTGAACTGGAAGGATCTAAGGAGGGTTTTTAGCTCATCTAAAAGGGTTAGGATTCAAGGGATTGAAGCTAATCTATGATTGTGAATCCGAACATCAATTATTTGAATATTTGCTTGTGTTGAGGATAGTTTCCATTATAGTAGGAACGGGCTAGGGGGATTCGAAGACCTTAACCATTTCTCTCATCTTGAACTTTGTTTTTTGCTTGGTCATGATTATTTTCGTGCTCGTTAATTTGTTTTCTAGTTCTGCGTTTTAACTCTTGGTTGTGACTCTCAAAAATTCAATTATCTTTCCGTTAGTTCAAATAGGGGTCGATTTTGGTAATTGTTGGTTTTTGACTACAGTCCTCCTTGACAACGACATCCCTCATCACTTTATTACTTGTTACCATTCGTTACACTTGCCAATTTGTTATCAGTATGTACCAAGGTATCCTCTAATCGATCGCCGAAGACTAATCTATTTCGAGAAGTAAAAATCACCGAAGTGGGTCACGAGATATTTCAAGTTGCTTTTTTCATACCTTTGTATAGTATAACTATGTTTAAGTGTAGGAATTATGGTCACATCGTGAATGCCATCGTAGAAAATACAAAAGGATATTAAAATTAATCGAGCCCGATTGGGCAGTGGCGATGAGCCCACAAACCCAATTTTAATTTGTAAGTAGGATATTATTATGTAATTTATATGATGCATAAAGATCTTATTCATATTTTTTAGAGTTTAATGGATATGCACTGACAGTGTAAAAAAGTTTTACACGGTCGTCCAATCATATTTCACCATATAGAAGTTTGTTGAGATATTTTAGAAAGTAATATAACAAAGTGACACAATAGTAAAATATGATTGGATGACAGTGTAAAACTTTTTTACATTGTCAGTGCATATCCATTAAACTTTATTTTTTACTACACAAACCATTTTATTTGATATTTGACAAAATGTAAATCTTGCAAAATAGAAAATATGTTGAAAGATAAGAAAAAAAATGTTAAGTATTAAAAACTTAAAAAATTTGATGGATGTTGCTTTTTACAACCCATATTTTTTCTAATACAACCCTCCCCTTTTTTTAATTTTTTCTACCCAAAATACCCCTTATTATTTTCGGAACAATCTCTTTCTCCTATTTCTGAAATTTCATCACAAACATACAGCCTTGATGCAAAATTGTGCTTCCTTCACCTCTACCAGTTTGAACCCGAGAAAATGAGTTCTTAGATTGTAGTCCGCATATTGGTTAAGGCCCTCATGGCAATGCCAGCTCCAGAAAATGCAATCTGGGTTAAAAAACCTGAACTACCCTTCACACATGCACCACCGTCGTACGGGTGCCTCTTCCTTTATTGTGCCTCTGTTTTATCCTCTTGTCGTTGCTCTGATTGTTCTTGGTAAAGTTGTGAACTTGAAGGCCATAGGGTTGGTGGAGGACATGGAAGATGATTGTTTCCATGGTACAAGGACAAGATCACTAGGTTTGGAGCCAGAAAGAGGTGGGGTGAAGAATGAAGCTTGGGTTGCCATGGCCACAGTGAGTGATGGTGGGGGAATAGTTGAAGAAAATGTTAATGGGTTTGAAGAAACAAAATGTATACTAAGAGACAAGTTTTAAGGGATTTTGGATGGATGGTGCGAATGCTATTCGGATAAGGTGGTATCGGTTTGAACAAATTAAAAAGGAAGGGTATTTTTGATAGAAAAAAAATTTAAAAAATGGAAAAGGGTTATATTAAAAAAATTCGAGGCTGCAAGAAACATCCCTTTTATATATATATATATATATATAGAGAGAGAGAGAGAGAGAGAGAGAGAGAGAGAGAGAGAGAGAGAGAGAGAGAGAGAGAGAGTAGGCCAGTGGCCAGCATCCACAGCCCACATAAAAACGAGTTGGATTAGTGCTTTATCAACTCGCTATATTTCTCGTCTACCTCGTAGTGGTGTTAGTTCAATGTGAGTTAAATCCAAATAGATCTAGATTACCCATCTCGGCACCTCTAAAAATAGAGATGAAAATCTCGTTGAACATTTAATAAACCATTATTAGTATCTGAAAGATGGTTTTGATAACAAGTAGTATCTTAAGCTCTTAACAAAATTGAAAATAAAGTAAATAGTTATGTCAATACATATGCTTTATGTGATTATATAGATTTCAATTAATTAATATGATTTATTCTTGGGACTTATTTGCATACTTTATTTTATGAGTTTAATTGTTATGTACCGTCAGGATAAAGTTTTTTACACTGTCAACCAATCAGAAATCATGTATGAGTGACTTTTGAGGTAGTTAGGATAAGAGTCAAATATTTTAACTTATTTGGCAAGTTCTGATTGGTTGACAGGATAAAAATCTTTACAGTGATAATATATACCAATTAAATCTTATTTTATTTCTGATAACTTGACTTTTATTTGGTATGATGCGTGACATTTTAGTTTAATTGGAAGATATGTAATTTTTATTAAAATGTGTTATGTTTAACAAAATTTGAATTTCATATTTTAATATTAATTCCAACAAGTGAATTTGTTTAGAGTTTAATTGTTGTACATTATTGGTGTAACGATTTTTACACAGTCAATCAATTAAAAATCATGATATATGGCAATTTCTAGTTGGTGACAGTGTATAAAATATTTACACTGATAGTGCATAACAATTAAATCCATTTTTTTATGTATGCCTAACCCATAAGTTTAATCAATGTTTTAAAAATCGATCCAATTGAAGGACCGGAAATGAGAGCGGTTCAAGGTTCAACCGATTCAACCGGTTTAATCGATGGTTGAACTATATATATATATATATATATATATATATACACGAGCATTAAGTTGGGAGTATGTTAATTTTGCTGAGATAATATGTCCTAATTGACTAAGATAGTTAATCAAAGATGCATATTAAGTGATTCTAATCACTCAAGCCTTGGAGCCCTCAAACAAACCGAACGAAAGTCCAAAAATACGTTGCATGTTTTTTTTAAATTAAAACAATGAACCGACCGGTCTCTAAAATCGTTTTTACGTTGGTTTAACCGATTTTAGAATTATTGAACCTGATTTTGATTGACTTTGCATGGTTAGATTACTTTTTCGATTCTCTAGTCCGATCAGAACTGAAAAAGATACCAGTCTACAATCCAACCGATTGAATCAATTTCATTGAACCGATTTTTAAAATACTAAATTTAACATAGTCGCCTACGCTTATGCAGGTTGAATTGAAGAAAAATTTCCCTTGACCTAAGCCGCCAAAACCCAAAGACCAAACTAGTCGGTTGGGTAAAAGGAAATTCTGCAAAACTCCTCTAGCAGACACCTCACAAAGTAGGAAAGAAATTATTTAATGTTTGCCTATAAACACTATAATAAGTTAATTGGTTCTCATACATTTTTTTTTATTTTTTATTTTGATCTTATATATCTTTTTTTTTTTATTTTGATCCTGTACGTTATGTTTTGTCTTCAATATTAGTCTTTAACGTTAATTCCTTCTTAATAGCATCAGTTTTAGGACTAAAGATGGAACATAATGAATAGGACCAAAATGAAAAAAAAAATGTTTTATTTTTGTCATTTTTGTCCTATATGTTATGTTTTGTCTTCTATATTAGTATTTTCCGTCAATTTTTTCTTGACGGCGTCAGTTTTAAAACTAACGTTGAAGACAAAAAATAATATATAAGACCAAAATAACAAAAATAAAATATATATCACCAAAGTAAAAAAAAAAAAAAAAAACATACAAAATCAATCAACTTATTTTTACCTAAAATATAAGAGTAAAACGTATCGACTGATTTATCACTTTAAAATCATAACGTGCTTATAACCTTAATAAGAAACCACTAGTTAAGTTCTGAAATAGTTGAGCAACAAAAAAAAGTTCCTAAATAGTAATTATCAATCATACAAACCCCTTACTTTAAAATATTGCCATCTTATTTATTAAAATTTTAAGTACTAAGGGATGCACTTATTCTTGGAGTAATACTTACTCAGTTTAATAACTTTTCATATACATTAAATTTCATTAATTCAACTGATGAATTGAAAATTCTTTATAAGTATATCAACTTTACAAAATATCATAAAATTTAAGAATTATTTAATATTTCACGGCACAACTTTATTTACAATATATGTAAATATCGACTAAAGGAATGCATAGCTATGAAATATAAATATCTAATTTATATAAAAAAATTTATACATGATCATTAACATAATATTATGTGATTCAACGGTTAGATTTGTTAAAATTATATTCTATAAAAAAAGTTTTGTTGAAAGAGGTTATACTCTTTCGATTTCGAAATGAATTAGTCTCCTAACTTAAGACTTGGAGGACACCTTTACTACACACAAAAAATATTTTAAAAATCAGAAAGTAATATATCAGTGTTTACAATTTTATATATACATACATATATATATATATATAGTTAAATTTTGACACATTGTTTGTTGTTACATGTTAGTGTGAGTGAAAAATGAATATACATTTACACTAGTCTAAATGCTCTCTCTACACACACATATATATACTTTAGGTCATTTTTTGCTTACAACCATCCCGAATCATTGATTTGATTTTCCTCTAATTTGATGATTGTGATTTTAATATTTGACACCCTTAGATAAAAATAAAATCAATGTTTCAGGGTAAGTGTAAGTAAAAAAAAGGCTTACACTGATGTAAACTAATTTCTCTCTCTCTCTCTCTCTCTCTCTCTCTATATATATATATATATTAATATAAATTTATTTTTTACACTATCAAACAATCATGTATTTACATATCACTAGAAGTCTAACAAAATGGATTCTCTTCTGTCATATCACCCTCCATTTTCTCTCCATACAAATGTCAATCATTGGATTAATTTAACCGCTGGGAAGATCTATCGCCCTAGCCGTTAAATTAATATAACAACAGATATTTGGTTGGAGAGAATATATAGAGATAGATTTAAAGTAGAGGATCCGATTATGTCTTTAACTTTTATAATAAGCAAAATAGGTTGCTTCCCATACAAATGTCTATAAGTTTTATTTTTTAAAATAGGTCTTACACGGTATGGTCCGTTGATACAATAGTTCTTTCTGTCAATTCGCACATGATGATGTCAGTTTTAGGACTATCTTGGAAGATCAAACATAATGTATAAAATCAAAATGAGAAGTAATGAAAGAGAACATACATTTTATTTTATTTTTCATTTTGGTCTTATACGTTATATTATGTTCTTCATATTAATCATTTCTGTCAAATTCTTCTTAATGACGTCAGTTTTAAGACTAACGTGATAATGAAACATAACATATATAAAATAAAATGTAAAAAATAAAATATGTAAAACTAAAGTGAAAAAAAAATCGTGATATATAAAAGGAGTGCTAGCAGCACACTTTCTAACACTCTTTTTTCAACACACACTCCTATTGGTGGAAATTTATGTTGGTCCCATTAATTCATATGGGTCCTACTTGAATTTTGTAGAACCCACGTTAATTTCAATCAGTAAGAGAGAATGTGTTGATAATAGAATGCTAGAGAGTGTATTGCTAACATTTCTCTTATTTATATATTATATATGAGAGGGGATCCACTTACTCCAAGATTAACTTTAAGAAAGCTACTTTCAATCTCATCCATCCATTTATTCTAATCCAATGGATCTATATTAATTCATTAAAGAAGCCACATGACCTTTATTGGATTAAAATAAATGAATAGATGAGATTGAGAGTAACTCTCTTAAAATTACTCTTGGAGTAAGTGTCTCCCCTCTATTTTTTTATTATATATAAAAACGGGTAGCTGGGAAATAAGCTCATGTATAAATTGTTGGTCAGTGTAATCTTAATGTTCCCGTGCACTCTATCACCTACATCGGGACACGTATCCCATTTATATTGGCGAACAGTCACATCAATCCTTCCCTTCCCGTACACTCAACATCTCCAGATCACACCACTTCAGTCCTTCTCCATATATTAATTCCTACTCCTACTTAACGCGTCGAGGAAGGAAGAAACCGCGTGAAACGCCGCTTTATATAAACGAAAAGAAAAAACTGAAACAGAACCAATTTCCAGAGAGAGAGGGGGCGTTAAGATTTCTTTTCTCTCTCATAATCAGTGACTGAAAACTGAGAAATAGAAGTGAAGAAGGCGTAGCCATGGACGACGAAGTGCGCAAGATCTTCAACAAGTTCGACAAGAACGGCGACGGCAAGATCTCGCGTTCAGAGCTGAAGGAGATGTTCATCGCTTTGGGATCCAAAACAACGTCGGAGGAGGTCCGTCGCATGATGGAGGAAATCGACCAAAACGGCGACGGTTACATTGATCTCAAGGAGTTCGCTGATTTTCATTGCACCAACGACGCCGGCGCCGACGATTCCAAGGAGCTCAGAGATGCCTTCGATCTCTATGACTTAGACAAGAATGGCCTCATCTCCGCGAACGAGCTTCACAGCGTGCTCAAGAAGCTCGGAGAGAAATGCTCCCTCGGAGAGTGCCGGAGAATGATCAGCAACGTCGACGCCGACGGTGACGGCAGCGTAAATTTCGAAGAGTTCAAGAAGATGATGGCTCGCTCTTAGATCGTTCGAAACGGTTCGTTTTCGTTATTCCACTGAATCAGTAGCAAAAGTTCACACGTTTGTGATTAGCTAGGTTTAACAATTGTGGATAAGTAGTTTTAACATTTAACATTTGCTTTTTTTATTTCCTTTTTCCTTTTTCTCTTGTTGTAGTTACCGTCTCTTGTGTGCATTCGCAGACTTTCTCTATTGGTTTTAGGTGTTAGTTTAGGACTGAAGAAGAAGACGAAGAAGTAGTAGTAGTAATTTTTAACGTGTCAGTTTTCTGATTATCTTTAAACGTTTCATGGAAAATCTCTAGTTAGGTTAGCTGCTTATCACTGACTCTGATTTAAATCTCATGCACGCAATATTATGATTTCTTTTTAATTTCAGTATTACACTCTGCACATATTGCAATCTAAATCCAGAGAATATTTTCCTTTTTTTTTCCCGGTATATAAAAAAACGGAAAAGGAAGAGGAAAAGTCGTTGGAGTTTCACGGAGTAACGAGTAAGGGAAGTTTTGATTTAGTTTGATTAATTTTTTCCTTTGTTGCGTTTCATGAATTTTTGGTGGGGGGTGTAAATGATTAGTTGGCGGTTGTTGAGTTCACGTTATTTGTGATGATCGGATGAATTTAATATATATATTTTAAAAAGTGACGGGAAAGGGAAACTGAAAACGCGTGAGCAGTTAAGAACCGGGTCGGGCCGGAGGAGCAGGAAGGCTGGTTATAGCGTGATGTGAAGGGAGTAACGTCGCTGTCATATGCTTAGCTCAACGCGAAGTTTGAATTGAATTGGTGGGTTGGAAAGTCAAAAAAACTCAAAAGTAGTTAATTATCCTTGATCTTTCCGGCTACTGCGGGTGACAAGCAAGGAATGGTTGTAAACTTAAAGTCATTTGTCTTTATCCTTTTAGCGTTCTAGTCCACGACTTTTAAGTAAAGTTACAACAACAACAATGCCGGATTTTAATGTACATGATTCATGTCAAAGTTATGGAATATGATGCACTTTAAAAATGATTTACGATTAGAGGTCAAAATTTGGCTGATTCTTTTAAAATTAGCTATAATTTCTTTCGTAGATCCTAATATTAATATAGGGTATGTTTGAAAGAATTTATAAAAAGTTTATGAGAATAATTTATGAAAATAAACTCATGTAAATAATTTATGAAAAAAAGTTTAATTTTTATGCACTAACAGTCAATCAATCACCAATTTTGATATGAATAATTTTAAAAGTGATTATGATAAGAGTCAAACAAATATGCTGATATGATAATTTATGATTGGATATTCATGTAAAAAAATTTTAAACTGTCAATGTACAAAAATTAAACTCTTATGAAAAGAGTTTAATTTCTATATATTGACAGCGTAATGTTTTTTACACTGTCAATTAATCATCAATCATGCTAAATATACTTCAATATATTCGAAGATACTTCAATATACTCAGGGCCTTTTTGTTTTAGATTCTGTAAAGGCAAAATCACATTTGAAAATCACGTTGGGAGAAAGCTCCTCTTACGTAACTTCCAAAATAATTGCATCGGGAAGCGTTATTTTCACGTTTGAGTTGAAAATGATCTAAACCAAATAGGCATTCAAAAGATACCGTAAGAATATTATGAGATATTTTTTGATATTTAATTAAGATAGTAATTTACCACATGCTAAGGGTGCGTTTGGAAGAGCTTATGGAGAGCTTATGAAAATAGCTTATGGAATTAAACTTATACAAATAGTTTATGAAAATAGTTTATGATCTTTCCATAAGCTGTTTTTGGCTTATTTTTATAAGCTTGTCAGAGAAGCTTACGAAAATAAGCTGTTTTTAGCTTATTTACAAAAGAGCTTATTGTATAAGCACTTAAATAAGCTGTATACCCAAACGCACCCTAAATATACTTCCTCATGTATGATTATACACTGAGAATATACCTTATTAAAACCCTGCTAAAAATTCTAGTGGGACAAAATGTTCTTTAATATATAAAACGTCATTTAATATGTATCTACTCATAAGTAACTTATTGTCCCTCAAAATACATCAAATATAAAAGGAGAAAACTTCCGTTACAATTTCATAAATACTTTAGGTGTTATTTTTGTTTAATTCAGTTTGTTAGTTTTTTAGGGTTCCTTATATTAATTAGTGTTAATTGTTAGTTGTGTAACAACTTGTAGATGTGGTAAGTACTAATCTATGTGAGACTTCTATAAAAGGGTGATTCAATAAAGTGAATAAAGTGATGTGTGTGATGGATCTTTAGAAAATAATCTTCTTCTCTAAATCTCTGTTTCTCTCATCTATCTCATTCTCTCTATACATTGAGTGTGTGCATTCTTGCACTAATAGTGGTATCTAGAGCTTTCGATTAGGGACTTGTGAGAGTGTGTGTCCTCCATGGCTAGCTGCCATGATTGTGAATGGGGATTTTTCAGTTTCTATGTGGGTTCTTGATGGCAAGAACTTCGATCATTGGGTTGTGAAGATGAAAGTGATCTTCGGTTTTCAGGAAGTGTTAGAAATTATGCAAAGAGTCATTCAAGATTCGAAGGATAGTGCCTCCTAAAAGGAATCCAATAAGGAGAGATTACAAGGCTATCTTCATCCTTCATTAATGTGTGGATGACATGAATTTGATCGGATTTCTTTGGCCAAAAATGTTAAACAAAGTGTATGGAGGTGCTGCAGCAAGGAGGATGGTAAGAACAACCAAGGAATCTTCCAAGGCTGATCATCATAACTATGAATCTTTTGAAGAGGTTGTGATGCAAGAAGAAAATCATGTTCTCGAGGTTGATGCCAAGCCTGAGGAGAAAGAAGAGAAATCTGGTGGAGTTGAAGGATTAACAAGACATGTTTGTGTGTCATTGCAAGATGGTGTTAATTCATGCCATGTTTCCTATAGACAAAATATATATGGCTTTAACTGCTATGCAAAGAATGTTAGAAAAGTAATATATAAAATTGAATAAATAAAATAAATAGCGAGAAGGATGAAGAACACAAATTTGTTTATAGTCTAAGATGTGTCACACTGTCCTTGAAGATTTTTTCGCCACAGTAATTATGATAATGCAAATATCCCCCAGGATTTAACAGACTCTTTCAGAATAATAATATTATTTTGGGTACTCAGAACAACAAGAATAATATCAATTCTTATACACTTAAAATAAAGAAAATAGAAAATATTTGGAAGATGGGCTCCTTACGGTACTCTTAAGCAAACAAAGGAAATGCTATTTTGTCTTTTCTCCCTCTCATGAATTAAACAACCAAGTTTTGTCTCAAAAGTGTACTAGATATATAAACTTTCTAATATCAGGTAAAAAAAATCCTTACCCAAAAAAGATCAATGCCAAGCACTAAATAAAGGCATGTGATGGTCAAAGATCCGGATTCCCTACATTAATAAAAACACACATTTACACGCATTAAACAATCTCAGCTATTGATTTAAGATCAAACGGCTTACATTATACCTTTACAAAATCCACTTTACACATTATTTATTACTCTACTGTAACTGCATCACGCAGTTACAGCAGCAAATCCAAATCCGATGGTCAATTCCACCGTTTAACAAAAAATAATGTAATAATAAAAAATAAAAATGATATTAGACAATGTAATAAAACGTAATTAAAAGTATTAACCGGTAATAAAACTAAATTAAATAATTAACAAAAAAATTAATTTTAATAAATAATAATAAAAAAGATATCTTAAAACTTTCTAAAATCAAATTATTTTGAAATATATTTTCCAACACCCCTCTCGAAGTTTTTGGATGTTCGTTTGGGATGCAATGCAAGACTTGACTGTAATGACCTTTATGTTATATGTTGTGGTCTCAGTAGGTGTTGGAATCTCAACTGATGGATGGCCAACAGGTATGTACGATGGAGTGGGAATCATACTAGTGGTCTTTGTCACTACAATCAGTGACTATAAACAGTCTCTGCAATTTAAGGATTTGGATAAAAAAAAGAAATTGGAGTCATTGGAAAAATTGAATTATGGATAAGCGTTGAAAGTAATTCAGTTTGTTAGTGTTAGTTACATTAGTTAGTGTTAGTTGTTAGTTGTGTAGCAATTTGTAAATGGTGAGTACTAATCTATGTGAGACTTATATGAAAGGATGATTCAATAAAGTGAATAAAGTAATGTGTGTGATGCATTTTTAGAAATTAATCTTCTTCTCTAATTCTCTCTTTGTGTCATCTATCTCAATCTCTCTATACATTGTGTGCAATCTTACACTAACATTCTAATTGGAATATGACATGTGTAATAACTTATCAATTAAAATATAATATGTGTAATAATTATTACATATATTATGTTTTCATTATTGAAAAACATATGAAATTAAACCCAAGTTTTTCCCAATATAAGACGCATTCTAAATGCTACACATGTGGTTCCTAAGAACTGGAGTTGAGATCGCCTTGTGAATAGTCAAGTAAATGAATTTTACAAATGTCAATATTGTCTTTTTCCAATTCAGAATTCACTTGCTTTGGATATAACAAACCCATACCGTGTGTACCACAAAGATAACGATAACCACGTATCACTTCATTCTAATGTCTTGGTGCATAGTTGCTAGTAAACTGATTCCAAAAACTATATTTGATTCGGTGCTATTTGCAAGATAATGTTCCAATGACAATAAGATATGGTACTTTAGGACCAAGGCCTTTGTTGCAAAATACTCCTTTTGTAGGTCGACAAAACTATGTCCTTCAAAACTATTTCAAAAGATTTGAATTAACTTTTGTATTATCATATGTCAAAATTTATTATTTAATATATATAAAAGCTTGGGACACATATATATAAGTTTGGTTTAGATCCTCTTGTTTTTTGTCTCATGTTTCCTCTCATATTATGAGAGAGAGAGAAGTACATAAACACAAAATTGAATGGATGCCACAGACATAAACAATTTGGCTTTTGTGTCTTTTTCTCTTATAACATGAGAAAGAAAAAAAAGAATCCAAATCCATATAAATTTAAGACAATGGCTCTGGGTTTAGATATCGGGTGGGAGCTTGTACCTAGAATTCAGATGATGCATGGAGGTGAGAGTTGAGAAGAGGAGGGAGGATGACTTGTGGCAACTTGGAGTGAGGGAACAAGAACTATGTTATTTGAACAACAAAATTTTGATACCGTATCTGATACCGTATATGTTTATCTCTATCTCTTACTTACTTTTTATCTTCTTTGTATACACACACATCTCAAAAATATATCACAAACATAAAGGGACATTGTATGGTATCCCTATTATGATGTTCAAAAATTGTTTCTCAAGAGATAATGGGCTAATACATTGGAGGTGGAGAAGATGATGTAAATTTGTGATGTCATAAAATTTGAGTTTAAGTACAACGGTGATGTAAAGTTTTTTGTACCGTCAATCAATCACAAATCATTATATGTGAGACTTTTAAGATTGTTATGATAACAATCAGACATTTTTAATCAGGTGACAATTCATGATTGATTGACACCAGGGACGGATCCACATTGTAATGGGTGGGGGCAATTGCCCCACTAAGCATGTTTTTTTATCATTAAAATATTTAATAGTTTTTATTTTGCCTCCATAAAAATTTAGATGTTACCCCCACACATAGTAAATTGCCACTTATATTTTGGTAAAAGCAAAAATTACTTTTGTAATCTGTCATCTTTTACTTAGTGAGTTGCTTCTCATTTCTCATCCAAGGACGTAGAATTCACAAGAAAATCAAACCACGTTATATCTTGTGTATTTTATATCATTTTTTTTTTATCGTTTATGCATATTTATACTATTTTTCTTTAATAAAAATTTTTATAGACAAATTTTGCCACCACCGATCAAAATTTCTGGATCCGTCACTGGTTTACACTATGATATATTTTTATTGATGATCAATGGTTGAGATTTAAAGTGCATACTACGCAAGCATAACAACAATGTTAGTTCAACGTTGAGTCTTTTTTTAGGTGTTATATTTTTAAGGGTAGGATTAGATTCTCATGAATGATATTCCTATAATGGTTAAGAATGGGAAATATATTTTGATTAAGTTCAAAAGTATTTTTGGTTAATATTTATCATTTGAGTTTAATTGTTACGTAATGTCAGTGTAAAATATTACACTGTCAACCATTTAAAAAATAAAAATCATGATATGTGTGATTTTTAAATTAGTTAATTAAGATATAAAAAACTTAATTGTTGTGATAAATTATGATTGATTGAAAAAGTAAAAAATCTTTATACTGTATATGCATACCAATTAAATTCTTATCATTTTTAAAAATGTTCTTAAAAATATGAGAAAAGAGCGTGGAAGTTAAGTGTAGTTATTTTACCTATTTATAAGATTATTTTCATTCCCATGTAGTGGGAATAAATGTGCTCAACCCTCCTGGTAAGAATAAAAATTAGACAAACATAAGAGTATAATTTTTCTGAAAATCAATAATACTCATTTTTTTAAAAAAAATAAACTTAAACCAAATGTAAAAATGTGTTATTTCCAAATTCAAATTCCAAGAAATAAATTGAAAATCCTTGAAACAAACACGCCATTATATTTATCCCTTACACAAACATCTATCCTTTTGTTATTTTCTTTCTTTTCTAAAACTAGTAGATGCTGGGGAAAATGTAGAATTGAGTGTAGAGATAACATATTTGTTTATGGTGAGTTATTGGCACTTCAATATGCTTATCTACCCTCTCCACTTTTTTATTTTTGTTTTTATTTCCAAATTTACCTTTATTTTAGTTTTTCTGTTGAACAAAAATGAAAATCATTTAAATCCACTTTTATGAAATATAATTTGTAATCATAAAAAATATAAATAATAATAAATATCTATAATTGTGGTAGTATAATTTTGTTGACAAACAATAACATATTTAATAAATAAACATTATTAATATCTTTAAAACTTTTATGACATCAAAATATATATTATTCAAAAAATATAAGTACAGCTGATTGATTGGCTAACTGGGCTTTTGAGCAACACCAGGGACCTCGGATCCCATTCACCCCATCGTTCTCCATCCAATACGCAATAGCTCTTCCCCTGCAGCAAGCGAGCTCATCTCATGTGGGAAGGGCCTCTTTGCCTTTTTTTTCTCGGGCTTTTGCGTTTTCTTTATACCAAAACTAATATAAAATAATCTCTTAAAATATAAATATAAATGAATATAAGGGCTATCTAACCCTATCTTGTTTGAGGATGTTTGTGGTCGTTTGAATTTCTTTTCATGTAAAAAAGATTAAATTTAAACTTATATAATACAATTTAAATAAACTCAATCATTACGATTTACGAGTAATATCTTCTTTTTTTTTTTGGAAAAAATTAGTAATTATGAGTATACTTCTTATATTGTCATTCGGTATCTACATGAAATGTCATACAACATGTTAAAAAATATCATTTGTCTTTAGACAAGGGAAAAAGAATTTTGCCTCAAAAAAAAAGGAAAAAGAATTTAAAGTTTAAACTATAAACCAGTACTACTACTGTGTATGCATGAATTTATATTGATTCCTTGCTCAAAGTATACCGCATAGGACTGGTTCTATTCGAAACACCAAATACCGCATGATTATGAATCCGAATTCTCTGTATTCACAAATTTCACGCATTCACTTGACATCATGATGAGATTTCCCCGTAAATAAAAAGTTTGGAAGAATATCACTGGCAATAATATTATGGAACGTCAAGATAGCTGAAACATCTTACATTCTTTGCATATCTATCAACTATTTCGAACACTTCTGATATGCAGCAACAATAATTTTATTCCTGCTTTTGTTTGGTCAAAATGATAATTTAAGTTCAATATATAAAAGGACTTATAAGGATGATTTCATTTAGAAATTTGTTTCCATCGAAACAAGAATTATTATTCATTTTTGAGGTAAAATATCATCCTAAAAAGGAGAGATAAAATATACCATTCCTTAAAAAAAAATATATAACGAGAGGATAAAATTAGTTTCATTGCTAAGCAAACCTAACGAGTGGAACATGAATCATAATTCTATGCTAACCTATTTTTATTTTTCATTCCAAGTTAATAAAAATCAAATCTTAATACCAAACCTAAAATTAGGAATTTTCATGACATGCATGTGAACTTTCTTCAAGGCTAAATCTTGCTGCTACTGAATAATCTTCACTTTATTATTTCAATGGTTCAGGCTTAGCCAATTATCCTAAAACGGATCCATAAGGTCAACCTCATTCAGTAAAAAAAAAAAATTTGTTTATTGTAAACAATAACTGATAAATCATACAAATTTAATAAATAATGGAAGAGGTTAAGTTTATGTTCCTACCGTTAGCCACCAAAAAGAAAGGGGACAGATTATCCTATATATTACTCACAAATTTTATGTGAGGAGGAAAAACAAGGAGGCGGGGCCTTTTTTTTTTATTCTTCCTCAAAAGATAAATATAAAAGAGAAAAGTATGGTAACACATCTTACAGGACAAGCAAACATATTTTTGAGTTAGACAAACATGAATCATGGGCACTCTATTCGTTGCCGTTTCACGGAACTGTGATCATGTTCCAATAAATCTTTAGTGACTCTGTCATTATTGTCATTGACCAATTTGGGGGTTTCTTCACATTTGAAAGTCCAACCAGCAAAATCAGTCTCTGAAAACAAAGAGGAAGGAGTTGCTTTGTAGTATGCTAGGGGAACCTGCTTTACCCTGCGTGATACCTGTAGTGTTGCAAGTTGTCATCAACCGATACAAGGCAATGAACAATATGTACATGTCTTACTCTACTTCCTCTTATTATGCAAACAAGTAGCACAACATGGGAAGGGAAAAACAAAACAGTAATTATTATATCACCTCTGCTCCAAGTATTGTTGCATATGAACCAGAACTAAAATCACCAACATTAACTTCACTCGTTTTGGCCCTGACTGTCAAATCATTCCCAAGAGACAACGCAAACCTAAAAGCACAAGCAAAAACATGTGAAGTATAAGATGTAGTATGTCAAAATACGAAAATAAATAAATAATAATAATAATAACGGGGGAATAGAAAATAAAAGTGAAAAGTCAAGATCAGCACACTTGCCGTGAGACAGGAGGACAGTAGTGGTGAAGAATAGTATCAATTTCCCAAAGAGAACTTCCTGCTCCAAGAGATCTTTATCAGCAAAGAAATATTAGAATACTATAAAAATTAAAAAAGGAGCTCTACCACTAAAATATATTTGACTGTCTTTCCCTAACTACTTAACGACTATTATAAACTATGGGGTCTAATATAGCACAACCTTGTGGGTAGTGCAATTGGTCCAACCCCATGATACATATATCCCCCATTATATGATAACCAAAACTCAGACCTATGGCTGATAGAATCTTTCTGCACATTTCATCAAGTTCAAACTACCTTACAGGGTTTTGCTTGGTCAGCCAAGCAGCAAATCAAGGTATAAAACATTATATATATGAAATGTACACATTAATAAGAGCTAAAACAAACATGCAGTCTACTAACTTAGAAAATGTTTGGTTTAGTGCAGAAAATAGACCTAAGCTAGATTTGATATAAAAATAATTTAAGAAAATGCTTACTCATAGCGCCTGACTTCTTAGGATTAATTTCCTCATTGTTAAAATGGTCAATGCCTACTTTCTGGTAGGGCGTGGCACCAGTCTTAGCATTATCCGAGTTAGCAGCTATTACTTCATCTTTTCTTTCATCATTTTTCCCTTCATCAACACCATCTTCCTGCGCTCATATATAAGAAGTTATCAGTCCAATCAGAACAGACTGCAAGCAGCTATTTTTTTACACTCAACAGACATATCCTACCATTTTCTAAGAGGATCATATTTTGAAATTTGAAATGCAAACAATATACTTCTGTTCTAAGTTCTCGCAGATAGAAAAAATTGAAAACAAGCTGAAATGACCACAAACTAAGCGAAGGACATTAGATTCGCAATGGGTAACTAGAGTATTAATCACATGATAACCATTGAAACGAATCCCTAACACCAACTTAACAGTTCTCCACAATGTTAGATTATCACAAACACCCAACTTAATGACAAAGGGATGAAAAGGAAAAGAAAGAGGTTCCTAATTAGTTTCTTGACTTTTACAAATCCTAGCTCATTTGGTATCATGTCGGTATCACGTCCAGAGAAATAGCTTCATGGATTAACTATAATAAACAATAAATAATAATGATTAAGGGCAGAGAAAGAGAATGAAGAATAGAAGGAGGCTGTGGTCATAATGCTGCAACTGCAAGCAAGAAGCAAGAAAAAGCAAAGCTAGAGGAACTTCTGATGCCTGACCAAACCTTTGAAACTAACCACACCAGATCCCATGAAGAAAAGTTCGAAATAAAGAGGCAGAGAAATCCTTTTCAACCCTTGATCTTCTTTAGGTTTGCATCCTCATCTAGTATTCTAGTTCTAGCTTACTAGCTGTGCTGTGTAAATACATAATTGATTATTACTGATCACGGTACAATCAGAAAAGAGATCATCTAAATACTTAGTTGTCCAAGCCAGGCCCAAAAATAATTTCAAAGGTGGGTCCATCCTGAATTCTTAGCCAGAGCTAAACATTTTTTACAAAGCTCCGCCATTACGGGTTGAGCTACAATCCTGTTCACAAGCCTTATAGAGCCAATATGAAGCTGAAGTCAAACATCCTTACACTGAACTGCAATAATACTAACTAAAATGAATAGAAAAGTAAGTCCTGAATGTTGTCTTCTAAAAGGAAGAGCATAAAATGAGGGCAACAGACTATAATGTCAAGACACTGCTCTCTTTCCCTCCTCTCTAGTATGTTCATGTGATCCTTAACAACATCTTCAGTATTGAAGATGCAACCATAAACCAAAAGTTAAAAAATGAAGTACTAAATAAAACAAATGGATGAAAGGAGACTGTATTTTTACCCGGTGCACCAAAAAGTTGATTGAAGGATGCCTACGCAAAATATTGTGAATCAGAGCCGTAATAACCAATGCCCCTGAAGGAGGAACTGAAAGCAATAACCTACTCAACTTCTTAGCAAAGGAAGCAGCCAGGTATGCAGGAAGAAGCGGTGACTTGAGGCAAGAATCAAGAAGCTGCAGTTAGCAAATTGCAGATGGTCAGAAAACAGCTAGAGTAGAATTTACAAATACACCAAAAAATTTCCTATCATTCATTTTAGTACTTATTCAGTTGAATATTTTTTCATCATCACTCCTTCAAGTTCAGCACTTTAGTGTTCCTGTATAAGATATGCAGGGACATGTTATTTTCCTCTTCTCTAGTTTGAGAAAGAGTCATTTTTTACCTTTTTAGCATATTTATGATGCTAGACTAACGGCTACTTTTGAGGGAGTTCCTCATCTGACATGCAAAGAGATTAGAGGGTGTACTGTTATATCATTTCAGTTTTAAGTCAGCTTTCTGTCTTTGCTATTTGTGTTGCTTAGGAGGGTCCTTACTCCTTAGTCCCATGCTACGTACTTGTTCCTAGTTCATAATAGAACCTGTTTTATTTTACCCAAAAAAAAAACACATTGAAAAAGAATTAAACATTTATTACCCTTCGCATCAAACACTGAAGTTTCTCCATGATCAAGCTAAAATTGTTTCAAAGTACACATGAAAAACAAGCGGAGACATTCACACCAAATTTCATGCTGGATGGATTATAATTGGACAGAATCCACAATATAGTAGATAAAATAAATATAATATGTTTTTCCTATTTACAAGCTCAAATGGTATTACCTAATATTCTTTTTATTAATTTTGCTTTGAACCCATTTATTTTTTTTACCCACAAAAGTTAAGGGGGAGAATCTGGTATTTATTTAAGTCAATTTCAAACAGTTCAATAAATTTATAAATCTCCTTTCAGTTTAAGATTGTTTTGTTGAGTCAAAGGAGGACTAGAACCAGAAATCTTACTGTGATCCTACCCTAGAGTTTTACTAATATTGAAGCATAAAATCTCTACAAATCCGGCATGCCAACTTACTTATATCACTTACTATCCAAATTGGAAACATCGAAAAATTATATTTCAAATAAAATTTTTAATAAATCACTAAAGCATTATTCTTGCTTCAAAATTCCTCCTTTATTATTTTTATAAGTGATAAAAATAAATAACTAAGCTTCACCTGGAAAAATCTTGCTCGATGTTTTGCCATGAAGATAGATGGAACTAAGAGGGCATAAAGTTTTTCATAGAAGTTTGGGTATTCCAATCCATACTGGGTCATTAGGACAAACAGGCTGCTAAGAGCTATCACACTGACTACGCCACCAATGTCATACGATCTTGTTAAGAAATCACTGCACACAAAAAAATTAATAAGTCAGATTTGACATGTAGTTGCAAAATAAAATGCGATACCAATTTCATGTAGCGTAGACATTTACCATAACATGATGGGATTAGACAGATGAGGAATAACTGCCTGATGAAGGTTAACGAGAACCTGGTAATCAAACACCATGTAGTTCAGGAAATTTAAGAAAAAGTACTTAAAGAAAAGTATAACAGTATGCCACTGAAATATACAATCACCACTATATCAATTACAATTCACCTTCGCAGTTTACATATGTAAAAATAAAACTAATCCAAGAATAAAATTGATTACAAAAGTAACAATCATATGATTAACAGCCTGAAAAATATCTGACTCACAAATAAAACTAGACTTCAGATGCAAATTTAAATTATCCTATGTCCTATGATAGATTATTCAGCCATCTGACCATTACTCTCTATGTAGGTAAGATTTTCACGTTTTAAAATAGAAGAGTATGGCATCGATAAACACCAATAACCACCAATTACTTTGCACCAGAAGAATTTTTGACTTCTGAGACCATTCTAACCAAAGCAATAAATCTTTTTACAAGTCCCACCACTTCTTCCAACAAGAAAAATGCAGACCAGCAAATCCTTGACAACAGCAAACTCCCTTTTTTTAAAGTTTTAAAATGAATAAGAAAACCAAGGTTGCAATCTAATGATTGTATGGTGCTGCTTTAAAGTCATAGCATATCCTAATGTTCCAGCAATTAGTATAAAGGACCCATTTGCCCATTTAAGCAGTTCAGTTTTCTTCTTGATTTCCTTAGACTTACATTTACATCTCCTTTTCAAATTAACCATATGTCAGATCAATCCTATGACAGACCAAAAACACGGGTGCACATAAGTGGGAACATATGCACACCATAAATGAACAAACACAGACGTCCATGTATGGTCCCAAAATATTACAATGAGATAGATAATTAAAATTAAACCAACATATTGAGATTGTTTTATCATTTAAGTTTGTACCTTCTCAGTGCTACTAGTGCCAGTATCCCATATATAAAAAGCAATTACCTTTTTTAAAGATCTGTGCATTGAAAATAGGGATACCAATGATGCTATTGTCAGCCCAAGGCATGATTACTTATAATTAGGTACTTCGTTTTACATTACCCCTAATGTATGGCTGATTTAAGAGTATTCGTACAATTGCTGCAAGAATTGTTTTACTTTAACAACCAAGGTTTTGGGGCCAAAAGACTATTTAAGCTTCATAGATTACATGGGAAGGGGTTATAATATTAGAGATTCTGAATGAAAAACAAAAGGCACATACTTCATAACTTAAAGAATTTGATCTCTATCAAAAACAAAAATGGTTGATGAATTGGTGGCTAGGACCAATAGCTAGCACGGATTCAAGATTAGAACGACCGTAAGGAATTGGAGGGGCATCAAGGACACAACACAGACAGAAGTCATCTTAATTCCAAATAAAAAAACATTAAATACAGATTTTAGAACCAGAACTTCTACTGGTTAAGAAGGAAAGTAATTAGCATACCTATCAATGAGGGGGAAATGTTGAGTTGGAAGTCCACAATTCAGGAGTGATATAAACATGTTATATCATGACTCCTATTTATACATGTACACATTAAATAAGAACCCAATATTTTAAGGCCAGGGCAAAACAATATTGGGATTGAGAGGAAAAATGTTAACTTTAAAGGAGGACTGTTCAAATTTTAATTAGAGAGAAGGCATCATTTAGAGAAAAAAGAGCTTTACAAAAGCAAAGAGAAGGAACGTGATAAATTAAAAAATTAGGGCAAGAGATAGAGGATTGAGGATTTCATTAAGGATAACTTTGACTATTAGATTAAATTAGATGGTCCTTTTGTTTTATAAAAATTAGAATCATCCTTCTACGAAATTTTAACTTTTTTTGTCCTTGAAATTAAATATTGTTCCTTAACAGTCCTTAGAGATAATTTTCCCACCAATATTTTCATGACATGTAACGTAAAGAATTACCACAGCACTATTTTTACAAGCACTAAGATATCTTCAATAAAACATTCATATCATGTTTCAGAAAATAATGTTACAGTCATATTCAGATTTCAGAGTTCAAAAGCATAACCATGAAGATTACCTCCTTGTACAAATCAAGTGGAAGTGGCAATCTCAGATACGCAATCCATGCTTTAGTAAATTTTAACTTCATCTTCTTGGCAATTTTATCTGCAGACAATACCTATATGCAAAACAATGACGAAAAATTAGACATCAAGACGTGAAAAAGATGACAAACAATTACAACAGTTTTTAAATAAGGTATTTTTTATATAAAAGAACAAATTTATTAAGGCAAAGATAATTAATAACAAAAAAAAAAAAAAAGCAAAGTAACATTGAACTTAGCAATGAGTATGGAATAATAAGTTACATTATTGTTATGCTTCTCAAGCTTTAGCTGCTTATCATCTGCATCCATATCTCCAGAAATCTGCTTATGATCACTTTCTATGGACAAAAATCATAATCATAATTATCAATATAGATGTACACTTAGTAGTATGTTACAAAGAGAAGAAAGCAATAAATCAGGCATTCTATGAATAAAATGTTGGCCTCAGAAGAAGGACCAAAATGAAGATCTTCATTATGATATATAACTTTGAAAAAGAGGGAAAACAGCATTAAAGTAAACGAGCAAACAGCACCTGATCTGCTCCACATTTCAATATTTGATGTATCATCCGAGCCTTCTAGAGGAGATACATGTGATATAGTGTAATACATATTGTGGATGACATGCTCCATACTGCAGTAGAGTACATTTTCAAGTTATCAATAGAATCAGTTGCAAAACTAAATCAATTGCCTAGAGCATATTGTTTGACAAGGCATATTATTTTTGTAATTAAAACATTGAAGTAGCTTGAAGCAGTGGCAATTATATAGGGCTTACTCACTTTGAGCTCAATTGACTTTCTTCGGTGCCATCTGCACTTGCAATTCTATCATCTAACAAGGATAATAAATTCAGTTATCAACTGGAGAATACCCAAATAGCTGAAAATTGAAAATTAACACATAAATCTCCTGTTTGCAATTTTGCATGTGAAAAGGATTAATAATCAGAAGATTAAGAGAAGAAAAGAAAGGGACGAAAATCACCTGAGACATCTTTTCCCTCCAAAGTTTTAGCAAGCTTTATTAGGCTTATGAACGTAAAATAACTGCCCACGTAAAATAATAATTTCAGCAGAACAGCTAAACCCCCATAATCGAAAAGAGTTATGTATTCCACAATCCACACACACACAAACAAAAGTTAAACCCGGAAATCATCTCAGTAAATCAAGCACTGAAAATTCATTGACATAGTTAGACTACATTAATTTTGCCTTCCAAAAAATAGGCTAAAACAATATATGCTATAAATTGCTGCAGGCTTTTATTTCATTTAAAAATATATATGTCAATAGTAGCAGCATCTAGTAAAGATTCAAATAAAACAAATGAAATGAATAGAAGAAAGCTCGCATAGAAAAAACAATGGCAGCATAATAATCAGTCATACCGAACATCAATATACTTGAAATACTTTGATGCCAGTAAATCCACCAAAAAGGCAACGGGACCCGTACTGTAAACCTGATTGTGTCGTTAATCAAAATTAAATAAATTAGAGGGAGGAAAAAAGTAACAACTTGGACTATTCTCCTATTGCAATTTAATCCCTGAATCTAATTATAAATCAGTGAGTACCTGAATTTATAAAACTCGTATTGAATCAATCCTTACTCGTATGAACTCATTGATGAATATATTACAAGTGAAGAATAATTACAATGACTAAGTTGCTAATTTGGTATAAAAATTAAGCAGAAATGGTATAACTTACAATACTACGGAGAAGTTTGTGATATATAGCAGAGTGGAAGCGTCCAGCATTGGCGACCTTCACGAACTCCATTAACGTGTCCAATACGAGTTCCTTCAGAGTCTCATCGCATTGCGGCGCGACAAGGACTTCGATGAGGGATTTGACGAACTCGTCGAACTTGGAACGGAGCCAAGTGAGGTAGATGAACTGAGATTGGTCATCGGCGTCGGAGGCGCGTGCGGCGGAGGAAGGAAGCTGAGGGAGGAGAGGGAGGAAGAAGGAGTGGAGAGAGAGGAGGGATTCGAGGACGTGGTGAGGTGGAGAAGAAGGTGAAACGAATGTGAGGAGGAGAGGGAGGTTGTTAATGTGTGATGCCGATGAGAGGAGCTCGTTGCCTAGGGTTTTCAGCTGTGCGACGCCGTATCGTTCCTTTTTCTTCGTCTTCTTGACCTTTGCAGCAACGCTCGCCATGCTTATTTTTTCGAATTGAGAGGCACTCTGAGCAACCACCCAGGTTTGTTGAGGGTTTTAGACGGAACATACGTTTTTTGGGTATACCTATCAACTGTCAAATGGGCCTAGGGCCTAAACAATAGTATTTGGGCCTATTAGAATATCAGATTAAATAGGCCTAGTTCGATTTGATGGGTCGATGAATTACCATTTACCAACGTTGACCATTACCATTTACCATTTACACGGCTGTTTATTTATTCATTAATTAATAAAAGGAATGGAACATGTAGGAAACTAAGAATAAGCTAAAAAGGAAAAGACTATTGCTAACCTGTGTCCAAATAATGGGATTGATTAAGGATTCCAATAAAAGCAAGTGTTTCTTGAAAAACTAAATAGAAAACTTCATCAAATATTGAATGCGCCACTTTCCAATTATAAATTTCCGTTTTTTATTTCTTAATCAGTATCCTTAGGTTGTATTTGGATAAGATATTTCAAAATTTTAAGGTATTTAAAATACAATGCAATTGAAATATTGAATTGTTTCAATTGAATTACCTTCATTTTGAAATTTTTTTGTTTGGATAGAGTAGTTCAAATTCCTTGTATTTAAAATTCTTTATTTGGATAAATGATTTTAATTTTATTCAATTATAAAATTTCATTTTTCAAAATTCATTTAAAAATTTTGCGGCGGCGGCGGTGATTGGGCGGCGACGATGGTGTGCGATCGCCCGGTGGCTATCTGGCAACTGTCGGCGACGTTGGTGGTCAGTGGTGGTCGGCCATTCGAAGGTGGTTTGACGGCCGTTAGCAATGATCCGACGGTCGGCCGCGGTGGTTTGGGAGCCATCCTGCGATCGGCGATCGGTGTCGGTGGTGGGTGGATGTCCGGTGACGGTACTCAGTGGGCGACGGCAATGTCTAGCGGCCGGTGACGGAGGTCCGTCAACCGGTGGCAACCGTCCGATTATGGTGGTCCGACGACCGACGATGACGACTGTCCGACGGTGGTGGTCCGATGACCAACGATGGTGGCTAGATGAGATTCACATTAGAGAACACAAGAATTTCAAATTCCTTAGTTTGAGGTGGTATTTGAAATCCATCAAATTTAGTTCAAATGAAACACCCCATAAAATCCATTCATTCTTGAAATCCTTTATATTTTATATCTAAACAAGTTATTTTGGAATAATGTATTTTAATTACCCTCTGCAAATACTTCACCCTCTAACATTATCCCATCCAAACACACCCAAATTGGCTAACATTTTCCAAAGAAAAATTGTGGCAAAAAGAAAACTAAAAGCAAAATGGAGAAAACATAACAAAGTGAATCTCGATCATTTACTGAGTTAATCTATTTTCTTCTCTTATTTATGTACTTGTGCTTTCCGTTACCTAAGTGGAAACTATCTTTATTTCTAAGAAGTATATGCAAAAACTCAATTATTACATATTCAGAGATTCAATTACAAACTTTTAAAATATAAAAAATTATTTAAAATTATAAAGTAATTTAGAACCTACGGATTAATTTAACTTAAAATTAATCTAACAAACCAAATTCAGTTCTCCTACTTCAGTTGCAAATCTCGTTATCAATGCATATTGTCTTTTAATATCAAAAACTTAATGAAATCACTAAATAAAACATAATATAATGAGTTTATTTCTTTTTTCAATTTAAAAATAAGTACGTTTTTATAAGTAAAGGACCCAAATTAGAATAAATTGGAAGATTGAATAAATAAGGACAAACGTATCAACGGCCACTGAGCTCACATAATTTGATTATTCATCATATATATATATATATATATATATATATATGAGGATCACTTACTTCAAGAGTAAATTTAAGAGAGTTACTTCCAATCTCATCCATCCATTTATTCTAAGTAGGGATGTCAAAGTGGGTTGTGACCCCCGGGTCAACCCGCCAGAATTTGGCGGGGTGGGTTGGGGTTCGCAACCCACCAACCCACTTTGACCCGTCCCGCTTAACCCACTCGAAAACAGGTTGGTGGCGGGGCGGGGCGGGTTGACCCGCCATATTAAATAATAATTTTTTTAATTAATTTATTAATTATTTAATTTAATTTAATTGTTACTTGGAATTATTTCATACTACAAAAATAATGTCTTTACTTTTGTAACACAAATTGTATGTTATAAGATAGGATTATTCCAATTTTTTAATAATAATTTAAGAAAGGATATGAAGATTACCCAAAAAAAAAAAGAAATATTATATGATTTTTTTTTATTTTTTTATTTTTATAGCAGGTTAACCCGCCAACCCAAATTATGTTTTTATGTGTTTGGCGGGCCAATCCGTCAACCCACTATTAGACGGAGTGGGTTGGGTTCAACCCATATGTCTAAAACGGGTTGGCCCGTCCCGCCTCGCCCGCCCCGTTTTGGGTGGGTTAATGACTGGACGGGGCGGGTTGACCCACTTTGCCATCCATAATTCTAATCTAATGGATTTATATTAATTCATTAAAGAAGCTACATGACCTTTGTTGGATTAGAATAAATGGATGGATGAGATTGAGAGTAATTTTTTAAAGTTACTCTTGGAGTACGTGAATCCCCTCATATATATATATATATATATATATATGTGTGTGTGTGAGAGAGAGAGAGAGAGAGAGTTTTAAAAATTAATCACCCTCAATAAAAAAAAATAAAATGAAGTTATAAAAAAAAAATTTTAAATAACTAAGATTCATGTATCCTTCTGAATATTAATAGTAATTATTCAGAATTTAATAAAAAATATATTCATTTTAGGATTTAAGAATTTAATTTTAATATTATTATTTTTTGTTTACATAATATATTATTTTTATACTAACAACCAATAATACATCATTTTATTTATGACTTTTATATATTTTTACTATGAGAATTTAAAATTGGTTGAGGATTTATTTGTAATGCACTTACATTTACACTATCAAGTGTGTGAACCAATTATGGATTGCGATATAATAAACCTTCAATTTTGAATCATTTTATTTTATTAATAATAATAATATTATTATTATTATTATTATTATTATTATTATTCTATTTGTTATTATAACATCAATGTATCTTACCTCTCTTGCCGTTCGGTTCCTTCCTCCTCTATGGTTGGTAGCGCGTAAGAACACCCTTCACGCTCTGTTTCCCTAAGCTATGGCTGCATCAGGCTCCTCCGTGATGTCTGCATCCAATCATTTTGTACCAAAGGAAAAAAGGCAGAAAGGCAAAGAGATGGCGAAGAAGGGTGCATTTGATGAGAATGATAAGAAGATGGTGGTGAGGAAGAGCAAAAATGAGGATCAGAAAGCGAGGAACAACACCAACAACAGGTTTTTGATAACGATCGACGTCCTGGGAAGTTCGGGGCCAATAAGGTTTGTGGTGAATGAGAAAGATGTTGTTTGTGATGTCATTGAGACAGCTCTGAAATCTTATGCTCGCGAAGGCCGCCTTCCTCTTCTGGGAGCTGATGCCACCAATTTCTTTCTTTACTGCCCAGATGCAGGGTTTGATGGTAAGATTGCCTACCCATTTTTGATTAAAAATTGTGGACAAGACTCTCCTAAATTCAACTTGTTTGAAAATTGAATAACCAAGGGTGTGTCATCTTTTACATTATTTGCTAAGTTACGATTTAAATTAAATCAATGGTAGCAAACTGATTTGCTCAATTCATTTTAAAAGCATTTTTCAAAAGTTACTTTCTTTTTCATTTGAAATTGCTCCATGAAGTTGCTGTTTGTTAGAGTGAAGGCAGGGACAAAGAATAGTTACTTATTTGCATGCTTAACCAGAAGGAAGGAGGGAGGGGGAGAGAGAGAGATTTTTATTATACAAATATATACATATAATTAAGATTAGATATTATTTAATGCTCAAATAAATATTTTTAAAAAGTAATGCATTTTTTCTAATGTTAATCATTTAAATAACATTTAATGATTAATATTCATTTTGCTCATCTCTTACGATAGCAATTCATATATATATATATATATATATATATATCTTTTCAGTGTAAAGTTTTCATATTGTCAACCCAATCACAAATCATCTTATGTTTTACTTTTACACTTTGTTTAGTTTAGGATAAAAAGTGGGAAAAAAGAAAGTGAAAGGAAAGAAAGGGGAACGAGAGAAAAAGAGTAAAAAATAATATGATTGTTTAGTTATTTGGTATGAGAGAAAATAAAAGTAAGGGTAATTAAGAGTTTTCTCCCATCTTATTTGATTAATTGTATAGGTAGTGAGAAGAAAGAAAAACAGTTGTGTGCAAATACTCTTAAATAAAAATTAACAAAATGCAATAAGTTTAAAGTGTTTACGGTTTTCACCCGGAATGAGATTTTCCCTCCACTTTTCCTCCCAAAAATGGTGGAAACAATTTTTTGTGGGCCCACGGCTTTCTTTATTTCCTTCTGTTTTCCTTGGTGAACCAAAGGAGGGAAACATATTGCTTTTTCTTCCCTACTACTTACATCTATACCAAGCAAAGGCTAAGGTAGTTATAATAAGTGTATTCAAACATTTATAATGATATAACAATTATTATTGATTGATAGTGAAATTTTTTTTACACTGATAATACGTACCAAGTAAATCTGTATCAATATATAAAACATACTCGAGAGCAGCGCGTTAGTAGAAAAAGTAAAAGAAATAGGTCTTAATTATTATATTATACATAAATGATAAGTTTAAAACTTAAAACATTAGAGTGCATTTTTAAAATAGTTACATCACTATTGATTATGTTTAAAATTCGTTGCTTGCACAATAAACAATTTTTCAAGTTTGGTTTCTAGATAAGTTAAAGGGTTATATTGTGTTTGGTGGAATATCTTTGACAGCGCTAAGCCCGTCAGAACAGATAGGATCTTATGGGTCGAGGAATTTTGTGTTGGCAAAAAAGCAGGTATCCCCACCAAAGACAGAAGCACGATCAAAGGCGATGCTAACTCGAATGGGAAGTGGCAGCTGGAAATGGTTAAGCAAATCATTTAAGTTTTGAAGTTCTGTAGCAGTTGTGGGACACTAGTTGTAGAGCAAATGCTACGGTGAGAGACAATATTGATATGGTCTCTCATCGTGAACAATTCCTTTTGTGTAAAAAATTTATTATGTTAAAGTTCTTAAATTTTTCAAAATATAAAAAATTAACTTCATCTCTTTCTCTCTTACTCCCCTCTCTTTCACCTCCACCCTCAAACTCTAATCACTATTTAATTAGATGATCCGTCTATACACTCTTTGGTTCAATTTACTAGTATTATGCACTACGTACAGATTTCGTCCTCGAAATCAAAACAAAGATAGGCATGTCCTATAAAGATCCTGTTCTAATTTCAACTCTAAATGTATCATTGCATGCATAACATAACAATAAGGAAAAACGAAAGTTTTCTTTTCTCCATCTGAAATCGTCAATTGAAGACATTTGATGAGATGTGGCAGTTTCATATAAGGTATTCTTCACAAGTGTTATGTTTTCTTCCAACATTTAATAGCGAGTGAAGATAACGGTTATAAATGATATTAAAGGCAAAAAAACGCTATTAAAGTTCTTTTTTATGTAGTGCGTGCTGCACTTAGTGATGGAGTGATTGGACATTTCGTTGTAACAAAAAATAGCAGAAGTGAGAAAACTAATGTAGTTTAACGTGATTTAATGTAACTGATAGTTGCAGGTAATTGAAGGTGTGAATCCGTATGCACTAACTCAGGATGTACACGATAAAACGAGCCACAGATTCTCGTATAAACTTAAAGTATTTATGTCGGATATATTTAATCAATTATATTATTAATTATGATAAATTATAATACATAATTTTAATTATTGTCTCACAATTAAAAAATTAGTTGACCTAACACATTTAAGTTAAGTACTCTATATTTATACAAAATTTTCTTCGTATAGGAAACGCTAATTCATTCTATTGATGGGTCAGTTGTACTGCAATAAAAAATAAAAGATGAGCTTGCTTCTCTAATGATCGATTTTTCTCATGAACGAAGAGGTTGATTGGATGACGACTAACTTTTCCAGCGGTGGATGGGTTCTATTAGCTTCACAACAGGCTTTCCAAGCAAAACCATTTTTCTTCTTTTTTTTCTTTCTATATTAATATTACCAATAGAAAAGAGACCCTTTTAACTGAAATAGTGGAGAATATGTGAGTGGTTGAATTACTCGTGTTCATGAGGAAAGTGAAAACTTGGAAGCAGTAGTTGGTTGAAAAGGTCCTTTAATTTTTGCACTTCAAAGAAGCTTTTCTCATGGTTGGGCGGCCCCTTATGTTTTTTCCTAGGAAGAAAAGAGTAGTGCGGGAAGATGGAAGGTGTTAAAGTGAGGAGAACCCCTTGTCCATTTCGTGATCTCGACATATGGAACTTGTTTGCTGAGACTGGTTTTGATAGATTGTGACCCTCATGGCCAATAAAGAGTAATGTAGATAGCTTGAGATCGATTTGACAATGGTAGTGTATCTTGTAGGCAGTGCTTGTCACGTAAATAATAGTAGTGACTGTCAATCATTATTCTTGGTGTCATTGTTTTGATGAAATGTTTATCAAAGACCGATGACTTGCTCAATTCTCACTAGAGATATTTAAGAGTACTCCTTTTCTTTTATTAATCCGTTCTAATCCCACGAGAGTTTTGATTTTAGAAATTAAATTCAATATGTATTTTCAGTTTGGTTTAGGTTATATTTTAGGAGGAGTCAAAAAAAAAAAAAAAAGATTATATTTTAGGTCGTCTCAATTTATCTCATTATCACATATTTAGTAAAAATTTACTTTTTTTTTAATAATTAAATATAAGTAATAAGACTTCTTAACTTAAATTAATAACTTTTTATATATCAAGATAATATATTTACGTTGATATTATATTTTTGAAATATATATTATAAAATATAATATAATTTTAGTTTCCTACTTTTTAAATTTTATATTATATGGGTTAGCTATACATAATATTCAAACTTTAGATATTATGTTAACATATCAAGTTAATATAATTTCCACCTCATTATCGAGTCACTATCGGTTTAAGATCGAGTCAAAACAAATGAACCAATTAATATATAGATGCTCTCTCCGGTATCTCTAATAATTTTGGGATAAAAATTATCTTGTTCAATCAGAATGTGCCACCTCAATTAAATATGTAATATTAATGGATCAAGTCAAATGATTATCACCATTTGATTGGACCACCTAGACAGAATAATTTATATTTGAGGTATCAGAGAATTCACCTAATATATATTCGGTTAGATTCGATCCAAGTAAATCTGTCCTAATCCATCACATAAACACCAGTATTACCCACATTAATGAAGTCATAAAAGAATAAAGCTACTTATACAAATTTTTTTTGCTACTTACAAATTGCTTTTACCTTATGTATGTCTCTCATATTTTATTTAGGTAACAAAATTAGATAATAAAAGTGTAAAAAATGAGACAGATTCATATATAATTAATTGGTAAAAAATTATACGAATATAAGATTATATATAGGTATATCTAGCATTGTTAAGCAGGGCTAAATTTAAATATCAATATTTTTTATTGTGATCAAATTTGAATATCAATATGTTCCTACACAAATCCTCCACCATGAAATAAATTTGAATAATCTTGTGAGAGTGAAATTTTCTAAGTATATTCTTCGGATCAATGTTATTAAACCTGGACAAGACCGATCAGTTTGACCGGAAATCAAACCTATGGTTGGTCCGGTCAGTATAACCGAAGATGACATCATCAAATGGCGGTTGAACCAGTTGATGGAGAGCAATTATGCCATTATATCAGAGCACTCACTGAATACATATATGACAAATATATTATATATACATATATCTAATACAAAATTTACCAATTAATTTGATATATATCGGTTCATATGATTTAACTTGTGAATCATTGGTTTAACTAATGATTCATTGACTCAATGCCCTTACCGGATCAATGATTGGTTCAAGTTTTTTAACACTTAATGCAACTTCATTTGTCCTTGCTACAACTGTGATCCCATTTTTTCCCTGGTGGACTTGGGATGCAGTTCATTCTTATGTATTGTGATTATGATGATGACGATGCTGACTGTGGCGCCTTGACATGCAAGCAATGACATTGTTCTTCCTTGCTAACATGATTCCTTGTTGTTGTGCCTTCTAGTTGCTCTACCTCCTCAAACCGACTATGTCTGCAACTACGTGGCGATGATGTGCAAGTTGATTTACATCTCTGAGGAATTGTTGGTGGGCACTAATTTGCTAGGACTTGTAACTCATTTTGGGGGAGATTTTGCATCTATTCTAGGAGGTTCACAAGGTTTTGATGGTGCATTGATGGTGTTTTTTTTTATACCTTTTCTCTGTCCATAAACTTTTATAGTTTTTTATTTTAAATATAAAATAAAAAGAGTAAAGACATAAATTGATCCTCGACAAAAAATCACGATGACATTTTAGTCCCTTAGAAATAGAAAATAATAATTTGGTCCTCAAGAATGTAGAATGCAGGTCAAAATAGTCCCTGATAGGGACTAAAATATCCCTAAAAATTATTCTCAAAAGGACGAATTTGACCCGCATCTTACATTCTTAACGATCAAATTGATATTTTCATTTCTCAGGGACCAAATTGTTACCGTGTTTTTTTGTCAAGGACCAATTTGGACCTTTACTCATAAAAATTTTAAGTTTGTTGAGTTGAATGTGATTTATTTTGGAAAAACATATTTGACAAGTCACTTGAAGATCCATGACCAACCAATTTAATTAAAGTTGAGTTAGTTTGCTTAGAGTTCGTAATAAAAAGAATCACAAATCCGAATCAATTAGATTTGATCTTGTTATTGTCGACCCATGTGTTACTTCCGAGATTTTTAAGCGACTGAAGTGTTACTATTGAGATCCATAATCGACCGAGGATCTCATAACCGACCTCTCAATAATGACAATTAATAAAGCATAACGATTTTATAATCGTCCTCATCAATGACGTTCGTAATCATTCCTAATGAATCATTACTCCTAGATGGTAATATTGAGTACATGATTAACTCGAGCATGAAAGCGTCTTTTGCAGATACATCTCCTTTTCCACAAAGAGGGAGCCGACATCGGCTTCGACAGGAACACGGACCTTGGAAACCCAAAACATTTGGATTTGAATTTTTTTTTTTTGCCTTCAAATCCTAACAAACTCAACTAGTGAACAAACCAAAAATGTGAGTAACAAATTAATTAATTAAATTTAATCTGAAAATTTAAGAGAAAAAAAGCGTAAAAACTGAGGAAGAAAAAAACAAAGGAAATCAAACTTAAAAGTTAATTAAAACATCAACAAATGATCTCTTTTTAGAAAAAGTAAAACACCAAGAGACGTTATTACAGCTAGAAAATATGATTGGTTTTTTATTTATTTATTTATCCTCTGCCATGCCACGCTCTTACTCACTGGGGCACTAACTACTAAGTACTACGTTACTAAACTCATTGACTCGAGCTTCCCATTCAAAGATTTAATCAATTAACTTACAGTTTGGTCATCTCATCGAACTGACCGAGTCAGCTCAGTCCAACTCAGCAGCGGCGACTCTCCATGCGGAGGTGGCAATGAGTGGGCGCGTATGCCACCCAAGCAAGAGGCACCCGTTGTTCTCCTCCACCCTATACCCATCCCCGCCGGTGAATAACGCCAGCAACATCCTCGCCTGCTTGAACGCGTTCGAACCCAACCGCACCGGTTCGAATCCGGCCGAACCCATCCTAACCCTCCACTGACTCAGCGTCTCGTGCCTCTCCACTCGCTCCTCACCCTCACGCGCTACCACGTCGCATATCTGCCTCCCCAAATACACCTCCGACATCAAAGCGTTCTCACTTGGCCCCGAAAACGATCCCTCCAGCGAGTCGAACAAGCTGGAGTAGTAATGCAATGCCTCCGTGAACCGGTCCAGGAAAACCGGACCGTTGTGGTTCGCTTCTTGTTCCACAATAGTCACGATCTCCGGGTTAATCCCCTTGATGGTGTCCAAAACCTTCTCTATGGTTCCGGGTCGGGCCAGCAACCGATGGAGCTCGAAAACAGAGTTCACGGCAACGGATTCTCCGGGTCGGACCTCCAGCTCAAACGGGTCAAGATCCGAGAAGCTGTTACAAACAAATCCGCGGAACTCAAATGGAACGCCAATGCTTTCTGCCAGCTGAGCCAATTTCCAACCAACTTGTTGTAGGTATTCGGTGTTCTCCGGCTTCGGCGGTCCGATTCCGGTGATCCGGAACGACGGCGGGCCACCGGGCCGCAACGCGAGGGCTTGCATTAACGCCGGCCATTGCAGTCCCTGATTGAGTCCGAAATCGATGACGTGGACGGTTGTCGCGGCGGCGAATGCCTCTAGAATCGCCTGGTTCGCTGTGAAGTGTGCGAATTTGAGGTAAGGACAGGACTCGTAGAAGTGAACATGAAGCATATCGGAGAAAGAGGGAGAATCTGGGGTTTCCGGCGGGTAGAAACCGTAGATTCGACGAGCCAGTGCTTGAGCGAAGTAGTATGCCACCTTCCCCATTGCTCCACCTTGCGACGCCGCGAGGAACCCTATTTGATTGACGAACGCGTCGGCGAGGTTGAGGTTTCCTTGTTGAATTGCCTCAGCGCAAGCCATAAGCGCCTGCACGAGACGCACGCCGGTGGTTTCTTGAACCAAAACCACCGGAAACCGCGACTCTGTATCTGTATATATTCTATCTAATTCTGATCCAATTGGAGAAGTTGTCAATTGCGGCTGGTTCTGAGAGTTTTCTACTTTTTCTATTACGTTTTCTTGTTCTTCATTAAGTGGTGGTGGTGGGAAGGATGCTATGCCGGGAATTATTCTGAGGTCGGAATCGTCATTGTAAACGCGTGATGAAACGGCGTCGTTATTGGATGTGTTGTTGTTATCGATTTCTGTGAGCATGTTGTGAACCCAGCCGTGGAGATCGGTTGGGTCGTAATGAACGGTGTCGCTAGCGAGATGGGAAATTCCGTTTTCCTGAGTAGTGACCATCACATTCTCAAGCTGCTCCAGCTTCTGTGCCACGTCAGCCATGTCTGATGAACGCACCTTGTAGCCAAGAGCTTCTAGCAACTCGTCCATCCCATTACCACCACACAATTCTCCTTCTCCCTTTGAGCATTCACCTTTCACTCTATCTTCCTCATCCCTCCCCATCGAGAATAAGAAAGGATCATAGAATAGGAATGAGACTTGAGAGAGAAAATGGAAAATAGGAGGAACCACTACTGAAGCTATAAAAGTGGATTTTTATTATTTGTTTTATTATTATTATTATTATTATTATTATCTGGTTTCTCGATTTTGATAATAGTTGGGTGTTCGTATTACAAAACAAATATATATTATTTTTACGAAATTTAGGGTGCCAGTGTGTGAGCAACTGCGCATTATGTGATACGTGTGCGTTAAAAACTGACGCACCAGCAAATACATAGAAGAGCCGTGGCAGCACCGCAATGTGAAGGAAGATAGATAGAGAAGTCCATGAAGGGAAGGGGATGCATATAACCCAGACATGAGACACCATACACTTGAAAATCAGGGGGTGGCCGTACGCTTCTTCCACTCAGACTCTTGGGTGGGGACCCGGTATGACTAAGCGCCTATGGGCTCCACCCAACGTTCATTACTCTACTCTCTCACTCACCTCCCTTCTTCCTGCGCGTGTTTACACTTTTCCCACTCCTTTACGCTCCCTACTAATGCTGGCAGCCTAATTATACGTCCCTCAAAAAAAAAAAAAAAATTAATTATACGATTTTGATCCCTCACAAAAATTAATTTCGCTTTTCATCCTTAATTTTATGAAATTGTGCAAAATTAGTCCTTTTAGGAACCAAAATAAATGTTTTCATTGTACAATTTCATAAAGTAGGGATCAAAATAAATGTTTTCATTGCACAATTTCATAAAGTTGAGGGATGAAAAGCGAAATTAATATTTTTGAGGGACCAAAATCGCACAATTTAAAAATTTGAGGGACGAAAAATGCAATTAAAATTCTTGAGGGATCAAAATCGCACAACTAAAAAAAATTGAGGGATGAAAAGTATAAAGTAATAGAGCAATGTTAGCAACATACTTCTTTTAACACATTCTTTATTATTGGATGAATTCCATGTAAAATCCACTTAATAGAGAATGAACTCATGTGATTTAGTAGATCCCATATGAAATCTACTCAATAATAAAGAGTGTGTTAAAAAGTATGTTACTAATATTTCTCTATTTAATATATTAAATAAATCCCCAATTTGGTCTATGAATTCGTAAAGTCGTATCAACTTGGTCGTTGACATTTTCGAAATTTCAAAAATATCCCTGAAGTTGTCAAAAGTTAATCAATCTAATCCCTCCAGAAAGGACCAAGTTGATACGAACCTTACAATTTCAGGGACCAAATTGATATAAGGATCAAATTGATAAGACTTTACAATTTCAGAACCAAATCGACGATTTACTCTAACATATTCTTGAGATCTTATTTGTTTCAAAACATATGAAAAGTGAATATAATTACAATTATCTTCTCTGAGACGTAAGTGTAATAATAATGGAGACATATTTAAACATTTATATAAGAAGGACAAATGCCAACAACTTTTATTTCATAAGCTTTTTTTTAAATTAAGTTATTTGATGTATACATATATACATGAAGAAATGTTTTTAATGGTGAAGGAGATACAAGGTCAAAGAGTATTTAAGGTAAGAGATGAAGGATGTGATTTTCATGCAATTTCTTATGATGGAGATATAATTGTCCTTTAATGTGCAAAACAGCTTCCGGACCATGTTGAGTATGAAGCTTAAAAATTGGCATTATAAAATTAACTAAAATTAGATTTTGGGGGCTAATAAATTATTTATATAAGCTTAATCAAACACTATTTTTTTTAGTAGAAAAACACTTATACCATCGAAGAAGCTCTAATAATCAGTAAGCTATGCTATCCAAATGGAACTCGAATTTTACAGGAGGCAAGTGTTGCTTTTAGAATAAGAAAGACGTCAAGTTAAGTCATTTCTCAAAGGATGTTAATGTAATTTCCCCTAATGGTTAATCTTAATGGATGGAAAGAAAAGTGTTTTGTTATAGTCTCCTACAAAATCTTTTTACAACTTTCTAATTAGGTGTGATAAAACGGACGAATCTGCCTGACCTGCCATTGACCCGTTAAAAGCAAGGCGGTCAGGTCAAACCGTTTGTGTAAAGTGGGATGAAACCCCCCAACCCACCCCGTTTAGCAGCGGGTTGGCCCACCAAACACAAAAGTATTGAAAATAGTTTGACGGGTTGGCGAGTTGACCCACTAAAAAATAATAAAAATTGAAAAAAATATAACAAATCAAAAAATAAAAAATACAAACTACAAACATCATCTAAAAATTAAAATACAAACATCTAAACATCAAAATCACAAAGAACGAAAACTGTTAAATGTATAAACAAATGAAAAAAAATTTAAATATAAAAATGAAAATTGTTTTTTTTAAAAAAGAAGCGGGTTTGGCGGATCAACCCACCCAACCCACTTTCCTGACGAATTAGACGGACCTGGTCAAAACGGGTTAGTGGGTTTAGAAACCCAACCTAACCCACAAAAAAACAGGTTAAACGGGTTGGCCCGTCGGGCCCAACTCGTTTGCCACCACTACTTCTAATACTAAGATAATGTTTGGCCAAATTTTTTTTTGTTAATTTCTTTTCTCCTTAAAAGGAGAAGCTGAGTCAAACACTTTTTAAAAGAAGCTCTTACAAAAGTAGCTTAGTTGCAAAGAAGAAAAATGAAAAATAAGAGCTTTTAAAAAAGTTACTTTGAGGAGTGTTGGCCGAGTTTATTCAGAAAGTCTCACATTTGATTTCTGGTTCGTCCTAAAATCTCATATAAGCTTTTAAGCTAAAAACTCGAAAATTATCAAACAACTTTAAATTTACTTTTAAAACTCTTATTTTTAACTTTAACTATAAAGTAACTTTTAAAAAAACGAGGGCCAAACACTTTAAAGAATTATTAAATGAATAAGTAATGTATCTAATGTTTTGAGAATATAAAAAGCATTTGATATTTTCTTTACAATAAAGACCCAAATTGACATCTAAAAAATAAAAAAACTCAATTTGGTCCTCCAAAATCTCAAATGTCGATCAAAATAATCTCTGCATTGTCTTTAAAATTTATTCTAAAAAAAGCTAATTTGATTGACATTTGAGATTTTAAGAATCATGTTAAGATTTTTCATTTTTGAGTGACTAAATTGGAAGGTTCTTTTTTTTTTTCAAGGAAGAAATTTGGTATTCACTATTTTGTTTATTTAATACATAAAAGAATTATTAATAAATACTAAATCTTATTTAGACATTTAATAAATAGAAGAATTGTAACCAAAAAAAATAAATAGAAGAATTCTCATAAGAACTTAGAATTATTGGGAACGGAAATAGAAGTAGGCCTTGCGAACAATAAACAATGCTAAGATTGAGTTTTGAATAGATTTGGATTCTCTCATTTTATTCTCTAATTTTTTCTCTTATATTATGAGAGAAAAAAATACAAAATCAAATTTTAATAGATCTTATATATAAAAGCAAATTTAAGAGAAAAGAAAAGAATAAAAAGAAAGAATCTAAATTAATCCTAACTTCTAATGATATCATTCATCCAATTCCAATGTGCACAGCTTAAGACTCGAGCCTCCTCGAGAGAAAATATTTGATTGGACACCGTCGTTTATTTTTAAAGTGGCTAATTAATAAGTTCCCGTCCATTTTTTAAGTAATTTAAAAATAAAAAAAAAATTATTTTAAATTTTTTTAAGCAAAACAAAATTTATTAAAAAATTTAACTTTAAAATTTAATTTATTGAATACATTATTTTCAACAAAAAAATTTTATTTTTATTTTTTAATCAATATCCTTACAATATTAATCAACTTTTGTCATTTTTAACCCGTGCCAGTTATTTTTGATAGAACATACCACCGAAACTTTTCCAAATAGATGGAGCATATATGTCAAGTGTGGGGATAACATAGTCCATACTGGGTCCACGTTAATGTGTTTTAGAGGATTATCTGATTAGGAATGCGGAAGAGAATTTGTAATATCCTAAAAATAAAAATAATTGGAGATAATAACGTTAGAGAAATTAGATAATTTTTGGGAGGCTTAGATTGCATGTTCTGGGCCTTTGAATTAATTAAAAAGGATAAAAGATACTTAAAATCTGCAACAATAACAGAACTCTGTCTAGACTTTATCTAAAACTTATTTAATAACAAACTCTAACTATACTTAATCTAAAACTTATTCAAAGACTCTATCTAAAACTTAATTCAAAAATCAGTCTCTATGTCAGGATGCATTAAAAATAGGTTTAAAAATAGGGAATCAGTGCAACACTATATATATACCTTCTTATAACACCATAATGCGGCTAGGAACCTTTTTTGCACCCTAATACATCTTAGTAACGGCTGTGGAATATCTTCATGCTTGGGAGATGGGGTTACAACAAGCAATGAGTTTGGAAGGAGAACAATAACAACAACAACAACAACAACAACAGGAAGAAGAAGAAGATGAAGAAGAAGGAGAAGGAGAAGGAGAAGGGGATTCAAGACTGAGGAAGGCGACATCTAGGATTCGCCATAGGGTACGCTTGGAGATTCTTGGAGGTCTTCAAGAGGTGAATAGAAATACTCTTTCTCACCCTTTCCATGGTGCAATTTGTTTTGGGATTTGGGTTATGCTTTGAAAATACGTTTTTTTTGAAAAATAATCCTGATTTGGTTAAATCCTGATTTTAGAAATTTGGGGGTTTTCCTTCTAAGGTATTTCTGTTGTCAATTAAATGTTTATTATTGTGATTGGTGACATGATATATATGATACATACGTAATCTGGTTGAATTGACATGCTATATATGCACTATTTGATGATATTTGTGATATTGGCATGATACAATAACTGTTAATATGTTGAATGTTGTCTGCTGCAATACCGCCTATGATAGGGGTATCGAAAGTAACACTGCCAATGAATTGGGGTGTCGAAATATGAAATACCGCCATGATGGGGTATCGAAAGTAACATCGCCACACGTTGGGATGTCGAAATGAGTAATACCACCAGTGTACAATGGTTGGTATCGAAAGGAGTAATGTCACTGAAGAGAAGGTGACATCGAAATACCTTCATGAGTAAGGTAGGCAATGGGACGCCATTGTTATGTGCAGTTTGAAAGTCATATGACGTTTGAGGATATTTGAGATTATTTGATATATGAGATCTTGTCATACTTGATTCATGATGTGTTAGTGATGACTATTTGCTGCCAATAATAATTTATATTATTATTATTGTTATTATTATTATTATTAATATTATTATTATTTTATTATACACTATTTTGAAATTAGCGGGTACCATGGACAGTTTTTCCGGTCACCGCACTGGCTGAGAACAATGCTTTTGTGAAAACCTTTTAAAAATGTATTTCTGTTCACTGGGATTTTATATCTCATTAGTAGTATTGTTTTCAGAGCCTGAGGATGTCCCTGTTGAGCAGCCAGACGTTTTGAAGATTATCTCTTTAGTTTTAGAGCTTGGTTAGTATTGTACGGCATATGCCAGGAGGACTTTTATTATCTTTTAGTTATTTTCTTATGCGAGATGTTATAGACGCCCTGTTTTGAGGTTTTGAAACTGATTATGTTATTTTAGCTTTGAATTAATGTAAACAATTATTTGGATTAATATTATATTAAGTATTTATTCAGTATTTATTTAAGAAATTTTTTATTTTCCTGATTTTATTTAAATTATTAATTTGGGTTACTAATGTAACGATTGGCGTTACATTTTTGGTATCAGAGCAGTTCAATCCTAAATTGGACTGTGGTTATTGGGTTTTTCAAAAATCAAAACTTGGACGCATAGGATGCTTGTTAGAGTTGTAGATGCTGCATACTATGCTTTGGATATTGAGCCTGGCCAACTCCATGTTTCATTGATAGTGAGCATATTTATAATGACTAACAGGCGAGGGACGAATGATGCGCTTGTAACAGCTATGGACCGTGTGACCATAGATTTGCAAGAGCAGACGGAGACTCTCACTCATACGAGGGGATATGGGGAGGTAACATCCCAAGAACCTCAATACGTGGGATTACCGCTTTTTTGAAGGACGAACAGTCATTTTTTTGGGACAGCTTAGATGCTGCAGCAGTTAGAGGAGCCAAAGACAAACTGTGCTTATAGCAAGAGGTTATCATATTGTTTGATTCAGGAGCATTCCATTTTTCCATAACTCTTAGTTGTGTCAAAAATCCAGCGTTGTCTATTTCTAAATTATCTTTCCACTTGTGTGTTTCTACCCCGGTCAAAGATAATTTGGTTATATCTTTTACCTATTTAAAAAGTTCTTCGATACACCAAAATTTATCTTATGATTTGATATGTTTTCAAATGTTGTGTTGGGTGTCACTCTTAGTATGGTTTCGTTATCGTCTAATAATATTGTCCAAATAGAAATATTTATGTACTTCACAACCTATGTTTGATGAATCTTTTATGTTAAACCATATCGTATTCGTTTTCATGCAATAAGTTCTTAGTTGAGAAAGTTCAATGATCCATATTGTTGTTTTCCGTTAAGATAGAGACTGAGAGTGATGTAGCGGCACTACTTGTTGTCTGTTAGTTTCTAGATGTGTTTCATAAAGAGATCTCTACCTTACATCAAATATGGGAGTTAAGTTTAACATAGATTTAGTACCTAGAAGTGGACCGGTGTCAGTAGCGTCTTAGAATGACACCCTTAGAGTTAAATGAGCCTAAAAAACAATTAGAGGAATTGCTAAAAAATGAGTTTTTATACTTGAATTTGTTTATTAAAAAAAGAAAAAAGAAAAAAGAGAGAGTTGGAAATTTAAGGTTGTTAATTCTTAACATTATATTCTTCAAATATATTTTTATGTCGTTTGATGAATTTTCTTGATAGATGTATATTCTTTGTATTTTAAAAAAATAAAATAAATAGTTTTACTTTTCATTTATCGTTTGTGATATTCTTCCTTGATAGTAAAATTGTCAAAGAGAGTCTCGCTTATTTTGAATTCACGTTTTTAACTTTCTTTTGTTTCAATGAGTTTTCAATTCATAAATGGAAATATCTTTGTGCATCATTGTTTTTTTTAGTCAAACCAAATTGATTATGAATTAAAATTTTCTTACCTTGATGCATCCTTTCACCTTCTTGATTTGCGTTATTTTATTTTATTTATTTGGAATCATAATTTGCTCATGTTCCCTGAGGCATGCATTGATTTATTTATTTTTATACTAATTCTTTATTATTTAATTATAGTATATGTCGAATCTCTCTTTAATTATAATTGAGGAATGTGTTTGATTTGTAGTAAGTTTTTTTAAGTGCTTCTAGTGAAAAAAAAAATTATAGGAATATAAACCTATGTGTGGACATTAGATGATCAAACAAAATAACTATTAAGGATAGATATCTTTTTCCTAGAATAAATAACCTTAGATCATTCGAGTAGAGTGGCGTTTGATTCAAGTAAAGTAGATGCAGTGATAAGATGAGAGCAACCTAAGAAGTGACAGGGGTAAGAAGTTCTTGGAATTAAAAGCGTATTATATGAAGTTATAAATAGGTTCTCTAGGCTAGCCTTACTTCTGATCGAGTTGACTAGGAAAGGAAAATATCTTCTATAGAATAAAATTGAAGTTTTTAATAATCATAAGAGCCTTAAATAATTGTTAGAAAAAAAATATAGAATTAAAAATAAGGCAAGGAAGGTGGATGAAATTCCTTCAGGACCATGAATTTGAGTTGAAATACAGTTTAGGAAAAGTCAATGTAGTGGAAGAGGCTCTAAATAGAAAGTCCTTGCATCTTAGTGATGGAGATGAATATCTTAGCAGAGTTTATGGACATGAATTTCAATGTAACCTTAAATGCTTTAAACTTGAAATTGAATAGGTTGGAATTTGTAATGACATTAGAAAACAGATTAACCGAGAGCAGCTTTAGACTAGGAATTGCAATCTCTTTAGGATCAAGAGAATTATGTGATGGTGATCTATTGTTATTTAAGAATGGGATCATTGTTCCTAAGGAGGGGAGCCCTAGAGAAAAAAAATGCTAGAAGAGACACATAAAGGAAAGTTAACCATACATCCAGGAATAGCCAAGAGGTATCAAGATTTAAAGAAGATGTAATAGTAGACGGAAATAAAAAAAAAATATTGGATGTTGTATTAAAGAAGGTGTATATATACTTAAATTTTACTTTATGTTATAATTTTGTTATTTTATTTTATTTTTTTTAGAAAATCACCTTGCTTGAATCTTTCAAATTGTTTCTCAAGTGACCAAATACTAATCACAATTAATATACTTTTTGGATTTGATTCCCATATAGATTGCTGGCATTCAAATCTTGACAAACTTATATTTCTTATTAAAGACCGAAAAGAAAAAGAATGTTATTTCTTATTTGTATTAGCTTACTCAAAAATCAAAATGAAATTGATTTCTTAGTTCTACTATGGTATTTATTGATGAAAATTGTTTTGAAAGTCGTAAATGCTCAATAACTGTATAGTTTAATTGCAAGTTAATAGAATCTTATTCTCCTTTTGTTACCCAATTTTGTTTCTAGTAAGATCATCTCTTAACAGAAAGTAAAACTCTTTTTTTTCTTATGAAATTATCAACTTGGACTAGATAAGACTTAGCATGTGGATGTCTCTACTGTTTCTCTTTTCTTTCTTGTTTTATTTATTTGTTTATTTATTTATAAAAATTTCTCTGTACCGTAAATAATATAATAAATTTGGTGTGGAATATATATAAAGGACTATAAGATCTACATATAGATGATATAAAACTTTACTTCAATTTCTTTGTGAATTGTTTGTTATTAATCTATTTTGAGAATGCTTATAATGATGAAATTCAAGTGAAGGTAATATGATTCTAGGGGGATGGAGAAAAATAAATGCTTAAGTGCGTGATTTATTATATGTGTTATTATTGACTTCTTTTTATATATATTCATATAGTCAAGAGTCATGAATTGTGCAATTATTAATCGATGCTTCAGCCTAGTGGTTTGATGTATGCTTAGAGAGTATCAAGGATGTAGGTTCTCTTATGATAGAGCAAGGTAGGTGAGATGATCATGTTAGGATCGGATTTAATCCAATAGACCATAGTTAGGATTTAATCCAAAATAGGTAAAGATTGTTATGCCGATAAGGAAAATTAGCCTTTAGAATTTTAGGAAGGGGAACATGTATTCTTGATAGTCATTCCTAAGATTGGGATGTGGGGGTCAATATCAGTCAGAAAACTAATTCCTTGTTTTTATGGGTCCTTTCCATATCCTCAAGAGAGTCGGGCCATTTGCTTACCAATTGGCTCTTCCAACATGGTTGTCATACCATCATGATGTATTTCTTATTTCTCAACTTCGAAAATTGTGTCAGTTATGTCTCATGTAATAGCTCCTGAGTCAATACAATTGAGGGATAACTTAATATTTAAGCCAGGCCTAGTCAGAGCATCGATAAAAGCACTAAGACTCTGCAGAACAAGACAATCCCTTTGGTGAAAGTGGTTGGGAAGGATTTAACTCTAGAAGAGGCTACTTGAGAATTAGAAGAAGACTTGGTTCGCCAATGCCCAGACTCTTTATTTGCTTCGTATGTGAGAGTGGAGTTAATTTCGGGGACGAATTTCTTAAAGGAGGGGAGAAAATGTAACATCCTAAAAATAAAAATAATTGGAGATAATAACGTTAGAGAAATTAGATAATTTTTGGGAGGCTTAGACTGCATGTTCTGGGCCTTTGAATTAATTAGAAAGGATAAAAGATACTTAAAACTTGCAACAATAACAGAACTCTGTCTAGACTTTATCTAAAACTTATTTAATAACAAACTCTAACTATACTCAATCTAAAACTTATTCAAAGACTCTATCTAAAACTTAATTCAAAAATCAGTCTCTATGTCAGGATGCATTAAAAATAGGTTTAAAAATAGGGAATCAGTGCAACACTATATATATACCTTCTTATAACACCATAATGCGGCTAGGAACCTTTTTTGCACCCTAATACATCTTAGTAACGGCTGTGGAGTATCTTCATGCTTGGGAGATGGGGTTACAACAAGCAATGAGTTTGGAAGGAGAACAATAACAACAACAACAACAACAACAGGAAGAAGAAGAAGATGAAGAAGAAGGAGAAGGAGAAGGAGAAGGGGATTCAAGACTGAGGAAGGCGACATCTAGGATTCGCCATAGGGTACGCTTGGAGATTCTTGGAGGTCTTCAAGAGGTGAGTAGAAATACTCTTTCTCACCCTTTCCATGGTGCAATTTGTTTTGGGATTTGGGTTATGCTTTAAAAATACGTTTTTTTGAAAAATAATTCTGATTTGGTTAAATCCTGATTTTAGAAATTTGGGGGTTTTCCTTCTAAGGTATTTCTGTTGTCAATTAAATGTTTATTATTGTGATTGGTGACATGATATATATGATACATACGTAATCTGGTTGAATTGACATGCTATATATGCACTATTTGATGATATTTGTGATATTGGCATGATACAGTAACTGTTAATATGTTGAATGTTGTCTGCTGCAATACCGCCTATGATAGGGGTATCGAAAATAACACTGCCAATGAATTGGGGTGTCGAAATATGAAATACCGCCATGATGGGGTATCGAAAGTAACATCGCCACACGTTGGGATGTCGAAATGAGTAATACCACCAATGTACAATGGTTGGTATCGAAAGGAGTAATGTCGCTGAAGAGAAGGTGACATCGAAATACCTTCATGAGTAAGGTAGGCAATGGGATGCCATTGTTATGTGCAGTTTGAAAGTCATATGACGTTTGAGGATATTTGAGATTATTTGATATATGAGATCTTGTCATACTTGATTCATGATGTGTTAGTGATGACTATTTGCTGCCAATAATAATTTATATTATTATTATTGTTATTATTATTATTATTAATATTATTATTATTTTATTATACACTATTTTGAAATTAGCGGGTACCATGGACAGTTTTTCCGATCACCGCACTGGCTGAGAACAATGCTTTTGTGAAAACCTTTTAAAAATGTATTTCTGTTCACTGGGATTTTATATCTCATTAGTAGTATTGTTTTCAGAGCCTGAGGATGTCCCTGTTGAGCAGCCAGACGTTTTGAAGATTATCTCTTTAGTTTTAGAGCTTGGTTAGTATTGTACGGCATATGCCAGGAAGACCTTTATTATCTTTTAGTTATTTTCTTATGCGAGATGTTATAGACGCCCTGTTTTGAGGTTTTGAAACTGATTATGTTATTTTAGCTTTGAATTAATGTAAACAATTATTTGGATTAATATTATATTAAGTATTTATTCAGTATTTATTTAAGAAATTTTTTATTTTCCTGATTTTATTTAAATTATTAATTTGGGTTACTAATGTAACGAAGGGCGTTACAGAATTGACCTCAAATCAATTTCATAGATGAAACATTATTTCATCCAAATGTTGTTAGCGAACAAAAAATAATTGTTTGTTAACAAATTAGGTTAGAGTCGTCTCTCTCTCAATCTTTCCTCTACTCTTTTCTTCCTTCTTCCTCATCCATCGAAAGGGGATGGTTTTGAACCCGTTTTTGGCCATTTCTTCAAATTACATCGTTTTCTCTCATCTTTTACCTAAATAAGTGGTTTTTTTCATATAGATCTAATTTTTCTTTCGTGTTTTTTTGTGATTTCGTCATCTGAGTGCGGCGTTGTTTTGTTCATCGTCTAAGTGCGACGTTGTTTTGTTCGTCGTCTTGGTGCGACATTGTTTGGTTTTCCATTTTGTTGCAGTATTCGTTTAGTTCAGATTGACAGATCAATTTCGATCCATTACAGATTCAATCAAGACTTGGACGTCAATACTACAGATCCGGAAGTATGAGTATTTCGGTCACTTTGATTTTATCACATTTGTAAACATTTTGCCGTTTTATGCTATTAACCTGAATGCTGTGAGTTTGTTTGCAGATTCATCCTTTTCGATTTTTAGCGATGTTGAATTTGGTGTTATTTTTTATATATTTTACCAATTTGAATGAATGAATATATTTTTTAATAAAAAAAACAAAAAAAACATTCGTAAGAGATATATTTCTGAACCGAAATTACTATGTAATTATGCTCCATCCTTTATTCTTCTAAATGTGCAAAGCAATGACAGATAGTCAAATATCAACCCATTAAGTGATTATGAATGAGTTAATTCATGATAAATGGTTTGCATACTTTATGTGATTTTTTCGTGTTATCATTGTAAAAAAAATCTCATTCTTTTATTCATTTCCACATTTGCTATCAACTTACTTCCTTCATTTTTCAAGTTTTCCTTTTCTTCCTTAGGTTATATTTATTTTATTTTGTCACATACATTTTTGTACAGGCATTGCTAATTTCAGATTCTAAAGATAAAGCCGTTGCTGAATTCAAAGGAAATGAAATAAGAACCTTATTGGTAAGGATATGGATCCCATGCAGTCACTTTTTAATTATAGGGAGATCTTAACTGTTGATTAAATTTTATATAAGATAAATATATTAATGTAAAAATGAATATACGAGATCCTGATCATAAATTAGAGGTAAATGCGTGAATTTGGTGAATGCAAAGGATCCAGCTCAGATTGATAAAGGGATGAATCAAGATTCTATGTACTTCTTTCTAAAACTGCAGAGATATCGACCCCTAGTTCTTTATATATAGATTATGTGCATGTTTAGATTTACTTTTGTGGGAGGCAAAAGTGATTCTAGAGACATAAAATTGATTTTGACATGTTTGAGAGTTCTTGAGTGGAATTGATTTTGCCATTAGAATTGATTCTAACTTGAAGTTAGGATTTGGAGCTTTTGTCTCCAAACGCGATTTTTAATCTCAAATTTATTGCTCAACTTACTTTTATGTGAATATATAAAAACATAAATCACTTTATTTCAAATTTAATTTCATTGAAATCAATTCTACAAAAACAATTTTATCCAAAATTACGTTTGTCAAACGCTCATCCAAACACAGTGTATCACAAAAACAATTTAATTATATATACACACACATAGCACACTATGTAAAGTGACTCGTTAAATATTTATTGGTTGTTAATTATATTTGATAAATTTTTTCATATTTATTATAAAATATCTGTTAAATGTTAATTAATATTTGACAATTCATCTTAAGTATAATATTCAAACACATATGCACACTATGTAAAGTAATGCCCTTCAACTAATGCCCTTCCATTAATAATTTAATTATATTAATGTAAACTAATAAATTTAATTAAATATATTAAAATAAATTAAAAATTTAAATTAATTAAGTTTCTAAATTAGTTAATTAAACTAAAATAAAAAATAAATATTTTTTTTATGGAAATGAAGTTCAAACTATATGAATTTTAATATTTTTTAATTTAAGGGTATTTTTGTCTTATCAATATTAATATCATTTCTCTCTTCTGATTTTCTATCCAACCAAACTAAAAGAGAGAGACAAATACATTTTTCTCTCTTCTATTTCTCACAAACCAAACAATACCTCAAAACCACTCTCTATTTCTCACATTTTTCTCTCTTTTCACACTCTTTCTCACCTCTTTCTTTCTTCTCAATTTCTTATCACAACCAAACATAGGCTAAGTGTTTCGATGATTTTGTAAGATTCTACTGTCGAAGGGCAGTTATCATATCTCGCCGATTCGAAATTGAATGAGAGTGGTTATTGAAGATTCAGAGTTTGAATTCAAAGTAAAGAAATTGTTGAGGGAGTTTTAGGAAGCCAAACGTGTTGACATAATCTAGTGATAGGTGTCAATAATGTAAGAAGTATGTAGTTATTTTTTTGTGCCTATAAATACTTGTAAACTCAATGTAGTCTTGATTTTTTCTTGATAAGAATCCTAAACATTTTGACAAGCATATTATTGTCTCAAGGATGCATTCCCTTTTATTTCAAGTCATTCCAATTTAACGCATTTGTAATTTGAATTTCTGTATTTCTTTGTTCTTTACAATTCATACAGTCTTTACATGCTTTTTGTTATTACTTTCTTCTAAATGCTTGCACTTTATTTTGATTGCACTTTAATTTGTCCTTTTTATTTCTTATGGAAGTTTATATTTCTATATATTTATCATATATCTTTATTCAGTTTAATAAAATCATCGTTCTTTTATTTTTTTTATCGCTTTCTTTTAAGTTCACTAATAACGTGATTAATTTTATTTTAAAGCGAATAACATGATTGTTGAAGACAACTATTTATTGATATAAGCAAGATTATAGCAAAAAGTTAAAATACACACAGTCCTAAGGATATTTGGTGAATTATTGTTGAAATTCACTAGATACAATTTTCATCATAAACAAGGAGCAATGTTGGGGCCTATATATGGGAAGAGATCAAAGTAGGCATGGATTTAAATGTCAACATTGATCCTAGAATTGTGAAACAAGAGCAATATGGATTCTCTCTTGCCTTTACAACCTCTTTAATGGGATTTTGTTCCTCACACAGCCTACCACATGCGGTAGGTGTGTTTACCGCTGCTGGACCATCCGGTCGCGGGAGAGAATCTACATCCAAACACGAGTCCTACAGCCCCCAAACAATATTATGTGTCATGATAACGGCGTTAAGAACTCTAGAGGCACCATTTAGAAGCAACAACGTTAAGGAGAAAATGAGGGTGACGTCCTCATTTGAATTGTTTCGATTGGTGCAAATAGGGTATTTTGTTTTATTTTCTTTCCATTTTGTGAATATTCGATAATTGCAAAAAAATAATCATCAGAAAAGTTGTAATGACATCTTGATTCTGAGGAGAGTTACATGTTCAGGTGATTCTGCCACGCTTCTTATATATTGTACTCGTGGTATTTTTCTGTGCACCCTTCACATCCTCGCCCACATGTCATTTCTTCTAATTCCATATTCCTTTTATTGAAATTCTAAATAATTAGATAGAAGGGCGAAAATAAGTGGCATGCTACATGCTTAATGACAGTCGTGAATCAAACCTCGGTCAACATACTTAGGAATTCACCTATCTACCAACTGTGTTAACCAAGGTGTTTATTTGATGATAAACTCCAACAATCATAATGATATTTTATTTGAAGATTACAAACATTTTATTTGAAGATGAACTCCAACAATGATAATATAACACACTAGAATTGTAATAATGATATTCACACATGTTTTATCATTCTAAATGTGGTAAGTATCTTGGCAAATGCTAATACATGCTCCCACTGATGCAACAACTTTAGGGAGGGAATGATGTGGGACATGCACACAGAAATAGATAAAAAAGGACGAAGATTTAGAAGCCAGCAGTAGTTTTACGACCATATATGGGTCCAACAACACCCAAGAAATATTAGTTGTCATGATAATGGGGCAAGGCTAAAGTCCTTCAACAAATAGGTTGAACATTGATCCTCAACAATCTGGATCATTGATTATAAATTTGTAAAATAAAAAAAAATGAATAAATCAATATATGAAAATATATGGAGGTTTGAACATCCACAAAATTTTGAAGGGCCATAGACTTTACTTGACAATGACATTAAGAAATCGAGAGGCACTGTTTAGAAGCAATAGTGTTAACGGGAGAAAAGAGGGTTAAACCTTCATTTGGAATTTTGGATGGTATTGTTTGAAGACCATTAAGGCATTTTATTTTATATTCTTCCCATTTTGTTTAATTAGTTATTTTATTTTGAATAATTTGATAATTGACATTTAAATGCTACATGATTTTATCACCACATTCAAAACTTCAAATTTAGTCTTCAAGACCCTTTATTTTGCTTAGTGTTTGTTATTCAAACTATTTTTTAACATTGGTTTTGCTGTGCTAATAATATTTTATTTGAGTTTATTTTTTCGTTCATTATTAACTTAAATAAAACTTTGTAAAATAAAATGTTGATTCTTTAAAAAAAAAAAAAGAATGTTCATTAATGTATTAAAGCACATATCGCAAATCTAAGTATCCTTAAAACATGTACGTGCCATGGTCCTTATTTGCCTTCAGAATTTTCTTGAAATTCTAACAAAATTGGGGATTAATTCTCTCATGCAAGTTTTTTACATTACCATGTCATGTGAAGAACTCATACAAACTGATGGGACACCCCTTGTCTGTACTAGGCATTTTGTTTTGGTCGTTATTTAAGGCCTAGATGCCTAGATGGAATGACCACAAAAGGAAGAAATATGGAAAGCACCGAAAATAAAAAAAAGAAGAAATATGGGAGGATATTGGCCCAACTCAAAATAGAGGATGTCCCTATTTTGGCATATCGTACGACCTCTAAAGAATTTGGTAACCTTCTTCACCTCCTAAGCCCAAGATTAAGTACATGTCCGAGATATCATCCAAATTCACTTTAGAAGAGTTTTATTATAATAAATGGGTTTGTTAAATGAATGACCTATACTCGTTGAAATGCCTCAAAATGACCCTAATAGCTCAACTTAACACTATTATTAAGCCGTCAATCAAATTTAGAAAAAATAATTAGGAAATCAATTGATGATTATGTCCAATCTCCATCTTCTAATTAAGAAAATAACGATATCTTTTTCTTTATTGACCCTTAATGTTTATTTATGGGTCAAACCCACGACCCTTGCATTTTGGTTAAGGATATTGGTTATGGAGGAATGGAAGGTGTCGATCGAGATGCTAGCTTTGGGTGATTGTGTTCATAATTCCACTAGGCCTGATTCGACCTCTCAATGCCTGATTAATTTATCCATTGTTTTAATACATAAGAGGGGTTTGATGGATAAGTTTCACACTAAATAATGTATAAAGTCATAATATATTTTATTTATTTATTTTTATACCATCACTGTAATAGTTTCTCTTAACATTAGAATAACTATACTACTCCTCCTATGGAGCTTGGTAGATTAGTTGCTTATGATTTTTCTGGGGTGTCTATGCCCGTAAGATGTTATTGCTTTCTGTTAGTTTGTTCTCCTTTGGACTTTAGCCCCTTTTTGTTACAAAAAAAAGAATAACTATACTAAAAACGTGATTATTAAATAATAACTAACTAATTTCTTAACCTTTTAGAGCAAAAGAGAATAATTACTTTTTATAACATTAATTATATTTTAAAAACTATTATTAAAAAAACAAGGCATTAGATCAAAGAGTGTTGATTTACCATCTAAATATGTGTTTTTTTTCCTTTTCTCCTCAATGCCACCAATTAAGCCAAAGTTGTAAAAACGTGACACGTAAAGATTGTCGCAAAATTGAAGTCCACAAAGATAGAGTATCGCTTTCATTTCACTCACCCTCACCCTTTGAAACCAATAAACACGACAACAACAGCCTCATCATCTTTCGTCTTCATTCTTCAACTGAAACATTTGCTAATAAATAATGTTCACCGTCAGAATTCAACCTACAACCACCACCATGCACCTACCCCTCTGCCAAAACGCCGTGGTCTCTTCCAACTGCTTCAATCATTTCCGACCCGTTAGGAACGTGAAGCCTCTCAAGGTGTCAATGTCTTCAGTTCCTCCCTCCGACCCTTTCGAAATTTGCGTTAAAGCCTCTTTTACCACTCTCGATAGGCTCGGTGACTGTCAATAGGGGTGGGAATAGGCCAGGCTTTGACTTAAATAGGCCTAACCTATTTAAAAAATATACGCCCTAAGCCTGGCCTATGACCTGATAGAGGCCATTTTTCAAGGCTTGGTCTGGCCTATTAAAAAGCCTAACCTGACCTGAAAGCCTATTTAACTAAGGCATTAAATAGGCTAATAGGCTAAGTGAAAATAATACTATAAGTACTAATAATAAGTATTAATAATATGTATGTAATTATTATTATAATTATTATGATTATAATTATAATTTGTTACCAAAAAAAAAAATTAAACTGGTAGATAAAGCCTTCCATAAAGACGCATCATATGGAGCACCCAATGAGCCTTTTTAATCTTCCATCTAGGTAAGTATGTTGATAACATGTTTGCTCTCTATTTATAGAATGCTGATTTGCTTCACATGTATATTTTAAGTGATATGGGACTAACTCTCATGTGGATTGCTTTCTTTTTAATCACCCTACTCAAAATATAGTGATGCTGACTTGCTCTTTTTTTAATCACCCTACGCAAAACGCATGAAGTAAACTTGATACAACAATGGCTATTTGCTGGTGTTGATGCAACGCCTTTTGTAGTTAAAAGGGATCATGGGATCATAGCAAATAGCCATTGTTTAGGAAATGCAATCAGTTTAGTTTATTATTTCCTTTGTTGATTTCAAATTACCTGGAAGAATTGACTTGAGAGTCTATTGTTTTAGTTTAGAATGGTGGTTTGTAATATTCATATACAATAATGAGAGTTAGTCTCACATCTCTCAAAGTTTACACATGAAGCAGACCTAATAATAATAATAATAATAATAATTTATTATATTATATATATAATTTTTATTTTAATTAAAATTATCATTTATAAATGGGTCGGCCTATCAAATTTAAAAGGCTTTTTTAAATGCCTAAGCCTGACCTATTTAACTAAAAAAAACTTTTAGAAAAGCCTAGATCTGACTTTTTTATAAAACAGGCTAGGCCAGGTCAGGCCTTACATAGATCAAGCCATAGGCCCCTGACGAGCGGCCTGACCTATTCCCACCCCTAACCGTAAAGATTCTACCTCGTTTTACTTTGTTGCTTTCTTCAATTCAATGTTACGCTTTTCTTGGGTTTCATACAACAACTATTAAGTGGAAGGAACAGATACTCAACTTTGAAATGTTAGTAGTGTGAGTTAATATGTTTTTATTACATTATTTTTTTTCAGTTTTAAAAATGTTACATTGTTTCACCATTTTTTTTATCCAACTTTAAAGAGGAATGCTAATATCACATCTTTTATACATATTCTCTCTTATTAAACTATAACTAGAATTTTTTTAAAAAAATTAGTTTCTAAAATATAAAATATAATTTAAAAATAAGAGAGTGTATGAGATATTACTTAATAAAAAAGAGTGTATTAAAAATAATGTGTAAAAGAATATGTTAACTTTCCTCATTTTTAAAATAATATTTTTATAATTATGAATAAAAATATAGCGCAATTTGTTTATTTTAGATTCTTCTTACATTAAAATCCCCTTGAAAGTTCTGTTCACCAAAAGCTACAAATTGAAGCTTTGAAAAAAATTGGTTAATATTTCCGTTTGCGTCATATACAATCTAAACCAAACACAGCTGAGTACCTATAAATCATAATCAATTGGTGACTCTTGGTTGAATTGTCTTTTCAGGGCCCTTTTGCCAAAGGGTATTGCTCACACCGGAGGAAAAGCATCTACCCTATGACATGAAGTTGGTAGATTTAGCCAACAAGCCAGAGTGGTGATCTTCTGGTCCAAATCTTTGGGCTTAGTTTTTCGTTTATGCTGGCCTGGTTCCATATTCATAAAACTGAATCACCTACACATCATAACATAGTCTGGTCTGGTCCTGCTGCTACTTTAGTATTTGCTCAGCCCATCATTTGTTTTGCTGGAATAGGTTCTTTAAAATCAATGCACAGGGTAAAGTACCCGTGATAAAGTTGGATGAGAAGTGGGCTGCAGATTCACTGCCTGTTTGGCTTAAATTATTTTTAACGTAAACATGAAAATAAAGTTTCTCGAGGCAATTATTTTGGAAGTTATGTGAGAGGAGCTTTCTCCCAACGTGATTTTCAAACGTGATTTTATCTTTGTAGAATCTAAACAAACAAGTTCTCGGATATTATCACACAAACGCTGGAAGAGAAGTATCGTAGCCCACCACTGACAACACCCCCTGAAGAGACTACAGTGTATGTATGTTTTATTTCTGTGGTATATGCATCCGTCTTAACTTCAAGATTTTCTCCTCACTATAAGGTACTTTGACGCTATATGTAGTTTTCATGGCTTCACGGTACATGGCTTGGAATTCTCTTTCTCCTCTACTCCATGTTAGATTTCTGTTCTTTCATGTTTACATGCATATATAATCTAATGCATGAATGTAATTTTTAACCTATGAGTAAGTCATTTTTGGTTTCACTTTGTTCTTATTCATAAAGTTCTTTCTGTGGCTGTTCGTAAGTAATGGTCCTGTTAAGGCTACAATACCTTATGTAAGGGTTGAATGTTTTGTTGGAAGATAGTAAGAAAAATCAACCACTTATTTTTATATGTCAATCAATTCAATGCCTTTGTTTGGAGGGTGGGGCTGGGTGCTGCATGCATGAACTACTTAAGTCTCAGAAAAATGTCACCAAAAGGGATCTAGGTACTATTTTGCTTTTGATATTCTCACTTAGTGGAGTAGAAATATAAAATTGTGAACAGACTTGGCTAGAATACTTCAGCTTAAAATAAAATATAAAAAAGATAGTTGTGTTGAAGATTAGAAATGGAGGAATAAATCAACATTTGGAGTTATTTAAGTTTGCTTTCATAAGCCTAACTCATTGTCTTACTTTCAATTTGAGGGGAGTTATGTGAGGTTCAGGTCTTGTCACTCTTATGTGATTCTTTTCTTCTTAATGTTTATGATCTTACCGTATACATTTCTTGTATGCTTTATCTTATATTTTTCCTTCAAAAAACTTCCATTTTCATTTCTACATAAATAATGGCTACTTGGAGATTGGGATTAGGAAGGGAATAGATGACATGGACATGTTATTTTTTTATGCATATAACCTGGGTTTCCGAGATGGTAGCCGAAGTTGGTTGCTGTAATAGGGCTTATGTGGCTTGGTTTCTTTTTGTTTTCAATCTTGGATCTTCCTTTGTTTTTTAAGATTAGCTAGAATTATATACTAAGTTATCTTAAATTTTGGCTGTAGTGGGTCCAAGATCTTTTCTACCTTTATTGGGTTTCTCAAGAGCAAAGATCCCAATGATGGAACAGAGCAAGCATTACTAAGCGAACTGACCTTTTTCAATGATTACCTCAGAAAATGTGTGACTTCTTTCTTTTGTCTCTTTGTTTTTTGTCTGCTATATAGTTTAGTTTCTTGATTCGAATCTAAAACCTTTTTAAGCTACAAAGTAGATAGAATGAAATTGTTTTTCACACGTATCATTTGGTATAATCTAAGGGCTGTGTAAAATAAAACAGCTTAGATGTTGTACTGTCCAAACATGCAATTGATTCTTGCAATCTTGCTTCGGTATTTATATATTTAAAAAATGCAGGAAATTGTCTACATGTTTATTTAATTGACTGATCCTTTTCCCTTTAAAGGGTCATTTTGTTAATGGGAATGACATATCTGCCACAGACTTGTCAATTGGACCAAAGCTATAAGTTGGAAATCGGGGATCCCGTTTATATAGCATGTATCTCTACACCGTGATATGATATTGTCCACTTTGGATATTGAAACATTTTCCGTGCTTATAAACCCAAATATCTTCCTTTGTTTGAATAATATGAGACTTGTTTGTATCTCAAGACTATATCACATGGAGATTGCTTTGGGGCATTATAAGAAATGGACTGTACCTGATTCACTTCCATTTTTGAAGTCTTACATGAAGATATGTTCAAGATGTGCCTACCCTGTCACTATCTTCATATCATTTTCTTTTACTCTAGGAAGGCAATTTTCAAATCTAGAATTTTATGACCCGCCACTTTCCTTTAATCCATACATTTAAGCGATAAAACAAACACCAATAGTAGACTGACATTGTGGAAATTGCTTGTAAAAGATATTCTGTATGGTCCATGTTGAAAACACCTTTGGCTAATGAGTGAAAAATCTTGTCAACAAAAAGAAAGTTTGGATTCAGAATTCTTGTGAGCACAAGTTTTCACTAACATGGGAGTGCTCAGAAAGTTAAAAATATTGATACATTATTGTAGGCCAAAATGGAGTATACTAATGAAATGATTTGCTAAAATTTACTGATGTCTATCATTTTCCTGGGTTAGTTTCTACAATGAAGCTCAAAAAATGGTTTTGTCTGGTCGTTGACCCCTTGTGCATTAAAAATTCATTTATTTAATTGTTTGGTATATGCATATATCTAACAATAATAATGCGGGACATACAGGCTATTTTCTCCAAGGAATCATTCATTAAAACACGTGCACAACCCCAGGATGTCATTGAAGGTTGGCGTCGAAAAGTTGAGGGTTGAAAATTATCCACCGATGCTGTTCTATCAATTTCATGAGAGGCTCAGCCCGTCTCTAATTTAGTATACATATCCAAGAGCATTCCATCAAGAGTTGTAGACCACGGAGTCAGACTTGAATGTTGCACTAGGCCAACCATTAATACTAAAGCTCATCTAACAAATATATATGCATCAAATTTCATATAAAATATTTCTAATTATATGTTTTAAAATATTAATTATATTAGTAGTCTATCAAAACAAAAAACGTCTTTTTTCTCATGACGAAAATCATCTATAATTGAATCTAAACTAAATTTTCAACAATTTTTTTTTAATGTATACAAGCAGACCGTCGATCAAAAATTCATTATTCATATTGTTGTGATGTGTAGTCTTAATTATTAATAAAACAACTTATATTAAATTAAGTTAATAAAAAAATTATATTAAATCCATCTAATAAATAAAAAATATAACAATTAACAATAATAAACTTACTGCCGCTAAAAGATATGAAAGCAAAAGATAAAATAAGCAAAAAAAAAAAATAAAATAAGATAAAAGAGAAAACATAGATATGGTACAATATAATAGAAAATATAAGAAAAAAATAATCTGTACAGTGGCTATTTTTTTTTTTTGGTGTAGTTAAGTATTTTTTGGTGTAGATCTGTACAGTGGCTATAATAGAAAACGTACGTACGGTGGCTATAAGCAAAAAATAATATAAGAAAGCGTGTGTAATATGAAAAGAAATAATTAAAAAAAATGATAAAATATTAAAACAGTGGAAGTATCTTTTGAATTGAAGATCAGCCGCACAAGCACATAACAGACAGAACGGTATATTACACTCCGCACAAGCACATATTATCACATACTTCCTCAATCCTCATACTAATATTAAAATGAAAAAATTGCTAAATGCTGGTAAGGGGCCAGGCCCTGGTTAACTAACACATATGTCCGTCCCTGGTTGTAGACCTATAGCGTTTGTACTATAGCCTTGATATTTTGCTACGAGTTCTTAATACGTTAGTTTTTGCAGCAGATTATAACACGTTTCTTAGGAGGATGCAGATCTGTTATCTCATTTTAGTATAATACATTCTGTTTTCATCAATAGTATCTTGACACATAAGTTAAAATTTCTTGTAATTTATAAAAAATAGAATATATGACGAGATAGTATTAATAGAAACAGGATATGATATACTAAAATGAGACAGCAAATTCTAATCCTTCTTCAATATAGGAATGCCAGAAGATTGCATAGATACATTCCCTCATAGGAATGATAGTTACATTCCTTGTTTTCCAGAAGCTGTTGGTGCTCTAAGAAATAAAATTATGATTGCCAATAAGGTTACCTTTGACATGGCACTCGTAGAGAAGCAACTACATTGCACTGTTTGGACATGTATATACCTGTCACCATGAACAATGCAGAACCATTACTAATCAACCGGGCTTGGTTAGTCTTGGTAGTTGACTACACTAGTTTAGTTGTTACTTACCCTACTTTCTACTCAGTCTTATCCAGCTATGAATGCCACTCTCGCCCATCGTCTAGATGTATGTCCCTCCGCCACAAGATGGATTGTCTAGTCTCTTATTTAAAAAAAGGCAAATGATCAGATTTCTCACTCAATAATTTGCTATTCGGGTTGAATGATGCAAGTGTGACATTTTTCTCATGGCCTTTTAAATAGAGGATTTTGCGATTACACATGGATGGATTTTAAGGTAAACAATCATTCCATTCAAACGGGATATTACCTTTGGTTTAATTTGGAAAGAATTGATTCTAATTTTTAAATTGAATCAATTCTTTAATCGATACGGATTAAATTGAATAATTTGTTTTTTTATCAACAAAATAACTAAATTGCAAGTCAAATGACAACGATAAAAATATTATTCAAAGTCCAAACTTTAAACCATTAATAACGTCATACACGGTTTCAAATAATATTAGATGGTCATTTAAACTTGATACCACAATATCTTATCAAATTAACAAGTAACAATAGAAAAGAAAAATATCCATATAGTAGTTACTATAATGAGGGGTATAGAGAAAAATTTACTAATGTGAGTGTGATGCTTAGATATTTGCGTAAATTTAAAAATAAAGGTATCTACATATATAACAATTTCCATTCGGTTTGAATTGAATTGGATTTAGAAAATGAATTTGAACGTTTTTTAAAATCCTATCTAAATCAATCCAATATTTTTTTTATGTTTTGGTTATAATTTGTATTGGATTGGATCTCATCACCCCTACTTTGAAGACTAGCGATCTTTTGTTTGTGCTTTCTTTCTGTCGCCTTATGGGCGAAAATTGTGTAATGTGTTCATGAAATAGGATATTTTACCGTCATATTATTTGTACACATAATTTTTGACAACATTAATCACGTTTTATATATTAATTATAATTTTGATAATATTAATCAATTTACCAAATATTCACCCGATATTATTAATCACAATTTACACATTTATTAATCATGCTTTTTTGATGTTTTTATGTACAAATATCATATTTGGTATTTCAAAAAGAGCAGTAATGTCTTATTAGATATTTACTTGATTCCGATAAAGTATTGGATATTTGGATAATTGATCACCCCTTCTATCAATTAAGAGCTCATTTGCCAAGGATTCAATTTTTATGGAATAGCTTTCACTTGAAAAAAATGTTGATATGATATATCAAATTAAATTATGAAAAACAATTCTTATAGGAAATGATGGTTTTTAGAAAAATTATATATACTTTTAAATTATTTAATCGATTTTTTTTATCAGATTAAAGATAAACATATCTTTAATTACTAAATTCAAAAAGTAACTAACTTAAAAAACACGTGATATCCTTTCTTTAAAACTGAAATCTGGATGCAAACCCCAAATTGCAGTTAAAAAAAAAAAAAAAAAAAGAACGGATAAATCCATGATTGTAATTCAGTAACCGAGGCGATGTCAAACTCAAAAAGTAAAACGAAATACCACGTGTCCTTCTACACGCACAGAAAGTCCTCTGTCTCTGTTACAATCTCCTTCATTCTACTTTCTTATTAACCCCTTGCTCTCTTCTCTCTCCTTTGCTTCCCAGTCCGATCAAAAAGCCGTATAAAATAAAAAGAAGCTCCAAAGCGCAGAGCCTTTGAAAAAACAACATGGACGAGAATTCGGCTCTCATCGAAGCCATTCTCAGGGAGCAAGAGGAAGAAGAAGAAGCTCACAGAAGAAGGATCAATCACACATCAAAATACTACCCAAATACCAATAACGAGTGGCAAACGGTGTCGTATCAGAAGCGCAACCGCAAACAAAATTCCAAGCAGCCTCTCGCCGCCGACAACAATTCCGCCGATCTCCGACTCAACGGCGGCGATCCTTCCTCCTCCTCCGCTGACATCTTCCGCTCCGTCGAACAGCATTCCGAAGAGCGTCGCCGCCGGCTCCTGGAGGCTCAGATCGCTGCCGCGGCTGCATCCGAGGATTCCGCTCCGGGCAGATCGAAGCAGCATTCCGACAACGATGACAGCGATGCGGAACGGGGAGCAGTTCAGAACGGTTCTTCGGAGATGAAGAAGTTGAAGCAGAAGAAGCCTAAGAAGCGGAAGGTGACAGTAGCCGAGGCCGCTTCAAAAATCAATGCTGATGATCTCAACGCGTTTCTCGCTGAAATTACCGTGAGTGCTGAAATTGAATTTCAATTTTTCGATTGATCTGATGTAATTGAGAATTGTTCTTGTTAATTGAATGTGAAAAATGTGTAATCTTATGGAGCGTGACGTGATGTGTGCGTAGGTTTCGTATGAATCGCAGCAAGATATTCAGCTGATGCGATTTGCTGATTATTTCGGTCGTGCGTTCTCGTCTGTTGGTGGAGCTCAATTTCCGTGGTTGAAGACGTTCAAAGAGTCTACCGTTGCAAAGATTGTTGATGTGAGTTGTTGTTTCGATTCTTTTTCTTGCTCTTCTAAAAAGACGTAATTCGAATTTGAGTGCAAAAGTTTTACGCTACTCTGTAATTGTGAAAAAAGAAAGACTTCTTTTGCGATGCACGTGGTGGTATGGTATGGTATTTTGAAATGCATGACTAATCAGAATCACTGATCCGATTTGTTATTTTAAATCTGTGTGACTGTTTCTTACAAGATTTCTGCAATGATCGGTCTGATACCTTGTTTTATGGTCATCCTTATTTTTATAATTTAGATGTTATTAATTTGAGGTTAATAATTACTAAAGGTGTTTCGTATAATTTTAACTTTCTCAACAGATACCTCTTTTGCACATATCTGAGGATATTTACAAAATATCGACTGACTGGATTGGTCACCGGTCATTTGAAGCACTTGGGTCTTTTGTGCTATGGTTATTGGACAGCATTCTTGCAGACCTTGCCAGTCATCAGGGAGTTGTTAAGGGATCTAAAAAGGTGGTCCAGCAATCATGGTCGAAGTCTCAGGTACCTTTTGAAATCATATTTTGTGCAGCCCAATTTGACATGGGTCTTTAATGGTGTTGCATTGCCTGAAGACAAAAAATTTAATGTGGACAAGGAACATGGTATGATAAAAGAGGAAGAGCAGTTTATGTCTCTGCTTGAAAATGGATGAATGGGGGTTTCATTTCTCCAAATGTCAATCTTAGAGTGTTTAATTGCAAAATATTAGTTGCCGAGACAAATGAGTAGCTGTGTATTTTTCTGGCATATGTGTGCCTACTTGCATAAATTGAGCACATATGATGGAGTTTTAAATTTGTAACTGCTGTTCTCAAGCTTCAATGGTCTATGTATTTGACAATGAATGATGTATATGAGATCTAGGTTGAGCAATCTGAGTAACACATGCCAATTGATTTGTCCAAGCAAAAAGATCCCCTCCTTTTTTTTATTACTTTTTATTCTTTTGTTAATAAAATGGTAAGAAGAAACATCACATCTTGGTTGGTTTGTGTCTCTCGTGAGTGAGAGATGGTGGTACTTTCCTCGATTTATCCATGTAGCTAACCCCACCTGGTGGGATAGGGTTTGGTTGTTGTTGCTATTGTTCTAGCCTAGTAGAATGTTATTGGTATTGAGAACTTTCTCCAAATGATGATATTAATTTAAAGAAATTTTTAAATTTTGTCTTCACTCCAAATATTGTAGTTGATTGTCATTCAATGTTGAGTTTTGCCTTAGTTTTCTATACTAAATTGGTCCCTATTTAATATGATTTGGCAATAGTTGAAATAAAATCTTGATCATTTTTAAGGTTTTGTCATAGACCTTGAAAAAATTTCATGTGCTTCTGTAGCTTTCTTAGCAATAGTGATTGGTGGGTGCCTACCTTGTAAAACAATATGAAATGTGGGCAATCATTATGTATCCTATGAGACTGAATTGTGTTAATTGATGGCAAGGATAGTTGGATGTGGGTGGAATATATATACCTTCTTGGACAAGTCTGGTCCTCAATTTTGAAGGGTTGTGCATTGAATTTTCTGGAAATATAGCTAGATACCAATAAGGAAAAATGTACTTCTATCACCACTATGAAATTTTGTAAAGGATGCCCTTTTAATAGAGTTCTTGGTATTCTAGAATGAACTCCTCGTGTTTGACTTCAATAAAATTTGAATGATTCTTTAACTACTTATTGACGATTGCAACATGGCCCCGAATTTTGATTTTATATATATATATATATATAAACTTCAATTCATCAATCAAAAGTGCTTGTAATGTTTATTCAATGCTTTCATGACATGTTGCATTCGAGCTATATAAGTAAACAACATAATTGAGTGACTATGGTGTGAATGTTGTGTATCATTTAAACTGCAGGTTGCCATATTTGTGGTGTTAGCTATGGTGCTCCAACGAAAACCTGATGTCATGATTAGTTTATTGCCAATAATGAAGGAGAGCCAAAAATATCATGGACAGGATAAACTCCATGTCACTGTTTGGGTGATTGCTCAGGTGACTTTTTAACATGATTTAGTACCTCCAAACACGCACATGAATTAATAATTTGGATTTTTAACTGAATTTTAAGATGTCCAGGCTTCTCAAGGAGATCTAGTTATAGGGTTATACTTGTGGGTGTCTCTTCTCTTGCCCGTACTGAGTAGCAAGTCTGGATGTAATCCACAGTCAAGAGACTTGATTTTACAGTTGGTTGAGAGGTTAGGAACCTTTGTGATTCTCATTCAGCACCAATTTTCCCTGATCTATTTAATGTAAAATGTGCCCAATTGCTGCTCAATCTTGCCTTTGACGAGTTTGTTCCCTTCTATTCTTTTTTTTTTTTAAAACAGAATCATCACATTTCCTAAGGCTCGTCCTATTTTGCTTAATGGGGCTGTCAGAAAGGGGGAGCGTGTTGTGCCGCCATCAGCTCTTGACACTCTATTGAGAGTCACTTTCCCTCTTCCTACAGTCCGTGTCAAGGTAGTTTTTTTTGGATGGAATCTTGTCTAATTTTCATTGACATGCGTTGCAATCATCACTTATTTACTGAGTTACTCTTCTGGTATTTGTATTTGTATACTTTGTTAAGGCCACTGAGAGATTTGCAGCTGTTTATCCAACATTAAAAGAGGTAGCCCTTGCCGGGTCCCCTGGAAGTAAAGCAACAAAGCAACTAGCACAACAAATATTAAGCTTTGCAATTAAAGCTGCAGGAGAAGGTGATGTCAAGACAATGTAGATTGTTCTCTTTTTTATTTTTTTCAACTTTTTCACATGTCAAGTACTTATTGGCAGTGCATGGTTTCTCGAGTATTTATAATTGAGAGTTGAATTGCTTGGTTTTGTAATTCAGTGTGAAAAATTAAATGATTGAATCTTTTACAGCCAATCCTGACCTATCAAGGGAGGCAAGTGATATTGTTATTTGGTGTTTGACTCAGAATCCTGAATGTTACAAGCAATGGGTAAGAGAATAATAAATAATGATTCTTCTTTTGTTAATTTTTTTATTTGTTTACTACTTTTTTCCCTTAGTGACTCTTTTGCTACTTATTAACATAAATCTGCATTGAATGCTTGAAAACAGGAATTGCTTTATATAGATAACCTTGAAGCAAGTATTATTGTACTAAGAAAGCTTTCAGATGAATGGAAGGATCACTCTGTTAAGCATCCTACTCTTAATCCTTTGAGGGAAACTATCAAGAGCTTCAGCGAGAAGGTAAACTATTTTCTTTTTTAGGAAATAAAATTGCATAATGGTTTGAGAAACTCGAGTAAATATAATTACATGAGGACTGATGGTAGGCATATGGAAGTTTTGTCTATTTTACTTATAGGTTGTTGTATGTATGATAAAAAATGGGGTTCTTGAATAAGCAACAATTCAATATGTTTCAACTCGTTAATCTCTTGCAACATGTTTTAATCAAAGCCTTTATGACATATTTTCAAATTTTTCCTAGGGAAATACTAAGGTTATTTATTGTATGTGAGTTTTGTTGCAACTATGCCATTGCAGAGGATGCATCTTATCTTGAACCTAATTTTACTATATTTGTAACTGTAAATCATTTCTCACCTGATTTGTTTTTATAGAATGAAAAGGCCTTGACTAACGGGGAGGATGGTGCTCGTCATGCATTATTAAAGGATGCAAACAAGTATTGCAAAATCATTTTGGGGCGATTGTCACACGGTCATGGGTGCATGAAGAGCATGGCATTCGTTTCGGTCGCACTCACCGTGGGGGCCGTATTTATGTCTCAGAACATGCATTTCTGGGATTATGATAAACTGTCAGAGATGTTGCACCTATCTTAGATTGACAAAGTAGTCTTCAAGGAAAAGAAACCATGGAAGCTTGCACTTGCCATTTATACAAGTGTTGGTGTGTTTAGGTCAATTTAAGATTTTACTTCCATTGAAATTTTATAGTGGCTTGTTATACATTGATTTTCATATAAGTGCCAAACGGCTATAGAGAAATGTAAGGTGATTTGAAATCAAATTGTGCTTGAAAGCAAATTTTGATGTATTCACACCTGTTCTGTTATTGGTTTATAGTTATATTTGTTAGTGATAATACTTTTGGGACCAAAGTTAATAAAGTTTGTTATAAGCTTGTACACGTGACATCAAATGCGCCTGGTTTTTATTCTATTGAAAATTTGCAATTTAAGGTTTAGGATCCCTTTGTTGCATATTATAAAAAAAAAAATAATTTTCATATAAAATAATTTAGAGTTTATATGAAAATCATATTTTCATAATCTGTAACAAACATACCTTCTCTCTCTTCTATAGAATCGTCAGATTTTAGTGAGAAATTTAATGGGAATAGTTTCTCATTTTAGCCATAAAATGATTTTTTTTTTAAAATAATTTTCTAAAAAAATCTTAAACAAATACAATTAAAACCAAAAAAATGAATTTTATCATCAAATAATCTTTAACAAATGCATTCGTAGCCTTGTGATCAGGTCAAATAAACAAAATGATTTATAGTCATATTGGTCCCGGATACTTCTCTATTTCAGAACAACTGCATTTGATTGGTACTATTTACCCGAAAAATTACAAATGCTTCCCAAACAAGTAGTTTTTATGTAGTAATTTTCTCCTTATAATTTTCGAAATTTCAAAACTAATGTATGCAATATTTCCAAAGCAAAATTTAGTTTTCTTTGTCAGTCGGTTGGCTACTAAATTGTTCACTAGGATAAGGCATATATTCCTAACCGAGATCTTTCTCTCGTTTTGATAAATCCAAGTTTCATCTCTTTTTGATGCTCCTTATCATATTTATCACGCCACTGTTTCATCTCTTTATTGTGAAAACCAGCATTTTTTTACACAATTAATTGAAATTAGTTTTTGTTGGTATTGTAAAGATTTTCAAGGACACAACGGTTAAAGACAGGCAGGGATAAAAGTAGGCTAAAGTAAGTAACGTTTGCTTCAAGGAATGTTTTATTGTTAGGAAAACTACATTATCAGGAATCTTATTCCCGATTCTCAGGAATGTGTCTTTCTCATATCCACACTTGTGAATAGAGTTTTTCACTTTCATTCACTAGTTATATTCTAGGGCATCTTTTATCTGTGAGAATATATTTATATCAATCATGCGAAACTTTTATTCTCATGCTCACATTCCCGAAAATATAAAATAAAATTTGTACCAAACACTACATAAAATGTCTAGTGCTGAATTAAATTTTTTTATCAGCCAATTTAGTAAATTAAATTAATGTGTTATGTTAACAAGGGTAGTCAAACCAATACCTCTTTATCACTCCAACTCTTATGCCCCTCACCCATATCACTCCTTATTGAAAAATGAAAATTAAGTGTGTTTGGATTAGTTGTGAGTAATAATTATTTCAATATTTGATTATGTGTATAATCGGTTATTAACTTATCGTTATAATCAATTCTAATAAAATTAGTTTTATATCTGGATATGTTCGTTGAAAAACGATTCTAAAATAATGTTTTATTTGTGTTGGGTAAAAATCACTTTTATATAATAATTTGCAAGAAAGAATATGAAATTATTTGTTTATATTAATAATATTTATTTGAGAGTTAAGTTTTGCAGGAATGAAATGAGAAAAATGCAATTAGTTTAAAAATAATATAACAAAAGTTTTAAATAAGTTTGAAACTTATAACTTTTGTGAAAACCATTTTTTTCACATAAAAATCGTTTTCTTTTATAATTTAATAAAGTTTGTCAAATATGTCGGATTAAACTTGAAACAATTTTTTCTTAAAAAAACACAAAAAATCCCCTTCCTTTTCATTCTTTTTCCCTCTTTGACTTTTTTCATTTACCTTTTACTTTCAAAAATGCAAAAAAGACACCGCAAAGAAATGAAGAATAAAACTTGAGTAAAACCCTAATTTGGTCATTGAAATTGTAAGACCGTATCAGTTTGATTCCCCATATTATTAATATTCCAAATAAGTCCCTGAAATTGTAAAACGTTTATCAGGTTAGTCCCTCCATCTGGGTTAGTTAGTTAACAAAGTTTGGGGCGCTGATGTGGCACGTTAAGTGTCTAGATGGCTCACTCATCACCTTACACCGTACATGTAGATGCCACACCGACCGACTCATCTCACACAAAAGTTAAGGACCAACTTGACACTAGGGTTTAAAAATCATTTTAGTCCCTTCTACTTCTCCCCATACGGTAACTACCCGTCTCTTCCTCATCCTGTGTAACGCCCTTCGTTACATTAGTAACCAAAGAAAATATTTAAATAAAATATAAAGAAATAAATTTTTTCTTAAAATATAATACTTAATGTAATAATAATAATAATAAATTGGTCTTTACATTATAAAATCCTCAAAACTGAAATATCATAATTAATTCAAAAACTCTTAAAACAAGACGTCAACAAAAAACCCAAACATATAAAATAAAATAACTAAGGTCTAGCCACTAACGACTCCTTATTGAACATAATACTAACCAAATATGATAAATAGCTAAACAAGCACTAAGTCTTCAAGTCTCCTCAGTCTCAGTGGTGACGTCCTCAAACTCTGAAAACAATATTACTAATGAGATTGATAATCCCAGTGAATAAAAATACAGTTAAAAAGATTTTCGCAAAAGCATTGTTCTCAGCTGGTGCGGCAACCGGGAAAGTAATTCATGGTACCCGCTATTTTTAAAAATAATATCATAATAATAATAATAATATAAATTATTATTGACAATAATCAGTCATCATTAACACATTATAAATCAAGTGTATCAAAATCTCATATATCAAATAATTCCAATTAACCACATGTCATATGACTATCAAACATCACTCAACATTGGCATCTCATTGCCTACTTCTACTCAAGAGAGGTATTTCGATGTCACCTTCTCATCGGTGACATTACTCAATTTTCGATATCAATCATGTGCACTGGCGGTATTGCTCATTTTTCGACATCCCAATTCAATGACGATGTTACTTTCGATACCCCCATCAACCGGCGGTATTACATAATTTTGACATCCCAAATTAATGACGATGTTACTTTCGATACCTCATCAACTGTCTGTATTACATAATTTCGACATCCCAAATTAATGGTTATGTTACTTTTGATACCCTATCAACTAGCGGTATTACATGATTTCGACATCCCAATTTAATGGCGATATTACTTTCGATACTCCATTCACAGGTGGTATTTCTACACATCATGCCTCATGCATAATAATAAATTTAACATGCCAAATCAAACATATATCATGCATATATCAAGTAAAGCATCTCAATCAACTAAAACACATATCAATCATGCATATCATATCATCAATTACAAGAATAAAAGCTCAATTTAATAAACATTAATTTTAATTGAAAACTCTCAAATCAATTTAGCATTTCATAACATAGAAAATCACAATTTTTCCAAATCAAATTCCCAAAATACATTAATGGTTTTTATGACCCAAGACCCCAAATCCTTGTACCATGAAAGGATAAGAAAAAATATTTTTACTCACCTTAAATAGAGCTCCTCCTCCTATCAAGGAAAGCAACCACACTAATCCCTTTCTCCTATTGTGCACAATGGCTGGCTCAAACCCCCTTATTTTGCTAATGGCGGCGGTGACACAAAAATTAGGATTTGTGTGAATTCTCTTTCCAAAACCCCTGTTAGTGGACATATATATGGAAAAAACCATTTGAAAACCCCGTACGTGAATTTCACCGTTTCAAGAACTTGTTTTGCTTTTATTTACTTTTATTTTTATTTTTAATTTATTAATGCTATTGCACTTAATAGTGAGCTGCTCCTTTTCTATTAGAAAGCACCCAAATAGCCCTATTCGTGAATTCACGTAAAGGTTGCCTTAATTTTTTTGTTTTATTTTATATTTCTTTTATAATTAATAAATAATTCTAATTAATTCTTTTATTAATAATTTCTTCACTGAATCTCATAATAGCTTTAATCTTTTTATTAAAATAATTATATTAAAATTTTAGGATGTTACGCCCTGCTCTTCTGATTTTCTCTCTTCCCTTTCCATTACGTCTCTTCCGCTGCAAGATCCGGGTTTGTCTTGGAGTTCATCAACACAGTAAGGGACTTTTGTGAATCAAAAGGTGACTCTACATGCAGACACAGAAGTGCAAATCATGGACATAGTGAATTTTCTGAGCATAGATTTTCTAATATTATTCATCAAATGTTTTGGCCGTAGCCTCAAGGACTTAAGTACTAACATTGCACCTTCCACTACAGCAAAGGGTACCCATTTTGCAAGAACTTCAAAAATCTAGAGTTGAGTGCTTATGAATTCTTCTCCACCTAGACTTCCAAAACAAATAGCAAACTGCTTTTACATATACAAAATCCTTTGAAGGATTTAATTGAAGTCCAACTCCTGTAGAGCTTCTTCTTCTATTCATTGTTTTGCGCCATGTATGTGAATTACATTTTGGGGAAGCATTTCAATGAAAGTCATTCAATAAATATCAAGTTAGTCCCTGACATTAGATACTTAGTTTCAAGATCATCCCTAACGTTACCAGCTTAATATCAATCTAGTTCCTGCAAAAACCAATTTCAGAAAGACCATACCAAACTCAAAATGATCGAACCAGTTAGACCAGAATTCAACAAAACTTAAATCAAATAGTTTGTACCACCAACATCAACCCTTTGTTTCGCAACAAAAAACATAGGGAAGAAGACAAACAAAACCAACACCCTACCCTAACACATTTGCATTCAAATTAACAAGAAGAAGACAAAAAAATACAAAAAACCAACACCCAAAAACCCTAACCCATTCACATTAACGGGAATGGAAGAAGATGAAAATAAACCATGAACAAACAAAAAAACAAATACAAAAACAGAAAACGAAGAATTCTGTGTTGATGAACTCTGTGACAAACCCATAACTTGCAGCGGAGGAGACGTAATGGAGGGGGAAGATAAAAACAGGAAGAGTGGAGTGGGGAAGAAGATGGGTAGTTACCATACGAGGAGAAGTAAAAGGGACTAAAATGATTTTTTTAAGGTTTAAATAAGTTTTTGGTCCCTGCAAAGTTCACCAATTTTGGTTTTAGTCCCTGTAAAAAAATTCTTAGGATTTCGTCCCTATAATTTTAAATTTTTTGGAAATAGTCGCTACCGTCATCTCTTTCCGTTAACTGCTGACGTGACAAATGGAATGCCACGTCAGTAGGGACTATTTCCAAAATTTTGGAAAATACAGGGAAGAAATCCTAAAACAAAATTTACAGGGACTAAAACCAAAGTTGGGGAACTTTGCAGGGACCAAAAACTTATTTAAACTAAAAAATTTATATTTTCTTGCCAAAACTCAGAGCAAGTCAAATAGGGACAAAAAAACTACCTCGATACCTCCGAGTACTATAAATCATACCAGAAAAATGAATTTGACAATTTTAACTATGTGTCCCTAATGTGAATTTTTCTCCTATTTTCTGGCCAAATCTCAGTAATCGTATAAGAACAAGAAATTACCTTGATAGCTACGAGTACTAGAAATCATACCAAATGAAAGGAATTTGCCAATTTGAACCCCGTGGCCCTATTATATTATTTCTTTTTATTTTCTAGCCAAATCTCGGAGCAAGTCGGACAGAAACAAGGAAATTATCTCAGTATCCCGGAATACTAAAAATCATACCGAATGAAGAAATTTGTTAATTTTAACCCGGTGGTCCATAATATATGCCTTTCTTCTTCTTCACGACCAAAATTCAGAGTAATCAGAGTAGGTCAAACGAGAACACAAAATTATTGGTGGTACCCCAGGTGCCGTAAATCATACCAGTTGAAGGAATTTGAAAATTTTAGCCCTGCAACCTCTATTGGATGATTTTATTCTACTTCTTGGCCAAAATTCAAAGCAGGTCATACATTAGGAGGCACATTATTAAAATTGCTCAATTCCTTTATCTGGTATGATTTCTAGTACAGGAGTATTAAGGTAATTTCTTTTACTGTCCGACTTGCTATGAAATTTGGCAAGAAAATATAAACAAAATCATACATTATCGACTACATGGTTAAAATTGTTAAATTCCTTCATTTTGTATGATTCATTCATTTTGTATGAAACAAAATCATACATTAGGGACACAAAATAAAATTGTCAAATTCATTCTTATGGTATAATTTATAGTACAAGGGGTACTAAGGCGATTTCCTATACCTGTCTAACTTGCTCTGAAATTTGACCACAAAATATAAAACAAATTTGATTTAAATAAGTTTTTGCTCCTTGCAAAGTTCACCAATTTTGGTTTTAGTACCTGTAAATTTTGTTTTAGGATTTCGTCTCTATAGTTTTCAAAATTTTGGAAATAGTCCCCACTGATGTGGCAAACAGAGCACCATGTCAGTGTCACATAGATGACGTGACATAGCTGACGTGACATTCCGTTTGTCACGTCAGCAGTTAACAGAAAGAGATGACGGTAGAAACTATTTCCAAAAAAAATTAAATTACAGGGACGAAATCCTAAGAATTTTTTTTGACAGGAACTAAAACCAAATTGATTAATTTTGCAGGGACCAAAAACATATTTAAACATTTTTTTAACCTAGTTTCAAGTTTGTCCTTGACTTTTGCAGGAGATGAGTTAGTTGATGTGACATATATGTGTACGATGATGTGTGATTCAGCTAGACACTTAACGTGTCACTTCACATCACAAACTCTGTTAACTAACAGACCCAGACAAAGGGACTATCCAGACAAACGTTTTGCAATTTTAGGGATTAATTTAAAATATTGATACAACAGGGGACTAAACTGATACAATTTAACAATTTCAAGAATCAAATTGAGATTTTACTTAATAATAAAACTGCTAGAACATGGCGTAGAACACAGCTGTAGGGTCGCTGGCACGCTGCAATGTAAGGCCTTGATGTGGTATTTTTTTTTTTTTTTTTTGGGTTTAATTTTATCTTTCTGATTTGTGTTATTTTCATTTGAAGATTTTGGCGAGATGAGTAATGTTTCTTATTGTCATATTGGGTTTTTATCTAGAAGAAGAATCAGTTTATGCTTTACTGTGTCAACATTAACCACAATACGTGTTTTTTCAACTATGAAAGCTATAAAAAGTTAAAAACAAGGCTACACACAATAAGTTTGAAGATGATTTTTTCACTGATTGCATGATTACTTTTTAGACAGGATTATTGAAAATTTTATCACATAATTGATGTTTTTTCTTCATCAAACAATGACTAATACAACTTACGAAATGAAAGCATATGCCTGATTTTGTTATATGTTTAATACTATGAACCATGGATATATTGAAATAGTTTATATTTTACTCCCTCTCATATTATTTGTCTCATTTAATTATGTACAACTCTTAAGAAAATGATTAAGTTTATTAATTTTTATGATAAAATGATCCTTTTTATTTAAAATACCCCTATTTAAATTATATAGTTATATGTAGCTATAATTATATATATTTTCTCATCAACCACTATTTAAAAAGGGTAGTTCTAAAAACAAAGCAATTAATATTTTTTGATTTTGTAAAGAAACAAATAATTTGAGGCAATAAAATATTTTAAATGGAAGATGTAATATGAGACAGAGGAAGTATTATGTTAGTATTATAACGTGTCACCATCAATAATGAATAGTCATTACTAATCAACTAGGCATGGTTAGTCTCGGTAGTACTAGTTGAGTTGGTAGATACTAGATACCCTAGTAGTAGTTTCATAAAGGCTTTTGGCTAGTACTATTAGTCTAAGAGACTTACCCTAGTTTCCAGCTATGAATTCCACTCTTGCCCATGGCCTAGTTGTATATCCCTCCCCACAAGATGGTTGTGTGGTCTCTTCTTTCAAAAAAAAAAAAAAAAAAGAAGTTCCTTTAATTTCAAACACTAATCTTTCATTTTTTCTTTACTTTTCTGGTAATTTCCATTCATGTTCTTTACGTACATTTCTTGCACTTTACCTTCATTCAATTTCAATTTTATTGCACCCTTTGCATACTTTCTTTTAATTTCCTGTTCTTTACACACTTTTATTTACACTTCTTGCATTTTACACTTTTTCTGCATCTTTAAATTTATTATTCTTTATTTTCTTGTTCAAAATTCAATATTTGACCAAGATCTTAAGTTTATCCAAGACACTTATTTTTTGTCAGATTTAACTTTAACAATTCATCATTCAAATCATATTTTGAGGACCGAGATTATCACATAACTCAAAATCCATACCCACCTGATCATTAATTATTTGTTAGATCTAGTCGAATTTTGATCTTAATAAAAAAAAAAAAAAACACGTAAAGAGTACCTCATAGCACTGCTACTTATCCATTCATTTATTGACCATTTGATGTAAAAAAGCTGAGAGATTAATTTTTAATATATAGACGCTAAAGGCTGAAACAGAATATATATATTTTGTGCTTGTCATGTTATCCGCTTCCTCTTTGAAAGAAGATACAATTTGTGAGTACTTCGCTCCAAGTATTCGTTAATTCATGTCACTAATAAATTAATGCATGCATCAATAGTTCAATGCTGCCCATATTCAGGCACATTTCCATCCGTACATGAGGATTAGGATGATAATGGGTCAGTTATGGATAGGTACTATAATATCTATCCTCATATCCGCACTTGAAAAAAATATCCGTATCCGCGTGGATAGCAACTTTAGTGTCCGTATCCGTACCCTCTGGGTACCTAAGTATTCATACTCACACTCGTTACCCACACTTTAACTAAGAAAAAATAATAAATAACAAAAAATCATTATAACTCAATTAAAAAATATCAAAAGATCTTTCAAATCTACTCATAAAGTATTACAAACCAAAATATTTAACTAAATAAAAACATCTAAAGCATCCAAAACGAGTAAATATCACAATAAAAATCTAAAACGACACTGACTCGAGGATAAATGGCATTGATGCTGGCTCAAGGAAGAACAGCTGAAGAGCTCAACCAAAAAGGAAAAAACACTAATGAACTATCTAGGTTTAGTACTTTTAGATTAATTATGTTCTTAAAATTTTTATATAATCATAATTATATTTAATAATATATATATATATATATATATATATATATATATATATATATGCGGGTGCGGGACGAGATAGGTACTAAAGTATCCGTACCCGTATTCATACCCATTTAAATTTGCGGGTAATACTAATTATCCATATCCATTAAACGATTATTTATCCTACCCATCATGGATATTTATTACAAATCCTCAACGGATAGGATTTAAATTACCATCCTAACTAGGGCTTGTATTGGAATCGTAGAACCAAGGAACTAATAAAATAAGAAACTATTGTACGTCCCCCAAAAAATTAAACTTACTTATGGAGAAAACTTTACATACAATATCAGTGCATCTGGTACTGCTCTCCTATCTTAAAAGAAGACGTGGAAAATTTTCCATGTCAGCACTAGCATAATTAATACCGTTAGCTTTTTTTTTTTTAGCTACTGTTTACCTTCTTCGCCCCAAACGCCCTTCCCCTCTCTCTTCGGTGTCATTTTCGTGTCTCTTTGTTTCCCTTAAATGCCTCTCTCTCTCTCTATTCGGCGCCATCATCAATTCCCCCTCTCTTTGTTTTCGTGTCTCTCTGAGTATGGAAATTGATGTCATATTTCAAAGACAAGGAAGAAATATTGCAATCAAGATATATGATGATGGCTTTAGATCTCATTGATGTGTACAATTGTGTTTCTGATAAGCAACAGATCAAGCTTTTCATTGCATTTCTGATTGAATTACAAGAGCAGCACATAATGCCATGCATCAATATGATCCAAAGTAACTGATAAAAAAAAACAAATGTGAAAAAGACCTTGAACCCGTGATTGGATTTTGGAGTTGAGGTTAGTGATTCAGGGAATCTAATTTGGGGAAGTGGGTTAAGGGAAGAGGCAAAGTGATCATGGAGGAAAGTGGCGATGGCGCCGAACAAAGAGAGAAGCATTTGGGGGAAATAGAGAGACAGAAGATGACGTTGAACAAAGAGGAGAAGGGCGTCTCAAGTGAAGGTGAATAGTAACTGGAAATAAAAAGGATTAAAAAAACAATAGAGTTAATGGTGACAATATTTGTTAGTGCTTAACTGAAAACAATTCCACATGTCCTTTCAACATAGGAGAACAGTACCACAATCACTTAAAAAACTATATGTAAGTTTTGTCCTTTACTTATACAATTCTTGTACTAGTGTGAGTTTATTTTTGTGGTTGATTAAACTTTTTCTATTACATTTTACCTTTAAATAACATTAATCTGGTATTATATAAACTTCATATGATATTCTTGTGAAAAACAATGATATAAAAGTTTGATTTCTATATTAAAGGCAAGGCAACAGTGGAGAAGGAAAAGAGGGAGAAAAGAAACAAGAATGATAATTAGAAAACAAATTAAAGGAGGACCCTACTACCACCATGCATGTTACTGAGTTGACAAAAGCGAATCAAAACAAATGAAACAACAGACACGCCGCTGTTACCGCTCATTTTCACATGATGTAACTTCCTTTATTTTCTCCCAATTATTTCCAACCACCATTTTCATCGCCTTAAACTAAGGAATTCTATTGCTCTTTGCTATTGCCCTTTCATGATTAGATTTGATGCTTTGGTCCCTCTTATTCCTATAAATATCCATCTTATTCCATAATAATAAGAGATATAATTAAGACTTACATTCATTCTCTTTTGCTTTTTATTTTCCTCTGAAAGTGAGCCCTTCTTCCCTTCACATATCATAGCAATGGCAGTACGTTCGTACAGCTCCATCTTGATTGCCCTCTCTTTGCTTCTTTTAGTTACATTCTCTAATGTGGCTGAGGTACAGAACAAATTTACACATAAACACAATTTTCTTCGCTCAATTATTGTTGCCTCTCTAGTAGTATTACATTAATCAATTTGAGTTCAAAATAGGAGTCCAATTGTGTTCTAACTCTAAGTAATTAAATTTGTGTTTATCTGTAATCCTTTAACAGGCTTATGGAAGTGCAAAACTTCGTCCTTCAGGTATGAAATGCCCCCCGTGATCAGATTCTTTTGCATTAACAAAACATGGGTTTTCCAATTCTCAATTTTGCATATAAGAAGCCAATTACATTTTAATGTTTCCTAGGCAGCCCCTAGGCTTATGGAATTGCAACCATGTTAGTTTTAAATACTTCATTTGCTAATAGTGTGAACAATTACACAGATTGTAAACCAAGGTGTACTTACCGTTGCTCAGCTACTTCGCACAAGAAGCCATGCATGTTTTTCTGCCAGAAGTGCTGCGCCGAATGCCTCTGTGTTCCTCCTGGAACATATGGCAACAAGCAAGTCTGCCCTTGCTACAACAGCTGGAAGACAAAGGAAGGAGGACCCAAATGCCCTTAAACCTCTTTCTTCATATATAATTAATAAGCAATGTAATCTTATAAATTATTCAATATCTCTCTTCTCTGAATCCATATAAGCAATGCTACGGATTGATAGTAGAAGGGGCACATTTAGTTATGTTCCCTTCAGTGGTAAAATATTTTTAGCTAATTGTATTTGGTGCTACAATTATAGTCATCTGGCTACTAAAATTTAGAGGCCAAATTATATTTTTGATTAACAGTAATTTTTCAGAGTATTTGCTTTTTTGGAGCTTTCTTAAGTTCAAGTGTATGAATATATTCCCTCTGGACCTATATATAAGCAAAAAAATACCTAAATTTTTTGGACTCAAATATAAGCAAAAGTCAATTAAATCAACCATATTTAATGTCACTGTGTCAAAAATACCATTTGGTTAATTTTTTTTTTTTCAAGAGCATTATACACTCTCAAAACATAACTTCCAAGAGCATTATACACTCTCAAGAAATACGTGTAAAGTTAGGTTTTTTTTGCTTATATATAGATCTGGAGGGAATATGCTCAAGAAAAATAGAACAAAACATCCATATCAGAATAAGAGAAGAATATCTTGAGCCAATAAAACACCATTTTATAAACACACAATAAGATTCTGATAGATAAACAACAGCTTGATCTTCTCTTTTTTTCACTACGTCTTCGACGTTTTTGTTGGATGATCGGAGCCTTACAAGTCGTAACACTATATATGGTGATGAGTGGAGAGAAAGTCGAGGATCAAGAACACTACCGGTTCAATGATTAAACTTATAAAAAAGCCATGCCTTTTAGTTTTGAATTCCAAAATGGTACGTTGGATTTATATATAAGCAAAAAAGTATTTAAATTTTTTGGACTCAAATATAAGTAAAAGTCAATCAAATCAATCCTATTTAATGTCAATTTTTCAATAATACCCTTTGGTTAATTGTTTTTTTATTTTTTCAAGAGCATTATATACGCATAAGACACAACTTTCAAGAGTATTATACACTTTTAAGAAAGGATAATTTAATAATTATAACTTATTTTTACACAAATCAAGATAATTAAACTAATATAACTAACTTTCTTAACAAGTGTAAAGTTAGTTTTTTTTGCTTATATATAGATCAGGAGGAAGTATATATGAAAAGCACACATTAAACCCAGTTAATGTATGTCCCGTTATACTTTTCCCTCTATTTACTTAAACAGTATTTATAAGAGTTACATGACTTTGGTCTATGTGTACTCATAATGACATAAAGGAGGAGTAGTGAGAATAGAGAGACAACATATCTTTAAAAATAAGAGGAATGGTATTGCATATATATATATATATACTCTCTTTTTAATATATTTTTTTTATTGATTGAAATAATTCTATTAATTCATGTGGATCTTACTTAAATTTTATAGGATCTATATGGATTTTAACTAATAAAAGAGTGTGTTAGAAATAAAATATTAAAGAATATATTACTACTATTTCTCTAAAAGAAAAATTAAGAAGCTCCACTTTGGCAAGATTTTTCTTGGTGAAGAAGAGTGATGGTTGACTTAACGATAGTGTTCGCTGCTCACACAGTCGCACCAGCTGTGAGAAGAAAATGAGGACGATAGATTGTTTTTATAAAAGCAAGAAAATTTTTGACCCGCATACTAGCCCGTGAAATCATTGCAGATGCAGATTGAAACAATCGATGGACCCGTATTAGTCCATTTATTTGCGGACCACTACTGATCGGGCTGAGCCCATTTGCCTACCCACCCATCTTTATTTGAAGGCCATTATACTTAACCTTTATGAGTCCTAAAGTTCACTCAGAATTAGTCCTAAATCTACTCTCATTTTCATTTGAATGATAAATTTTAGAAAAATTATTGTGACCCACATTTGACTTAATTATAGTAAGTGTGAAATTCGGGTAATTTCCTCGTAAACTTTTCAGGTTTTTTTTTATAGCAAGTATAATTCGCCAAACCAATACAATTTTCCTGTTTTAGGATGCGTGCGTCAAAGTAATTTTAGAAAAAAATGTGAACTTTGAGTTAACGCGAAAAGGTGGACTTTTTTCAATAAGACAATGAGAAAAGGTAATGATTATGGCTATTTTTGTACTTCTGATGCAAACTGATATTTAGTGCCTCTTTAATTTAGATTTTGGATAATCTAAAATTACGTTTGCTTCAAGTAAAAATGATTTTAAAATTCTGTATAAGTTATAGTTTTCTAGGATTTTCAATAATAGAAAACTATCATACTCATAAAAGGATCTTGAAATTTATGATTCACACATAAAAGTAAATGATATTTACTTCCTTGATCCATGAGTAAATGGCAAGAAGATATTCTCTAATTCTCAATCTATCTCTTTCTTTTTGCTTTCCTTCTCACACTCTTTCCTGACGGCAATGGTGGTTGAGAAAACCTTAGTGGGAGAGGTAAAACCCAAGATACATAAAGTGATAATCAAGTTATCAATTAGTTATTAGAAGTTTTCAACTTCTCACAATAACCAATAGGTCTCGTACTTTATTAAATTACATTCAGGCCCATTACTTTATTTCACTTGAGTCACACTAATTAATTTTTTTTTATTTCTTTAATTTTTCCAACATTTTGAAGGTATTTGTTTTAAATTTAGCATTCAATAAAATCAATTCTAAGTTGGGTGGAATTGATTTTAGGAGAAGCAAGAATTTTTAGCTTTCCCGTTGAGTAGAATTGATTTTAGGTATGAGTCTCACAATATTCTTTATATTTACATCTCAAAAGTGATTTTACTCAATCATCCAAGCAAAACCAATTCTTTTAAACTAACTTTTAAAATATCATTACCAAACACAAATAAATTTTTTTAAACTCAATTTTCCTAAAATCAATTCTTTTAAAATTAATTCCTTCAAAATCAATTCAATCAAAATCTAAACCAAACGGATCCTGACTAACTAAATAAAAAATTTGTTAAGCTTAATTGCACTTTTCGTCCTCCAACTTTTTTAAATGTGTGCTTTTGGTTCCTCAAAAATTTTAATTTCATATTTAGTCCTCTAATTTTTTAAATTGCACAAAATCAGTCTAAACAGACTAATAAGGACTAAGTCTAAACAGTCTAAAAAGGAACGATTTTGCACGATTAAAGTTTTCAAGGAACCAAAATCACACATTTGAAAAATTTAGGAAAGAAAAGTGCAATTATGCCAATTTGATTTCACGTTTGATGAAAATTGTATTATATTTGTTCCACTCCAAACGTTAAACAAAACATGTTCTATCTTACATGTAAAATGTAGCTATTTGTGCTATGTAAATATTTTTAGATAGTGATATTTTCACATGTTGGATTGATTTGAGTTGTTTATAAGATTAATTTCCATTCGATTGTGAAAGAATGAGAGTTATGTGATTTTTGCGTAGGAGCTACATTTTGGAACTCATATTTGTGTTCTCATCTGAAATTATCAATGTTACTTACCAACTTAACTTATCTTTGTTGTTGATATGTAGAATAAATTAAGTACAATCTAGATGCTATCTATAAAGTGACTTATAGATATGTAGAGTTTAAAAATGCATGATACTTTTGACATCCCTAATTGTTTATTTATACTTCTTATTAATCAATTATAATTTTATAAAATTCTAAAATAGAATTATAATTGATGAGTTGAGAGTGTAAATAAGCAATTAGGAGTGTCAATAACCTCACCCAAGATGTGTGAATTATAAATGGAAAATCTTCCATTTCTAGGGTGTATATTACACTTTTTCCCCCCTTTAAATTATGAGTCATGATCAGAGTAGTAGAACGTAACCTTTCAAAGATATATGTGGTGCATTGTAAATTCGGCAAACTATATAATACGGAAAAAACACAGTCATAATTCACAACCACACAAAATAGATGATAAAATTAACATGGCTAGAATGCAATAGGTACATGTGGAAAATTTAATGAGTTTTGAAATTTATCAATGAGAAATGATAAACAAAATTACATTATACTTAAAAAGAATGTACTTTAAAATATGCGTTTTTTTTTTTGGTGATATAAAATATGCGTTTTTGAATTTGTTATCTAAAAAAATAATATTAAAATGATACTAAAAATAGGATGCAAGTATTATTATTATTTACCAAATATACGCTAATATGCAGCATTTAATGGGTTCAGTTGTAAAATTATAACCAACAACACTAAACCTAATTAATATATAGGCTCTCTTTCGCATTTCTAATAAGTTAGCTTATAATTTATTTGATTAACTTATAAGTTAATTTGATCAAAGTAGAGGTATTGATAAACAAGCTTATCTCATGAGCTTATAACTTTTTCTCATAAACTAATTTATTTAGCTTATGATTTATAACTTATAGCTTATTGACATTTCTCTCATTTTTATCCTCACTCATTTAATGAAATTCTCAATTTATCATGTTTGTTATAAATATGCTCTTTTATATCATTTTATATTTATAAACAAGTTCAACAGTTAATTTTATCAAACACTTTAAATTCAATCAACTAATTTTTTATCTATCAATTAACAATTAGTTTATCGACTATAAACTAACTTATCAATCATTTTTGTCTACTAGAGCCATAGTTGACTTCCTTATGTTTGTTGTTATGAGTTCCAATTTTGTTATATGTATAAAAAATACTTTGTTGATAATGATAAAACTCATTTTGATTACTTTTAGAACCCGAATGAGGTTAGTTTCCGCCTTTAAACCAATGGTGTACAACAAAAATTTTTAAGCAAATTGTAAGCAAGTTTTGTAGTAAAGGGCGAGTAAAAAACGGAAGGTATGTACTGAATGCCAAATCTGTCAGATCAAGCAAGGGCTGTGGATTAGGTTGGTGAGTCATTTTGTCCAAAAAACCAGGGCAATTTTTTAAGTATGTCTGAATTTTGAATGACGCGGAGGTTCATTCCACCAGTCACTCACTCTCTCTCTCTCTCTATGCCCATTGCTCAATCCCCAGTTTTTGTTTTTTTGTTGGCATTCAAAGGGCCACACCCTCACCTTGTGGCTCTCAATTCTCCTCTCCATTTTTCTTCTTTGCCCATTCTCCCTTCTTTCACTTCAATATGACAATTATATATACCTTTAGTTTCTATAGTTCTTAGTTCCTAGTCCTACCTCCCCTCCTGTTCTCCTTCCTTTACCTAACTGTGTCTTTGCTCCACAGGTCAGTTGCTAGTTGCTACCTTCCCTTCCATTGCTCTCTTTTTGTTTTTTCTTTTAATCACTACTAGGAATATATTTATATATATAATTTCAATCTAGTATGTTCATCCTGCAGTGGTGATTTTTTAGTGAATTTAATTGTCACACCAGGAATTTATATTTCTAAAATTTGGCAATATTATCTGCATTTGAAGTTTTCAACTCCAAAATTGAAATTTTGACAATCAGAGTAGTACTTCAGGATATTGAAAAAGGATGAAAATGGTTTTACATATAAATTAACTTCAGCATCCAAATTTTTAGAAAAATTTGCAGACAATCAAGTGTTTAGGACCAAGTGTTTTAAGCATATGAGCTTATCTTCCCTGATATATATTTTTAAACATCTGAATAATGGAAAGGAAAATGCTAAAAGTTACGAATTCGAAACGCATACGACAAGAATTAACTCAGCTTGTGTTTTGTGCCTGAGGTTAGGCATTCTCTCTCCCAATTGTTTATATCTCCTTTGTGATTGGTTAACTTTCTTTCCTATCACTTCTTTCGAAAAGTGATTTGTGCCGCATAGCACTGCTGTAATGGAAATTGTAATCAGAACCAAGGGTACTAACTACTGAAGATAACTTGATTATTGATTTCTGTGGAATGTGGAGAAGCGAATTAAGCTGTGCCACTTCATTAAATTGATATTATATTCAAGAAACGTCTGGACGAGGTTGGGTATAAGGTGCAAAATGCGTCCTTGTATTCCCTTTCGTCATTAAATATCTGTTGTTGAAGGGAACTTGTGGTCAGAAAAAGTACTCGCAGATTGTAAAATTCACTACTTCTATATAGATTCTATGTCTTCATTCCCTTTTTGTTGTTTTACTTCTCCAGAATTGAGATATTTCAAGTGCAATGAAGGTCAGGGCTATCTCATTCTTTTCTTGATCTTCGGATGGCACTTGCGGCAAACAAAGTGTCAAGTGGTCCTATTGTGACTCATAAAACAACTCCTTGTAGATCACATGAAAACCATTATTTTTCCTTGTCAACAAGGATCAACAGAATTCAACCTCCACGAGATGGACATCTGAACTATAGATGTCTCTTTGCAGAGAGATCAACCTTATTCAATGACCGGTTTTGGTTCATTTATGGAAAACATGGTCGTTTAATCTCCAAGAAATCTTCTATCTCATGTAAAATAACAGGAACCAATAATACTGAAGAGAAAGAGTCTCTTACAGCTTATGATGATGTTTCTGATTTAACCAGGTAAGTATAATCACCCACCATATAAAATTAGTCCATTCTGTTATAACTTTATGTGCTGTGTCCTATGTCTGAACCAGTGCCCCTTAATTATTGTATTTCAGTTGCCTACTTTATTGTATGTCAAATGTCAAACTAGAATTTATCTTTCTCATCCTTTTGATGATGGCATGTAAAATATCAGAATTAAATAGTCGAGGATTCAAACTTACATATTAGAGATCCTTTCATATGTACAGAGTACATACTAAAGATGAGAAAAATGATCACGTTCATTATGTTCCTGGCTTGGCTGAAGCTTGTAGATTCGTTTGTAATGATGCAAAGTTTGTCAATGAAAGGGCTCGCAATGACATTGTCTTGCTCTCACGGTACTTCCGGTAACCTTGTTTTGGTCTTGTACTATCTCAGTTTGAAATGTGCTTCCACTACTGTTCATATGCCCACTTTTTAAAGATATGTTAGGAATTTGTGAACTGGCAAAGAATTCTTACCATTTGGTAATCACTAATCACTATCCAATCAATTACTCAATAAACTATGTTTTAACTGGTCTAGGTATTTTAGTAACCACGGATTATGAATTACAATATGGAATATGTCTCTTGCTGACTTAAATTATTGGTTCTCGCCTTATTGTCTATCCATGTCATATCATTGTATATTTTAAACTATCAAATATCATTCATTTGAGAAATAACAATAAGAATTAAAATGTTGTCCTGAATCCTGGTGCATGGAAATAAGTAAATAACTGTTAATTATTTGTTTCCTCAGTGGCATAATGAGGCTGAATGCCCGTGCACGCCAAGATGTTGCTTTTCTAGGGACAGAAGTTCTCAAGCTTGATGGTTAGCTCATTTAACTTGTTTATAAAATGTGTTATCGTACTTTGCATTTCTTATTTCATCTGATGAAATAATTGTTTAAAACTGCAATACAAGTTTACCGTATTTCACATCACAAGAACTGTGATATCCTCCCACTATCCCCTGCCCTTCCCCTCTGCCCAACAAAAAGAAAGGAAGAAACAAAGAAGCCGATGGATATAGCAAGTGTATGGAGCAAGTATCTTCAGTTTGAAAAGAGATTACTTTGTTTCATATCAAAGGGTCATTTTTGGATATTAAAATGCTGATAAGACTATATAATTCCATTATGGTGATTACTTCTAGTAATTTTCCTTTCTCTACTTATATGTGGAACTTGTCTTCCTTTTACTTCCTTCTTCTGAAGGAAAAGGGTTCAAGAGCAGCACCTTTTAAATGATTGCACTAATATAGTCATATGTACTCCTTGTATTGTCAACTTATATTTTCTTTTATTTTGCTGCATAGCTCGGGCGAGAGAGGATACTGAGAAATTTGATCGTGATGTGAAGGAAAAAGCTAAGCGCCTTAATCGTATTGCTGCTGTCTGTATCATCTAGAATCTTCAAATTTGATGTTTGAAGATGAAAGAGTACACATTAGTGATATATTTCATGCTGATTTTTTTGTTTTACTTTTCTAATATATACTCTGCAGATATTGAAGGATAAAGCTCAATCCAGATTGAAAAGTGCTGCTGATGAGCATTGGAGTGATGGGGCCTTAGAGGTAAATCTGTTATTCTCAGTTTTTATCCACACAATGATATACTTGGTGAGTTTCTGCGAGTTTCATGTAAAATTGGTACTAATGCAATTTGCATCATGTGATATTTGTCTTCTATATATATTGCTCATCTCCCTATCACTATTTATGTACTTACAAATCACAATTTATTGGTTATCATGTAACGCTGATTGTTGAAATAGAAGAAATAAAATGGTAAAACTATCTAAAAAATAAACCTCCTAGTTTTTCTCTTCCATTGAAGATTTGTTTTTTTCACTAAACAAAGAATCAGACTCATTGATGGACATCAATAAGAAAGGTAAGACAAGGTGTTTTGCTATATAATAATCAATAAGCATGAATTGGCGTGGGCACTTCTTGGGCGTGGCATGGTCTCTCAAACCTATTATTTGGGATATCTATAAAATACTGGTGTGACACATCAAGTATTTAAGGACATATTTTAGAGGCAAAACTTGAAGTTCAGCTTTCTGAAGCTATTATTCATTAATTTAAAAGCTAATAAAATCATGTTGGTATTTTGTGTAGTCTATTGAGAAATAACTTCATCTGTAGTAATATAAGAAACTCAAGCAACTATAAAATTGTTTACATGCTCACAAATTTCTCATAACTCAAATTATTTTGTACTCCAAGGTATGAAAAATTTAACACATACTGAACTTTTCAGAAAAGAAGAAATGCCGGACATTTGATCTATAACTTATTTCTGGTTAATATTTCTTAAAACTTTTCTATGCAATATCAACTTGATAATCTATTAATCTTAGTTGGACTAATCATAATGATTTTTTTTTTTTATGATGAGATGTTGGGTGTTGCAAGTATCCGAAGTTTTATATGATTGCCAAGTGATCCCAACCTGTGTATTATATTATATGTGTATGGGGTTTGGTTTGGTTTGGTTCACACGATTCAGCTTAACTCTTCAAACTTTGGACCAAATAATGCTTTTTTTTTTTTAACTAAACCAAACCCAATTGCATAGTAAAGAAACACACCTTGCTTCAGTTTTCCCAGTTCAGTTTTGGTTTTTAAATACCCCTATTCATTTCATCTCTGTCACGTCTCGATGGATTATAGAAATTGAGAAACACAGATTGGTTCAGTTTTCCCGGTGCAGTTTGGTTTTTAAATACTCCTATTCATTTCATCTCTATCACACATCTCAATGGTTTAGAAAAATTGAGTAAACCCCCTTCTTAGTCCTCCAAAGATACAATTGTCTTCACTTTGGGCCTCTAAAAAAATTTTGATATCAATTTTGTTCTTGAATCATGGAAAGTGACATAAATTTGGTCCTTAAAAAAAATTGACATCAATTTAGTCCCCAATCATCTAAAATATCACCAATTTTGTACCTCAGTCATACAAAGTGACATCAATTAAGTCCCTAAGTCTCACGGCCCGTACACAGAAGGATGGTTTTTGTTGAGGTAGATTTAGGCCCAGTTATTCTAATATGGTATCAAAAGTTGTCCCAATGTTGGGCCACCCACAAATGTATAGTTCTGGGGTGTGTTAAGTGTTAAAGTCTCACATCGGTGATGTCACTTTGCATAATTGAGGGACCAAATTGATGTCAAAATTCCGGAGGACCAATATGATGACACTTGTATCTTTGAAGGACAAAAAAGGAGGTTTACTCAATTTTTTCCCCATCAGACTTAATTTACTGAATTGTTTTTGTTCTTATATATGTTCCTATGTATTCCTATCCCATATAGATCTTAATATGGACTGTCGGGTCTTTTTCCAAGTTTGCATTATGAGAACCAAGAGTGTCTGATTATTAAAAATACATATGAATAGCCAGAAAATACAAGACTCCTTTTGGCTTAACCTTTGAACTTTCAGGCTGATTTACGTCTTGCTGATTTCCGTGCTAAGCAACGTGCAATGGAAGATGCCCTTATGGCCTTGGAGGTGATATTTTATGCTCTGCATGACTGTTTACCGTGGAACAATTCTTTTTTTTTTAATCAGTTTATATCCCAGGCGGCAGGCATTATCCTGGTTATAATAAATCTGCTACATAACTTATTTCAAAATATCATGCATTTTTTTAAGCACCAAAGGAAGAAATTTAATTTCTATTATGTAAATATTGCAGTTCATCAAAAACATCCATGACATAATGGTGAGCAAGATGTATAACTTGTAAGTCAAGTAAATTTAATGCCTGCTTAAGTTCTGATATATATAATATGTATTATAAGTTCTAAATTTTTTCCGATGGATGTTGGGGTGCAGTCCACTTCGCAAAAATAAAAGCTCTCTTTCAGCAAATAACGGAAGAGGTCGTATAATGCTTGAAAAGAATGGAAAGAATGGAAAAACCATAAATTTCTTTCCTGGGGATGTGACCACACAACGGATTTCTGCTCTTCAGGTCTTTCTTCTTTTCTGTTTTCTTTTTCCTTCTGTTTTACATATAAATCACCCCCCCCCCCCAAATCAATTGAATCAGGAAACATATCAATCATATTATAAGAATTTAAGGTGTACAGGAAGCTTACTGGAGTATGGCATCAGCACTTTCTGAAGCAGATGGAATTGATTACACTGATCCTGAGGAGGTTTGATTCTCCATTTCCTTTGGTTTCTGACTGATCTTAGTCACTATTTAAGTATTGATATTACCTACTCTTTTCTATCAAGAGCAGCTTGAGTTGTTGATCACTACTCTTATAGACCTTGATGCAATGGATGGTAAACAAAGTGTATCCTTGTTGGCAGAGTGTTCTAGTTCTCCAGATGTCAGTACTCGGTAAGTAACCTGTGATATTAAATACTTCTAACTACCAAGTATGAATGCGTACCTTGATCCATACATTATTATGATTTTCCTCCCTTGTTTATTTTCAATTTGTGTTTTTTTCTGTGCCCATGTGTGCTTGTGTTTCTAGACGAGCTTTAGCTAATGCACTGGCAGCAGCACCATCCATGTGGACTCTTGGAAATGCAGGGATGGGAGCGTTACAGGTGGGTGATTTTAATTTATCATAAGAAGTACTTTTACATGCAATGTAGTTTCATCTTTTTTTCCTTTGGCAAAATTGATGCATTTGGCTCTTGTCACAGAGACTGGCAGAAGATAGCAACCCAGCCATTGCTGCTGCAGCATCCAAAGCTATTTATGAACTGAAAAAACAGTGGGAAATAGAGGAAGGGGATAGCTGGAGGTTTATGATGGATATAAACACCGTGGAAGAAAAAGAAAGCAGAGAATCTGATGATGAAGAAGATGCCAAATGAGAAATATTTGTAACTTTGCAATGTACAGTATAGATGCCTCCTGAGGATTCTAACTAGTATAGGATTAACCCACACGATCACTAGAAAGTGACTACTGCTAGTGTAAGATGCCAATATGTTGGTGATATGCATCATAAAATGCAAAGCTTTCCTCATATTCATAGATACATGTTTCTAGACGATCTATAACATATGCATGTTTGTCTGTAAGAGCGTTCCATACTACATATATTTCATATGCAGTCTCACCTCTGCATACGTGAGTGGGGCTTGCAGGTAGGTGTACCAAGGTTGTTTGTGCTTTTACATGTGCACTTAATTATAGAGTAATTTCTTCCCTTGATGTTGGATTATTTGAATGTTATTAGACAATATGATTTTGGCATAATACATTTATTGTTGGATTTTTTCCTTTCTTTGATTTTAGTTTGCTTAGATGTTTTAACGTAGACCAAATGATACAATGCAAGCAAAAGTTCCTAGATTCATGGAGATATAGAAAGCATATAAGTTATCATGCTTGCATATCCACCACTTGAGTCTCCAACAATTATTCCAATAATGACATACCATCTCTTGCACCAAAAAGCAACAAAACGAGAATGAAAAACCATTTCACTTGGCTGACTGCCAGTGCCATGAGTTGGACGAATGCCTCGTAGTGATAGCGTACAATTTTGGCTTATAGAGTAACTATCAGATCAGGTTTTACTATTAAAGAATGGTCATCCAGTAGCCACAAAAATGTAAGATCAAATCTCTTAAAACAAAATTTCGTAGCCGGAAAAAAAAGAATTTCAAGCATGGAGAAAAAATTGTAAAGAATACTAATATGTTACCCTTTTTGTTGTTAGTTGAAAGCCCACAGAAACAGTTGGATAACAAAGTTTTTCCATTCAATGTTTCTTTCTTTTTTTCTTTCAAGTAATTGTTAACGTATATTTTAGTTAACCAAACTACGTTAAGGAGAATGGATATTTTTTAAGGGTAGAAGTTATAGGAAGAAAGTCGCCCACAATGTCTTCAAGACATGAGCAGCACTTTCCTTTTAGACTTAATTTGTCCCCACTTATTTTAGATCTTGGGTGCAACTTAGGTTAATGGCGAATTTCATTTAGGGCAATAAAGGCCCTTGTAAACAAAAAAAAAACAAAAAAAAAGACCCTTGAGTATGGTTTTTTACACTTCCAAAACTCATGCCAAGACAAAAATGGTGTTTACAAAGTGATAATTTGCTTTTATCTTTTATGCACTCAAAGGTAAAGGCAAATAAATTTGTTTGTCTTGAATGTCGGTAAAGGTTGCTTTTTATGGACATGTTGTGGTGTTTCATGAAGAGACATGACTCTTCAATAAAGATACATAACCTTCTAAGTATAAAAGATTTTATGAACCAACACAACCTTTCACCAATAGTATTTCATAAGATATAGATACTGTTGGAAGTCCCACATCGCCCGACTCAATTCCTGGGATGCAGTTTATATATCTGTTCGGCCACTTCACTTAACACCAATTAGTTTTAGGATGAAATCTAACATGATATCAGAGTCAGAACCCATCTTCCGTTGTTTATCGCCAATTTGACACTGCCTGTTCCGTCAGGCATCAGTGGAGGGGCGGTGTTGGAAGTCCTACATCGTCTAACTCAATTCCTGGGGTGCGGTTTATATATTTGTTGGGCCACTCCGCTTAACGCCAATTGGTTTTAGGATGGAATCTAATAGATACTTTGATGACTTTTATTTGTATCCTTTAAGAGCTCGTTTGGTGGTCAGGATAGGACAAGGACGGATAGGATATGAGAGCTGGATAAAGTTATGATAGAATATGAGCATTATAAGTTCTTATCTTGTCCGATGTTTGATGCGCATTAGAATAATGATATTATATGATATAAAATATCCATAAATGATAAAATTATCCTTATATCAAATTACATTTTTTTTTCACAAATAAATTTTAATATTATGTGATTTTTTTATACATTTAAATTAAAAAATATTTAATAATATATATTTTTGGCCTTTTAATTATACATTAGTCCATTTTTAAAATTATAAAAAATTAATTTTTTTTCACTTTTTAAAAAAATTGCTAATTAATCCCCATATTTTAATTAGTAATAAGGTTGCCTAATTTGGTTTGGAACCATAATTAAATAATAAAAATATTAATGATAAGAGAAAAAAGAGAAAGCATATCCTATCTTGTTGGTTCTAACCCAGCTCCATCTTTAGGATAGAATTATAACTAAGTAACAGAATATGATAAGCTACCTAACAGAATAAGCTTATCTTATCCTGTTGGTTCACCAAACTGAAGATTAAAACAAGACAAGATAGTTTATTCTATCCTGTCTTCCTTATCCTTACCATCAAACGGACCCTAAAAAGACATAGATAACTTCTTATATGACTCTTCATAGAAGTGCCTAATTTATAAGGATATGATCAAGAGATACAGCTTTTCATTTTGGAAATCCTCTCACACTTTCCAAAGTAATTAATCGAATTTATGATATTAAAGGTAATGTTTGTTCGAGGTTATATAGTCCATTATGATCAATTTAACTGAGTATTCCTACAAGTATTACTATAAGGTTAATTCTACCGCGGTTAAAGTTTTCCTCCAACAATTACTTTCTCTAAGGTTTGAATCTAACAATCATTTTCTTGATGGCTTGAATATGAGGAACCACTTTTTGAGTATATTATTTTAAGTTTCTAAGACATCACAGAGTAATTTAAATTATAATTTCTTATCATCTTTAAGAATCATTAAATTCATCTCACCCCCTCTAGCAGGTGCTATGGGTGCATGTGGCACACCATTGTTATTTTATGTCACTCTGTTCAACAAAACCATAGTTATGGTTCTTACTAGTAAAAGTGGGAATAGATCAGCCAACTCAACAAGGTGTACAACTTAATTTTATAAAATATAACAATAACAATTTTGTTAAAATTTACATTGATTTAAAACTTAAAAAGTTTAAGTTTTTTAACATATATAAAAGTTCCTATAATGTAGGTCATAGACTTTTTTATTAGGCAAGACCAAACTTTTTCATGTTTCTTTATACAAGCTCGTCAAAGCCCTCATCCCAAAAAAAAAACCCATATAAGTTGAAGTGGAAATGGGGGTGTCATGCTAAATTTTGTCTAAATTGGTCTAGGCTTATTTTGTAAAAAGTCCACTTGAGCCTAACTTATTACCCTTCATCGATTGTTTTTTAGGGTTTGGCTTGATCTATTTATGAAAACGTAAAAGTCTAGCATACCTTAAAAAATTATTTAAATACATACATTACAATAAGACTTTTATATAGGTTAAAAAAAATATAATTTTTAAATTTTTTAAGAGTTTAATTGTTATACACTGATAGTGTAAAACATTTTTACACAGACAACCAATCACCAATCATGATATGGATGGCTTTTAAGGTAGTTAGGATGAGAGTCAATTCTTTTTACTGATGTGACAACTTATGATTGGTTGTCTGTATAAAAATGTTTTACACTGTCAGTGTATAACAATTAAACTCATTTTTTTAATGAAGTATGACTTTTATCAAAATTATTTTCTATATAAAATAAATATATTATACTAACATATAATTGGTAAATTGTGTAAATATTATAAATTCATAATTATATAATTAAATATTAAATAAATAGGGCAGCCTAACTAAATGTATTTTTTCAAAAGCTCTCAGAGCTATACAGGCAAAAACATGCTAAGCCCTCTAGTGGGTGTTTGCCTGTGTGTTAGAAAGGCACGTTAAAACAAACATAGCCCTAATCTATTCCCATTTGTAATGACAAGTAACAAAACACACACTTTTATATTAAGAAGCATGTCATTGAAGTTTATTTAAATAAAGTCTAATATAATTCTTTTTGGATAAAACTTCTGTAAAGTGAGAAAGTAAGAGTCTATTCAATCTTGATTATTTAAAACAAATTAAGATTTTAATGTACTTTAATTTGTTTTATTTTTTTCCCTTAAACTTAAAATCATTTTAGAATAGTTTGATCCTCTCTTTTAACCCCTACCAACTAGTGAACGCGACTTAATGCCACCTTCCTTTAATTTCATTAATTAATTAAGTTATCAGGTGGTAGGCTTTGATTTGATTATTTCATTAACGATCGCCTTGCTTCTTAAATCCAGGAGTGAACTTTTCAAAAGCTAAAGAAAGCTGAGACCTAAAAAGCAAAAGCTGGAGGGAAGACCGTGATCCCACATTACATTATTTCCAATCTTTATTCATACAAAAGCCCTTAAATCACTTTCATAGTCCCCCCCAGTTCGATTCAATTCCTTCCCCCCTTTCAACTCACTTTTTCTTTCTTATTTAGCCTTTTCATCATGCCAACCACTGTTGACACCCTTGTTCCATCATTTCTGTCATTCGCTTTAAAATTTTCAATAACAGGATCCCATGTCACCCACAATTCCTTATTATGTTTTCTACATAATAATAGATGTAAGTATAAAGCTACTGAAATTGGAAATGCGCCTACCTGTTGAATTTGGATGTAAGAGAACAACCGCTCTATAACAGGCCATATTTCCATCAAAAACTTCAATAGTTCAATCAATATGTAGAGCCTTAACTGAAACTTAGTAACTTACATTAAACCAATGATAGCAATGTGACAAGGATGAGGGATTAAGGAGAAAACTGGTGCATATTAGAAAACTATATATCTTGAATAATGAACCGTATAAGTTTCTGCCACTGGTAAGAGCGTTTGTCTAATTAGTACTAATGCAGGTGGGCCTAACTAACATATGTGTGACCTACTAGCCATTTTCATGGATGGTGGTGGGGGCCATCTTGCGCGTTGGGTGGTCCAAACTCCAAACCAAATTCATGGAACAAGGGCTGTCTTTCGTTTGTTTAGTAATTCTTTTTTCTTTTTCTTTTTTTAAAACATCAATTTGGTCCCTGAAATTATAATATCGTATAAATTTAGTCCCTTAAATTAGCGTAATTCCAAAAACGTCCCTGAATTGCAAAATATTAATCAATTTAGTCTCTCTGTTAACCTCAGTTACCTGACACCATTAACAGCACTGATGTGGCACGTTAAGTGTTCTGTTAGCTTTCATGTCACTGTACACATGGGTTCCACGTCAGATCAATTACTTGAGACACTAATTTCCGGGACAAGATTGACACAAGGATCAATATTGATATTGGTGTCACTCTCTTCGCTTTCTCCACTCTCTCTGCTTTCTCTCTATATGCCGTGTTAGTATTCCAACTCTTGCACTGTTACCTAGCTACACATTTCTCAATAGATGATTAACGATTTGAAATTTGAGAGACGTTTTTGGTATTTCGTTAATTTCAGGGACTAAGTTGATAGGGCTATATCAGTGCCGTTAACGATGTCAAGTAACTGGGGTTAACGAGAGGACTAGATTGATTAATGTTTTGCAATTTCAGGGATGTTTTTGATATTTCGTTAATTTCAGGAACTAAGTTGATATAATGTTACAATTTTAGGGATCAAATTGGGGTTTTACTATTTCTTTTTTGTTTTTTGCTGGCATGGTTGTATCTTGAACCAGAATTGGATGATTGAAACAATAAGCTTATTCAAATTACATGTTGAAACACATGTGTGGAGTGAAAGAAAAGTGGTTTAATTACCTTACAGATCTCCAAACTATTTGAAAATTTTTAAATAGGTCCCCCAGCTAAAAAAGTTTGTAATTAGATATTTGAACTTCTAAATACTTTATAATTAGGTCATTATACTTTAAACGTTTGTAATCGGGTCCCTGAACTTATAAATAATTTGTAATTTCGTCCCTGAGATAGCAGAACAACCTTGTAATTATAGTACCCTATAAATCTCGTTCTAGGATTTTGTCTATCTTGGAAATTAATAGAAACACTAGATTACTCACAATGACAATAGTTTTTAAAATGTTTCCTACCTGAAAGACCTAATTATAAATTATTTACAAGTTTAGGGACTAGATTACAAACGTTTAAAGTGTATGGATCCAATTACAAAGGAGTAAATACTCAATTTGGTTCCTGAAATTGTAGGGTCGTATCAAAATGATCCCTGGAATTGCAGAAAGTTAATCAGATTCGTCCCTCCGTTGATATTTGCATGGACTATAATGACATTAAGTTGGTAATGTTAGGGATGCAATTGAAACTAAGTGAATAATGTTAGGGATGCATTTGCTACATTTTGCTATTTCAAGGATCATTTTGGAATATTGATAATGTGGGGGACTAAGTTGATACGACCCTATAATTACAGGGACCAAATTGGGTTTTTACTCAATTACAAAGTATTTAGAAGTTCCGAAACTCAATTACAATTTTTTTTTAGTTCGAGAACCTATTTAAAAATTCACAAATAGTTCCGGAGCCCGAATAGTAATTAAACCTAATTTTATTTTCTTACATATACTTGTCACTCTCTGATGTATCTCAAGCGTATTAAAACATCAATACTAAATATATATGATGATCTTTTGTAATTTCACATCCTCGATTCTCCAACTCCAAAGCATGTGTTCATTTTGAAGCATAAATGGGAATGCAATATGCTGCGACAGATCAAAGAAAGTATACATGCAATAATATTAGCAGGCTATTATCATGTCGGGCCGTGCATGAAACAACCATAGATAAAAAATATTATGATCAGAGTCACTGCTGAGATCCACTTTAGCCAATAAGTAATTAATAAAGGTGCATATTACTGATACAGTGACTGAATCATTTGCACGTTTCTCAGTTTCTGCTTCTTTTGCCAATTAGGCCTTTGCTGTTCTGTAAAACTTGAGAAACATACCCTTTTCTTCTGAATCTGTTTTGTATTCTTTTCTGTACTCTTGACCTCCTTCCTTCTTTCCCTTCCCGTCCCTCCCTTCCCCTTTCCCAATCTCTCTTATACCCTTACATTGTCACATACATCACACAAGAACAACGAAGTTTGGAAAGTGGAAACAAACATCAATGGCTGCCAACAAGTTTGCAACCATGTTGCATAGAAACACCAACAAAATGGTTGTAATTCTAGTGTATGCAGTTCTTGAATGGGTCTTGATAGTCCTCCTTCTGCTCAACTCTTTGTTCAGTTATCTTATCACAAAATTTGCCAAATGGGTTGGCCTCCAACCACCATGCCTTTGGTGTTCAAGGGTTGATCATGTCCTGCATCCAGGAAAGAGCACAAATTTGCATAAGGAACTTGTGTGTGAGACACATGCAGCTGAGATTTCCAAGCTTGGTTACTGTTCAAATCATCAAAGACTGGCGGAGACACAAAGCATGTGTGTGGATTGCTTGGCCTCTCGGCCAAATCATCATGAAAACTCATTTGGGATGAGACACAGGATTGCTTTCATTTCATGGGTGAGTCATGCAAAAAATGAAAATGGTGAGAGTGAGAATATAAGCAGGTGCTCTTGCTGCAATGAGAGCATGAGCAGCCAGCTTTACCCTCCTTATGTGCTATTGAAGCCTTCTTGGGGGGATGGGAATTACACAAGCAAAGGATCCCTCATTGTAGAATCAATAGATGATGAAAAAGAAGGTGATAAAGACGTTGAGTTTGAGAGAAACAATGGAGAGGAACATGATCATGATCATGATCATGATGATGAACGGGTAGCAGATGAGCATCAGATACTTTTTGATATTGAGAGTTTTATCCTCAGAGAGGTGGCAGAGGATCGTTCAAGTTCTGTTTCAAACTTGCACTCTGATGATAAGAATGCAGAAAAGGAAGAGAAGGAAGATGATCTTACCATCACAGAACTGGATCCAAGTGGTACTGACAATTTTATTCGCCAACTCGCTGATACTTCCATGATGCAGGCTTCATTCTTGGAGGATAGATCACTTGAAGTCATCAATATGCACTTTGAGGATTATGTAGCCTGTGATACTCAACGCTTGATACCTGTCAAGTTAATAGACTCTATTACCTCTTTGAATTTTGAATCATCATGCAAATTAGATGAGGATCCGGGGGCGAGGGAGCAAAAGATTCAGACTTTTGCTACTGAATCAACAATTGAAGCACAATCAAGTATTTTAGAAGGGGCAGCATTACTCACAATGGATAAGAATGTAGACAAAATAAGCATGAGAGAACTTGAAAGCTTGGAAACATGTATGACAAGCTTGGAGAACTTTATAGTTTTGGAAGTTGAAGAGTTAAAACAGGTTTCATTAGTTGAGGTACAACCACCAATGATTACTACTGAAGAAGCACAAACTTCTCCGAATGAGAATGATGACAACAGTGTTGAAGCAGCAACAGAAGAACCACATAATAAACAAGGTAAAAGGAAGTGCATGATTTGTAGAATTTCTGAAACTTTATCTATTCACATTTTTGTTGTTCAAGTTTCTTATTTCTTTTTATTAAAGTCAGCACATGAGAACAAAAGGCATAGTTTGCTTCTGTTGTATGATCTTAATAAGTATAATGTGATTATAAAATAACAAAAGTTTTTGGTCATGCAGTTGATCTGCCTCGATTTCAAGAACCGGTCTGCTCATATGAATGCACACAAGAAGATGAATCTTCATCAAGTGATGATGATGCTGAAGGCCAAAATGCCTTTGATGAATTCATTGCTCAGAATAATCTAAGTAAGTCTGAAAGTTTATCCAATGGTGACAACAATATAGATGCAGCCGCGGAAGAACCAGATAATACACCACATGGTACAAGTACATGATTTGTAGAATTTCTTGAACTTAATCCATTCACACTTATGTTGCTCATGTTTCCTATTCCTTTTTATTAAACTCAGCACATCAAACTTTAAGGCATAGTATGCTTCTGCTGAATGACCTTATTACGTATCGTGACTATTAAAAATCACAAGTTTTTGGTCATGCAGTTGATCTGCCTCGATCTCAAGATCCGGTCTGCTTATACGAATGCGCACAAGAAGATGAATCTTCAACAAGTGATGATGATACTGAAGTTCAAAATGCCTTTCATGAATTCATTGCTCAGAATAATCTTAACAAGTCTCAAATGTTATCCAATGGTGACAATAAAATAGAATCAGCCATAGAAGAACCAGATTATACTCCACAAGGTACAAACAAGTACATGAATTATAAGAGATTAACACTAACCCTTTACAATTTTGTTGTTTCATATTTCCTAGTTGTCTAGTTCATTAACAGTTATCAGCATATGTAGATAGAATAGGTTATCATATTTTATTTTACTTGAGAGATCATATTTTAGACATTTATGACTTCAACAATTACAATAAATTTTTGCTCAAATAGCCAATTTGCCTCCATCTGAAGAACCAGCCAGCTCACATCAATGCATACCAGAAGATCAATCTTCAACAAGTGAGGATGATACTGAAGTTCCCAATGCCTTTGATCAATTCAACCTCTGTAAGTTTTAAATCTTGTACGTTATTCTTCTCTAATTGTGAAGCACATAATTCTAGAAGCAATGCAAATATTTCCCTTTTTTTCAATATCTGTAAACTGTCATTGAACTACAACACTACAGGTCCAGATAAAACAGGTTTAAACAATAACGAGTATGCTGAAATGATTGAGAAAACAATTTCTGTTGAAGAAAAAAGCCATCAATCATCCAAGTGCTCAGAGTCATATGAAGCAGAAGAAGATAAACTTCCTGAAACTCCTAGTTCTGTAGATGGCCTGCATTACCTTCATAAGAAATTGATGCTCTTTGAGAAAAGAGAATCAGGAGCTGAGGACTCTGTGGATGGCAGTGTTGCAAGTGAGGTAGAATGTGGTGATCCAGTATTAACAATTGACCGGCTAAAAACTGCATTAAAAGCTGAACGAAGGGCTCTAAGTGCTATATATCAAGAACTAGAAGAAGAGAGAAGTGCCTCAGCAGTAGCTACCAACCAGACAATGGCAATGATTACAAGGCTGCAGGAAGAAAAGGCGGCGATGCAGATGGAAGCATTGCAATACCAGAGAATGATGGAAGAACAATCAGAATATGATCAAGAAGCTTTACAGCTTTTGAATGAGTTAATGGTGAAAAGAGAGAAAGAGAAGCACGAACTTGAGAAGGAATTGGAAGAGTACCGGCAAAAGATTATGGATTATGAAGCAAAAGAGAAATTAAGGGTGTTGAAAAGAATGAAAGATGGAAGTGTAAGAAGTAGAGACTCTTGTTCTTGTTCTTGTTCTTGTTCTTCCAGCAATATAGGCTACATTGATGAGCATGAGCTTTCCATTGATCTTAACCGTGAAGCAAGGGACGAAGATAATTGCTTCTTCACCCATGAGGAAAGCAGCCACAACAATACAACTGTTGATACAGTTTCCAATTTGGAGGTGATTGCATTAGACTGTGTAAAGCATGTAAGTGTTCTTGATAATTCATTGGCAGAATTTGAGGAAGAGAAGGCATCCATTCTAGATCAGCTCAAAGCATTGGAGGAAAAGATTATTAGCTTGGAAGATAATGAAGAATTCGTTGATGACATAAATCTGATTGACCATTCAACAAAATATGGTGATAAAGACTTGAATGAGAAGTGCAATTTTAGCAGTCCAGAGGACAATGGGTTTTCAGATGATAAACACTCTCCAAGAAGAGCATTGGGTTCCCTGGCAAAGAGGCTGCTGCCATATTTAGATGCAGCTGATAATGAGACTCAGGAAGAAGCATATTCATTTGACACACAATTAGAACCTGAATCAGTTGATATGCAAAACGCAGTTCCTATACTTGAAATGGATAGCATGAAAGTAACCATCGAAGAGGAAGTTGATCGCGTGTATGAGAGGTTACAAGCTCTTGAAACAGATAGGGAATTTCTACAGCACTGTGTAGGATCCATGCAGAATGGAGAGAAAGGAGTAGACCTGCTTCAAGAAATCTTGCAACATCTTCGTGATCTTAAGGCGCTGGAATTCCGCCTGAAGAACTTGGGTAATGATCCACAAGAGTGAAGTTGCATTCACCATCCAAAGACATGTAGGCATAAGGTATGCATTTTATATAGTTCATTCTAGTTTCTTAGCAATAATGTTCCAAAATACTGAAATAATTCACATGCTCTCTAAATGCAGATTGCTGTATTGGAGGTGATCATGGTGGATATGCTCATTTAGGACTCAAGGGAAGTCACTTCTCACTCTGCATCATGCACAAGCATGGTAACCAAATTTTGTTGCAAAAGAATTAGAAAATTTCCTCCATGGAGGGAGGGATTTCTGGTGTCATGTCATGGTTTGTCAAATTTGAAAAATAGATGCAGACTACAAAGTTGAAGTTTATCCATATCTAAGGTGTCAGTTTGGGCTACCTACAAAAAATGTGTGAAGCCAAAATTTTGCAAGGTCTCCTCATCATCAACTTCTCCCAACAAAGGTGCAAGATGAGAAAACATTTTGTCTCCTGACCTCAGTCCCTAAGTTAACCCATTCTGGGATTTGACAAAAGTATTTCTTAATACATCAAATTTGGTTAATTTTATCTTTTAGTTCCGCATCCTTTGTTAGGTTTGTTAGGTGTGGGAGGGAAAGTAGAGAAGTTGTGGGTGGGAATGGGGTGTTAAAAGTATGGGCTTGGAAACCTCACAGCAAAATCGTGTGTCCATCATCATGTGTAATCTGTATGTAATTGTTAGTTACGGTTGTCTATGGTAAACACTGTTATAGTTGCTTTCTGATATAAGCACTACAGAATAATTTGCCTTTAAATTTTACTTTCTATGATGGAGTGAAAATTAAGCTCATAGAAAAAGGGACACTAACCTCCTTAATCATGTTATCAGGTTGGATTCTTGTCATGTGTACAGCTAAAATTGCATTATTTAAAATGTTTTTTAATTTAAAATCTTATATTTTTTTAAGATGCACAAAATTGAAATAACTGTCATGATTTTTTTTTAATAAAAATGACAGATGGGAAGAAAATTACATTATTCAAAAACTTTAATTGTTATGCGAGGTTATTCTAAAACTTTTCTAGTGTCAACCAATTACAAATCATGATATGAGTGACTTTTAAAATAATTAGGATAAAATTCAAATATTTTTACTGATGTGATTATTTATGATTGATTGATAGTGTAAAAAATCTTTACACTCACAATATATACCAATTAAATCCTTATTCAAAATATTTTTAATTTAAAATATTTTTTTAAAATGCATAAAATTGAAATAACTGTCATGATTATTTTTTTGTGACAGCGTCTTCTGTGCGAATTTGTTTTTTAATTATATGGAGTATTTTCTGTTGTTTCTTGCTTTAACTAACAGCACTGAATTACTAAAAGCACCGAATTATTTATAATCAAATACTCCCTCCGAACCTATATATAAGCAAAAAAAAAAAAACTAACTTCACACGTATTAAGAAAGTTAGTTATATTAGTTTAATTATCTTGATTTGTGTAAAAAATAATTAGAGTTACTAAATTACCCATTCTTAAGAGTGTATAATGCTTTTGAAAGTTGTATCTTGAGAGTGTATAGTGCTCTTGAAAAAATAAAAAAATAATTAACCAAAGGGTATTTTTGAAACACTAAAATTAAATAGGGTTGATTTTGTTGACTTTTGCTTATATTTGAGTCCAAATAATTTAAGTACTTTTTTGTTTATGTATAGATCGGGTGGGAGTATGATTTTATCTTTTCATAATATACTCTCAATTATGTCTTCTTTTTTTTTATTTCTGATATGATCTAGTGTATTTTTTCTATCTTACATTAAAAAAAAGTGTATTTTTATTTAAAATAAAAAAGTAATAATATATCTACGCTTATTTATTCAAAAAAAAAATCTACTCTTATATCATTTAGTAAATTGTCATGTTAATCAATACCCTAAGGACACTGATTAAAAAATACAAAAAAAAACAAATTCTCATTAAAAAACTAAGTTTATCACTCCTGAAAATATCAAATGCCTTAATTTTCAATGAAATTTTTCTCTTTTTGATTTCTTAATCAATGTCCTTAAAACATTAATTAATATTCTCGGTTAGTAAATATTAAATTAAATCAAGGATAAATATCATTTACTTTTCTTATAAAAAAATATCATTTACTTTCTCACCCTATACACACACTCACGTAAGAGAACTTCATGGTGTCCCCTCCTGTGATCACGATCATGTTCCTCCGTCCCGGGATTGAGACGTATGCACGGAAATCGCTGATTTTGATGTTGTTGTTACCTTCGCCGGGGACCATCTCATCCCATGCCTACCTATACTTATACTTTATCTTCAAGCATGGACAACTTGGTATACTTTGAAGGCGATGCTGAATTTTTTTATAAAACAAGACGACGCTCATTAGCCTAACGTTTGGAACAAATCTCGATAACATTTTCCGTTTTTTTTTTTTTTTTAAAATTTTTAAAATAAAATTGAATTCTCTTTTAATTGGTAATCTTGTTCTTTTTTGATAAATTAATCTGTAGATTTTTTAACTCTTTGAGAATTATTATATAGATTTTTATATTTTAAAAATTTGTAATTGACTCTTTAAATATATAAAAAATTTATATTTAAGTCTCTCATACACTTTCCCGTCGGGTTTCATTAAGTTTAAATTTTTTTATTTTGTCTACCAAAAAAAATTCTCTTCTAAGCTTAAATGCAATTATTTATGTTGCAATGTAAAATTTTATTATTTATAGAACTATATTCGTATACCATTATGATATTTCAACTTAGAAAACTATTTTGTAAAAAAAAATTGATATATATTTAGCTGTATATATTTATTAATTATTGATCATATTCGTAGAACTTTAAATTATTTTATTTTATTTTATATTATATTCTAGTTGTGTGAGGCCAGCAAATGTACATTTTAAAGTTTAAACCATTCACTCTGCCTTCAAAATTCTTTTTCGGGAACTAATAACAAGTAAACATATTCAGTAAAAAAAATATAACAAGTAAACATATAACAATTTATAAAGGATACCAGTTAAACGATTTGCCTTGTCCAATAATTAATTTTAGTTTAAAGTTACTCTAATTTTTTTTTTTTTTTGATTTCAAGTTGATCCTCTAACTAATAAACGTTTATCTAATAACTTTAAGAAAGCGTTATCTAAGGTGCCTAATATAATAACGTTTCCTTAAGAAGCGCTATCATTTCTCCTTTTTCTAAATATTTATCTCTCCCAGTAACATCCCTCTCTCTCACATATCAAAACCCATGACCTAAGTTCCCTCCAAACACCACCTCATTCGGTTCTCACTCATCATTGCCACTGTCCCTGCACCTGAATCGTCGCGAGGACCTCCGCAACGCTCTCAAACCCTAAGCTGACCTGCATTGTTCGCGTGGTCGTCTCCTCACTTGTCTTTGCACCGTGAACCATTGTCCCTCACTTGCACGCTCACAAGCCCTTCTTTCTCCCCATCTACTCTGTGCTCCCAACTCCCCATCTCCGCGATTTGGAACTCACTCTACAAGCCCCCCTCTTCTCTTCATTCCACTAGCATTCTTTGTACCAGACAGTTGTAACCGCTATTAAAGGCAGAAAAAACGCTATTAAAACCCTTTTTCTGTTATGCTGCACTAATTGAATTTTCTTTTAGTTTCCAAATCCAGAGAAAAAAAATCTGGGGTTTCTAAGAGGAATGTTGTGATTCATTTCCATTCCTATGCCTCCGTTTGAAGAAGGTAAGTATGAGTCATTTCTTTTTTAGTTTTCAAATAGTGATACTAATGGAATCTCCATTTTAGTATGCAAATTGAGAGACGCAAAATCTGAGGCTTCTGAAAGGAACATAGCTATTTATTCCCATTCATATGTCTCTGTTTGAAGAAGATACTTATGAATCATTTTCGTTTTAGTTTCCAAATCGTGACATTGTTGTGATTTTCTTTTTAGTTTGCAAATCGGGGATACAAAGTCTGTGCTTTCTAAGAGAGAATGTTGTGATTTATTTTCATTCTTATGTCTCTGTTTGAAGAAGATAACCATGAATATTTTCCTTTTTAGTTTTTGAATCGCCACAAGAATTGACTATGTTCTGTATTGAGAATCATTTCATTGTTTTGAATTTCCTTTTGAATCTGCATGTTTGATCACGAGATGCAAGAATTTTTTTAAAAAATGGGAAAAAGATAACGTTTTTTATATTGTAGGTACCCGCTTCAGAAATGCAATCTTTTATTACCTCCTTTAATAGCGCCAAGTTAGATATTGTTCAAAAGCGCTATTAAATGCAAAAAAAGCTCCATTGAAGATCGTTTCTGGCATAATGTTTCCACCATTGATCACTGGAGACTCATCTTCTTCCTCTTTTCTCACTGGATCCCGGCACCATCTCCTTCTTTCCCCTTTTTAAAAACCTAGCCACCATATCCTCTGTTTTAATATATGTTTTTGGATTTAATTGTTTTACACTGTTAGTGTAAATATTTTTTACACTGTCAATCAATCATAACTTGTCATATCACCTAAAATGTTTGACTCTTATCCTAACTATCATAAAATTCACTCATATCATGATTTCTGATTGATTGACAGTATAAAAAGCTTTATACTGACAATGTATAACAATTAAACTCTATGTTTTTTTTTTTTTGTTCTTCTTTACCAGCCTTATTATGCTTTCTCTACTTCTTGTACACCAACTCAAAACGAAGGATGCTCCCCAACTGACACGTAAACCCACAACTTTCAACTATTGCAAAGCCAAACTTCTTTCTTTTCCCTTTCTTTTCCTTCTATCTTATTCCATTTCCAACCCGGAAAACACACATACACGCACACACGCTTCACTCCAATCTTCTGTTGAAAATTTCTCTATTTTCTTTTTCTATTTTTTCCTTTAATGAAGCAAGGAAAGTGATATGAATCACGATATTCATTCTGCTCTGTTTCCAAAGCTTCAGTTTAAAGTTACAATCTTTTAAGGAAATAAATTAAAGGGCATTCTCATTCAATCCAACAATGTAAATTCTCACTCTCCACCTAAAAAATGAAATCCAACAAAGTCAACATTTTTATTACTTGTTTTAGTTGATTTATTATTATTTCTATATATAAATTTGCGGACACCATCGACAATAAATACAGTCATTGATGAGGTTCTAGGAACGTATGAGATTCAGCGAAGAAGAAAAATTGGATAACCGGTGAGAGGGTGTGATTATGAATTGAAGTTCGGGAAAAGAAATGAATGTGAGCCATGCTTGGCTTCACATAGTATATCTCCAATGATAAAATTTTAAGGAATCCATTTTAAGTTTTTAAGTGGGTTCATGTATGCCAACACAAATTTATGACACCTACTCAATTTTCAATCCAATAAGAGTTTCTATTGTCAAGTTCTTTAACTTCTCTCTCCCTTCAACATCCAATATTCTTTCTCACCTTTATACTATCAAATGTAAAAAAATAATATTTAAATATTATGAAACTCTCTTTTTAGATTCCTTAGATAAGGAACTCATTTTAAATTTAAAGAACCCAAAATCAAATGTGGCATATTATAATAATATTTTATTCATAAGGAACCACTATGAAACTCCCACTAAAGATGCTCATAGTTGAAGAAGTTCCCACGACTGAACGTGGTGGTGATGAAGAAAATGCTAACGTTCCCAGGGCGCGGATGAAGGATATCTAAGGCATATTCGACACAACTTGTGGTTAGGGTTTTCAAAAGGGAAAAAGGAAATGATTCTCAAATTTCGGCAAGCGAAGAGAAAGAAGAGGGTCTCTAGCGATTAACGGTGGAAATATAATACTGTTATATCAAATTTGACGAAAAGGATAAAGGTTAAGTAATGTTTATAAGTTAAATGATCTAATGAAAATATTTATTAGTTAGATGACTAACTTGAAACCAAAAAATCAGTTAGAGTACCGAAAGTATATCTTAGCTAAAAGTTAAATAATTTTTTAAAATTAGTAAAGTTATAAAACTTTTAGGTTTAGATAAATACATTTTGTAAAATATAATAATATGTTTATATTGATATATATTATTTTAAAATATTTTGTAAAGCATCAATTGTTTTTAATTTCTTATTTTTAAATTTTTATGAATTAATTATATATAGGATTTAATTGGTATGCACTATCAGTGTAAATATTTTTTTACACAAACAATCAATCAGAAATTGTCACATGAGGTAAAATATTTGACTCTTATTCTAACTACTTTTAAAGTCACACATATAATGATTTTTGATTGGTTGACAGTATAAAAACACTTTATATTGACAATGTATAACAATTAAACTCTTATATACAATATCTAAATTGTATATTTTTAAAATATTGAATCAAATTGATTGTGTTCAATCAAGCTATAATTAAATCATGTATAAATTAAAAAATGACTAAATGAAAACTATTGAATGATAAGAGTACTGCAATCATGTTACTCATTGGAATTGTTTAGTTCCCATTTTTATGGGCTTCATTATGTTATATCATCATTTTTTAATTTATATTATTTTAAACAACTATCTACTCCAATGGTGCAACTCTAAAAAGTTCATTAAATAGGTCCCACAAGTTACTATACTTTTTCTCTAACTTATTTTCTCTCTTTTGAGTGATTTTTTATTGGGTTGTTATTAGTTGCCTATAAAAATAATCGTCCTTACGTGTGAATGTCACATCATCTTACTCTAATGGTGCAATCCAACAAGAGCCATATCTTTTTTTTAAAGAACTAGTTAAACAACTCCCATTAGACAAAGTTAAACTCGTGTGATAAACCCTCATCGATACCAATATTCACATAAAAATAATGAGTGCCCTATATGAACACTCCTCAAATTATTTGTTAACTAATTCTTAAAAATAAGAACTCATCCGGGTTGGATTGGATCATAGGAGTAAGATATGTGATATCCACATGTAAGGACAATTGATTCTATAACGTTCTTGTATAAGAATCCAATGAAAAATCATAGAAATGAGGTAAAAATAATATAAAGAAAAAGTGGAGTAACTTGTGGGACCTATTTGATAATCTTTTCAGAGTTATACCATTAGAGTGAAGAGTTATTTAAAGTAGTATATAATAAAAAGTGATGATGTGACATAATATGACCTTTAAAAGGGGAGTTAAGCAATTCCAATGAATTGCACATTTGAAGATACTAAGGAATAAAAACAAAATGAAAAATTAAAACTCCACTTTTGAATACAAACAATATATTTTTGGCTAAATTACTCTTTTGGTCCCTCATTTGTTTTAATTTATTCAAATTGGTCCCTCTATTTTAAAAATGTTTAAATGGGTCCCTTACTTGCCAAACGTTAATCAATTTGATACTTCCCGTTAAGTTTCACTATTAAGTTCTGGTTAAATTACTCTTTTGGTCACTCATTTATTTTAATTTATTCAACTTGGTTCCTCATTTGTTTTAATTTTTTCAACTTAATGGTGAAACTTAACGGAAATGACTAAATTGCTTAACGTTTGGTAAGTAAGGAATCAAGTTGAACATTTTTTAAATAGAAATAACAAGTTGAATAAATTAAAAGAAAATGAGGAACCGACCGAGTAATTTAGCCTACATTTTTTCATAAAAACTTACCCATTTAATTCTTTAACCCATACTCTATATTAGTATTTCCCATTAAATAAATTAAATAAATAATAACTAAATAAATAAATTAGTTAAAAATCAAGGTCTTAATCTGGAAACCTCCTCCCACCAAAAGACAACAGGGAAACTTCAAAACTTTCTCTGAACTAGCACATGCGTGCCACGTCATCGATCCAAGTGACCTTCTCCACGATGGATCCTCAACCGTGGGATCATCATCCTTTTGATGTGTCCTAGCCGTTCATATTCTCGTAAAGATGAACAAGAGAGGGTTGGGAAAAGAGGAAGATTTATTATTTTTTTTTTTCAATTTTCAATTTATTTATTTATCCTTTAAATTCAATCCTCAGATCTTTGTAAGTGCAACTCATATCAGACACTTCACTTCACTTTCCTTAAAAATTTAGAAACCTGTCTCTGTTAAGGGTTGCATTTTTAAGCTTGGTGGGTGGGGTGAGGGATCTGTTCAAGCTTTGGAGCTACTTTAACACCTGCAACTTCAATGGCCACTGAAGAGGTTAATAAACCTCCATCACTTCCTCCATACCCTGAGGTAAATTCAAGGCCAAATCAAGATTCTCTTTTTACCCTTTTTCCAAAATTAAATCTTTATAGAATTTACTTAAGTTGGCTAATTTTATACCATCTAATTTGATCTGTACATTTTCACTGAATTAGGGTCTTTCTTTTTGTTCACTGACCTGAAATGTTAAGAACAACTTTTATAAACAAAATAGGAACTAAAATTAGGGTTATTGAGAAATTTAACCAAACAAAATAAAAAACCTTTTTTTTATGTACTGTGTCGAATTAAGGTAGATTCATTCTTGTTTGCTCATTTTCACAACATAGCAGCAGCTCTGTTTATAAGAAAGACATCATTTTTTTGAAGATACTCACCAATTTTCAACTGTGGGTGGTGCTGACAGTGCTGTTGTGGTGTTGTTGTTGCAGATGATAATGAAAGCACTGGAATCATTGAACGAGGCCAGTGGATCCAGCAAATCAGCCATATCAAAGTACATAGAATCAACCTATGGTGAGTTGCCAGAAAGCCACTCAGCACTTCTTTCTCATCACCTCAACAAGATGAAAGAGAGTGGAGAGCTTGTGTTCTTGAAGAACAACTACATGAAGCCTGACCCTAATGCCCCACCAAAGAGAGGCCGTGGCAGGCCACCAAAACCAAAGGCTCCTTTGCCTCCAGGCACTGTTTTGTCCCCACCAAGGCCAAGGGGTCGTCCCCCAAAGGACCCCAATGCTCCACCGAAGCCACCAACTGCAAAGGTGTCGTCAACTGGAAGTGGTAGGCCAAGAGGAAGGCCCAAGAAGATTGCTCGGCCTTCCCCTATGGCGGCTGCAACCACCCCTGTGGCGGCTGCAACCACCGGTGGAAGGCCGAGAGGTAGGCCTCCTAAGGTGAAGCCTCAATTGACAGAAGTGAGTGTTGAATCATAGGGTGTTTGTTTTGTTGGCTAAAGTAGTGATATCATTAATCTGGTAGAAGTGGGTGTGGTCTTAGATTGTGTCCAATGTAATTGCTTTGTATAATTGTGTACTTGTAGGCTTGTAGCTACCTTGTGAGGCAACGTTGGTTTTCTATTCTAATCATCGAAGAGGACAATGACTTGAGGTGATGAGGATTTGGTTTCTCATTGTTGTGATCTCAAGTTCTAACATAAAAATTCATAGTGTTGAAAAGGGTGTTGTATCAAACTTCCATGTGATTGATTATTCTTCTTGGTGATCTAATGATGACCCTTTATTTAAAACAAGCGAATGGGTCAAGTATGAAGCACTGTAGCTAAGATAGGGAAAGGATGGGGTCAATGAGATGATGGTATAGCAAACTTGACTATGTTGTTCCTCTTATTTGGACGTCAACCTATGCAGAACCTAGTCCGATGAGATGTACATTCCTCGCTGTTCCCTTTGATAAGACTTCCTCAGCGTTCTTTCTCAAGCTCTGAAGTCTATGTGTAATGTTTCTGTTTGTTTTTTTTTTGGAGAGAAATTGGGGAGACACTGTATTGTGTGACCTTTCATTCCTCTCTTTCACGTTGTTAGAGATTGTACTTCTTGGTGACTAATTTGGTGATCTAATGTTGACCCCCTATTTAAAACAGGCGAATGGGTCAATGTAAGAAGCACTGTAGCTAAGATAGGGAAAGGAGGAGGTCAAGGAGATACTTGTAGGGATTTTAAAATATAGAAGTCCAATAACACCTAAGTTAGAGAGGGATTCAATGCTCAGTGTTAGAGAACTAGCTATGAAGTGTTAAGAGAACTTGTGTTTAGCCCTTGTATGTCCAGTGGTGGTTCTATGCATGGTTGAGGTTGAGGTTGAGGTTGGTGATCGTCCGGGCTCCATTTTTGGGGGCATTAAATAGTAAGATTTTATTTAATGTATATATAAATATTAAATAAAAGTTTTATATAATTATTTTTTTACCAATAAAAATAATTATTCCAAAAAAATGAATAATAGTGATAAAAAATAATATGAAGGTGCATCTATGTATGTTAGAATATCCTTTTAATTTAATTTAATATTTTAAAATTTGTTACACTTCTAATTTATTTAATATCTAGACTTTTTCTTTTTTTTTTTTAATTCTCTCCTCTTTTTCTCTTTCAATTGTAGTCACTTTGACATTTTGTCTTTTACAATCTTTCGGAATCAATAAATGAATTATTTGCCTGTGGAAGAAAAGTTTATCCTCTTTCTTTATACCTACCACGACTTTTTCTATTTAGATGAAAGAAGATTTTCATTCTTCTTCGGAACTTAGTGTATTTTTTATCTCTTTATGTTTTCATTTCTTGTTAAGAGAATGTGAAAGGTTTAACTATTAAATCATTGTCACAAACACGTTAGGAAAGTCATGTGAATAGTGTATATGCATTTACAACTCAAGCTTAAGATATAAGAGAAGTTTTACTTCAACTTGAATCTTTAGCAAGTCATAGAATTGGAAACTTTGAGCTTTTATTAGTTATGGTTATTTCCTTTGAGTTGTTATCTATTGTTATGAAATTAGCAAGAGTTTGCAAAAAAAAAAAAAACATGTGTATTGATGTAGCTATGAAATTAGTAAAAGGTTTGATTAAGTACTTGAAAAAATATAAAGAATCTGGATTTAAAGATGCTATTCTTAGTGGTGAAAAAATTGCGAATGAAATGGAGATTGTGTATTTGTTAAAAAACGTCAAATTCATAGAAAAAAACATTGATGAAAATCTCTTTGGATGCACACAACCAAACCTTAAGTTTATTGAGGAATCTTTAAGATCTATTATTTTTTATATATTGTAGATCAAACAATTGGCTCATTTAATAGAAAATTTGAGTAGTATAACACATATGAGGAGATTTTTAGTTTTTTGCGTAGTATTTAAATGCTTAGGTCATTTTCTGATAAGGACTTGAAATTATGTTACAAACATCTTGAATCTTATCTAAAACATGATAATTCTTATGATCTTGATGGAGAAATTCTATTTGAAGAATTAAAAGTTATTAGAGCATCTTTAGTAGGGGTTTCTTAGGGATTTCTTAAGAATAAAATATTATTACAATATGTCACATGTGATTTTGGGTTTCATAAATTTAAAATGGGTTCCTTATCTAAGGAACCTAAAAAGAGAGTTCCATAGCATTTAAATATATTTTTTTTTGCATTTGATAGTATAAAGGTGAGAGAAAAAATATGAGATGTTGGAGAGAGAGAAGTTAAGGAACTTGGCAATAGAAACCTTATTGGAGTGAAAATTGAGTGAGTGTCATAAATTTGAGTTGGCATACATGGATCCACTTAAAAACTTAAAATGGGTTCCTTAAAATTTTACCATTGAAGATGCTCTTAAAGAGGTTTTAACAGTTGAATCAAAATCAAGTTTTATGATATTGAGTTCTTTGAAGACATTTAATTGTTTTCCTAATGCATTCACAACTTATAGAATAATATTAACTATCCATGTTACTGTTGCATCAGCTGAGAGAAGTTTTTCTAAATTGAAATTGTTAAAATTTTGTTTGCGATCTACTATGTCACAAGATAGATTAAATAGTCTTACTTTGATTTCTATCGAAAATGTTTTTTTTAAAGAACCTTAATTATAAACGGATTACTAATGATTTTGCAACAAAAAATGCGAGAAAAATAATCTTCAAATGATTATGAAGATATCATTTTTATAGTTTGTACAGGACATCCAAAATCTGATGACCCACCCTGAACACAATGCAGGTTCAAATCCATACAATCACAAATTAAGCAGGTAAATGGACTGATTTGAGGATCCATAAAAAATATTGAATCATAATTAGATTAAGTTAAATCCGTGTGATAAACCCTCTTCGATAGATACCAATATATTCAAACAAAAATCATGAGTGCCTTATATCAACTTCTCCTCAAATTAAGATGAAATTAAATAAAGATTTTAATTTCTATGCACTTTGAGTGTAAAATTTTTACACCGTTAAGCAATCAAAAATCATCGTATTAATAATTTTTAATGTAGTTAAGATAAGAGTCAGATATTTTAGAAAGATTTTATGATATCCCTTGAGTATCATACCCTTGTCTATGTAGATCAATCAAATGGTGAAAATTTAATCTGGTGTTATATTAATATGACTCAATTAATTAAGATGATATATTCTGATTGGATAAAGGATATCCAAACCCTTTATTTTTCAAGAATATCATAACAACGTTTAATATTTTAATTTATATAGTAATATCTAAATAATTGATTATCCGTGTAAAACACCGATCATATCGATTAAATCCTTAAATAAATTAGTTAAAATTTTAGTTGCTCTCAATCTGGAAACCTCCTCCGACCAAAAGACAACAGGTAACTTCAAAACTTTCTCTGAACTAGCACATACCCTCCACGTCATTGATCCGAGTGAGCTTCTCCACAATGGATTCTCAACCGTGGGATCATCATCCATTTGGTTAGTCCTACCCGTCCATATTCTCGAAAAGATGAACAAGAGCGGGTTGGAAAAAGAGGAGGATTTTTTTTTTTTCATTTTTTAATTTATTTATTATCCTTTAAATTCAATCCTCAGATCATTGCAAGTGCAACTGGTATCAGACACTACACTTTCCTAGAATATTTTGAAACCTGTCCCTTTTAAAGTTTGCATTTTTAAGCTTGGTGGGTGGGTGAAGTAGAGTTTCTTTAATTTCAATGGCGACTGAAGAAGTTAATAAACCTCCATCACTTCCTCCATACCCTGAGGTAAGTTCACCACCAAATCAAGATTCTCCTTTTACCCTTTTTACAAAAATTAAATCATTATAGAATTTTCCTTAGTAAAGTTGGAAAATTTTATATGATCTAATTTGATCTATAAATTTTCACTGACTTAGGGACTTTGTTGCTGTTCACTGACCTGAAATTTTAAACACTTTTATAAACAAAATAGGAAGTAAAATTAGAGTCATTGAGAAATTCAAACAAACAAAATAACATTTTAATTCACTTTAGAAGAGCCTTATTTGATTTATGCAACATAGCAGCAGCTCTGTTTATAAGAAAGACATCATTTTTTTGAAGATACTCACCAATTTTCAACTGTGGGTGGTGCTGACAGTGCTGTTGTGGTGGTGTATGTTGCAGATGATAATGAAAGCACTGGAATCACTGAACGAGGCCAGTGGATCCAGCAAATCAGCCATATCAAAGTACATAGAATCAACCTATGGTGAATTTCCAGAAGGACACTCAGCACTTCTCTCTCATCACCTCAACAAGATGAAAGAGAGTGGAGAGCTTGTGTTCTTGAAGAACAACTACATGAAACCTGACCCTAATGCCCCACCAAAGAGAGGCCGTGGCAGACCACCAAAACCAAAGGCTCCTTTGCCTCCAGGCACTGTTTTGTCCCCACCAAGGCCAAGGGGTCGTCCCCCAAAGGACCCCAATGCTCCACCGAAGCCACCAACTGCAAAGGTGTCGTCAACTGGAAGTGGTAGGCCAAGAGGAAGGCCCAAGAAGATTGCTCGGTCTTCCCCTATGGCGGCTGCAACCACCCCTGTGGCGGCTGCAACCACCGGTGGAAGGCCGAGAGGTAGGCCTCCTAAGGTGAAGCCTCAATTGACAGAAGTGAGTGTTGAATCATAGGGTGTTTGTTTTGTTGGCTAAAATAGTGATATCATTAATCTGGTAGAAGTGGGTGTGGTCTTAGATTGTGTCCAATGTAATTGCTTTGTATAATTGTGTAGTTGTAGGCTTGTAGCTACCTTGTGAGGCTATGTTGGTTTTCTATTCTAATTATCCAAGAGGACAATGACTTGAGGTGATGAGGATTTGGTTTCTCATTGTTGTGATCTCAAGTTCTGACATAAAAATTCATATTGTTGAAAAGGGTGTTGTTTCAAACTTCCATGTGATTGATTATTCTTCTTGGTGATGAATTGGGTGATCCCATGTTGACCTCTTATTTAAAACAAGCGAATGGGTCAGTGTATGAAGCACTGTAGCTAAGATAGGGAAAGGAGGAGTTCAAGGAGATATAATAAATTTGACTATGTTGTGCCTGTTATTTGGACGTCAACCTTTGAAGAACCTAGTACGATTAGATGTATATTATTCTCTGTTCCCTTTGATAAGACCTCCTTAGTGTGCTGTCTCGAGCTCTGAAGTCTATATGTAATGTTTGTTTTTTGGAGAGAAATTTGGTGGTCACTTTATTGTATGACCTTTCAATCCTCATTTTCACGTTGCTAGAGATTGGTGCCTTGTGTTATTAGTGAAATTTGTGGGAAGCCAGCGATGTGGTTGTTCGAACGAGTTAATCACAGTTGGAATTAAAAACTTGAGACACGATATGGTGAATCCATATGGGATTTAATCTTATGGTTTCACCCGGTGCTGTATGGATATTGCTTAAATCTTGATTAGTGCAAAATTTGATCAGTAGTTGGGATTGATTATCTATAACCTGTTAATCAGGTTTTATGAAATTTCATTTTCACCCATATTTATTCCATCCCACCTCACCACTACTAGTCCAACCCAATGGAACCTATCCCCATTGCATGGAAATGAAGAATTATCTAAGGGTCTGTTTGTTAGAGGGTGAAAGTTTGAGGTGCAAAGGAGGGGAAAGGGATATGGAAGGGAGGATAGTCATTCATCTTGCATGATGGTTTATTTTTCAACAAAAGAATCAAAATTTTCAAATTTTGGAAGAAATAAAAAAAATGAATTAGGGAGGATTTTGGAAGATTTTTAATTTTTTTTTTACATCATTTCTTTTAAAAACTCTCAAAATGTCTTTTTTTCCTCCCTTTCTTTCGGATTTCCAAACAAACCCTAAGATGACTTTTGATATAAGACATATTTTAATATTCCTGGGAATGTAAGGTGGGAATAAAACATGTCTATGTTTGGTATAAAAGATGAAAAATCATTTTCGGGAATAAAAAATGCTCAGGAATCAAAATTATGAATGAAGAGTTTTATTTCCATTTGGGAGGGTGAGAAAGAAGTATGTCGAAGGGAATGAAAATCTTTTAATACGGTTAAATTATTCAATTATCTCCACCCACCATCTTTCTTAACACTGTCCTTTGGTACTCCTCCACTGTCAGAAATCCAGACATCCTCACCCTTGCGCACGAGATTAGGAGATTTGGATTCAAGGACTTTGAAATTTGGTATCTTTGATGTTTTGAGATATTTTTTGGAGAGAGAAAAATGATATAAGATGAGAGAGTGTGTTAAATGACAGAGAAAATGTCTAAAAGTATCAAATGTATCAAATTTCAAAGTTATTGAATCCAAATTCGAGACTAGGAGGTCGTTGCCACAGCTCTCCTACTTGCGTCGTCGCCATCATCAGACACTGGCTATCTTGCCATTAGACCAGGTAGGGTCTTTTCTACTGAAGCGCTCCTCAATCTTATGCCCTCGACTAGTAACATTTCTGACCATAAAAATCGAAAGGCTTACGTTCGCAAACCTACCTCAGTTTTGGCTTATACAGAGGCTTACCTATTGAAGCATCTCTCTAAAATATTACAGCCCTAGAGTTAGCAACATGTCTGAGAGACTGAGATTATGTAATGGGAGACAACCAAACAAGGGTTTTTTACGTTTTTAAACAATGTTTTACCGATACTGATACATATGTACAGTTTTTATTATTATTTAATTACAAGTAACTTCATTTGATTTTTTAAACAATTACACTTGAATTATTTCATATAAATAGATGTGAGTGATGTGTTTAATTTAAAACTGATTGTAATTTGTACGTAGATCACGTTTGCTCCTTTAGATTATCATTTCTTTTACTTTGAATGTTTTTATTTTATAAGGATATTTTTGGAAAAATAAAATATATTCCTGGGAATATTTCAGATGAACCAAACATAGGAATAAAATTTGTTGGGAATGCCACATATTATTCCCGAAAAAGTGAAGTATCAACCAAACACATTTACCTAACTTTCCCATCTATCTCATTCCAGGAATATAGTTTACTTGGGAGTAAAATATCATAAAGCAAACACCACTTAAGTGGAATGATTAGTACTTAGTACGACAATGACCTCTATTTCTCGCTAAGCATCACAACCGATTCTCTTCCGCGGTTGGACGGTCCAGTAATGGCAAAAACACACCTCTCACATGTGGTGGGTTGTGTGAGGAATAAAATCCTGCCGGAGAGGTTTTAGAGGCAGGAGAGAGTCCATATTCCTATCACATTGTTTCTACCCATTCGAGAACACTGAACTAGTACAATAAGAACCAGGGGCTTGAAACAACAGTTAAGAAGGAAAAAGAAGAATTTAGTGTGCAATTGTTGGTGGCAGGATACTGACGTTTCCTAAATATATTATCATTGTTATTAATAACATACCAACAAATTGAAAAGTAAAAAAGAAAGTTGGGAAACTACAATAAAAAATTTAGTAAAAAAAGGAAAAAATTTATGACAAATCAAAAGGATTTTGTAAACGAATTTTGATTTTTTTATGCTATAGAGAACTCGTTTTTTTTTGTTCTAAAAACATAACCTAGTTCCAATGCCACCTAATGAATATGCAAATTGGGTCGTCAATCGAGCAAGAACAACCACCTAGTCGGTAGCTTGTTCCCACACGTGAGTTTGAACAACTCAAGCCCCCTTTATCCAAGTTTGTTTCTGACTAGTTCGAAAAATAGAAAATAATAGTTGATTTTATTTTCAAAGTGAAAAGGTAAAGATATATTTATTCATAATTTAATTTAGATAGCATTATGATCTTAATCTATTAAAATTTAATTATCAATATAGCTTTACTTTCTTTCAAGACAAACTCACTTTAAAATTTAATTATATACCCTTACGAAAATTTACAATCAGCAAAATTTATTAATTTTGCCATGGGGGAACATTTATGGAAGCGGAAAAAAGTTTAATCTCCTAGACCTGGTAGATAAACTAACTTAGATGGAGCAAAGCGAACATGTCATTCCCAAAGACATAGATGTCCATGGACAAGATGCATTATGTACTTTGAGCAAAGTCACTGAGAATGTACCTTCTAACAAATTCTGTGCAAAGAGAGGAAGAGAATGTAAAACTACAAACCAAGTCGACTGACATGTCTTAGATGGCAAACATATCTTCATTCCGTGTTGCTAAATTCCAATTGCACACTTGAGAGTACAATTAAGATGTATATCTGGAAATCTGTCAAAGATAAACTGTCTGAATTTGGATTATGTACATACATAATACATCTTACAGCCAAGTTTTTGAGTCAGCCATCTATCCTAAGTCACTAATTATGCAATGATACTAGTCCCAAAAACTACTGGAAAAAATCCAGACAAGGTCTTTCATTGCTTTAATGATCACATACTGAAAGTGGTTCATAATAAATGCTATAATTCTTCTACTTGGACTGAAAATCCGCATTGGCATCGCTTTGTCAATAGAGAGGTTCCCTCATCAAAGGTCTCATACTCTTTCAAAAACACATGCTCGTGGTCTTTTACTGGAGTACTTAATGAAGCATCAAGATCAGTACCACGTTTGGTCACCTGATGATTCTTGTCATAACTACCACAAACTTCGGCATTTGACTCATTTTCATTCATACATCGTATATCAGTTGACATCTCCGATGACAAACTGTTATTGTAACGATTGTTCAACCTTTGACGAGTTACAATAGATGAAAGAAGCTGGTACCACCGACTAAGAGCTTGTGCTTCATCTCTTCTCTTCTCTTCAGTCTGTCGTCTTTCATCTTCCTCTGCATATGCCTGGGGAAAGCATAAATAATTAAGGAATAGGATAAATGTAATGAAACTATAAAAACAGGATGCAGCATTAACATACTGGAGTCAAGGAAAAATAATCAACTTTTGGGGGAGTGAAGAAGAAGATGCAAATTTAGTCCTTTTTAGAAATAACTCCAAAAAGGCTAAGGGATTTCCAGTATATAGAGTATAAGGTACATAATACCTATTAATAAAATGCTAGCCCCAGTAAACAAATCGAAGCTATTGTAACATACTTTACAGTGTACCAAGGTTTATCGAATCAAATTCGTCAGATATAAGGAGCAATAAATTAAAAGGCATACTGAACACTTCACAAGTGAAACTTTTGTTTATCCACGACAATATTATTTACTCAGCAAGAAAAGAATACCTCTAGCAGTGCATCCTTGAACTCAGCACACACCACAATACCATCAAAGACGGGATGTGAACGGCCATTTTTAAATTCAAAACCAACCATAGCAGGTGCATAGTCAATTTCTAGCCTCTTGGCAACAGAAAATGCCCTTGGAAACCTGAAATGCACAGTCCCTGGTGGAAGACATTTCTCAGACCAAACTTCTACCTGACCACGTTCGTTCTAAATGTAAAATAGGAAATGTAACTGTGAGTAATATGAAAAATTGAAAACTTCTATAATCTCATAAACCAACCAAATAGGCATATATTTAGATATACATATATGCATTTTCCAGTTAGTTCATATGCATATTTATAAACACACTGAAGCAAGTATGCAGAGGCAACTCAAACCTAAAAGCTCCTCCTCTCTATTGCATCCATACACTTAAAATAAACAAATTAGAAAAAATTTACTGCTTGTAGTTCTGTTCCTAGCCACAGAACAGATGAGGGTTCAAAGCAATGTTTTAAAAATTGGACCAGTCATCAAACTGGTGGGGGAGGTTTGGGCTTGGGGAATATAATTTCCAAAATATTGTCTTGGTTGGGAAATGGTTGCGGCATTTTCCTTTGCAACCTCATTGTCTATGGAATAAGGTAATTAAGATCAAATATGGTCTTCATCAGAACAGTTGTATACTGGACCAATAGGAATACATAGTTCGTGTGACAAAATCTGCCTGGCAAGACCCAAATTGAATAATGTCAAACCGACTATTATTTTGTATTGATCCGGTGCGCAAATCGCATGGCACATCATTTCTACTTAAGAATTTTCCAAAGGGTAAACAGTTAAATAGTTTACAAAAGAATTTTACACATACAATATCTTTCATACCCATACTTTTTTCTACATGTAGAGTATCCATAGAAAGCAACAGAAAATACCTTGGGAACTATCCCATTCACAGCATGAGGCACATTTAATGGTTCCAGTTGCCACTTCCCATAAAGTTTAATATTTTCCTTCGATTCAGTGCAGTCATAGTCATCAGCTTCAGAATCTTGTACTTTCTGAGGCTTTATGGAATGTTTAATCTCCTAGAAGGATAATTTTCAAAAAATAAAATAAAATCAATTACACGTCATATTAAAAGAAAAAAATGAAATCTGGGAAATAACACTGAACCCTGTCAGCCAGACGAGACCTTCACAGGATGTTCATTGGCTTTAACTTGCAGCCCTTCTCGGAGCCATCTCTGTTTTGTCATAACTGTTTGCACACAAGTCCTAGGGTAAACCGGGTGACCTGAGCAAAAGCCCAGAATTGGACCCTTCGGATGAAGTACTTGATACTTCGTAAGCCATTTTTCAATGGCATAAAGTGGATGATTTTTGTAGGCCTGCAAAGGAAAAAAATAATCTTATATATAACAGAAATATCACCATCTACAGACTACAATATCACACATCATGTTTTCTAAGGTTACTTTTGAAACTACCTGCTGGTTAGTTGGAAGAGGCTCAGTTAATGCCCTAGTTTCCAACTCAATATCCTCAAGAGAGCTCCTTGTAGGGACAAAAGAATCACTCATGTTGGATTCTGTAGAAATGAATTGGTTTGTTCTCAAATGAACCACACCACCAGTCGCCCCAGACTCCAAATCTCTCAGTGGTGCCAACACTGAATCCCACCATGTTGAACTAACTCGTTGTGATGCTATCTTGTACCACTTCATACAGTACCTAATTTGTCACTATGTTAGTGCATCTTCAGGCAGTGAGATGTAACTCTATGCAAGTGTCACTGACTCACATCTTATTGAAGATACTAATGAGCATAAGTTGAATAGAGCTAAAACAATAAAGATAACAGATGAAAAATATAACCTTAAAAGAAAAAAGTGTGTAACATAAAATGCAATCTGCTTCAGAGTTCCCCTTCACCACAAATTATTCTCTTGTAATTTCAAAAACTTAAGTATAACAGCTATTATCACACCACATGAATAGAATGAGCTACATTTATGAAAAAAATCATTACTGTTGAGGATTTTGTGGAAGCTAAAATTATCTTGTAGTGCACCCTTCATATGAATCGGTCAGATTCACAGGTGTTGCCTCTAACATTCTAATGATACACCAGATGAAGTACTCTCTGCACTCCTTACTCATTGCTGTTAATTTCTTTGGAAGCTAAAATAATAATTCTGAAGCACCATTTTGGCCATTATAGTTTGTATTGTATATTTGATATTTGATAATGAAGAGGAATCTTAAATTAATTTAATATTAACACATAAGTGCTAAAAGCTATCTGTACTATTAAGAAGTTTATTATGCCTAACTATCTAATGTATCCAATTGTTGTGTCTTGAAACCATGTTTTCCTTTCCTTCTTAAAAGGTAATTCAACTGCTAAAGTTATTAAACTTTAATTCCTTCCTATGTCTAGGAGAGAATTCAGGTTTTTTCATGTCCATTGTGTCTGTGATCTAATGAACATAAAGATTATGTCACAGGTACACCGTAAACCCCATCTGTTCCTCTCTCACAATGGTGAGAATGACAGAAAAAAAATATAACAGTGCACTACCATATCAATTACATAATTAATCCTGTGATGCTTGTTCACTTCAAAACTTGTCATGTGTTGCCTTTTTGTTAAGATCCAAGATCCAGTATAGTATGTTAGCCTCAGAAAAAACAAATAATTTATTCTAAGAATATGATAAATTTCTAAAAACATATAAAATGGAAACTTGAGAAGTAAAAAAGCTGACAGTTTATGCAGAACTATCGAGAATTTGACTAGTGCTAAAAAAGCTGCAAAATTATCACTGCATTCATGCTGAACATATATGAAGGAGAAAATATCTAACCTGCGGGTCACATCTTTGGCCCCCTGCCCAGCAAAAGCAACAACATATCTCAAAGATGTTTTGCATGCAGCTACCATGGATTCAACCTTGTCCTCTCCATCAATAATCAAATTCACAGCATCAATGTGCACCCACTTTCCTGTCAAATTTTCTTCACTGCAATATACTTCTGCCCAATACAGAGGAGATCCTACTTTCATTGATCCAACTGCAGTAGAAATTACTTGGGCAGAGGTTGAAGTATATGCACTTACAACTCTTTTCCCTCTTTTTGATGGACAAGAAAAATTTGCTGAATCAGCATTTGCACCCAACTCCATTTTACTCTCCAGACATCCAATTGCTGTAGCAGAAAGAGCCATTTCCAACTGCATCTCAAATTCAAGATCCCCTTTCCTATTTGGTTTATGAGATTTGTCAGTGAGACATGATTCAGGGTTGTTATCTTGTGTCTCAGAAGTTTGTGACTTTGTCATACTATCATTCAAGTCTTCAGCAATGGGAGGATCTCCAGATTGAGCCATGTGGCTTGTTGCACTGCATGTCTTACGTTTCCGCGAATGGCCAAGAGAACTTTCACATATTTTTTCTCTCTCATAAGAAGATAATGATTTTTCAGGTGACTTAAAATCCAGTTTTAGCTTAGGTATCATTGGTGTTGAAGTATTGAATATCCCCCTACTAGATTCACTAGCAGCTGGTCTACAGGATTGATCTGGTTTAAGCGAGGCAACATCCAAAATGGATACAAACCTGAATTATGGCTTTAATAAGAAATTTTTCTTCACATATTTGCTTCAGCAGAAGAGATCAAATTCTTCCAAACCTTATATCCATGAGTAATGAAAAATAAATAAATTTTTTAGTTTATAATCGGCATTCTAGGAAATAGTATTGGGCACACTTTTTTTTGTTTTTCATATTTCATTATATTTTTTTATTTAAAGGTACACTTCTAACTTACCTATGTACCTGGAATTAGAACTTCTTCATTCTTCTATAAGTTACCATGAAGGTCAACATATAGTAATTGGTTTATTCTTATTGTTACCTTTCCATTTTTAAACTCATTTCATTACATACAATATCACTGTTAATATATTATCACTCTCATCCCAAATAATAAAAAATGAGATCCTAGAGGTGGTTTAAGTCTTAAAGACATTAATGGATTTGGAGTAAATAATTCATTTAAACCCATTTCACAAGGAGTGCTTCATCAGTGGGAAACCAACACTAGAAATTATATAATACCCTAGAATATTCTATCAAACAGAAAAAAAAACTAGTGCTTAACTTTGCTTGCTCTTATGAAATACCTGGCTGTAAGATTTAAAGCTCTAAATAGTGCCACTGATAAAGCTGCAATCTGCAACAATAAAAAAAACTTTCTCCCCGTAAATTTTCCTTGGATAACTAAGCAATTATATGAACTATACAGATAATACAACAACTCAGTCTTGAGAAACTTTGCTTTACTAATAATTTAGGTTAGGTTTTTTCTTTTTTTCCTTTTGGATGGAAAAAGAAAATTTATTAAGAAGAGATGAGTACAAAGAAAGAAGATAAGACACCCTCACAAGAAGGCAACAAAAAGCAACTAAACCTATGGGAATGAGTCATGTAACAAAGCATGCCAATCTCTCTGCATGTCTAACAAAGAAACACCTCTAGAGAGACCACGAGCAGAACAAAAAAGGGAAGCTAAAAAAATAATCCTATCCCATGTGTTATATATATGCCTGGTCAATCATATTATGACATATGTAACCCTTAGTAAAGTAGAAACTCAAAGTCTAGTGAAGTATATAATCAGAAACTAATTATAGAAACGACAAGGCAAGGCACTACTAAAAGAGATCTACCTCTTCAGGACTACCCTCATGTGATTCTAAAGCTGATGCCAAAGCAAAGCGCACTGATGTTTCTGCATTTGTATTTCTAACATGGAAATTGTCATGGAACTGCAAGTGTTACACGCAAGGAATCAAACAAGATATAGCACGGTGATAGAGCATGAATCTATCAAAGACTGCTCGCTAAATGTAACAAAATAAAATGTATACTAGTTAAATCAAACCATACCCATAAAATTAAAGGATGCAGAGCTTTCGAAGTCAGTTTTGTGACATTTGATAGCTGGACCAAGTGTGCTGGAAGTAGAGAAAGCAAAGAAGCCTGCCATGATCAAGAAATGGCCAACATGAAAAACAATTTTTGAGTTAAGCTTTAAATTTTAGTCAAGAAAATAGAATCAGGAAAAAACTGAATAAGCACAAACTCAATAAAAGAAGATAAAAGTAATAAAACATTTAAAGCACACACACAAATCCAAACACATTGTCAGGAAAGCGCTATATTGACAACTGATTTAAAAAATAAAACAAATAAATTAGATAAAAGAATTGAGCTATTGATTTTCATAAAAAGAGGGATGTTAGGGAGGCAAGTCATGATAACATAAAGAAGTTGTATTTGTATATATAATATAAAAAGCAATGCTAATATAAAATTATTTATTGTATTCAGAAGAATTGTTATCCATTAAAAAAAAAAAAAAATAACAAGAATTGACCTGAATAAGAGGATCATCACAAGCACTGTCTACTAATCTTCCGCGAGCAAGTAAACAAAGCAAATGAACCTTGTGCACAAGTTCGGCCAAGTCCTGTAGAATTTACTAAAATACTCTCAGCAAGTAGCTAAAAATCATTTTGATATTAAATGCAACTTCACTACTGTCAAAAATACTAATTGACCTTATCTTCGGCAGAAGCTCGACGACTTTGTTTTCTGACAGCTGAATCAGGGGTCACATCCAATTCAATAGTCACAGGACGATCATCCTTTGCAACTTTACCATCTTCCCAATCTGAGTCATTCAATTCTTCCTTGTTCTCCAAGTAGCCCTGGTCTGAACTTACATTACCACATTTCTCCTCTGCAGAAGCATTTCCCATGGAATTTCTACTACAATGTCCAACATCTAAAGTCTTTGGTAGGAGAATTGGTTGCAAGACTTGAGTTCCATCTCGTTCTGGCTCAAACTCTGGCTACAAGAAGATCAGAAGAACATGCTGCTTTAGAAATTCAGGCACTTAGAATTTGATTCCCATCATGATTACACAACTTTAAAGTTAAATCATGTAACTAAGTCACCAAAAGAACTACACAGCACAAATTATGAATAAGCAACAGCAAATCAAGAACAAGTTAAGGGGACCAACCATAATCTTTTTCTTGGAAGTGCCAACTTTATTAGCACGGCGTAGAAGTTTTCCCACAGCCTGACAAGATATTTCAGTCAGCGTTCCTGAAATCCAGCATAAACATTGACCATCCATGAGTAACATGATTTTTCACAGTAACAGTCGGTGGAAATGATAATATGAAACCATTATCACTAGGTGATGAAAATTTGCTTCCACCTTCTGAGTTGTGTGGGGCTCCCATTTCGTTTTCTGCAATATATAATTTTTAACAGTAAATACCGAATAACAAAGTAATAAAATTAGAAGGTAAAAAACATATACTTAGTTGTATACAGATATACTCAACAATAATTTAAAATTAAGCCAAGTAGAGATTTCCCATGTTATAGTTTCAGCACTCAAAAATCAAAATTTCAACTTCACTTCTATTTCTCTTACCATACCCACCATCCCCAGCAACCGTGAGGATCAAAATTGCACACAACCACCCGAGAAGCAGAATAACACTAAATAAAGTCAGAAACTTTTTTGATCCTAGTCTACACTAGAAACTAAAAATAACTTCCCCAGACATTATCGTGCTTCTTGATTGCTATATAGCTTCAACCTGCTTCTTCTGATGAATAAAAGTTTCATTTCAATGTAAAAACCAAAAAAGAAAAAAGAAAAAGAAAACCTTCATTTCAGAAGTTGATTACAAGTTTCAATGTAACATATACTCAAAAGAAGCATTGCCTCTTCACTTTTAAACATTACAAAGAAAAAAGATGTAGCATCCTATATTGTATAAATAATAATTGAATTCCTTATTGTTATCTGTTTCATGTGATTTTTAAGAAACACAGTAGAACATTGGAAACTACCTGAGGTTGAAGGTTGCCTCTTCCGTTGGGAAGCTGCTGAGCCTGTGCGTGGCATTTTTCTTCAGAGAAGAAGAAGGGAAGTGAACACAACACCGCACAACACCGTCGCGCTCAAATGTCAAATAAATCTGTTGGTTTCTATTGGAATGGAACCGCGATTGTGTTACGCTACGTGCGTCTACACCCCCACTATCCAATAGACGCGGCGACACACACATGAAAAATCAAAAACACCAAAATGCCCTTCCAAGCAAAAGGACGCAAAAGCCCCTGAAAGGTGAAAGATCTTCCCAAAATACACCCACTTTTGCTTCTTCTTTCTCAGAAGAAGCTAGCCAAAGCCCCAAAAGGGAAAAGCTCTCGCCCTCTTGCTTTGCTCCCGTTGAAACCCTAACCCTAAAGCCCCACAAACAAAGCATGAATCTTTCGTCTCTGTTTCCATCGAAACTCTACTAATCTCTTGCTTCTTCTTCTTTTTTTGCCCCAAATACGTGTACCCACACTCTTTCCCTCGATCTACTTTCCATTCTATTTCTAGATTTTCCTTCTTCATTTTCATCCCTCGCTTTTTTTTTTTAATATTGTCCAGGTAATTTCATATCTCTATTCTCCCTACCACAGTACATTCACCCCAGAGTTTTTATTTTTATTTTCTCTCCTTTTTCTCTTTTTTTGGGGGTTTTGTGAATTGGTTTGTTCATAGATTGGGGTTTTCCGCTTCAAGTTTGACACTTTTTTGAACTAGAGGATTAAAGATGTGAACCGGGTATTAACTAAACTATAGATTCCTAAGCTCAGGTGGTGTTAAGACGGAACTTATTAAAGAAGAAATTAGAAAACCGTTAAAATATTATGTTAATATTGTAAATGTGCTTGTGTGTGTACAAATTCAGAAGGGATTCTCCTAAGTAGTGTCTACTAGTTGATGGCTGCTGGGTTGTGGATTTGGGATCCTAGATTATTTTGTGGGTTGTTAAGCTGGGATTGAGATTCCATTTTGGGTGCCAACTGTTTAAAGGTACAGATTATGTTAGAATCATAAATGCATTCTTTTAGGGCAGTTACTATAGTTAATTTTCTGTTACAAGTAGTTGAGTTTGTTGCTCTTAACTACAACATGTATATAAGCTGTAATCTGTAATCAGCTGATAATCAATTCATTCATTCAGTTTCACAAATCTCAATAAATTAGGCCACATGATGTCTAGAATTCAACTGAATATTTTATGAATATATTACCACAATCTTAATATGGTCGTTCCTCGTTAATTGGTAATTACATGTTACATGTTCTGTTCTCTAGGACATGGGGTATGCGTATATTCTTTACAGTGATCTGATTGAGCTAATTTCATCTCTTTATTTCTGCAGGGATAAATTATCATCATTTCTTGAAGTATTTGACTCTTTTAAATTGCAAGTGCAATGGCTTCTTCCTGGGATATGTCACTTGATGATAGGATAAAGAACAGGAGTAACAGAGGGAGAGGGAGAGGACGTGGCAGAGACCGCCCTGGCCATGGGCAGGGCAGGAACTCTAGTGGTGGAAGAATGACTGGTGCTGTTCGTAGAGGTTATCTTATGGTTAATGCCCGGCCATCATCTTATGCCATTGCCAAGGCAAGCTCAAAAAATGTGGATGCTTATACATGTGCTTGAGATTCTGGAATACTAAAAAATACTCAATCATGAGAGGATTCGGCATATCGTAACTCAAAAGCAAGAGGAAATTGTGCATTAGTATTTGTTCCAAAGAGAAGTTCATGCTCAATCATTTTGCATCCTCGATCCCACATTCATAGTTCCATAATATTGCAATTAATATCCACCTAAGAGTTGTTTACTTTTGTATTTGGGGGGCTTTGCTACAGATCTATGATATATTCTGGAGTTCTTTGGCGATTCCTGGCATATAATATGAAGGAGCTTTATACGTGAGTTTTAAAATGGAGCTCTTACCAGTAGCACAAAAATCATATAGCTATAAGTGGGGTTAAATTCTCTAAACCATGCTAATCCATTTGATTTAGATGAGATGACCTTAATGCTTGATTATTGGGTGTGTGGACGGACGTTTTGTTGGATCCTCTTGCTAAGTTGGGTTCTACGGTGCCAGAATTCAGTTTACTTCCCTATTTCATGGTATTTTGCAAAGGATCTTCCTTCTCTCACATCAGAACTGGAGCTCTCACTTGTAGCATAATACAAGTTTATATGCAGTTGGTTTAATTCTTACTCCTGCTCATCATCCTTTATGTAAAATATTTATGTTTGACTACGGTTTTATTCCATATATTACTATGGACGCGTCTACTTCGTTGCGTGTATATTTTTTAGGGGAACTTTTATTCTGTCTGTTTGATCTTGAAGAGTAGTGAATATCTAATCTGACGTGTTCTTTTTCCACTCTGGAATCTATTCTGTTTGCTTTTTCCAGTCTATTCGCAGAACCAGGCCTTTTCCGTGGCAGCATGATCTGTTTGAAGATAGCCTAAGAGCTGCAGGGATACAAGGTGTAGAAGTTGGCACGAAGTTGTATGTTTCGAACTTGGACCATGGAGTAACTAATGAAGACATAAGGGTACAGATTATGTCAATACTTCTTGCTTATTCTCATTTTCTGGCCAACCTCTCCTGAAGTTCTCTTGAAACTTGATTTGCAACTCAGGAACTTTTCTCTGAGACCGGAATCTTGAAGCGCTATGCAGTTCATTATGATAAAAATGGACATCCAAGTGTAAGTATTGAATTTTGTATTATTTAACACACTCCAGTTTTATTGGTTAATGTTCTTGATTAATCTTACTTCTTATCAGTTTTAGGTCTTATTTCCTCAACACATATTTTTCAGCTGGGTCATGACTGGATCTAACTCATACCTTGCATGACTGGAAAAGTGGCTCAATTCCCCCCTTTGGATTTCTTTTTCTGAAGACAAATCGAGGGAAAGGGCAATAAAAAGCCTTTTGATTCATAATATAATCAACCAACTTCTTAATTCAGTCTTTCAACCAACTTCTTAATTCAGTCTTACTCCTTTTTGCTTCATGACTGCGGTACCCTACCTATAATCTGTTGTTTCCAACAGAAGAAGCATCCTCCTTTGCTTGCTGCTTGGTTTTTAGAGGTTGAGGAGGAACTAAGTGATGTTGATATTGATTTTGGAGAAGACGATTAGAGATTAGTAGAGATTAGACAATATGATATGAATCTTGACTGCTTAAAGTTGAAACTTTTAACTTTTTCATACATGATGAGTTGATGGCTTTGATTTGAATATTGATACATGTCACTCTAAGTGATTGAATCATATGTTATTATGTTGAATTTTCATATTTTATTCTTTGTTTAACATGGAGTCATGAATCTTACTGTTCGTGATTTGGAAAATTGGCTTTTATTCATGATTTAAGAACCATGGTTATGGAGGTTACTACATGACATTGTTAAAGGTTATGTTGAGCAACAAGGTTGATTTTTCAGTTGGTTTGTTATTGCTTGAAAGTCTATATTCTTGTCGAAGTCTGGTGACTCTCGGGAAGATATTTTCAGAAATACTATGTTTAGCTGTTATGCTTAATGCATCTTAACTTTTCGGTGATGTGGATGTCATTTTCTTTTTGTTTGGATCTTCAATATCTTTTACTGGGTTACAGGGTTCGGCTGAAGTTGTTTATACTAGAAGAAGCGGTGCATTTGCTGCTCTTAAACGATATAATGATGTACTTTTGGATGGAAAGCCCATGAAGATTGAGATAGTTGGTGCCAATGCAGAATTGCCTATAACTGCTCGGATAAATGTCACTGGAGTAAATGGGCAGAGGAAGAGGACAGTTGTAATGACGTATGTTATTCCAATTGAGCATAGAGATGTTTATGTATATCAGTATAGATGAATGTTTTTATGCCTGTGTGCATGTGTTGCGAAATTAGTGCACATTCACTTGGAATTCTGGAAACTGGAAAAATAATGTTTAAACTATATGCTTAAGACGTGGTGAATATCTTTTTAACTTGCAATTCTATGAATTTTTTTTTAATATTCACCTCTTAACATTTTTTGGGGACAAAATTATAAAAATTATATGTTTAAACTATATGCTTAAGACGTGTTGAATATCTTTTTAACTTGCAATTGTATGAATTTTTTATAATATTCACCTCTTTACATTTTTTGGGGACAAAATTATAAAAATTATATTGGACTGTGCTGATTTTAGAGGTGTTGCAGGCCTGGTGGAGGTCAAAGTGGAAGTCCTGCTGTGCTTAGCCGTGGTGCTGGGTAAGTTTTTTTTTTTTTTTTTTTTTATCATTAACAGTGTAATATGATCTAGATGTTGCTTTTTACTGAAACTTGTGTATTCGACATATTTTGCAAACCCGCTTAAATTATGAAAGAAGTTTTTATGATAAAAAAGTAGTTTATAGAAAACTTGAAAGTTTGAAGTTTATTTTAAAAAAGATGTTTGATTATTTTGAAATCAATCACATTTTCTCATTTCACCATTGTATAACTACCAAACTATTATTATAAGTCTAAACAAATAACTTCATATCTTTTTTGGTGATTTACTATATATAAGTGATTTTTTATATGATCCAAACAAAATATTTCAGTAAACATATTCAAACAGATTATCTTCGAACAATAATTCTATTATAATCGATTATAATAAATAATTATTGATTGTACATATTATTAAAATAATCTATTTTTCCTAGTTGATGTATATGCCTAAATGAAGGTAACTATGCTGGTTCCAGAAGCCAAAGTAAATTTTGCATATGAAAATTTAGGGGTAATTATTATCTTATAACTTGCTGTTTTACATGCCAGAAATGTCGCACTGCTTCTGTTTTCTTGTATGGTATAATGAAGACATGTCTTCTTTTATCTCATTGGATTTATGTACTAAAGATTTACCATTCACACTGTTTATTTTTTTTACAGTAGGGGACGTCGTGGTCATGGTGGTGCAAGGCGTGGGAGTGGGAGTGGGATTGGACGTGGTCGAGGCCGTGGACGTGGCAGAGGTGGAGGCCGAGGAGGCCGAGGTCGTGGGAAAAAAGATGCTGTTGAGAAGTCAGCTGAGGAACTTGACAAGGAACTGGAGACTTATCATGCTGAGGCTATGCACATCGCATGAGTGGCGAGACTGTCTTTTTTTCTTTTTTAATACTATCAGCTAAGAGTTGCTGTTGGGAAGTTGTACAAAAGCAGTTCTTTCAGTGGTTTTCTTTGCAATCTTTGACTGCAATGTGCTTTGAAGTGCACCTTATTAGACCATATTAAAATCTTGTTGGGATTCATTTAACTGGATGATTGTTAAATTTGTCGTATTAGGTTTTGGCTATTATTTTTTGTTTTGTGGAGTAAATTTCAATTTCATGCTTTGGATTATCTGTAGTCACTGTAAGCATTCAACCCATAGTAAGATACTCTGAGTTCCTATTCCTACTACGTGCTGTGATGAGTGGCTTTGAAAATTTCCTGTTACGGTCTGCAAGTAGATGTCCGTTATGTTCTTTTAGTTTAATTTTAATTACTGTAGTGATAGTATAAAGTTTTTTATGCTATCAATTAATTATTTCTTATCATTATATATATATCATATATAATTTGAGGTAATCATTGCAATATTCAAATATTTGTAAGTGTGGTAGTATATAATTGGATAGGATGATAGTATAATTTGGATTTGGATCCTCTTCTTATATTCTCATTTTTTCTCTCATGTTATGAGAGAGAAAGATATAAAATCAAGTTTTAATGAATTTCACACATAAAAATAAATTTGTTTTTATGTCTTTTTCTCTCTAATATGAGAGGAAAAAGAAAAGAATAAAAAAAAAGGATTTAAATCCATATAATTTTTTTTCATTGAATGTATTAAAATTAAATCTGTGATGTTTGGCATACAGTGTACTATTTTTTTTATATTTGATCAGGATACAAACATTGTATTGCTGTGAGATTAACCCGTTGGGAACTGTACAATTAGGAGGCATGTGAAATGTTAATGACTCGCGGAACGTTTTTGATAATTCTGTATTAAGATATCATTTTTTGAAAAGTAAAATCGACATCAGGTACATGTCAAAAATCACGACTTATTTGAATCATTTTTTATTACAAAATACCAATTTTAATTCATTAAAGGAAAGTATTTGAGACGAGTAGGGATACCACTTTAAAAAAAAGGATCTTTTGACAGTTTTTTGGCTTTTCTTTTTAGAGCTACGTATCACACCAACAATTGCAATAAGGAAAGTAGTTATGTTTTACTGAATTCATTGATTTATAGAGTTCAGAGGCTCATACGTTGGAATTTTTTTCCTGCTCCTGAACCAACTTACATTGTTTAAGGAAATAAAGAATTAAAAGATAAAAAGTTCTTATTTAAAATAATTATTTTTACATTTTTAATATATTAAAGATACTGTTTTTTATAAAATTTTATTTTAATTTTTAATTTTTTTTAATTAGTACCATCAAGGCACTTGTTAATACTAGTATAATTACAGCAACTTAACTTTTACCCACGTTAAGTTTGACATTAATGAGTACCGATCCTTATACCATAATACTTAATGCTTATTGTTGACAAATTGTCATGGCTTTTAATTCTTGATTTTCAGAAATTGTTCTCGATTAAGGAATTAAAAAAAAAAACAACTTTATATAAGAAAACTAAATATCACTTCTCAAAATAGTAAATACACCATTTCTCAAGCAAATTCGCATTTCTTGATAGCATTCCCAATTTTAACAGGGCTTAACCCCCAAACTATCATGGGCTCTTTCTACAACTCTTGTTGGTTGGTACAGTTTCTCTTATTTTATTGGCTTTAAAGCTCCCTACTCGCAACCTCAGTCGGCCTCTCCAACTGCAAACTTATACATACAATGGAAAGTCGAGGCACCCCTGCCACTAATTTTTCACTCCAACATTTAGTTGAGTTCCTGTTTGACAATTATACAAGCAAGAAGTCACTCCGAGAGAATGATAAACTTAAGACTAACGGCAGATTCTACAATACTCCGTGGGTGCTCAGGGGTATAATGGGTATTACAAAAAAAAAGAAAAAAAACTGAATTCCTTCAATCCCCCCCCTCTCCCTCTGCATCTGCAACCTGATTCCATCAGGAAAAAGGATGTAGATAATTTATGGGGTATTAATTGTTCCCATAAATACCATATCCTCCACAGCAAGTCAACCCCACTCTTTGTTCATCTTCTCAAGGTCACCAATATTTCAAGAAGGTGAAGAAAGCGGCGGGTCCATCATGGCCCAGTGTCTTCATATTTTAAATTTAAAAATTAACTTTAAATTAAATATATTACTATTTTCATAATACCTATTTTGTTCTTTTTAATCTTGACGGTTAGAATATTATATTATTATATCAATCTCTGAATTACTCAAAACATCTGAAGGAGCGTTCCGACTAAGAATATTGGCTCAACGGAATATAATTAAAATAATCATAGAAGTTCCTCCAAAAGGGGTGTGTTTCCGTACTCCACTCCCAAGATGCAGTATTGAAGCCAACGCCAAGACTAACAATGATGTTAGAACTTAAGAAACCTCTCTGAATTACTCAAAACATCTGAAGGAGCGTTCAAACTAAGAATATTGGCTCAACAGAATATAATTAAAATAATCATAGAAGTTCCACTTGAAGAAATAAGAAAGTCAACTGTGAGAAAACATATTTGATACAAGCAATATGGATTAGTCATAAAAAGAACAAACATCCTTCTCACGGAAAAGCATAAAGCCGAGACAAAGAGTTCAAATACAAAGTTGAGTTTTACAAAAAGCATAAATCAAAAACCGAAAAGCAAATTTCAATTAAAACTCAAGATAGGTAAATTCAACGTCAGAGTTGCTTTTTCCATAGCTGTGACCTAAGAGCATGGCTGAAGAGATCACTAATCAGTCTCAACGATCAAGAACATTTAATGTTATGCGAAGCTCTGCAACAGAGAAGAGAGTTTCAAATGGCCAAATCTCAATGGATTAATGTGCATGAACACATGATGAAATTGGTGCACTATTACAATAAGCTAAAATCACCCCATGTTGAACTTCGTGAAAGATATCTGATTTGGCAGATTTTAGTGTCCTTGCCATCAGAGTTTGATGTTCTGAAGACATTGTATAACACTCAAAAAGATAAATGAACAGTTGATGAGATGTTTGCCATTGTCACTTAAGAGAAAGAGTCTATAAAGAAGAGTAAATCCTACAATGCTCAGTTTGTTGCTCCTAGCTCCATAAACAAGAATGAAACGAAAGCTTTTAAAACTGGCAAAGGTAGTCGCCATTTTTTGACAAAATGGAAAGAAAGGAGATTAGCAAAGTACTTAGAGCCTAAGAAGAATTTCTTCAAGAGAAATTGAAAATATTGTGTTGTTATAAATAACTGTAGCAGGATTTATGAGAATTCGTCTATGCTATGATTAATATGTGCTTTGATCATAATTGATATACTACTCTTGATAATTCTTAAATAATTGACTGATATTCAAGGGGGAGAATGTTGAATTATTTTGTGAAATTTAAAGGTGACCTATTTTGTAAATTGGGAGGACTAAAAATGAATTTTCTCTATTTACATAGATCAAAAACATATTTTATCCTTATATTATTCTTCTTCAATACTTTTTTGTGAAATTTAATCAAAAGGATTTACAACCCATAATTGTTCTATGCGAATAACAAATAATATAATGAAATAACTTTTTTCTTATTTTTCAGAAATGTTCTTTATTAAATAATTTATTTAAATTAATTATCTATTTTATATCACTTCTACCTACCTCAATTTATAATTCAGAATTATAATAATTATTTTTTAATATAAAAATCACATCCTAATTATAATGATAGATTTCTTTTAATTCAATGTGTCTTAAATCCAAACAATAAAACTTAACATAATAGATAGAATTAGTATTATTCATCCATACTATTATATAAAATTATTCCTCACCTTAGTGTCTTATTTTTGTTTTTTAAATTATCATTGTCAATTATTCATTTAATAATTTAAAGTAATATAAAAAATATAATTATAAATATATTTTATTAAAGATGAAAAATTTACAGATAAACTTGTAAAGAATAATGTTATAAATAAATTTTACTCACCTATCAAATAGTTCTCACCTATTTAAATATGTTTTTGGTCCCTATAAAATAATGAAAATTCGTTTTTAGTCCCTCATTTTTAAAATGTCTTTTTTTAGTCCCTAATTTTCAAAATATCATTTTTTCGTCCCTCAATTTTTAAAATAACTCACATTTGGTCTTTATTTTGAAAATTGAGATAACATTAGGAAAAAAAGTGAGTTATTTTGAAATTTGAGTGACCAAAAAATGACTTTTTTTAAAAATAAAGGATTAAAAATGAATTCTCGTTATTTTACGGGGATCAAAAACATATTTAACCCAATTATATATTAGATTGACATTTGTTATTCTTATCACAAAACTAATAGCCTAACAATTTTTTTTCTAAAATAAATGAATATTTTAATTTGTAATGATTTGTTTAGAATATCTGTACTGTATAGGGGCATATTAACAAATAAAATCGGTGATAATAGTATTCAGTTACACGTTGAAGTGGTGAGGGGAAATTCTGCCAATCTTTCATGATGTTTTCTAATATTTTTCATGAAACTTTTCCTTAAAATCCATATTGCATTGACGTTTGTCATTCTTATCCAAAACTAGTAACCTGACCGAAAGTTTTTCTAAAAGAAACGAATATTTTAATTTGCAATAACTTGTTTAGAATATGTGTACTGTACGTCACACATCAACATATAAAATCGGTGATAATAATAGTTGGTTACACGTTGAAGTGGTTAGGGAAAATTCTGCCAATCCTTCATGATGTTTTACTATTTGATGTACCCCTCAATTCTTCAATTAGATTATATATAATCATGTTCACCTCACATAAAAAAAAAAAAAAAAAAACAAAAGGTGACGTTTATAATAAGTAATAATATACTACTTCGGAACAGGTTTAATCTGAAAGAAAAATAGGATTGTAAATAACAAGTTAAAAAAATCAGAGTGCATAGATTACAAGACCAAAGCTTTCATTTATATATTTTTGAAAATCAAACAAAGCTGGGGCAAAATATAGATTAATAGTGAGAGTAGTTTCCTCCGCCAGGTCCTCCAAATTGGAGAGAATATCCAACCTCTTTTCTCTGATTTCCATAGTATTTAACACCAAAGCCATCTGGTTTATCAGTGAAGGTTTTCGCTAGATACTCTCCAGGTCCATAATCTTTTCTGGATTTGGATTGATTTTGAAAAGCAACATACCTAAAATAACATGCATGAACAAAGTTGTTGTCAGGGAAGTACCCAGATCCCATTGGAGGATCAGGAGTTCCCACAGGAGTTGTTGTTTTCCCACCCCAACCCACTTGATCAGCCGTGGTCATGTTAGAGAATAAAGCCGCTGGAAAATATCCAACATGTGTGTTATCTATATTTAACCACCAATTATTAGTATCTGCATCCTGTACACATTCATAAACTTTTGTAAATATATCACATCTATCCTTTATGAAGCTGATACAAAAATTTAACATTATTTTTTATTAATATGTCATTATATTTACTTAAGTATTTATATAGTAGGGAAATTGAAGGAACTTATTTTTTTTGGTAAAGAAATTGAATGAATTAACCTTATATAAGTTGTCTCTAATCTTATGTTTCTTATTGTGAAAATTAAATAGCATAGGCATTACCTGTGAAAGAGAAAGTGTCATCTCAATCATTTCTCCATCATAGACAGATGTATTATCCAAACGTGCACCAATAAACATTTCTTGTGCGGTCTGAATAAAACCTGGACATTGTAAATTGTAGCATCCTGTATTCTTGAAATTATCTGACTGACATTTTTAAGCATAATATTAATCTTTGAATGAATGAAATTTCTATCTTTTTCCAAGTCAATCTCAAATGTAAAATGAGATTCAAAGCAAAACTGGAAAATCTTCACTAAAGAAACAGATAATTGAGTTAAAAAATAATATATGAACAACTGGAGCATCTATATATTGTAAATAACAATAAAAAATATATATAAATTTCTTACCGTCCATAATGAGTAAACATAAGTTGCATCATCACCATGTAATTGTGGAGACACCTAACTCCAATATTATATGATAAATAAATCAGTCAAAAAAAAAAAGTCTCATTAATGACTACTCTAAGGATATTGATTAAGAAATTAATAAGAGATAAGTTTATATTCGGAATATAAGTGTAAAACTTTTTAATACATTAAATAATCACTTTTCCATACAAAATTTCTTTGTTTGATTCCTTAATCAATGCGGAGCTAGCTTGTTAGTATTCTTAAAAATAAAAATATTATAGGATAAATTAGGTAGTTTGTTCTAACTATATCACCAAATCATAAGTACTTTTTTATATAAAAAATTATAATAATTCCATAAATTAAAACTCACGTGCCAACCAACAATAATTTTATTGATACTATCAGCCTCTCCATTTTGAACCCATATATGAGCGGCACTTGTTTGGTCTTCATTAACTTTCGGATTATAAATGCTATTAACTCCACTAACTCCATAATAACGCCGATAAGATGTCACAAGATATACTTCTGCAACCTGCAAATTCAACAATTGCACATGACTAATCTAAATTGAAATATTAGTTGGGATTTTATATAATTAAATTAAGTTTATTCAAAATTCTGTTGTACATAAGAAATCTTACATGACTACCATTGTTGTCTTGAGTCAAGATTTGGGTATTTAATAATGATTTGACTCGAATAAGGTCATCCTTTGTTGTTCTTGGAATAGGAACCGTTCCTTTTGGACACACAACTTTCTCAAGTCCACTTTTGGATTTGGCTAGTGAACCTGTTTTTGCATTTGTTTGTTGAAAACTAGGTTTTTTCTTAAAAAAATAAGAGAAAACAAACATTGAAAGAGGAAATGTAGTTAGAGAATTGAAACCCGAAACTAATGGCATCAAATTGTTCCAATTAAAGGTATACCTGCAACATATGATTCTTTAATAAAGGATGGTCAAAAGCTGGTTGGTTGGTAATGTCAATGCAATCAACAATGTGTCCAAACTTTGTCTATTGATACCAAAATTCAACAAAAATATATTTACGAAAACATGTGACGAAAATAAATAAACAAAAGAAAGCATATATATGATGATATATATAAGAAGGGAATGGAATACATGGATACTCTTGACCGGAAGCTTGTTAATGAGCTTTAGTTGTCTTTCCAACTCTAAATCTTCTTTAAGTGTAATTTGCATCCCATAAACTCTTTGGGTGTAGCTGCTAGTCGCCAAACACATGAACAAGATGAAAATATTGATCATTTTCACAATTCTTTTCTCACACAAAATGACTATATGGTATTTAATTTTAGTATTGGCTATTTATATTGCAATGAAGCTGGTATGATGTTATGAAAGGATATATTTCCTATCAATTATCCACATTAATTATATAATAGTTTTGCAGTTATAAGTGCATAGATAGAGGGCTTATATTTTAAGTTTTTGATGGCAGATTCCAATATAATGTACCCAAGCCATCAGATATGTGCCACTTAAAACAAATATTCTGTACGATCATTTTGATTTCCAAAATTCAAAGTGAAAATAAAATTTAAGATGGCTTTTCATCTTAGAGAAGATATGTGAAAATAAAATTTAAGATGATTTGCTTGCAGTTCCAACAATAGTGAATGCTTTGAGACTAATGAGGGCATTGTTTTTATTAGGAATTAACGATGGGATACCCAAATCTGCATCAAAGGACATATAATATTCTTAAGAAATATTTTTATAATTCTCTTAATACTAATTAATTAAAAGCATCTAATAAGAATTGCATGCGTTCCTTCTATTAATAGAACAGAATCAGAAAAATAATGAAATATGATGGGATAGAGAATGGACTGGTAAATGTGTTCTCTTCTTTGAAAAATCAATTGAAGATGGAAATAAGTAATAAAAATTATAATTTTGCTTCAAGATAATATAAAAAATACAATGAATAGAAATTTTTAAATAATAAATAAATGATAATAATTTTAAATTTTTTGTGTGTATCAAATTGTTCACATAATTGTAAGTCAGGGTAGTAATGCTGGGATGGGAGTAACAACTCCCATTACATCTTGATAAACAACAAGCCCGGATTTATCTCACAGCTCAAATCAGCTCAAATACACATTTATTAGCTTCCACTATAAATATGGCTCACATTTAAAGGTGAACGCTATGGTGCACCATCCACTAAAGGGATGTAATAGTGTATCATTCAAGTGGCTAAATCTGATCCATCCATTTTGTCATTTGGGTCATTTGACTTTTCAACCCCCTTTCCCCTTTTTCAAATGGTCAAACACGTTTTGTATTTGCAAAAACAGGTCTTGTACATTTGTATTAGCATTTCCAATTTTTTCACTTTTCCAGCCAACCCAATACAAAAAATAGCCAAAAAAACGAGTAAAGGCAATTTGGTTCTTGAAACTGTAAGACCGTATCAACTTAGTCCCTGAAACTATCGAAATAACAAAAACGTCCATGAAATTGCAATACATTAATCAACTTAATCCCTCCGTCCACCCTTGTTAGCTGAGCCCATTAACGGCGCTGATGTGGCACGTGAAGTGCCCTATTGGCACCGTTTGTCTGGTTAGGTGGTGTCCACATAATCAGGGACCAATTTGAAACTCCGAACCAGGGACCAATTTGAAACTCCGAACCAGGGACCAATTTGATACAGGGACTAAAATGATACCGGTTCTAAATAAAGTACTCAATGGTCTTCTTCTTTCTATTTCCCCACTCTCTCTCCGCTTTCTCTCTCTCTCTCTCTGCTTCCTTTGTCTCGCTCCCTCTCTCTCTCTCTCTGCAATTAACCCAACCCTAACCTTCAATATTCCAAAAGCATGCAAATGGAAGGGAAGAAGACGAAATAAACAACTGAGCAAACAATGAAACAATGGGAAACCGAAATACATACCTCTGATGAAGAGCTATGGGGAGGTCCACTCGTTGCTGAGCCACCATTTTTGGTTGAAAAGGACGATGAAGTATGGAGAAGGGAAGAGGAGAAAAGCGGGAAGAAGGGGAAGGAGGGTAACAGTGAAAAATGGGGGTGGAGTTGAAAGGGTGAAGTTGAAATTGAAAACTAATTAAAAATTTGAATTTGAAAAAAAATTCTATACGAGTATCAAATTGGTCTCTGGTTCAGAGTTTTAAATTGATCTCTGACTACGTGGACACCACCTAACCAGGCAAATAGTGCCAACAGGGCACTTAACGTGCCAAATCAGTGCCATTAACGGCGTCAGCAAACAGGGGTTGACGGAGGGACTAAGTTGATTAACATTTTGCAATTTCAGGGACATTTTTGCTATTTCGATAGTTTCAAGGACTAAGTTGATACGGTCTTATAGTTTCAGGGACCAAATTAGCTATTTACTGAAAGTGAAATAGGGAAACACAAGAAGGGGGGTTGAATTGTGTTTCTTAACCGATTTTCGAAAACCCTTTTTAAAACAAACGTTTAAAGCAGGAAGATGAAAGAACACACCAAAACGATTATAAGTGATTAAGATACTTTGTTTTCAATCCTCAAGTTAGTAATAAATAAAAACTTAACGAGATAGGGATAGAGAGATTCACACAAAGATATATCCTGGTTCACTCTTTCAAAACAAAGAGCTATGTCCAGTCCCTTCCTCCAGAAGGTTTTTCCGCTAAAACTCTTAGCACTTAATACAAACTATTTCCAAGTCTCTCCAAGACTACAACTCCAAGTATTCTGCACCTCTCCAGGCAACAAGTATTCTTTTACAGACAAGCCTCTTCAGGCTCAACAAATCCTAAGATTTGAGAGGGGTTTTTCTGAGCTTTTTACAAACTCACAACAGTGAGAGTATTATACGATATAGCTCTTGACAATCTGTTTACAACTTTACAAGGAAAGAATGAGAAGGTTTACAGATCAAAAACTGAGAGTGAAAGCTTTAAGGCTTTTTGTTTGCACAATGAAATCTCTTGAATATTTTCTTGCTCGTGTCTTCTCTGTTTTTTTTTGTTCTTCAGAGGGTGGTCTTCTTATATCTTTGTCTTGACCTTCTGATTTCAGAACAGTGGGAAAACTTTTCCGTTTAAACACATTTAAATATCCGTTAGGCACAGATCATTTGCCGGTTGTTTTCCGTTGTGTAATTGTTCTTTCAGAATGAGGAGGTAGTAGCAGCTTGAATGGTAGCAGACTGATTTTGTTTTGGTGGCCGATAAGCATTTTGCTCTACGTGATTCTTTGCTCTACGTGGTTTGCTTTGTATGACGTTCGTACCTTCTTTTGTCTTTATGTGAAGAAGATATTTTCCTTTTAACCATTTAAGACTTTTGAATAAGAGAGTTCCACGTCATCTACAAAAAGAAGTTAGTGGACGCACAGGCAAATATACAATTGGACACACAGATAATTGGACGCACAAGAGTTATAAACAATTTGACGATAAAGCAATGTAAATATTTGGACACATAATACTATATGATCTCTTTACCACTAAGTTTCTTTGAACGAAGATATTGCAGTGAGCTTTTTGTCCTTTAAGAGCTAGGTGAAACTATGGTTTTGGAGAACCATCTGAAGTCAGAAACATACAAAGGTCTTTTGACCTTATGGATTAGCATAAACTTGACTTCGAGTATTTTCAATAAACATATAATAACTTTTTTAATCATTAAAACTTTTAGGGGTCATTAATCATTACTGTTTTGGTTCTGACAATCTCCCCTTTTTTTATGATGACAAACATTATTATGAAACATGTTTTTGAAACAATATAAACAATGTATCGTAAGTATAAAAGCTCCCCTTGAGATTATGCATTTACATATTAAAGACATAACTCAGAACATGAAAGTATAAAGACAAAATATATAACCAAACGCTCAATTCATTTCATATATTTAATAACTTTACACATTTCATTTCATATATTTTCTCTTCCTGTTTGTCATCCGACAAAAAGGAATAAAAGGAGGATACAACATCATTGTGAGCAAAAAGAAATGACAAGATCCTAAGGAGATGGAGGGGGAAAGTCAGGGAAGACGCGATGAAGATAAGAGAACAACTGAGCCATCTTTCGATCCAACTCTTCAGTGACCGTAGCTGAGATCCAATCTACTAAGTAGTCAGCAACTTCAGAAGTCAGACCAGGAGGTAGAGAAGGAGCCGAAGCTAGAGCAGGGTGAGCTTCTTCAGCTGTAGAAGAGTTGACATCTTCTTCATCGAGATGTAGTTCCACCATGTTTCCAGAAAGGGTGGAAATAGCATCAAGACGTTCAGTGTGCTGAACCGAGCTGGCTTCCGTTTGGGAAAAAGGAATAGCAACTGAAGCAAGAGAATTATCCACTGGAACCTCTGAAGATGTGGCTTCTTCATGAGAGTGCCATGGAAGCAAAAGAATAGGAGGAGGAGATGATGATTTCGGGACTTGTGATGGAGGTACGGAGGGTGGGTCATCTTGAGGTGAGAGAGGTGGAGATGAGGGTGGGGAAATGGATTTTTTTAGGGAGGGAGTGGAGATTGAGGAGTCTGATATGAGAATTTTGGATCGAGGTGGCCGTTGGGCTACGGTTTTGATTCGGGTTGGTTTTGGTGGAAGAGGGATGGACACAGAGAGTTTAGGATTGGGGTGAGGGATAGAAGATGGTTCTTCAGAAGGAGTGGAGGGTACAGAGGAGACAGAAGGGTTGGGTAAGGGTGAAGGAGAGAACTTACTTTTCTTTGTAAGAAGAAGAGCAATAGGAACATTGTCCTCATCATCTTTTTCGTCGTCTTCATCCACCAGAAGCTTTCTCTTTCTGTATCGAGGTTTATAGGAACCAGCTTCTAGATCCGCTTGAGAGGAAACATGAGCCTGCTGCTTTGAGCCTAAATCAGCCTTAAGCAAAGGTCCATGAATCTCTTCAACAAATGGAAGTACCACACCATTGAGCTTGATGAACTTTTCTCCATGGACGGTGTAAGCAATTCCTTCCATCATTGAGGCGAACTCCAGGCTCGGCTTTTCCTCAAATTCTTCGAACACATTTTGAGACGAAGCCTGAGTGGATGGATAAGAGAAGAAAAGAGTAGGATTTGCAACGTTTTGAGTCTGATGCTTCCTTTTTTGATGACTTTGAAGATCGTCCAGGCGAGGAACTTGAGTTGAAGTGGTCTGAGCTTGATCAAACGCCAGCACAGTTTGGAGTTGCATTTTGGAGAGGTTTGCCTTTCCAAACACAGGGCAGCTCACTGTTTGATAGGAGATTCTGATGCTAGGATGAAATTTTTGTAGCATCCGATAAACCCCTTGATTTTCAAAGATGCGGGAGAGAAGGATTGCATATGTAATGGTCTTCACAGAGATGACATCAATGCAGTTTTCTTTGAAACGGTCAAAGAGAAGAGAAGGAAGATTGAACTTTATACCATACAACAGATGGGTGAGCAGGAAGGAATGCACCTCAGAGATGGAGTCTTTGGATCCAGCTTTGTCCAGAATGGATTTGTTCAAGATCTAATTGAGAACTCTGGCTTTATCCTTCATGATAGCAGCACGGAACAGTGCATTTGGCTGAGCATCAGGGTTCCTCAGGAAGTTAAAGACATTGTCTTTACCTCCAAACTTGTTGTGCCAAGTTTTGAAGAAGGTGGCACCGAGGGATAGACACCCAATAGCAGAAGCTATAAAGACTTTGGAGACTTCAACTTTGTGTGTCCCAGAACAAACCCAGAAATAAGACCTTCTTTTTCAAGGTGGGCTGTCTTCCAAAACTCAGTGAGAAGTCTTGGATAGACTTCTGGATAGTTGATAAAGAAATGATCCCATCCAGCACCGATGATGTAGACCCTGATGTCTGCTCCTAATCTCGCTAGCATATTCAAGTCGATTTGGTGCTCAATATTGATCTGACAGTTATCAGGAATCTCACGAGTGGGATGACCGAGAGGTGAAGTGGTCTCCTGTGGAATGTTGCTTCCTTCTCCAGCTGATCGCAGATTTCTTCCCATTTTTCAGAAGAGTGAAGAGAGAGAAGATAGAGAAGATGAACAGTTGAAAGAGAGACAAATAGGATATTTCAAAGAGAGGACGTTTGATGAGGTTTGAGCTCACGGGTTGAGGTTTATATAGAGAAACGAAAAGTAACCGAAGCGTCAGAGAAATTAACCGTGGTTAAAAACCCATGATGACTAGCGGTTACCGAGGGAGGCTACTTAAGAGTGAAGTAGCAGATGCATGCCGTTTGACGTGACCCGAGAATGCTGATTCAGCATAGTATTTATGTGGAGGACAGATGAAGAGATTTTAACAGAAAAACAATTATGACAAATAATAAATATCAAGGAATAATGACGTTAGCTAATAGGGAGCAGTAAATGGACGCAACCATTTTATGCGCATGCTTTTCTGACACAAGCGTTTATTGGACGCACGGTCATTCAACAAAAAGCATGTTGAGCTGTTTTCTTATTAAAGAAAATATATCCTCTGCAAGAGGTTTTGTGAAGATATCTGCCCACTGGTGGTCACTATCCACAAATTTTACATCAAACACACCTTTTTGAATGTAATCTCTAATAAAGTGATGTTTGTTTTCTATATGCTTAGCCCTCGAGTGCAATAGCCCTCTAGTGCAATATAGGATTTTTCGATAAATTAATTGTAGCAGTATTATCACAATAAATTGGAATCTTACTTTCATGAATATTGTAATCTTCCCGTTGATGTGTAATCCATAAAAGCTGTGAGCAACAACTAGCCGCGGAGATATATTCAGCTTCAGCAGTTGATAAGACTATGGTGCTTTGTCTTTTACTGGACCATGAGATAAGATTTGTTCCAAGATAATGACAGCCACCACTTGTACCTTTTTCGTTCAATTCTATCTCCAGCATAGTCAGCATCACAATATCCTATTAATCTGTACTCAATGATTTTCTCATAAAATAAACCCAGATTAGAAGTACCTTTTAGATATATAAAAATTTCTCTTGACAGCAGTTAAATGATTTTCACATGGATCAGCTTGAAATCGTGCACAAAGACATACACTAAACATAATATTTGGTCTGGACGCAGTGAGATATAAAAGGGATCCGATCATACCTCTGTAAATCTTTTGATCTACCTTTTTATCTTTGTTGTCTTTGGTCAGAATGGACGTTGGATGCATAGGTGTACTCATTGGCCTGCTATCGTCCATTTGAGATTTCTTAAAGAGATCTTTAGTGTACTTGATCTGGTGAATGTACACACCCTTTGAGTTTTGTCTTACTTGCAGACCCAGAAAGAATTTGAGCTCTCCTATCATGCTCATTTCGAATTCTTTTGTCATAAGATCAGAAAATTCCTTACAAAGAGAATCATTAGTAAATCCAAAAATAATGTCATCAACATAGATTTGAATTATTATAAAATTATCTTTATTAGTTTTCTTAAACAAAGTCATATCTACCTTTCCCATACAAAAACCATTTTTCATGAGGAAGGAGCTGAGTTTCTCATACCAAGCTTTAGGAGCTTGTTTGAGTGCATATAAAGCTTTCTGAAGCTTAGATACATACTTAGGATGGAATTAACTTCAAATCCTGGGGGTTGCATTACATAGACTTCTTCGTTAATTAGTCCATTCAGAAAAGCACTTTTAACATCCATTTGATATAAGGTTATGTTATGATGAGCAGCAAAGGATAGTAAGATACGTATATAGAGCTGTCAATACGGGCCAACCCGGATACGTATATAGAGCTGTCAATACGGGCCAACCTGGCCCACCCGGGTTGGCCCATCACGGGTTGGGGAAAATGCGGGCCAACTCAGCCCGGCTCACATTTTGGTAAGCTCGAAAATAACCAGCCCGGCCCGGCTCGCCGCGGGTTGGTGGGTTACACGGGTTGGCTCACGGGTCTAACCCATCGCGGGTTGGTGGGTTGGCTCACCTATATTTCAAAAAAAAAATTAGAAAAATTCCAGAATCTAAAAAACACAACCCAAAGTGCAAAATTAAAACCGACAACATATCACAAAGTTTGATACAAATTACAAATCCAAAATCAAATACAAGTCTAATGGTAATTTCAAAACTCAAAAGTTTAACTAATACAAGTTTTGCAAAATCAAATACAAAATCATAAAACATCATCATTTAAGTCCATGAGGATGAATTTGTTGTCCTTGTCCCTCAACAACATTTGAGTCTTGAATTGTTAAATCTATAACAAGCTCTTCTTTTTCAATATCTTCACTATCTTCTTTATCTTCATCTACACAATCCCAAAAATAAAAAATTAACCATGTTTGATTAAGTAATATAATAAGAAAATAATAATAACTTAAAACTTGCAAAACATACCAGATAGAAGAAAGCCATGTAACCAATTTCGGGTTAAAATCAATGCTTGAACATTGTCAGGAAGAAGAGAACAACGATATTTGTTTAGCACACGAGAACCAATGCTAAAAGCAGACTCACTAGCAACTGTTGTTATTGGAATGCTTAACACATCACATGCCATTCTAGAGAGATTTGGACAACGCTCTCGACGATCCTTCCAATACATCAACACATCTAACTTGTCATGATACTTTGGATCAAGAACCTTCTCTTCCAAATAAATATCGAATTCGGACCTTCCAGTGTCATTAACATGTTGGCTCACATAATCAACATATTCCTAAGACATTAGGAGAAAAAAATAATAAAGTGATGTATTAAATAACAATGAAAACAAATGCTGAAAATATATTAACTTTGAAGAATATTTAACTTAAATTAAATGCATCCACACATGGCTCATCTTGGGGACAGTGAAAGTGTTGCATTGTAGCAACACTTTGAGAATCATTTGACCTTTCCTTCACATATTCTTCATACAACTTATATATCTTGACCTTTAAATCACTAATCTTCTCTTCACAAGTAGAAGAATCAAGTTTATTATAGCAAAATCGAATAGCATCAAATTTCATCCTTGGATCAAGAACAACCGCAATTGCAAGAATGACGCTATAGTCACTCTAATATTTGGAAAACTTGGTCAACATGTCCTCTGCCATTTCTTTAATCAACTTATCATCACTATTAGCATTTTCCCACAACAAACATTCAATTTTCCATACTTGCATAAAATATCGATTAGAAGTTGGATAAGATGTACCGGAAAACAAGTTTGTTATAAGATAAAATGGCCTCAAAAACTCACACATGTTATCAGCCCTTCTCCACTCATCATTTGATGGACAATGTTTGTAGTTTCTATCACGAACAGTAAAACTTCCAAAAGCACGACGATATTTTAGTGCACTTTCAAGCATAAGAAAAGTAGAATGTCATCTAGTGCTGACATCCAATCTCAACCCAACCTTAGTATCAATACCCCTCACTTGAAGAACACTTCTTTAAATGCTATCCTTCTTGCTTCCGGTGCTCTCACATATTTGATACTTTCTCTTATCTTATGCAAAGCAACACTAGCCACCTTTAAACCATCTTGAACTATAAGATTTAAGACATGAGCACTACACCTCACATGAAAAAAATCACCATTACAAAGCAAACTATCTTGCATATTTAATTGGTCAATCAAAACATTTTGCAAGCTATCATTGGCACTAGCATTGTCTAATGTGATTGAAAATATCTTTCGATCTATTCCCCAATCATGCAAGCATTCAAGTATCTTTTTTGCCAATTCAAAACTTGTGTGTGGAGGCTCCATCTTACAAAAAGCAAGAATCTTGCTATTCAACTTCCAATCCTTGTCAACAAAATGTGCAGTCAAACAAATATACCCTTCTTGAGTGAAAGAAGTCCAACAATCAGATGTCAAACAAATTCGGTTATGACTTCTATGCATTGTTTGTTTCAATTACTCTTTTAGTTCAAAATGGAATTTTCAAATATCCGTCACAGCAGGATTCCTACTAATATGCTTTACATCCGAATTTAACATTGAATGCAATTCCCTAATCCACTTATACTCAACAAAATTAAATGGCAGTCCATGTTCAATAATAGCCATTGAAATCACCTCACGAACACGTTTTTGGTCAATTTCCCTAGCCTTCAACTTTCCCACATGATCAATTATCATTCCAGGCAAATCATGATATTTTGGTATCAATTTACATTTTTTCACATGACGCAGTAAAGATGAAGTCCCTATTTTAGTGCCACCAATAACATACAGTTGCCCACACCCATTACATTTAGCCTTTTCTTTGCCATCTATAATACCAACTTTAGTAAAATAATTCCAAACTTCAGAGGTGGTCACCTTAGGCTTCTTAGTGGCTCTATCACAATTTATATCATCAGTATCTCTCTCGGTCTCTGTTTGATTTGGGGGCACAGGTTTATTCACATCGTTTAACTCATCAATTAAATTTATATTCATACTTTGAGCTACAGTTTCAGATTCCATTCTGCAAAGTGGAAACCAAGATTTAACACTTAACAGAGATGCTAGCAAAACAACATCTGAATGAAAAGAATTCAAAAACTGAAATTAACAGTTAACACTAATGAAATTAACACAAACATGGCTGCTCCTGCTGCCCAACCCAAGGATGAAGATGCCATCATAATCAGAAAACAATTCTAATCACAAACATTTAAAATGCCATCATAATCAGATTCAGAAGCTGAGCAAACAAGGAAGAAGATAAGCAAACCCAAACAAGGACGAACCTAGCAAACAGGGATGAAGATGAGAAAGCTAGAAGCACAAGCGGTGATGCTCGGAGAAAGATGATGGCTAGCTGTCGCTCGCTGAGAAAACCAGGCGATGGTCTCTCTCAGTCTCTGTCGTCGCTCGCTGACTCGCTGTGTTCTTCGATTTTGATGGAAACAGAATCAACGGCGGCGCTGGCGACGTTCGCTGGTCTTCTCGCTGCCGCTCGCCATTACGCGTCCGTTGTTGCCCTCGCCGGCTCGCCGTTGCGCGTTAGAAAGAAAACGTTAGGTTAGGGACGTGCTTCACTGCTTTGCTAGGTTTAGCCGGTTAGGTGAGATGAGAGAGAGGGGAAGGGGAAATTCAAATAAGGGGAAAGGAGAAATGCCAAGCCAAAATGGGGTTGTGTTGTGGGCCGGGTGGGTTTAGTTTGGGAAGGAAATCTGGAAAAGGGCAAAGGCCTGTATTGACAGTTGCTGCCTGCTGGACCTGGACCATTTTTTTTTTATAAATAAAATAGCTAACTCGCGGGCCAACCCGGCTCACCACGGGTTGAACCCGACCAACCCGCGGGTTTGGTGGGCCGGGTTATATTTACCCGGGGTCTAAATGAGCTGGTTTTTTTACAACCCGGCTCGCCAGTGCGCCGGGCTGGCCCGCGGGTTGAAACCGACATTGACAGCTCTATACGTATAGTTTCTATTCTAGCAACAGGAGCGAAGGTTTCTGTGTAGTCAATACCTTCTTCTTGAGAATAACCTTGTGCTACTAACCTTGCTTTGTTTCTCACAACCTTTCCATTTTCATCCATCTTGTTTCTAAATACCCACTTAGTTCCAATAATGGATTTATCTTTGGGTTCTTGAACTGAGGTCCAAACTTTGTTTCTCTCGAACTGATTGAGTTCTTCTTGCATGGCCAAGATCCATCCATCGTCCGAGAGAGCTTCATCCACAGTTTTTGGTTCTAACTCAGAGATGAAAGCTGAATCAGCTTGATTTCTGAAGGTTGACCTTGTTCTTACTTTGTCAGTAGTTTGACCAAGGATCTGATCTTCAGGATGGTAAACTTTAAATTGTCAAGATTTCTGGCTATCACTAGACAAGTGTGGATCATCAGTTTTGACATCATCGAAGATTTCCTTTCCATTGTTGGTTGGACGATGATCATTCAGATCCAGATCTGCAAGAGATTCGTCCAGCTCTGATAGTGTCTTATCAGGCTTCTTGTCATCAAATTTAACATTAATGGATTCTTCGACAATTAGTGATCTACAATTATAAATTCTAAAGGCTTTAGATGTTTCAGAGTAGAAAATACCATTATCAACTTTGACATCAAATTTTCCTAGATTATCTTTAGTGTTTAATATAAAACAGCACATCCAAAAGTATGAAAATATGATATGTTGGGTTTTTGTCCTTTCCACAGTTCAGATGGAGTCTTTTTCAGTATTGGTCTTATGTATACTCTATTTTGAATATAGCATGCTGTGTTAACAGCCTCGGCCCAAAAGTTCTTAGAGACAGAGTTATCATTGAGTAATGTTCTTGCCATCTCTTGAAGAGACCTATTCTTTCTCACAACAACCCCATTTTGTTGAGGTGTTGTAGAGGCAGAGAAATTATGAAGAATGCCATTTTCTTCACAGAATAGTTGGAAGTTTACATTCTCAAACTCTCCTCCATGATCACTTCGGATTGAATTGATACATATACCTTTCTCATTTTGAATCATTTTACAGAATATTGAGAATACCTCAAAAGACTCGTCTTTGTGAGCTAGGAACATTACCCATGTCCATTTAGAGTAATCATCAATAATGATAAGTCCATATTTCTTTCCACTTAGGGAGGCAGTCCTTGTTAGACCAAACAAATCTAAATGTAGCAATTCTAAAGGTCTGGATGTTGAAACAATATTCTTTGAATTTAAAGAATTTTTGACTTGTTTCCTCTTTTGACAGGCATCACAGAGAGCATCCGATTTATAGGCCAGCTTTTGTAATCCTCTTACGAGGTTATGCTTTTGTAGCTTTGAGATTAATCTCAGGCTTGCATGACCAAGTTTCTTGTGCCAAATCCATTGCTCATCATTCACAGACATTAGACATGATACATTTTGATTAGAGAGGTCCTCCAAGTCAATTTTATTAACATTGTTTTGCCTCTTACCAGTAAATAGAGTTGACTCATCAGCATATTTGACTATACACTTATCTTTGTTGAAAGACACTACAAACCCACTGTCACATAATTGGCTTATGCTAAGCAGATTGTGTTTTAGCCCTTCAACTAGCAACACATTATTTATAGAGGGAGAATTATTCTTACCAATACCTACAATCTTTCCCTTTTGATTGCCACCGAATACAACTGATCCATCAAACTTTGGCTTTAGGTCTAGGAACATAGACTTTTCTCCCATCATATGTCGTGAGCATCCACTGTCCAGGTACCATGATTGGTGTTTTTTTTTCTGTTGTCAAGCAAGTCTGCAACAGAGATTATTTTACTTTTAGGTACCCAGATAGACTTGGGTTCTTTTTGGTTAGTTGCAGATAACTTATAAGTTTTTCTTTTGTGTAAGCATCTGGACGCAGAGTGTCCATTTTTACCACAAATAGAGCAATACATTACTTTTTTTGTCTCAGAAATTTTTGGGTTTTCTTTTTCATACCCAATGTCAGATTTATCATAAGGAGACCTATATCTAAGAATTAAATTAAGATTTTTAGATCCATCAATGAATTTTCATAGGCTATCAGTTAAGTAAGTAACTTAATACTCAAGTTTCTCAACTTCACATGATGTACTGGACTTAGAGCTTGAGATTTTAGTTAGGCTGATTATCTCATCTCTTAGTTCTCCGTTCTCAACTTTGACTTTGTTAAAGTCTTTATTGAGTTTGGAAAATTTTCTTTTAAGAGCTTTATATTCAGAATAAATAGTGCATGATTCATTTAATAGCTCTTCATATGCATCTTTAGAGTAGTCAGATATATTTACCTCATCTTCTTCTATTTCTATCTCAGAGGAAATACTTGTCATGAGACACATATCTGCTGTTTATGGATGCAGGTGGAGTCTTTCAAGAATATCCATTAGATTCATCTTCCCCAAGTAGCTGTGTCTTCAGCCAGGACATCTCTCCTTGCTCCATGTATACTCCGAAACAGAAGGACCCTTGCCTCACAGTCAAGATCAATTCTTCTCCTTTCCTCAAAGGTGCAGGGATCTAGAGGTGTCATCATGTATTCTCCATTGATGATGATGATGGGACAGAATGTTTCGTCAGTGAGAGTTTTTCAGTGTTCTTCTGATCCTTGGGTTACAACAAAGGATCTGAAGTTCTCTTTCCAATTTTCATATTCTGATTCTGAAGATTGATAAATAGGTGGTCCTTCAGAATGAGCAGGTCTCCTTCTCATAAAAAAGGCATCTAACATGTCAAGCACTCTTTTAGTGATATCACAATACATCACCATGTTAACAGTTCTTGCGTCCAAGGCACATGTAAGAGTGGAGACAGCTCGAGCATTGATTCTCACTCTTCTTTCTTCTTTTTCAGAACATTCAGCTCTTGGTTTGACTACGCGTTCACCATTGATAACAGTGGTAGGACAAAAGTTATCATCGGTGTAAGCTCTCCATAGGTCATCAACATTTTGTTCCAAGCTGAATCTCATGAATAGTTCTCTCCATATGGCATAGTCACCAGTTATATAGAACATAGGTGGTCCATTCATAGAGAGGTTACTGAATTCTCTTATTGACTCAGGATTTGAAGAGGTAGACAGCTCCTCTTCTTCAGAAGAATCTACAGGGAGATGATTTTTAGATCAAAGACATAGGTTGGCCTCTTCTTCGTTTTCCTCTTCTTCAGAGGAGTCAAGATCTTCCCATGTTGCCATGAGATTCTTGCTTTTCTTTTTGAAGAACTTTTTCTTATCTTTCTGCTGAGGGCACTCAGCTTTGAAGTGGCCTGATTTCTTGCACTCATAGCAAACCATTGGATTTTTATCCTTGGTTTCACCATGGTCTTTGATAATTTTCTTTGTAAATGGTCTTCTTCCCATATTTTTCTTTTTCAGAATACGTTCAAGTTTCTTTGATATAAGAGACAGTTCATCATCGGATTCTTCTTCTTCATTTTGATCATTGTCATCGCTGGAATCATTAGCTTTGCTAGTTTTTTGACTTTTCAAGGCAATAGTCTTGCCTTTCTTTGTAGGATAGTCCTGGTCGAGCTCTTGCTCATGAACTTGAAGAGTTCCCACAAGATCATCTAAGGTCAAGGTTGACAAATCTTTGGCTTGCGTGATTGCAGTGATGAGTGGTCTCCATTCCTTGTGCAAGCTCCTGAGGATTTTCGTCACATTTTCTTTTGTAGTATAGACCTTTCCAAGAAACTTGAGATTGTTGATGATAGTTTGGAAACGACTTATTATATCAACGATGGTTTCTCCATTTTCCATAGTGAACATTTCATATTGACTCATAAGAATAATGATCTTTGAGTCCTTTACTTTGGATGTTCCTTCATGAACAATAGATAGAGTATCCCAGATTTGTTTTGCTGATTCACATGCATGAATCTTTTGGAACTCGTTTGGACTAAGAGCACACATCAGTGTGTATCTAGCTTTGTAGTTGTGCTCCATCCTTCTTCTTTCATCATCAGTCCACTGAGACTCATCTTTCTCGGTGCCATCAAGATTGTTGACGATGTGAGGACCGTTCATGATCAAAGGCCAGAGCGCAGAGCTGGTACTTAAGATGAGTCCTTTGAATCTTTCTTTCCAGTATAGGTAGTGAGTGCCATTGAAAAAAGACGGTCTAGTCAAGGAGGTACCTTCAAGAACAGGTTGACTCCCACTGGGCATCCCTTGTCCTGCCATCAAGCTTTGGATCTTTTCCTCAAGCATGGCTAAATGCTCAACCCAGAGGCTGAGCTTTGATACCAACTGAAAGTGAAACAGGGAAACACAAGAAGGGGGTTGAATTGTGTTTCTTAACTTTTCGAAAACCCTTTTTAAAACAAACGTTTAAAGCAGGAAGATGAAAGAACACACCAAAACGATTATAAGTGATTAAGATACTTTATTTTCAATCCCCAAGTTAGTAATAAATAAAAACTTAACGAGATAGAGATAGAGAAATTCACACAAAGATATATCCTGGTTCACTCTTTCAAAACAAAGAGCTACGTCCAGTCCCTTCCTCTATAAGGTTTTTCCACTAAAACTCTTGGCACTTAATACAAGCTGTTTCCAAGTCTCTCCAAGACTACAACTCCAAGTATTCTGCACCTTTCCAGGCAACAAGTATTCTTTTACAGACAAGCCTCTTCAGACTCAATAAATCCTAAGATTTGAGAGGGGTTTTTCTGAGCTTTTTACAAACTCACAACAGTGAGAGTATTACACGATATAGCTCTTGACAATCTGTTTACAACTTTACAATGAAAGAATGAGAAGGTTTACAGATCAAAAACTGAGAGTGAAAGCTTTGAGGCTTTTTGTTTGCACAATGAAATCTCTTGAATATTTTCTTGCTCGTGTGTTCTCTGTTTTTTTTGTTCTTCAGAGGGTGGTCTTCTTATATCTTTGTCTTGACCTTCTGATTTCAAAACAGTGGGAAAACTTTTCCGTTTAGACACACTCAAATATCCGTTAGGCACAGATCATTTGCCAGTTGTTTTCCATTGTGTAATTGTCCTTTCAGAATGAGGAGGTAGTAGCAACTTGAATGGTAGCAGACTGATTTTGTTTTGATAGCCGACAAGCGTTTTTCTCTATGTGGTTTGCTTTGTACGACGTTCGTACCTTCTTTTGTCTTTATGTGAAAAAGATATTTTCCTTTTAACCATTTAAGACTTTTGAATAAGAGAGTGTCACGTCATCTACAAAAAGAAGTTAGTGGACACACAGGCAAATATACAATTAGACGCACAAGCAAATATACAATTGGATGCACAAGCAAATATACAATTGGATGCACAGGCAAATATACAATTGGACGCACAGATAATTGGACGCACAAGAGTTATAAACAATTGGATGATAAAGCAGTGTAAATATTTGGATGCATAATACTTTATGATCTCTTTACCACTGAGTTTCTTTGGACGAAGATATTGCAGTGAGCTTTTTGTCCTTTAAGAGCTAGGTGAAACTTTGGTTTTGGAGAACCATCTGAATTCAGAAACATACAAAGGTCTTTTGACCTTATGGATTAGCATAAACTTGACTTCGAGTATTTTCAATAAACATATACTAACTTTGTTAATCATTAAAAATTTTAGGGGTCATTAGTCATTATTGTTTTGGTTCTAACATTTACGGTCGGTTCTCAACCCAGAAAGGTCAACCCTCATGTTCCAGAGATCTGGTAATGGCGAACAGAGCTCAAAACTAAACTGCATAGCTTGAATGATTTTAGAGAGATAGAGGAATGGAGGGCTTCCGGACCTGGTTCGCGACGGGTCTACGGTGGTCCGCGCACGGAGTAGCGGCGGCGAGGCACAATGGACAACGACTCGATCTGGAGCTGTACGGCAGTGGACGGCGTCGACTCGATCTGGATAGCGAGGCACGGTGGATGGCGGCTCTATTGTGCTTACAAACCTTTCATGTTTCAGATCTGACACTCCAACCATGGTGAACGACACCTCCATGACACTCTAGGCACGGTGGACAGCACCTCCATGACACTCCAGGCACGGACACACCACCGTGAAGGCCGACAATAGCTAAGTTGCACATCGTCACAATAGCGGATACGGCGACGGCCACGGAATCATCCGGCGCCATCAAACTCCGATCGACCTGCTAGCATAGGGGGAGAATTCAACTTGTTCCTAAAATTAAAACGAAACAAAAAAATCCCTAAAATGCGGCAACATTTAAATCTTTAATTAAAAAAAAAGGAAATTGCAAATACATAAAGGTAACTTAGGTAAGGTCCTTAAATGCAAATTGCAATCAAATACAACTTTAACTATACAAAAATTGTTGAAAAGTCCAACCCCCCTTTTACAGTTTGACTAATCCAAATGGTAAAATGGATGAACCAGCTTTTGCTACTTCGATAATATACCACTACATCACTTCGTTTGGTGGTGCACCTTAGACCCCATACACGTTTACAAGCCAATTCCTATCCCAAAAGGCTAAAGATTCACCTAACCACACTCTTCCCATCGGGCCATCACAACTCCCTATAACACGACCAAAATATTACACCAAAACTAATTTGGAGTCCTAATTTATAAATAGAGAATGTTAACGAGTGTCTTTAGGGTATTAGTTAAAGAATTAAGAAAGAAAGTTTTGCATGGATAAATACTATATTTAATATATTGAAAAGTGTTAAACTTAGTTTCCCAACAAAAACGTTCCTTTTATTGATTCTTTAAACAATACCCGTAGAGCACTCGTTAGCAAAACCCTTTATAAATTTATTAGCTATCCTACACTTAAGTTCCAATTTTGAACCGAATCTAATACGCTATCCAATCCTCAATATAAGAAACAAAACTCTAATTCATCAAGACCAAGGAAATTTCTTGAAATCAAATCATTTTAAATTTTATTCCACAAATTCCCTTATCTAATTACTACTAATTCAACTAACTTATTTATTCCTAGTGAGCTAAACCAAAGCACTTGCATGAGGAAATGTTGAGTGTCTCTAATATCAATTTTACAATAAATAAGGGTAGAAATGAAATTTAGCATAAAAGTTGGTCACTTTTTCTTATATATTGGACAAAAAAAAAAGATCTTTTTGTCTCTTATATTAAGGACCAGATGAAGTATTTTTAGATATTCTTTTTATGCTTTGTTAATGTAGAGTTTTTTCAGTGTCAACCAATTAAAAATCGTTATGTGTGTGACTTTTAAGATAGTTATAATAAAAGTGTCAAATATTTTTAATGATGTGTTAATTTATGATTGTTTGACGGTGTAAAAAAATAATTACATTGAGAGTGCATAACAATTAAATTGGGTTAACGGAAGGATCCATTTCGTCAATTCATGTAGTTTAAAGATTAATCAGAAAGAATTAGTAGTTGAGGGTACCTATTAGGAAATGAGCTATAATTTAGGGGGTCTGTATGCTTTTTTCCTTAAATTTAAGGCTAAAATACCATTTTGGTCCCTTAACTTATTTTTTAGTTTCACTTTGGTCCCTTAACTTTTAAAAGTTTCAATTTGGTCCCTTAACTTGTCTCTGTTAACACAAGTTAGTCCTCTCCGTCAATGACATAAACAAATGAATTTCAAATTGGTCCTTTAAATTGTTAATAAGTTTCAAATTGGTCGCTTAACTTTTAAATGAGTTTCAAATTGGTCCCTTAACTTTTAAATGAGTTTCAAATTAATCCCTTAAATTTTAAATGAGTTTCAAATTGATCCCTTAAATTGTTAACATGTATGGCACTTTCGTCACTTTTGCTTATGTCATTGACTGAGGGGACTAACTTGGGTTCACAAAGACAAGTTAAGAGACCAAATTGAAACTTTTAAAAGTTAAGGGACCAAATTGAAACTAAAAAATAAGTTAAGGGACCAAAATGATATTTTAGCCTTAAATTTAAGGAAAAAGGCATACAGACCCCCTAAATTATAGCTCATTTCCTAATAGGTACCTTCAACTACTAATTCTTCCCAATTAATCTTTAAATTACATGAATTGACAAAATGGTTCCTTCCGTTAACTCAAAGTTAAATTATTAACAATTATTAAATCTAACTGTCCATTTTTTAATCTCAACAGCTGATTATTTTTGATTTTTTTGATGTATTAATTTTCTGGAAAAAAAAATAAGGAAAATAAAACAGAGAATGAGCTCAAAAGCTTTCTTTCTTTCTTGTGTTTTATTTCACGCTTTTGTCAATCTTTTAGTCTTTTCTTTCCATGAATTGGATTGGTTGGCTGGGACAATTCTTTGGTCCTCCATCCGCTCAGCAGTAGACCACGGCGGCTTCCTCTCTTGAGTTCGAAGATCGGTGACGCGAAAGGAAGTGAAAACAGAGGAAGATCTAAGCAATAATCGGAAATTGACGTCCCGAAATCCATCGAAACCGCTTCCACTTCCATGCTCATTTGACCCTCAAGCCCTGCCCGGAGAAACTCGATTGAGACCACCGTCAACCCAATCGTTACAATTAAGCCGCATATAGCAAATGTCTAGAGAAGAAGCTTGTTGTTCTTGATTCCCATTGGATCAATCTATATTTCTTTGTTCTGCAGGCAGAGTCTCATTCAAGATTAACAAATTAGCCCAAGCTTACTATCGCTAATAATTGATCATAATATTAACACACTAACAATCAATATCCATGTGTTACAATGAGGATGAGGAGTTATTGGGTGGGTCGGTGGATAATCAACATCCTTCTCTTGTTTTTTTTTTTTCTTCAAGAAAATTAAAATATTAAAAAAATGAAAAATGAAAAATGAAAAATAATCAATTGATGAGTTTAAAAAAATGATCGGTTAGATTTAATCATAATTAGTAATTTAACTTTGAGTTAACGAAAAAACCAATTTTATCAATTCATGTTGTTTGAGGATTAATCGAAAAGAATTAGTAGTTGAGGGTGTCTATTTACAAATGAGTTATAGTTTAGGGGGTCTGTATGTCTTTCCCCCTTAAATTTATATATAACGAGAGCATATCAAGGGAGAGGGTCATTTTTACATGAGACTGAGAGGGATTAATTTCAGCGTTTCGATTAAAATGAAAGGATGAGATTAAATTATGGAAATTAAAATGTCACGTACTTTCTTTTTTTTTTTTGGTTAAAATATACTTTCGGTCCTTTATCTTTTTGACAGAATTCATTTTGGTCTTTTATCTTTTAAAAGATTCATTTTGGTCATTTATCTCTCAAACGTTACACAAACTCGTCCTTTCCATTACACCTATGTCTGACGTCGTTAACATCTCTCCTAAGTGATCGTTAACGTCTGACGTGGCATTATCATTGTAAATATGACATCATTTTGACCTTTAATTGCAAAAATGAATTTTTGATACTAGTCATCATCTTCATCTCTTCATCATCTTCCATGCTTGGTTAGATTCATCTTCATCCCTAAAACTAGCTGCTCAGATTCATCTTAACGATAAGAAGGTGGGCAAATCCAATCGCTTGGTCTCTCTCTCAATCAGGGGCTTGTAAAGGAGGCACCCGCCATTGTTGTTGTGTTCAATCTCTCTCTACAATGGAATTACATAACCCACCTCACTAATAAGCAAATCTCAAAATCCCCCATTAATTTATGGTACTACTGGTATGTATGCAAAATCACTCCTTTTTTTATCTATTCTCCATAACATAGACATATTGGAAACCTAATTTCATAAAGGGGTAAAAAAAAAAAAAGGGTTTTGAGGGGAAATGTCGGAAGAGAAAATGAAACCCTCATGAGAAACCATTTAAATGAGTAGAATCAACATAACAAGGTACCAAACCACAAGGTTGCCCCAAAAGAAAGTTCAGATCTTAATTAATTAACCCAGTTCCATCCAACAAACAATATGAGGTTGACGGGTGAAGATATTCCACTTAGTAGATGCAACAAAGAGAATCAACAATTCAGGAGAGAATATATTTAGGCTTATGAGGAATCCAGAAAAAGATATTACAATCAGGGAAAATTTATAAATATGAATAATGCGTTACAATTGGAAAGAAAATTTTGGGGACAGTCCGGTGGGTGGGGAATTTTGGGGAAGAAGATTTTTTATTTTTATTTTTAAAATTGGAAGGGTTGCCATGTTAACTTCAACGTGTCAGCTCAAGAGTGGAACAATTGTCATATCAACTGTCACATATGCCACAGGTAACAACGTCACTAACAAAACTGATGGAAATGACGAGTTTATGTAACATTTGAAAGATAAAAGTTCAAAATAAATTTTTTAAAAGATAAAAGATCAACATAAATTCTGAATAAAAGATAAATTACACAAAGCACATTTTAGCCTTCTTTTTTCCTTCCCCTCAGGTTCGTTTCTTTTGCATCTTCTTCTTCCTCCATTTTTCTTTGGTTTCAGCCACCGCCAATTGAAAAAGAAATCTGAAAGCAGCTTCAATCCGTGAGACCAACATCTCTTCATCCTCCCAAATTTTCAACCATCTCTTCATCTCTTCCACATCAAGACCCAATTCGCACCCACCCACCCATCTCTTCATCTATTCCCGACCCCAGCATCTGCCCCTCCCCTGTGGAGAACTTTCAAAGCACATAGGATGGCAGAACTAGAATAACAAGGTGCCTTTATTCTGAAGAATGTGGTTTTTTCCTTTTTCCTTCTTTTAATTCTAATCTGGTATGCTGAATGATATAGAAATTGCACACCACCTGTTTAAGGATTGTCTTTGGTTGTACGATAGTCACTGAATATGGCAATAGACAAACTGCACTACTTTAATCAAGGAATTTTTCGACTGTTGCGATCGTCTGATAGTGTTAAGCAGTTTTTGCCACTTGACTTATTTGTTTTTTTGGTTGTTGCTTCAGATAGTTTGGTTTATTTGAATGTCGTTGAATCGATTGATTCATTCTACTAAGCTCCCTCTGTCCGATTTCCATATTTGGGGAATGTGTTTCCAGAAATTGCTGGCTTGTACAATGCTCCTCTATATTTATTATAATGATGACATGATTGAGATTTTTTTGTTCTGAAAATTGGTTACATATTAGTTTCAGATTAAACCTAAGGTTTCCTTAATTAAATCACTTATATAGTTATGTGATACTAATAGTGTTAAGCTATCAGCATCGATGGATTTTGCTTTAATGTTTGGGTTAGTGTGTATGTTTTATAGAAGCCGTATAAATTAGGAAGGAAATGTTAACAGGTGGAAAAATTAATGAATGAGAACCACTTATATATATATATATATGCCATGTTTTCAGGGTGAAGAAGTGCTTTCTGTTTTTTTTTTTTTGGAGTATGTCTCTAGTGGTTCTATTCATAAATTACTTTAGGAATATGGTCCATTTAAGGAGCCTGTAATTCAAATTTATACTAGGCAGATTGTCTCTGGACTTGCCTATATATTGAAACCCATGAGAATTTTTATCATCTTGCAAATATTTGAATGTTAGAATAGAATGGCAGCTTGAATGCAAGCACCTGTGAGCCTGTAATCATCTTGCTTGAATAGTTGCTTTAAGCTGCCAGTGCTCCAATGATGCAAACAGTACGTGCCAACAAATTTAATAGTAGTATTTTGACCCCTTTTGTAAACTTAATAGTAGTCTTTCTCATTCTTCTCTCTTTTGCCTAAAAAAAGGAGTTTTTGTACCCCTTTGTAAACTTGATGTATGTTGAATTTTCACCGTCCTTGCAGATGGCCAGTATGGAAAAGTCTGAAATAGAAGACTTTGTATCTTCCAACAAGCTTTCTATGGTAACAGTTTTCACAAGAGAAACTGCCACAAGAGAGAGAAAAACAACAATGTCAAGCTTCTGATGAGCAAGAAGAAATAGCAGATGAGATCGGGCTATACTATAGCAGAAGAAAAAAATCAATGAGGCAAAGGTGCTGCAGCACAGATTCTAGATGAAATTAGCATGTTAGAGGCCAAACTGTAATATTTAGTATATTGGTCTCAGTAGCTATAACAAACATGTTAGGCATAGAGCTAGTGCACATATATGCCTTTTTGTATTGGTTTTGATGACAATTATATTCTAATCATGTGGAAGAATGTTGTCGCGGTTCTCAAAGAGCAAATGTATTCAAAGAGAACTGTTTTCAGCAAAGTAAAAAAAAGCCTCTCTTGATATATTGATATATTGTTGCTCTACTGTTAAGGTGTCAATTACATAATAAACATTCATATTTGCTGAAAAATCTATTTAAATTGGTATCCAATCAGTGAAAGTGTGATGGTACAGAAGGGTGTATTAATTTTGTACATAAGGTATGAGCGTGTAAATAAAAGTGTATTAATTGTTAAGTCATTGAGTTGAGATTTTTATATATTTTATTAAATTAAAAATGGATACACTAGTAATTATTAACTTTAAAGGCAAAATCACTATAAAAAAAATCTTATCCAAACTAAATATAGTAGCTTTTACAATATAGATCACTTGGTCACTGGTCCACTGCTAGACAACTAAAATGACCTGTTGCAGCAGATTTTAGTTATTTACAAAATGCTATATTGATTTATTTATAATTAAATATTATGTGTAATTATTTTCGAAGTTTAGTCCCTAATCAATATTGGTCTTTACCTTTACCCTCTTGTGGTACCTCTTAGTCTTAGGTAGCTACCTTTTTTCTCTGGTGCCTATTCATCCATGCCCGGAACTCTGGTCATTTGGCCATAGTTAAAAATTGCGAGTAAGAGTCTCTGAAACAATGCTCAGATGAAGCCTTCTCCGTCCTCCACCAATGACCAACTTCACATCATAAGATGTAATAGATAGTACTCCTAGACTCGTCAACATCGGATCCTTAGGGATTCTCCATGATAGTTTTTCCTCATAAGTCATAAGTGTTATTTGTGTTATCTTCCATACTATTAAGATTGTATCTCTATCCTCTCCTTCTCTTAGGAAGAGATGTTGGTCTCACGGATTGAAGCTGCTTTCAGATTTCTTTTTCAATTGGCGGTGGCTGAAACCAAAGAAGAATGGAGGAAGAAGAAGATGCAAAAGAAACGAATCTGAAGTGATGGAAAAAAGAAAGCACGTGACTTTTTAATTTCAGTGATTTAGCGACCCTTTTGATAGGCTAAAATTAATTCATCTTACTCTCACATAAAAATGATACTTTCAGTTGATATGTCCCTATATATAACAGTGCGGATTTTGTCAGGAGAATGCATTTAATTATGTTGCAGATATTTCAGAATAATTATATTATATTAAGTGGAAAATATAAATATTATTTATTAAATTATATTAAATGGATTTTTCCAACTTGATCGGATTAGTGAAAATCGAATGTAATTTTTGCATAGGGAACGTCTCTCAACCAAAAAACAATCATACAGACTTCGAGGCAAGAAGCAGATATAGTCAGCATATCATTTAGATTTAGTTTTTTTTTTATCATTTTCCAATATACAACCGATTCCTTTCTGCCTTTTCGTTTCTTGTCAAGCCAATTGCAATGTCCAAAAAAACAGCGAATTATTTTACTGTCACTTCACTAATTATTTTAATTTAGAATATGTCTATTAGGGGTGGACAAGGATATTTGCTCGGACTGAAAACCGAACAACCCGGAGCAATTTGCAACACACGGATGGGTTGAAATGGATTCACGGGTCATCGGGTTTAAACTTTCAGTTACAAACGGTTGATCACGGACGGATTCGGGTATGCATAAAAAAATTCATCGGTACCCGAACCGATCGAAACAGTGCAAAACATAAAAAACCTTTCAAACTTGTAGATTGTAGGCTGGAGAGAGACACACAGAGTAGGTGTCTTTTGAAATTTTCAACGTTAAAGCAGCTGTATTACAGCTGTAACCCACTAGTCTTGGGACTTGTAAAGAAAGCAACGTTATCAAAGCTTTGAGACTTTGATTATTAATCAACTTTACTCTCTGATTCAAAAGAAAAAAAATTACTTCTTTGAATTCTAAATCCTTTCCTTTTGTGCTCAAAGCATCAGACCAAGCATAAGCACCGTAACCAAGCATACTATTAGCGCCCTTCCCTTTTAAATCAAGCCTCTCTCTCTCTCTCTCTCTCTCTCTCTCTCTCTCTCTCTCAGTCTCTCGTCCCCCTCCCTCATCCGGCGTCTCTATTAATGGCCACGAGTAGAGGCGCCTCCCACGAGTCCTGGCTTGAGCAGTTGCAGAACGCATCTACATGGCTTCGCTCTGCGACCACTACACGCGCCTACGATCAAGCAGCTATACACCAGATCGGTCTTCCTTTGCGCTAGATCTGAATGCCTTCATCTTATGCGATCAAGCGCCGGAAACAACCTTTTTTTTTCTTCTTACAGAACATATAAGAAGGAGGCACTGCGCTGTGTTGTTGTTGCTGTTCTTCTCATCATCATGTTTTTTTATTTTTAATATACATTATTTCTCTTCAAGTTTCAACATTTTGTCCTTCTGTAGACCAAAAAATGAAAAGGATTGTTCTTTGAATCTCTGTTTGTTCTGATTTTTCTTAGTGGTGTTTTTGGATTTTTCCAGCATTTTTCTTTGTTGAAAATTGAGTTTGTGTTGTTAAAAACCGTTTCAACCCACCCGTCCAAACCGATACCCGTTTAACCCGTCACCCGACCAAACCGGAGGTCCAAACTGACGGAAATGGACCTATATTTAGGCATTGCGGTTTTTGTCGAATCGGCATTTTTTGGCCCGAAACCGACCGAGACCGACCGCTGTCCACCTCTAATGTCTATTGTAGTGTGCCGGTGACATATTAAGAAATAAAATTGGTGATAATAATATTTTGATACACATTTGAAGTGGTTAGTGGGGATGGTAATGGATAGGGTATGGATAGGATACTATAATATCCGTTCCTGTACCCACGTTTTGAAAAAGTACCTGGATACATATCCTCGTGGGTAACAATTTCAATATCCGTACCCTTATCCTCTGGGTACCTAAGTATCGGTACCCGTATCCGTTACCCGCACTTTAATATAAGAAAATTTAATTAAACAATAAAATGCCTAAATTCTTGCATTCCAAACTAAAAATACAATCTGTGGATCTAATAATTAATATTTGTGAACATGAAATGCAAATGTTTTAATACAAAATATCCAGTAATCAATCTCCAAAATATCAAGTAAATATTATTGGAGGAAAGTGAAATTTGAAAATGAAATAGATTATCAGGGTTTATTTTGGAGGATGCGGTCATGTAGGCCAAGGGACAAGGGTCCCGGACTCTAATTTTTTAAATTAATATTAATATATCATGATATATATATATATATATATAGTGCGGGTATGAGGCGGGATGGGTATTAGAGTACCCGTACCCGCACTCACCCCCATTAATTTTTACGGGTAATTATCCGTATCCATACCCATACTCAATTAGTGGATAATTACCCTATCCATAACAAATAAATTTTGCTGGTATCAAACGGATTCAATACCCATTATCATCCCTAGTGGTTAGGAGAAACTGATCTAGCAATCTTTCTTTATGTTTGTGGATGTACTACTAAATTCTTCAATTAGACTATTTAATCATGTTTTGCCTGATACCAATAAAATAAAATACAATAAAAATAAAATCGTGGAGTACGGATTTGTGACCTTTTATGTCAGTGTTTTTCCATGGGTTTGCTTTATATTGATCTTGGTGTTTATCTTTCAATTATGAACTAAATCTTTTTTTTTTTTTTAGGGTGATGATGTAGCCGCATTAATGGTTTAGTAATATTATGTTAATTTCTTGATTCTTATTCTTTGTCTCTTGTGTTTTATTCTTTGCGCTTAATGTTTGCTATTAATTGATCACTAATATGCATGATCTGTTAATCATAATGAGATCGAGAGGAGATTTATGTGTCAAAAGCATTGAGATAAAATCATAGGTTAATGTGGATAGAAATATTACGTAAAAATCTTATGCAACTTATATAGAGAGTCATAGATCTTATTGAATTCTTTGGTAATTAATCATCGTAAAGATATAGTTGGTTAATAATTGAGGGGTGTTTTGTAGAGTGCTTGATTAGGATAAATTATGACTTTTGGTTGAGAAAAGAAGTTGATAGGTGATTAGGAAGGGTTAACATAATTGAACCAAACTAGATTAGCGTTGGTGAAATCGGATCCCTAAAGTTTTCCCATATTTGATTTTTCATCCTTTAGAACTAGATTGTTTAGTTTTATTAAATCTGAATTTGCTTTTTTACTTCTTAGTTTAATTGCGTTCCGGTTACTATTTCAACTTCACATAATTGTTAGTTCGAATAGATATTGATTTTGCGAATTGGTATTTGGTTACTCAATCCCTGAGAATGATATTCAATACTCATCGTTTATTACTTCCTTTAATCCGATACACTCGTCGAGATCCCATCAACACTCTAATCACCCCCGATTTCACCCCTCTTAGTCTCTGATGAATTCTCCACTTTCATTTATGATCTCAGCCTCCTCATTTTCTCTTCCGAATCTCACCTTCAACCCACCCTACCACCCCATTCTCCACCCCAATGACTATGCCAAACAACCATCGCCTACTCTCCACACCGACTCTGCACACTTGCTTCTCAATTCACTAATTGACTGTGTTGGCCTTGTTGAAACCCAACCAGATCATGCTACAAAATCTCCTACCCGTTTGAGGAAATCTGCGTCTTAACACGTAAACCCTACTGAAAGAGTTGTCTTCTAATTTGCCTCAGCTCTCGGACAAAAACTATCACTGGACAAAGACAAAGAAGAATATTTAACATGGAAACAACTCTAATAATCGATTAAATTTTACAAAAAAATTTGAATCGATTAAATTTTTTAAAAAATAAAATGAATTTATTAAAATGGATGGTGGGATATGATATTAAGTAATTACATGGATGACAAGAGCATTGAATCAACTGAGCATGTGAATCAGCAGAGCACTGAATCAATTATCAATTGTAGTGTAATCGATTCAATCTCATGGGTTTCATTTCCCAAGGATAATATGAATGGATGATATTGGTAATCGATTCAAATTCATGAGATTGATTTCAATGTGTGAAAATGAATCGATTACTTGTTAATTGTAATTGATTCATCTTAACGAAGGATCGAAAACAAACCAATTACAAGTAAACAATCCTGAACAATGATTATAAAATTAATATATCCAAGGGTGATTTTTAATGTCTCACCAGTATACCATTTCTACCATTTCTTCAGGACTTCAGCCTAGACATTATTAATTACTATTACTAATATGTACTAATCAATAATATATATATTCCATCTCTACTTAATTATAAGCAAAAACATGATCAAATGTGGTGGATTTAAATATAAGTAAATGTCAATTAATCTATTCATATTTAATGTTATTTTTTCAAAAACACCCTTAAATTATTAATTCATTAATATTGTGAGCACCATTATGATTAATGATAGTTTAGTATATGTATTTATTTTTTTACATGAAACCAAAAAAATTAAATGCACCTAACTACCATTCTTAATCAGCGTGCAAGTAAGTATTTTAGTTTATAATTAAGTTCGGAGGAAGTATATATATAAATTAAATTTTTAACTATAATTTTATTAAATTTGTACAATAATTTCGTGTCATTTAAAATTTTTTAATGAAGTTTTTATACTTTGAGTTTTTCTTAATATATCTTTATATTTAACATAAAGTTTCTGTTATATCCTCACTAATTATACTTTTATAATTAAGTCGAAAGACACAGAATAAATAACCCAAAATGATTTGTAATTGTAAATAAACATTTAATTAATACCAGATTGATAAATATCTGTAAGCTAATAAAGGCACGTTTAAAAATTTAGAAACTGTACTAATACTTAATTGAACCCAACATTTTGCTATTTTAGATTATATACGAGAGAATGACGCATCCTATGGTAAGCATAGCATAGCATAAGAGAAAGAAGTTTCTAGTTTTGGCAGTTTTGAGTTGCAGTGGTTGTCGGCGTCGACCACCGGAAATGGCCACCATCCTTGTTCTGGGTAGCATATGGCCACCATCTTTAGCCTCCTTTTGTGCATTATTTGAGGAAAGATCGATTAAGCTTCAAATCCATTACAATTGTTGTTCTAGATACAGCTTTTTCGTTCACTTTCACTTGCATCACATACACAAGTGTTCACACATTCGTCCATGACGAATCTGAATCAGAATCCGGCTCCGGCTCCGGCCCTCCCTGTCCACCACTTTAAGGGCTTCTATTTCAAGGAGCCGGACTTCAACCGCGGGCGACTCAAATGGTTGCAACCGCTTGTGGGCTCGCTCCTTGCTATGCTGATCCTGCTCATCATCTTCATAGCGGTAGTGCGTTACTTTCAGAGGCTACGCCAACCATTGGCGGCAGCGGCGGCTCCGCACCCTCCGCCCTTGCCGCCGGCCGATGAGATCACTCCCTCCGAGGCGCCTTCTGCCGAGTCTGAGGAAGAGACTCACCTAGTCACGTGTGAGGTAATGAACTTTTTATTATTGAAGAGAAGTTACGTGCAATTTCATAGGTGATTTAGGTTTCCAATGAGAATATGATGTGTGTAAAACAACACCAATGCAATTGCACCTAAATTTTCTCTTTTTTTATTACTATTTCAAAAGTACGCGCTTATGCATTACTATATGTTTTGGTATGTTTCAATTTCTATTTATTGTCTCTTATTTACTTCGATGTTTCCATTTCTATTTATTATCTGTTGTGGGCATTGCTACCATGCCTTTGAAAATTTGTGGGCATCGGTGCCTATATTACGTGGCCGTATTGTAATATTACAGTTGCAATACTTAATCCACGTCATGGTAGTTGCCAATATCTTTTTAAGATTGCATTTAAGTCCTTCTTTATTTTTGCTTAGTCCTTCCAATTACAGCTCTTTATCTGAACCCATAACCCCAACCACCCCAATGCCCTCCCTCGCTCTCTCCACTTTCGCGAAGGCCCTCCGCCTCCAACAAATCCCTCTTCCTCTCTAACTCCGGCAAGTGCCTCGCAATCAAACATGCTGAGTAGGAGATTATCTTCATCTTCCTGCATAGCGACTAGAGTTCTGGTGAATTGGTATTGCCTTCTCTGAATGGCGACTAGGATTCAGTGTGCGTCATCTTCACCGTCCTTTGGTAGAGTTTGCTTTATTGCATTAATTTTTTGTTTACATACCCTCATCTCACTTTCGTCATTTCGTCTTGACGCGTATGGTGCGAATCAAAACCAGAAGGTATGGTTTTTAGGATTGTAATGGTCGCCTTCACACTCGATTAACTTACTAGAACGTGATTTTCTCACTTCAACTTGGAAAAAACTAATTGATCATGTATTGATTTTGTAAATTTTTCTATAATTTAAAGCATTTGCGGTCAACATCATTGCTCTGATCACATGATAATTAGTTTGACAAATGACTTCAAATCTGGCAAATATATGCCATTACGCCCTCCTCTCAAATTATGATTTTCCAATTGGAATGTGTGTCATTCTCATCGAACTTTGGAAATAAGGAGAAGTGTATGATTTTGGTCAAGTCGGTTTTCTGATGTCTCTGTCTTCAATTGTAGATCTGCACATTGACTGCCGCACCTGAAAGTTGAATGTGATTGCACTAACTTCTGTTGCAGTTTATAGGGTATTGTTGGTTAGTGAACAGTTATTTAGTAACTTCTATTGCCTACTAAAATCACCACTCTTACATGAACACTTCTCTCTTTTGATGATGTTGAAAATGAAGAGAACTTTACAGTGAGGCATTTGGCATTAAGCTGTTGGGGAAAGCCAGCTTACTCATTTAATATTTCTCTAACTAGGTTTGTGATTAAAATCTGAACATAAGTCACAGAACCAACTTATTATGGTTTAATAAAAAAATGATCCACTAAATTTAAGTCCTTGTTTATATACTACTATTCACTACCTTACCAAAAAAGAATTGCTACTGAAGGTTGTCTCAAGCTCAACAAAGTTTAGATTTGGCTAAATCTGTCGCATTGCAGGTTAGATTTGGCTAAACCTGTTGAAGAGTAAAGGGCTCCACTGTTTGTGGTGTTTTGCTGATAATTGGTTAATGGAAGTTATTGCCTGAAATTATTTAAATTTGATTGTATTTTCGACCACTCCCAGTAGAATAATGAGCTATTCAGGAAATCTTTAAATTTATATTTTGTTATGGTGATCTGCAGTAATTATTTTTGCCTTTAATGAGTCAAACTTGTGTAGTCTTTCCAATAGGGCTGCTGGCCTTTAAAGCTTGAACATTTCCTTTCTTATGCAGTTTTGTCAATCAGATATTCAATTCACTGAACTAAGTCTTTATGTTTTGATATGATAAAAGTTGTTCAGACCCATATGATAAAAGGAGTGAGACACTTGCATTATGTGTCTTTCTTTTTGCAAACTACTTTCATGTATAAAAAAATTATAAATGACAATTCAAGAATCCTAGAATCCTAAATGCCTGTCAATAGCCTATGCAGGTTCTGTGTTTTTAGGGCCATGGTCACCTGAGAGTGTTGGTGATTATGCAAGTGGGACAAACCATGTCCTTCCTACTTATGGATATGCAAGGATGTATGGTGGTGTGTCATTGGACTCTTTCCTGAAGTACATAACAGTGAAGTCTCTAACAGAGGAAGGTCTAAGAAGATATGTGCCATGAAAAGGCAACCATGGCTGAAGTTGAAGGTCTTGAAGCCCGCAAGCTAGCTGTTACCCTAAGACGTGAGGACATAGAAGCCAGACAGGTTTCAAGATGAGATGATGCACCTATCCCTTCTTACAAGCTGCTAGCTTTTAATTTGTGCCAATGCTTGGGCCATTTTCTTGATGAGATTACCTAGATTTATGTAGCATTAGTAGCTTAGCAGTTGCCATTCTATTTGGCATCCCATTCCTGTTTGTGGACCTCATTATGGCTTGTATAACTTGTGTTAAATCCAATTTGCTGTGGAATGGTGAGAGATTGCCTTTCTTCAAGTGATCCAATTTCTCCTTATATCTTATTATTTGTTTTGACAAATGGAAACGTAAAGGTGTGGAACCAGATTTTAGTATAACTTGTCATCCATTTCGTTTGTTGTTAAAGGAAGGCTTATAGACTAGCTGAGATATAATTTTTTTGAGATATAATTTTTGACAGCTGAATTCCATCGCTAAGGAACAAATAAACCACCTAATCAAATGAAGGAATAATGATTTGAACCCTTTCAATTCAAGGACACGTGAGGGCATACTTACATGAAGCATACATACACAAAGTGGTCTCCCCTTTTTTCCTACATCATTTATTTTATATTTAAAGCAACTTATAATCACAAATTTATTGATAGAGTTTTTTTAAAAGAAAATGTAATTACTCTATAAAAAATACTTGTTTCCAAACATGCACGGATTCGTGTTGTTATAATGCTTCCACTAAACTATTTTATCAACATGTCTCACCATTGATGTTCCTTTTTATTTAATTTGTAATGCAAACTACATGCATAATCTTTGTCAAAGAAATAAAACCATAAGATGGTGAAACCTACATAGCAATTGGAAACCATATAGTCACACAATCACACCTCTCACATGTTGAATAACCAGGGAGAAATTATTAAAGATGTTCAAACCAAGAATACCATATTTCTTTAGGCACAACACTAAACGCCTATTATTTGTGACAGTTGCCAAAAGTTTAAATGAATTGGAGGCATGTCTATAGTTTTTAACTGCAAAAAAGTCTAGACGTCCTACGCCAATTCCATACTTGCTGGGAATGGCATTTTTGACACATTAAAAGGCTTCCCATAAGGGCCAATAGGATCATATGGTGAATCTTCTCCAACTTCTATAGGCATTAACTTCCAATGCAGACTAGGTTCCCAGACATCTCATCAAGCACTGCATCTACATGCAAAACCTGGACAAATTGCAATAACCCCATATTATTCGAAGTAAAAAGGAAAGAAACAAAAGAGGAACAATTATAGAAATTGGAACCTTCAAAGTAAACTTGAAAGAGAAAAAAAGTCTAAGTGCTTAATTTTATAACACTAACTTCATATTAAGATTTTATATAGAAAGGAATGAACAAGTTTTCTTATATATATTTCATTGCAGCTGTACATGACATTTAGTTTCCTTCAGACATTTCAAAAAGAATATTGTAGTTCCCAATCAAAGAGGGTATAGTTGGGAACTATGTCAATTCAGATATAACTACCCTGTACCCCAGCCAGCTGTGTATGTATAAACTAGCAACTATAGCATATAATGCCGCAAATCCAACATTTTAATATACTTTTCTCTCCATGCATCACCATGAAGAACTCTATCCTTCATAAACCAGGCATTCACTAATTTTTAACTTGTTTAACATTTTAAGTACTACTAAAATGACTTTTCTTAGAAAAATGTAGAAATAATGAATGACCACTCAGACATAACAGCTAGGAAAGGTTAAAACAATGGTAGAAAAATATTTATATAAATTAAGGAATCCAATCTTACAAGTGTAAAACCAGAATCAATTGCCTAAGCCACTGAAGATATCTACACATATTGAATATGAACTTAGGAGATGAATTTCATCAGAAAAAGGAAGACAAAACAAGTCTACAATTCATTATGTTGATGGACATGATCTGATAGTTAATCAATCGAGAGTTTACTAACTTGTCTCTCCACTCATCCCTTTTCTAAATTGCAGACCATAGGTCAATGGCCTTGATATTCATCTCACAACATAGCTCCAAACATGCTTCTGAATATATTTGACATGATTCATTTGTCCTTAATGGCTGCACTAGAGGATCAATGGTTTCATTTCAACAATTTATTAACCAGAGTTTTAGATTGAAATGTAATAAATTCCAAAAATCAAGAATAAAAATGTTAAAAGGTTCTATCTAGTAAAGCACCATAAATCCTCTGAACTTATCATATGCCAGCATAATAGATTCCAGTGAAATTATCATAATCAAATGAACGCAAAGACAATAAGCAATCAATTGAATTATAAAATAGTACCATTTAAATAGACAAGAGTCAATTAACCAGAAAACATATTCAAAATAAAAGTTACCACAATAGAGCAAAAAAATAACCAAATATTAAACGGTTGAAAACGGAGCATTACAACCATGCTTACATTCGGAACGAGATTTCAGCACAACAGGGGGTAGGGAGAAAATGCAATTTAATAGGAACAAAGAGGAACGATGGGTGCCAAACGATTTTCAGACTTCGAAGAGAGAAAGACGAAAATGATTACGAACACTAATCGTCGTTCAGAGAAAACCAGTCGCCGTGCGGACTGCGGGAAGATGAAGACGTATTGCATACTTTCGGGTTTAATTGGAAGGACTAAACAATAAAATCTAAGGACTGAAATGCAATAATTAAAAGAACTGAGCCATTGCCCTGACGTGGAGTAAGTGAAACATGTGTAAGGACATAATACAGCCATGTAATATGGGCATCAATGCCCTTCGATTTTTAATGGCATGGAAGCAATGCCCATCTGTTGTTCACTTCAATAAGTGAAACGCTATCACATTAAAGCCACCCACAATTCCCTTGCTCCTCTCATAATTTGCTGTAAAACCTTCACCATCAAGAGGTGCATCAAATTTCAAGTTATGGCCAACTATAATATATTTAACAACATCATTTTCCAATTGATCATCAGTCATAAGTGGAATGTTTAGTTTAACCTTGCTAAGAAAATTACAATTTTCACTGCAGCAGATGGAGCTTCTTTCCTTCGCTACTTTCATGTCATGCCCATAACCATCAAGGAAAATCAACAAATTAAGAATAGCACCTGAATTGCATAGCACCATGTAGCTATGAACAACACTCAAGGGCGTCAAATGACAAACTTCATAAACAATTGCGATCAATATAGAATAGCGAACCCAGTTGCAATTATAAAGCAAAGTTTGTGTCACATAAAGGTGGTAATCTTGAGTCAAAAAGTAAGGGATAAATGCTATTAGCATCCTTATTTTTGTCCCTGTCACCTTTAATGTTGGGGTTGTTTTTGATCCAACTTAGAATGCATTGAGAAACAACAGTTGTACCCAAATGATCCATAAAACTTGAATTCCCCAAGTTAGGATCACCGGCAACCGGTTTGACATTTATAGCAACAATGTTGTTTGAGTGCCTGGAGTTTAGTCGTGGCGATTCCTTGATTGCCTCCTTGATACCCATAAAATTCAATAAAGCATACATACACGTACCCCAAGTTCCACCGTCAACTATAGCTAATTCAATAAGAAACAAGGTCATTGGGATGCGAAAGGACCCCATGAAACCCATTCCCTTATTTTTAATTAAACTGGTCAGCAAATTGCAAGAGTGTGATTTTGTTGCAAGAAGCCTTGGATGTGTTTAGGAGCAGAACACCCACCTGTGGTAACCATTTATCCCATCGCCAAACAGCTTTAGAGGGGTCATTCTTCCCACTTGTGTGGCAACTCAGATCCGGTAGCTCAGGTGGTAGTGGTGGAGGGGCCACTACACAATAGGTGAAGTCTGGTGGGTCAAAAGTTGGTGATAACTCAAGGAGCTATTGATTTAGTATTTGAGTCTGAACTGGTCCTTGTGATTTGGAGTCTTCATTACCTAGCCGAGGGAGAATAGCATCAATTTTGTTGAAATTCCCTAATTTGAGGATCAGAGATATTGATAGAGCAGAGAAAGAATTAAAACTGAATTGGGGGAATTTAATTGAATTAAACTGGGAAAAGAAGGAAAAAATGAGAGTAAGACTCTCTACAATGGTAGCCCAGAGCCTCAGCTCCTCAGAGAGAAGGTTCTCTCTGTCCCAATAGATCCTAACCGAAAGGTAAATCCCGAATGAATACAATATTCCCCCTTCCATGCACTAAATCAGTGCAGATTCCTAACTAACTGCCAGCTAGGCAGTCACACTCTTCTCACCCCCACCTATTTTCTTTTTCTTACGTGTATAGACCTTCCAAATCGTGGGTTTGCTCACCAGCACCTCATCATCGGGCCCCACATCAATTGGGCCACTGGGAGTCCTAACATTACTTCCCCCTTTAATATCAGCCTTGACCTCAAGGCTGAACTCAGGAAATTGACTATTCAGCATCAACTCAGATTCCCAAGTAGCATCCTCAGCAGGCATTCCCTTCCATTGCACCAGCCACTCTCTAATGTGTAGACCTTCTTCAAATCTGTCCCTCCAAGAAAGGGTCTGCTCAGGCTGAACTATGGTGGAGTCTTCCATTCCCAAACCAGCAGGTAGATCAGCCATGACTTGATAGTCTCCCACGGCCTTCTTAAGCTGGGAAACATGGAAAATAGGATGAACTCTTGAAGTCTCAGGAAGCTGTAACTTGTAGGCCACAGATCCCACCCTTTGGAGGACTTGAAAAGGTCCAAAAAATCGAGGAGCCAATTTTTGATTGACCCTTTGTACTACAGATTGCTGTCTATTTGGCCGGAGTTTAAGAAAAACCCAATCTCCAACATCAAACTGCACATCTTTCCTCTTCTTATCAGCATAGTGTTTCATTAACTCTTGAGCCCCGTGCAAGTTGTACTTCAATTGCCGCAGGACCTCATCCCTATCTCTCAACTCCTGAGCCACGGCTTCCACCCTTGTTTCTCCCTCCACAAACTTCACCAAGGTGGGAGGCTCTCTCCCATACACAATTTGGAAAGGAATGAAGCCTGTAGAACCCTGAAAAGTGGTGTTGTACCACAATTCTGCCCAAGCTAACCAATGAGACCAAGACTTAGGTTGCTCGGAAACAAAACACCTTAAGTAGGCCTCTAGACATCGATTTACCACCTCGGTTTGTCCATCGGTTTGAGGATGATAGGCAGAAGACATCCTCAAAACCGTGCCTTGTAACTTAAAAAGCTCCTTCTAGAAAACACTTACAAACAGGGGATCTCTGTCACTCAAGATAGATTCCGGGATGCCATGTAACCTCACCACCTCCCTGACAAAGAGGGCTGCAATACTCTTAGCAGTGAACGGATGCTTCAAGGGAACAAAATGGCTGAACTTAGAAAGTCTGTCGACAACTACCATGATTGCCTCATTTCCATTACTTTTAGGCAGGCCAGTTATGAAATCCATGGAGATTTCACTCCATATCAGATTCGGTACTGGAAGTGGCTGGAGAAGACCCCTTGGGCTGGTGGCAGCATATTTTTGCCTCTGACACACATCACAAGACTTGACAAAATCTTGGATCGCCCCTTTCATTCCCTTACAATAAAGGTTCCCTGTCAACCTCTTATATGTGCGTAAAAATCCTGAATGGCCACCCGTAGGAGAGGCATGAAACTCTTTTAAGAGTTCAAGGATAAGAGGGGATGTGGCAGGCAGCACCAACCTTCCCTTGTGAAACAGCAGCTCACCCTTCACCTCATAACCAGGGTGAGCAGTAGGATCTGTCCGAAGCTGCTGCATCATTTCCTGCAATTCAGGATCTGTTTGTAAACTCTCCTGCACGTCTTTCCCTTGCTGCCAAATCGGGTAAGATATAAGAGTCCTTATTTCACCATCATCTAGCTTCCTAGACAAAGCATCAGCAGCTTTGTTCTCCACACCAACCTTGTAAATCACTTCAAAATCAAAACCACGAAGCTTAGCAATCCATTCTTGTTGATTTGCAGTGGTGATTCTTTGTTGTAGCAAGTGCCTCAGGCCCTTTTGATCCGAGTAAACCACAAACTTCCTCCCAAGTAAATAATGCCTCCAATGTTGAATGGCCAAAACCAAAGCCATCAACTCCTTCTCATATGCTGATTTAGACAATTTAGAACCTGAAAATGCCTTGCTAAAGTAGGCAATTGGGTGTTTTTGTTGCATCAAGACAGCCCCCACCCCCTTCCCTGAGGCATCACATTCAATCTCAAAAGGAAGAAAGAAATTGGGAAGCGTCAACACAGGAGCAGATGTCACTGCTTGTTTTAATTCCTCAAAGGCCGCTGTAGCAGCCTCATTCCACACAAAGTTATCCCGCTTAGTAAGCTCGGTCAGAGGCCTGGCAATCTTGCCATAATTTGCAATGAATTTCCTGTAATAGCCTGTGAGCCCAAGGAAACCTCTCACACCTTTCACATTCTTGGGTGTTGGCCAATTTAAGACACTAGTAACCTTCATAGGATCCACTGCCACGCCTTTCGGGGAAATCACATGTCCTAAGTACTCAATTTGTTGTTGACCAAAGGCACACTTTTTCTGGTTAGCTACAAACTGGTTCTGCTTGAGGACTTCTAATACCATATGAAGGTGTTCAAGATGGGATTTCCAATCAGCACTGTATACCAATATGTCATCAAAGAAGACCAATACATACTTGCGCAAAAAAGGCTTAAAAATGTCATTCATTACCGATTGGAAGGTAGCCGGGGCATTGGTTAACCCAAAGGGCATGACCAAGTACTCATAGTGTCCCTCATGAGTGCGGAAAGCGGTCTTGTGGACATCCTCCTCTTTCATACGAATTTGGTGGTACCCGGATTTAAGGTCCAATTTAGAGAAATAGCAAGCTCCAAACAGCTCATCAAGGAGCTCATCCACCACCGGAATAGGATATTTATCTTGTACTGTGACCCTATTCAAAGCCCTATAATCAATGCACATTCTCCATGACCCATCCTTCTTCTTAACCAAGATGATAGGACTTGAGAAGGCACTGCATCTGTTTCTAATGACAGCCTGTTGTAATAGCTCCCCAATCTGTTTTTCAATTTCATCCTTTTGATAATGAGGGTACTTGTAGGGTCTTACACTCACTGGACCCGTACCCGGTTGTAACACAATTGAATGTGACACATTCCTCATAGGAGGCAAGCCCTTGATCTCTTGAAACACCATGGCAAATCTGGATAAATGACCCTGCAACTCAAGCTGTTGCTGCAAAGATAACTCAGAACTCACCCCTTCAACCATGGTTGTAGAGTTGGTCCACCCTGTGACCCCTCTTGAATCTTCTGCCAACACACTTTGCAGAGTTACCCCTGCTGCTGTCACAAGATGCTTAGGCACCCCCACTGATTGACCCTGCAACACAAAGCTATGGCCCTCATTTGTAAACTCCATAGTCATATCCCTCCAATCCATCAAAACCTTCCCCAAAGTTTGCAGCCATACCGCCCCCAGAACCAAATCCAAACCCCCCAACTCCAATACATAAGCATCAAGCGACACTTCCAACTCCCCCAACTTCAAACGCAGCCCTTCACATTTTCCCATGGTACTCACTCTTTGGCCGTCACCCAAACGGACACCCACTGCTTTAGAGTCGTCAACCCATAATCCAAGCGCTGTCACCACTGCCGGGGTGATGAAGTTGTGTGTAGCGCCACTATCAACCAGAATCAACAGCGACACACCCTCCAAAACGCCCTCCAACTTCAGTGTCGTAGCTCGGTTGTGAACCTATGGTGAGTGAGTGATACCACAAATCCCTAACACCTTGCAGCCCAACTCTTCGTCAACATCGACCTCTGGCTCGGCTTCAATGGCAATAATCTCCCCTTCCTCATTCACAGTTTCATCATCTCCCAGAACAATCAATCGCAGTTGCCTCGCCGCACACTGATGTAAAGGGTGGAAACGCTCGTTGCAATGAAAACAGAGTCCCTTGGCGCGTTTCTCCATCAATTCCGAGTAAGGAATGTGGCGGGTGCCACGGCTCTTGTCACCAAAGCGGCGAGAATCGGCCCCCGTGCTACCCTTGGAGCTCGCAGACGAAGAGAATCGAGACCCTGTGTTGGATCCCACTTGCGACCCGTTAGTGGATCTAGGTTTGGGGGAACCACCGGCCGAGTTAGATTGGGCCGATCCATGAGGCCCAATTAGGTCGCCCTCACGTGGAGTCCAACCCGGACGCACCGAACGCGAGCCACCGGAAACAAAACCCGCCCGGAAACGGCCTCCATGACCCGTACCCGAATGCGAATCCCCGGCAAATTCAGCTTTTACATCACGCGCGATCTGCATCGCCCTGTAGCGCGAGGTGGGTTTGAAGGTGCGCACACGACTGCGAATGTCGTTGCGGAGTCCGCCGATGAAGTATCCCAGAAATTGCATCTCCGGCAACCGTCCGCACTAGGAAGAGGACAATTCGAAGTCGTCGATATACTCGTCCATAGAACCCGATTGCTTCAGGTCTTTCAGTTCTTCGAAAGGATTATCCAAACGCCCGGCTCCGAAGCGGACCACGAAAGCCTCCTTGAAGCTTTCCCACGAAACCGCTTCGGTTGAGTCATGCCAGAGATTAAACCAATGGATTGTTTGGCCTTCCATACTAAGCTTCGCAAGCTGAATGCGAACATCATCGGAAATCCTCTGGACGTCGAAGTATGTTTCTGCACGAGCGAGCCAAGCGATTGGATCGTCGCCTTGGAAAGAAGGGAGCTCAACCTTCTTGGCCGAGAGGCGAAACTCTTCCAGGGAAGACGAGGTGTTGCTCTGCGATGGCGAACCGTTCCCCGAACGGGCAAGCAGGGTGGTCAGTGAAGCCTGCATTGTTGCAATGGAATCCTGCATTGACTGCATGGACGCCATTCCTAACTCGATACGATCCAAGCGACCTTCGATCTCTGATACTCGATCGGACATTTTTGGTGGCATGAAAAGAAAAGGCAGGTCGGACCAATTGATAGAGCAGAGAAAGAATTAAAACTGAATTGGGGGAATTTAATTGAATTAAACTGGGAAAAGAAGGAAAAAATGAGAGTAAGACTCTCTGCAATGGTAGCCCAGAGCCTCAGCTCCTCAGAGAGAAGGTTCTCTCAGTGCAGATTCCTAACTAACTGCCAGCTAGGCAGTCACACTCTTCTCATCCCAACCTATTTTCTTTTTCTTACGTGTATAGACCTTCCAAATCGTGGGTTTGCTCACCAGCACCTCATCATCGGGCCCCACATCAATTGGGCAACTGGGAGTCCTAACAGATACCCATTGAGGTGTGAAATCAAGAGTACTGCAGATACCCAAACCACAATCACCTGCATGGTGGGAACAATTTTGAGAATTAGCAACTTGGTTCCTGGTGGATATTTGTGAACCGCTACTAATTTCTGTTATATTTGTTCCTGAATTATGGTCTAGAAGTCCTGTGGTTGGATTAATATCTGCAACTAAAGGTTTCAAAAAAATTATCATCGATGTCTACATCAAATCGGTTATCGTAGAGAGATTCTGTAGTTTGCTTCGTCGGTTCTTCCACTAGATCCAAATGTGCATCAACATGATCCTCATTTTGGTCCACAACTTCTACAGTTGGTGGAATCGCTTCAATGAGGGATGGACATGAAATGACATGCTCAGCCTTGATACTTGAGTTCTTCTCACGGGCTAAAGCGATGTTGCCAAGTTGTTCATCCTTGTCGTTCAAGGTTGTTGTAGATTTGGCTATAAATTGATCGATCTGATCCCAACGAATTTGCTGAGCCTTTTCGACCCGTTCATCGTCATGTGCAATCATTCTTTTCATGCTCCGGTTCATAGCTTTTAGATCGGCAATCATCTCATCGAGAAGCTCGAGATCATCCGGTGTGAATTCATCAGCCATGTGAGATCAATTAAAGAACCAATGCAATGAGGCTGAATTTAATAATAACAGTAAACACAAATAGCAGAATCCAAAATATGGGAAAGTGCCCTGAATGGTACACTTCAATCAGTGTAAGAAAACAATTAACTGATAAGCAACAAGAAAGTGCATTATAAGAAAATAGTTCAGAGAGAAGAAGGAATAGAGCCTGAGGAAGAAGAGGCCGAGAGAGACAGAGAGGGAGTCCAGAGATTTTGTCCCAATTCTTCACACCCTTTTTCCACTTTTGTGACTTATTTACTTTTCCTTGCAATTCACCCTTTTCTTCCACTAGTATCGTAACAGACAATCTTGTGCTGGACATGGACAGTGTTTCTAACAACTAACATGACAATTATATATAGTCCTCTCTTGCAGTAGTATAAATTATATATAGCTCAAAGGGGCGTAGATTGTTGGATGACTAGGTAGGAACTACATACTTAGTGGTTTTGTTCTTGGGTGTATTAAACATAACTAAAGCAGAAGCAAGATTCCTTCATAGGATCTGTTGAAGAAGGGTAATTTACTAATTTTGCATGGACTCCAGCAGCCGGACAAGCTTTTCGGCAGCTTCAATAGCTCATGGTTTCTGCACCTGTCCTGGCTAGGCCTGATTTTTCCAGATCCTTTACTATTGAATGCTATGCTTCTGGTAAAGGCTTAGGTGCTGTGTTATCTCAAGATAATAAACCAACAGCTTTTTTCAGCAAAGCTCTTTTAGATTCCTCACTGTTTAAATCCGTGTATGAAAAGGAGTTGATGGCCCTAGTTTTATCTATCCAGCACTGGAGAGTCTGCCTACTTGCCCGGAAATTTACTGTGTATACAGATCAGAAGAGCCTTCGTTATTTGCTGGAGCAGTGTATTACCATTGGTTGGTTAAGCTTTTGGGGTTTGAATTTGAGATTTGAGATCACTTACAAAGCTGGCTACACTATTGGGTGCAAGATACATATCTAGAAGAGACGAGTATAAGGAGTTGTAGGCCATTTCTCGGCCATTTTGACAGGATGTTCATTTGTTGGATGAGGAAGTGAAATCTGACCTGATGTTGTCCAAGACACTCATCGATTTACAGCAGGATCCTAATTCTCGGCCCTATTATACACGGGAGCATGATAGGCTTGTTACAAGGGGCACTTGGTTTTGACAGCCAACCCAGCTTGGATACCTAAATTGTTGCAAGAATCCCCGTCATTCAGGGATTTATCATACCTATAGGCTAATGGCTCAGATTTATACTGGAAAGGGATGAAAGGGGCAGTTGCTTCATTTATAGCTGCATGTCACATTTGTCAGTAAATTAAGTATCAAGCCACTTCCCCAGCCGGATTCTTAAGCCTCTACACCCATTCCCAATGCTGTTGGGAAGAGCATAGCCTGGATTTTATTTTGGGCTTCCTAAGGTCAGAAGTTATGATACTGTTCTGGTAGTAGTGGACCATTTATGGCCACTTCATTCCTGTCAAACACCTTTTTTGCTCTTGCTATGGCTGAAATATTTGTTAAGGAGATTGTTAGGTTGCTTGGGGTGCCTATTTCCATCGTTAGCGACTGAGAGCTTACTTTTATGAGCCATTCTGGACAGAACTATTTAGGCTTCAAGGTACTGCCCTACGTACGAGTATCGTGTATAATCCGGGTTCCGATGGCCAAACAGAGGTGCTCAATCGTAATCTTAAGACTAGTGTTGTTTAATCTCAGAACAACCTAAGGCCTATCTGACCTTGGGCTGAGTATTGGTATAATACTTTTCTCAGTGCTGCCAGAGCTCTCCCTTTGAAATTGTGTATGGACGACCCCCTCCATCACTTTCTAAGTTCATCCTGGGTGAAACATTGGCGGAGGCAGTACTCAAGATTTTCAAGATAGAGACGAAGCCCTCAAACAGCTGAATCACTTGTCTGGAGCTGTAAAGCATGGAAGGAGGCTACTTGGGTAGATGTGCAGCTCATTAGATCTCATTTTCTTCACTTCAACCTTGAGGACAAGGTTCAGCTTCAGCCGATGTTATTGTTAGGACTCAACCAAGTGAGGTTGGGACTTGGAAAGTGTACAGACGTAGGAATAAAAGGAGTTAGTGATGGGGTTGTTAGTTTGTTAGGACAAATACTATCATTTAGGTTGTTAAATAGGGAAAATCCTTGGAGGAGAGTACCTCTATGTTCCTTACTGTTTCTCAATAACAGACCACCACCACCTTCACTTCTTCTAATTCCTATAATCTCCGTTCATTTTTCTCTATCTCTCTCTGTATTCCTACAATATTATTTTCTTAGTTGTTTGCATTTCTACTTTTCTGTCTTGAAAAAGATTTTTCGGTTAGTGTCTGTCTTTGAGAATCTTGTGCTGTTCGTGGACGAAGTTTCTAACAACTAACATGACAATTCTTTGTTTGGGCCATTTGTTTTGTTTGTTTGTATATTATGCATAATTTATACCATACTAGTTGTATTTTGAGATAAATTCTTGGAATAGAAAATGTTTGTGGACATAAATAAAAATATCATTTTCTATCCTAAACAAAAGGACTAAACTTCAAAGAATACCTGTGCAAGGCATGGGCTGCTGACTAGTTGTGTTAATGAAGCAAGCATAGCCATTTTAGCTAGAATATTGTTCTCTAGTTCTTTTCTCACAAAATGTAGGTTCCTTTATCTTTCTTCATAGTCTCTCCAGCAAGACAACAAGTGGTAGAAAATTGCATCCTTTAAGCCAATTAACCAAACTAAATATCACCTCGCCAAATCCCATGCAGCCCTAAAACTGAGGTCAAGCCTAATATTTAGTAATTTTGAATTACCTTGAAGTCTTTAACGGACAATATAGTTGGTGAACAATATTGAATGCAATCTTGCATCACCTTTAAGTCCTCTCATTATAATTTCTACTTATGCTTCGACCTTTGTTTTTCTTATTTGATGCAATAAGCTTTTGGCTGTCTTCAGAATCTTTGTTGTCGTAATAGTTATCATTGTGAGCATATTAGTTTTGCCTCAATTGAACCTGAAAAATATCCCGACATCATATTATTTGCACAAACTCTTCTCTTCTTGAATTATGGATAGTATTTTGCTAAATGTCATTAAAACTTGAACCTCTATTTTTATCTTGTCTAAGCTCTATACTTTGAAGTCCACCTCTTACAAGTACTATACAAACATCCTCATACCGTGAGGATAAGTCTCACATTCGGATCATTCTGCTCGAGGTAATTAATTTTTTTAATGACTTAATAGTCGGAGGCTAAGCTATAACTCCCTGCACAACATATTTCCAAGTTGAATAGATCAGTCTCAATTCAGTACTTTGTTGCCATCAATGGGTTAAAACATCTCTCCCCAGTTCCACCCCTCTCTCTCTCTCTGTATATATATATATATATATATATTCATTAGTACAATACAACAGAAGAAAATTACTCCAGCACTTTCTTTCTAGTCTTGCCTGCCTGGCTAGAGGCTTTGATGCTAAAATGTAACATCCTCATCAAAGATCTAGTTACTAGTACACTACTAAAAGGGACTGAATTTCTGGTATTCACTAATCCAGCTAGTTTGAGTTATAAGAAATTCAAAAGAGATTCCAGTTTTATACCTTTAGATTTACACAGAATTTTAAAACAGAATATGCCATCTTAGAATTTATATATTTTTATAGCACTAGGACACTGGTATCAGTAGGCAACTTCGAGAAAAAGAGTATCAGTAAGGTTGGTTTTAGTCCTCTCTTGCAGAAGTATAAGTTATATATAGCTCAAAGGAGGCCTAGATTGTTGAGTGAGCAGGTAGGAACTACATACATAGTGGTTCTGTTCTTAGTACTTACATGAACTATTATCTTGGCTAGTATTAGGGGGTATGGAATTACTGAGAATCTTTATAGAAGGTCAGTAAATTAGGAATAATTGCCAGGGACAATTTGAAGGATTATCCTATTTGATAGTACAATGAATAACATTGTTAACTTCAACAGGGATTTAACTGAGTCCAACTTCCATTTTCTTTACTGATTATAGATTGGACATGGAAATTCTCCTCTTTTAGTTCTAAACCCTGTTATATTTATACAGTGGGTGTTGTTTTTGGTCTGAATTGGTCTTCCTAATTAGGTGTCGCGACAGTCCCGTCCGGGCGTCGTGAAAAAAGATATTATAGAATTCAGAGGAGTCGCCACCAATTTTATTTTGATAGGAAAAAAATGGAAAACACTAAAAAGTTGGTCTTTAACCAGAAATTAGGTTCGGGAGTCGATTACGAGTAAGGAAGGTATTAGAATCCTACACGTCGATTAAAAAAAATGGTTGCCTCTAACTAATTGTGTAAAATTATAATAACTTATGTTTTATCCCTAAAAGAGAAATATTTATTATTTAATTTATTTGAGCACTAAAGTAAGGAAAAATAATAAAAAAAAAAAAAGAATTTGTTTAGCTTGACAAGGATGGTCCTTGCTCCTACATATCCCTCAGTGCGATAGGGAATTCAAAGCTACGTAGTTCTTGTAGAAAATGGTTATGGTTTGGTTGATTTTATTTATTTATTTATTTATTTGCCTTTTTATTATTAGAGTTTTTTTATTTTTTAGAGACTTTTGAACTGTCACAACTCATACGTCCTTAAAGATGGGATAAATTAGCTGTCATTGCTAACTTAATCCCTTACAATAATGATTTTATTATTTTCAAATGAGGTTGTTTAATTTGATTTATTTTATTTTTTTTAAAAGGATGCTCTAGGATTTCTGAGTTGTCTCAACTCATGCGTCCTAGGCAATAAAATTAATCTAGTTGTCACAACTAGTTAACCCTTAAATTTGTTTTTATTTAGTGAAACACATTTTATTTTGTATGAGAAACTTCGATCAAATGATTTAGCCCGCTAAAAATTAAAAGCATAACCCAATCGACTAAAATATATCCTAATATTAAAAAGGGTTGGATTCAGCAAGCACAAAATAGCCGTATATACTCACACAAAAGTGAAAATAAAAAATTAAAAAATACAAAATAATTAAATTATATTAAAACAATTAAATAAATTACACTAATGGATCTAGAGAGGCAGAAGCAAGACAGAAGCAAACTTTGCTTCTGCCATATACCTAAAGCTGCACGAACAGGACCAGGCGAGACACACTCGACGACGCTGCCGGGGCTTCTTTCTCGTATGACAACGGCGTGGCGCGACGGAGCAGGCGTTCAAGAGGCAGACGCGGTGCAAGGCGATCCGGGTGGGGGTGGCGCCGCCTCTGGGATGGCGGAGTGACGCGGCAGTCCGGTGAGGTGCTGGTCTGCAGCAATGGAGTCACACTGCAGTGGTGGTGGGAAGCTCGGTTGGTGGAGGCTATTGTATGGTCCCGAACTGGTAACAGGGGGGAGGGGATAAAAAGACAGAGAGAGGCGAAGAGGGAAAGCCCCCCTCCAGAGCCTTTTTCCTATTCCTTCTTATAATTAACATTTAGGTAAAGAAAACATTTATTTTCGCATCAATCACCACCAAATTATTCAGATTTTGATTCAATTAATTAAGATCTATCAATCAAATCCCTTTCTATTTTATCATTCAAATCTTTCTAATTGAACTCAATTAAATCAATTATGTAGATTAGAAATCAAGTCAATTGAATGCATCCATTTTTATTTGAAAATCTACCATTAATGGATTTATAGGATTAATTTCATTTCAGATTTTAATTTAAATTAAAAAGGAAAACAAATCAATTTGATGAGGATCATTTTTTTTGAAATCTTATCAATTTGAGCAAATAACATTATTTATTATTTATTTATTTTTATTTTTGTTATCGTAATTATTGTTCATCCATTTTTAGCCCTAGGTCCAGTGGACCTGCTTATGACTTTCTCTCTGATCCAAACTCGTATTGATTTTTATATTTTTATTTTATTTTTTATTTTTATTTTATTGTTTAACCGGACAAAATTAAGTGTTCACATTAGGTTTTGAAAGAAATTCCAACAAGTTGAGAAATTCCTCCTTTGAATGGAAGGTACTGAAGTTACCTTGATATAGGCTACTCTAATTTCATTTAATTCTGTTACCTTCTGAGTTAGTCGAGTGAATGGAATAGTATGGACTTTGGGGAATGTTGGTTCTGTTCTTGAACTCTTCGACAGGGGAATACCCTATTTAAAAAGCTGAGAGTGCAGGAAATCTTTCTGAGTTAGTTTATGACTAGTCCTAGATACTTTGAGTAAGGGACTTCTGAATCTAAGTACCTCCATTCCAGGAATTAGTTCAAATACCAGTAAATACAGGTAAGTATATTATCAAGAGAGGAAGATGTTGGAGAACATGTGTCCAAGTAAGAAGTACGCATGCATAAGATTAACAAAGAATCTTATTTAACACTCTGTTTTAAGTAGGCAACTGATCAAGACAAATTGATAAGGTTGTACTTAAGCTACCAAAATCTAAGGCATCAGAACAACCATATATATATACAGCACGTTCACGATTCATTTAACAAAAGGGTGCGCTAAGCTTCTTTTTGTGTGTATTCCAAAGCAGGAGCAAGACACCTTCATGGGATCATTACAACACAAAAACACAAAGGGTTCCATTCTGCAAAACAGTGCAATTCTAGTTCTTGCTAGCAGATACTCATTTAACCTCTTTATCGGGTTGGCCTGAAAAAATCAGAACCACAGCGAGGTTTCACCTCAGCATGCAAATAAGATAATTGCACATTCTATTCTTTCAGCTAATAGCCATCGTGTATTACAACCATGACAGTTCAATAACTAACATCCAAATAGTCATAATTCCACATTCAGTCCTAGCAACCCTTAAGGTGCAAATTTCCTACCAACCTTACCGGGGCATTTTCTAACCAGACTAGGATAGGTACTCTCGTCATGGTTTACCTTATCCTCTGAGTGTATTAGTCTACGCCTATATTTCGGAGTTTTAAAGAAGAATTAGTGGAGTGGTTAGTGATGGAGTGGAGTGGTAGAAGTATATCACTCCATTGTTTGGAAGTTTAATGAGGGAATCCCAGACCTTCCAATTTGGAGGGTATAAAAATTGGGGGTTTGGGTGGGATGGAGTAGTTTGGGTTACCATGCTAAACCATCCCACTCCCTTACTTATTAAACTTCCAAACAATGGGTTAAGTGTTTTTAACCATCCCACTCTATTACTAACCACCCTACTTCATCCTCCCAAACATAGCATGAACCAACCGAATTTATGGAATTCACATCACAGAATACAGACGCATATTAAATCAGTCATTCTATCCTTAAAACAGTAAGCATTACATCTGAGATACTCTTTTTTACATCCATGATTACATGCATTCAGGTTAACTTAGGAAGCTAATTTTTGTGCATTGTCTTCAAATGTGTGAATTCTTGAATGGCGCTTCCTTATGACTTTAGGTATCAGTATTTATTTCCTCTTCAAAATGACTTCGTAGGGATGGCCGTCCAGGCTATGCTGGTTCTTATGATACAAGGTTTTGACTCTAACTTAGCACTTTGTCCACTCTCTAATGCTAGCTCTGTTCTAGAGTGAGGCTCTTTTGAAAGTGAGTTAGACTCTAAAATCATAGTACGAGTTATCCACTCATACTTTGATAAAGTACATCATAAAACTTATTAAATGATCGAAGGGTGGATCCACCCTTTCTCACTAAAGACAGACTCAGGATTTTTTTCCTCAGACGTAACCATACATATTTCCCCTTCCCCCTCTCTATTCCTCCCTTACTCTTCTCTTTTTCTTTTATCTTCTGTATCATGCTTCCACCAAAAGCATAAAGGGGAAGAGGACTTAGAGCAGAATTGGTTGTGTCATCCACTACCTCATTAGTTGGCTAGGTGTCTGTTAGACAAGCTTGCCCTAAAGTAGTGCTGCCTAAAGGTCATTGGACTGCAGCCCATCTTAAGTTTGATACATCTCAAATTGCTTATTTACATCATTTGTGGTTTTTATTCTTAATGAATGAAGTGCTTATTTTGCTAGGAACTTCGGGTAAGCTCATAATCCACTGTTATACCAATTCATTCTAACTAGGTTAGAGCTAATGAATTATAGTTTTCATTTAATAATAATAATCCTTTCTAAGTTTATAATAATTGACTCAATATAATTTCTCGCACTCTTTAAATTTTCCATTCAACTTACATGTAGAACAATAGTTTGAAAACAACGAAATTACATTGACCATTCTTGAAGTTTATGTTGTTACACTTACCCCTTTACATAGTATTTGGTTGGGGGTAAATGAACGGGAGGGGAGGGGAGGGATTATTATAAACTTTTCTTGTTTGGTTTAATTTTTTGGAGGAGAGGGGAGGAAGGGAGCAAAATTTCAACTCACTCAATTTTGGCTCCCCTCGAATATTGGGGTATTTGGAGGGGCAGAGAGGGAGTTTAAAAACATTTTGAATACATTGACTAAAATATCCTTACTTATATTTTGAAATTCAAAATTATAAGAGTATTACATTAAATTAGTTTTAAAACTCACCCCTCCTTGTGAACCAAACAAAGAGATTGTTATTTTCCCTCCCCTCTATTAAAATCCCTCCCCTCCACTCCCCTCCTTTGAACCATCAAACACATTCTCCCTTGAGGTTTATATTGTCATTAAACGTACACCCCTCAGAGCATAAACCTTAAGGGAGGTTAATGTAATTCCTAAAATAAGAAGGATGCTAAATGTAATAAAGTCTAGGTTAGTGTAATTTTTCCATAAAAATTCACTAGATAACCTTTTTACTAGCAAGTAGAGTAATTTTCAGACAAATCATATTAGTCAATCATTTTAATCATTTAAGTAACCTTAATCTTATGAAGCTTACGAAGAGATATAAGGAAGAAGATTAGGGTATGTTGCACAGATAGTATAGTAAATTCTTTGGACATTTCAAATAGAATATCATTCCTTAGATGTGTCGTATTGTATAGTTTCCTTACAGATTACCTACCCTTTATAGTTATGTAATGATATGAACCTCCATGCTGACAAGAGAAATTTAATTGCAACAGATTGGCAGGTAGCATTGGGAGTGGAATATGTAGGCTGAAATAATATCCTCAAATAACTATTCGTGCCTACAACCTCAGCCAACAGAAAATAGGTAACCGATGGTAATCTGCAGGGTAATTTATACTGAATGACTCTATTTTATGATGTAAATAAAACCTTCGTGCACTTTCCAGTTTATATTTTACTTGTGCTTCTCTAATTTCCTTTCTTTAGCTGCCATTACATGCAGTTATCACGAATTCGCCAGCAGTAATCTAAATAGGCAAAAATATAAGGGAAATTCAGGAGTGAAACCTCCAAAGTGTTTACAGATCACAAATGCATACTAATCAAATTAGACTAAATCACTATCTTACATTCTGAAATTATTATTTTTTCTTGATTAAACACATTCTGAAATTATAACCACCCATCATATTAGTTTTTAAATTTAGTAAATTATCATTTAGTCGTTGAAATTGTAAAAAACAATCATATTATTATTTGAGATTATAATCTATCAGTCAAATAGGTACTAAATTTAGAGGTGTAAATGAGCTGAGTTATTCATGAACTATTCAGGTTTGGTTCGTTAAATGTTTAATCAAGTTCATTTGTTTAATTAAATAAACAAATAAAAGTTTGAGATTCGGCTCGATTATTTGAATGAGTTAAATCCAAATCTTATAGGTTCGAAATTAAAGGTTTGTGGATAGTTCGTTTATATATATATATATATTACTTTTTTTTTCTTGTATAAAAACACTTTTATACAATTTTCTATTACAAATTTTTATGAAAAATGTTTTTTATTTGAGTTAAAACGCAGATGTTACACCATTATCTATGCAAATGAAGGCATTCAACTTGGAAAAAGTGAATGAGTAACACGTTTTCCAGCAAAAAGAAATTGAACCTATATCTGCCTATCAAGCCATCATCCTAAATATAGTTTTCATGATTTAAAGTGGCTAACCATTGAGACCGCACATTATCCCAAATAAATAGTACTAGTAATCATCTCACTAAATGTCAACTAATTCCTAATACTTCAGCTTGTCCTATATATAAAGCTTGTCTTATATATAAGAGATAAAATCCTGTTTATAATTAATATTCATATAAATTTACAAAATTACCATTCTAATTTTAATAAATGTTTTAATAACCTATAATTAATGTATTGTTTGGAACTTGTAAACAGTGCATTATAAATAAAGGTAAAATTGAAAACGAGCATTTAATATTTATCAAAATATATGTATTTTGGATCAAACAAAAGTAATCATTTTATAATAAGGACGGAAGGGAATACATATTAATGGTCCACTAATCCATAGGAGCCACTACGAATTTGAATGCCATAATAGTCTGGCCTTTGAAAACTAACACCCTTTAAATGCCTATCTACCTATGCATCATAAAGATGATGAATTTAGGCTTAATTATACTTTTGGTCCCTCAGGTATTATGATTGTGCAATTTTGGTCCCCCAAGTTTCAATTGCGTCAATTGGGTCGCCTCACGTATCATGATTGTGCAATTTTGGTCCCTCAAGTATCACGATTATGCAATTTTGGTCCTCCAAGTATCACAATTGTGCAACTTTTAACATCAATAGCCTACAAAACACATGTGCGACTGATTTGGCACTTAATGAGACTAGTTTGGCAGCTTACGTGTCATTTTTATGTGACACTTAATGATGTGCATTTGATCATTAAATTGTATGAGATGTCAATGATGTCTTATAAGAATGTCCCGTAAATTGTCAAGTTGACTTCACTAAGTGTCAAATCAGTCCCACGTGTCCTATGTAGGCTACTAACGTTAAAAATTGCACAATCGTGATAATTGGGGGATCAAAATTGCACAATCATGATACGTGGGGACCCAATTGACGCAATTGAAACTTGGGGGACCAAAATTGAACAATCGTAATACTTGGAGGACCCAATTGACGCAATAAAAATCAGGAGGACCAAAATTGCACAATCGTGATACCTGAGGGACCAAAAGTGCAATTAAGTCAAGAATTTATATGAACATTCTTTTTTTTGAATAATAAATTTATGTTAATATGGTGAGACACTTTATATCTATATAATACTCCCTTCGGTCCATATTATAAGAAACAAAAGGGTCCAATTTTTTTATCCAAAATCGAAGAAACATTCCTCAATTTTTAGATATATTAAATGCTTATTTTCAATTATATCCTTATTTATAATATGATTCATATTTACGAGGTACATATATTAAATGCTCTGTGTAGACTTTGTTGATTGCTATTGACTTGAGTGGTTGGTGAATTAAGTTAGTGGAATTAGTGTTAGTGCCATTAATTATAACCTATCATTTATGAAATGGGCATTTATGAAAAATAAGTTAAATATTTAAAAGTATGGATTGAAATTATCTCATTTCAAAGACTTTCCTTGATCTGTGTGATTTACTTATATGTTTCTTATAATATGGACCGGAAGGAGTATCTTTAAATGTGAAGGGAACCAACAACTAGCTAGACATCACATTCACCGATAGCAGCACCATGGATTTGAATGTGAACTTAATAATTAAATTAACATTCTCACACATGATATTATACATTCAGTTAGTTAATTTTTTTTTATTACTCCATTAATATAATGAATTTTAACCAACCTTATACAGAAGATTTACCAATTCAGACTTGAGAGTGAACTAATAAATTGATGAACTTAAGTTTTATATTCATTTTTCTTTTAAAACCACACCACAGTTTCTAACTTTTTAATAACAATCATGAAATCTTATATCTCATGCAGTTCATGTGTTAACCTTAATTACATATCAAAGTGCCGCTATGAACTATAAATTGAATAGAAAAGGTCCGAGCATTTGTAGCATATGATTAAATCTTCATTTTTCTTTAATATATGATTAAATCAGTTAAAACATTCACACCAGCAAATGGAACTCTTATTTAGCAATTGATAAAAAAGGTCCTAGTATTTGTAACATAAGATTAAATTTTGAATAACATTCATACCCGCAAATGGAACCTTTATTTATCAACTGATCAACAGTAGATACAGATGCAACCCATCTCTGTCCACACTCTGAAAGAGTGATAAAGCCTTCTCAAAGAACAATATGCAAGGAACTGCAAAAAGACCAGATACCATGTCAAATTCGCATTAAACTGTGATAAGAACAAATCAAAACAGAAGCACCAATAGTACTAAACAACACCTCAGCATTACAAATCAAAAAACCATGATAAAACACTGTAAGAAACAGGATCAATCTGAATTGATTGGCCCCAACATTACCAAGCTTGAAAAAAACTAGCAGTTGTTACCCGTGCTTTACACGGGGAAGAGTTCATTTAAATGAAAAAAATTAAAAGTTGAATAATATTAATAGTTGTGGAAGTTGTTTTGATAAAAAAAAAAACAAAATAATATTATATTATTTATTAAAAAGTAAAAGCATAATTATACACATATTAACTATATTATAATAAATAACACATAATTTCGATAGAAAGAACCGAGAAAGTTTAACTTTTTTATACCTACATTTAAATTTAATAATAAGACCAATAATAATTTACTATCTCGAAATGGATAAATTTTTCTTCAAAATAAATTGTTATAATATTTAATTTAACTACTAATTGTAATTACTATTTTTATTTTGAAATATATTTACATTATATTTTAATGAGTGAAACAAAAATACTAAGATTATTGATACCATAATTATACCATGCTAATTAAGATATAATTAGAGACCGAATAAAAATGGGTTAAACATGTTTTTTGTCCCGGTAAAATGAGTAATTTTGGTTTTGGTCCCTGTAAAGTTTTTTTCTTTGATTTTGTTCCTCTAAAATCTAAAATCACTATTTTTGGTCCCTAGTATCATGTTACATCCATTAATTACTTATGTATCTAATAGAAGATCATATGGTCATCCCAAATGACACTCGATGACCTCTGTGGTGTCATGTTAATTATTTATCTACCCTAAGATGAATATTAGGGACTAACGATGATATTAGATTTTAGAGTGATGAAAATCAAAGAAATCAAAACCAAAATTTGCTCATTTTATAGGGACAAAAATTAGTAATTTCATATTTTAGAATAATGAAAACCAAAGAAAATTTTTTACAGGGACCAAAATCAAAATCTGCTAATTTTCTAAGGACTAAAAACATATTTAATCCGAATAAAAATTCAAAATATAAATTTCTAAAGCCAATCTAACATCACAATCAATATATACGAAATTTTATCATTGAACTAATAAGAAAGATGTATGTGAATGAGAAGCACATCAACACCATCAAAGTGTATTCAAAGATGGAGTTGCTGAAAGAAAAATAGGAAATAATTGCATCCACTTATACCATGCACATAAAAAAAAAAATTAGTGTTGTATAACTCTTCTTAATGATCTGAGCATGTCAAGTTGTATTTCATGGAACTCATGCCTTCGCACGGGTCGTTTTACGCATGTTTTAAAATCGACAAAACACTACAATACATATATTCAATTTAGTATTTGGAAGAGTCGTAACAATAACAATTTGAAGATTATAGTAAGTACACGAAATACTAATTTTGGAACAACTATAATAGTAACTATAATAATATTTATGTTTAGAAGTTAAATATGTAGAGATTACTTATTGAACCTAATCTCCAAAATTGTATTAATCTTGTTCCAATGATTTTGAGCAGAGTGAAGTTCAGTAGCTTATTCTATCCACACTCTCCAATTTTTTTTCTAACAATAACTCCTAACATGTCGACTTGTGCCCTAATTAAAGATAGAAATCTTATATGGAAAAGTGATACATCCAATTCATTAAACATTCAAAAGATGCATTTTCCAATAAAATTTGTCTACATTTGGATTTCTTAACCAAAAGGGTATTGGTTAGCAAGACCTTATAATAATTCCAATTCAAAGTAATTATCCCAAAAATATTAACAATTAACAAAACATTGACCAAATTGAAACTTGCAATCAAATTTTCTCAACCTTGATTTCCTTGAGTTTGGAAGAGGACATTTCAACAACTGCTAATTCAACTCCCCTCATCAAAAGACCTCTTAGTAGTCATAACCTTCTATTAAGGGCAATCATGCTGACAATCCAAGCAAATCCCACCATAACAGAATTGATAAATTAAATCATTAAGAGAGAAAATATTAGACCTTAAAAAATTTATGAGCAAGCCAACATATAAATTATACTAAGTAACTCGCAATTTCTTTTCCATGAATTATATCAGCCTAGTGCAGCTATTGTTTACTTAAACTTAAACATTTCACTTTATCAGGATCCACTTTGAGACATTCCTATTATCCGCCTATAGGTTTCTAGCATGAATGACACTTTAATACCAAGATCTTCATAAAACTTTAATACTCCAGTGGATCCAGCAAGAAGTGTTTAATATTTTTTTGGCTTAGTTGCACTTTTGGTCCCCCAGGTATTATAATTGTGCAATTTTAGTCCCTCATAATTTAATTGCACCAATTGGGTCCCCCAAGTATTACGATTGTGCAATTTTGGTCCTTCAGGTTTCAATTGCACCAATTGGGTCCCCTAGGTATCAAATTGTGGAATTTTAGTTCCCCAAGTATCACGATAGTACAGTTTTTAACGCCAGTAGCCTATGTGACCCACATGTGACTGATTTGGCACTTAGTGAAGTTAACTTGGCAGATTACAGGGCATTCTTATGTGACATCATTGACATCTCACACACTTTAATGGTCAAATGTACATCACTAAGTGCCACATAGAAATGGCACTTAAGTTGCCAAGCTGCCCTCACTAAGTGCCAAATCAATCCCACATGTGCTTTGTAGGCAATTGACATTAAAAATTGTACTATCGTAATATTTAAAGGACCAAAATTGCATAATCATGATATCCGGGGGACCCAATTGGCCCAATTCAAACTTGGGGGACCAAAATTACACAATCGTAATACTTGGGGGACCCAATTTGTGCAATTAAAACTTGAGGGACTAAAATTGCACAATCGTGATACTTGGGGGACCAAAAGTGCAAGTAAGCCTATTTTTTTTAAAAGAAGAGTTGAATGCTTCATCGACCTTAACCTCCATCCTATGTCTAGCTTCCCTTGCACATAAGGGGTGGAAAGGAGCTCATCAACCTTCCACCAAACCATAGTTATCAATCCCGGATAGCGGAGCGTAGCGGTCGAACCCCAAAACTGCTATAGCGGGATAGCGGGAGCGGTATGGCCGCTATTTGAAAGTATAGACATATAAGATAAAAAATTTAATTAAATATATACATATGTTATTGCTAAAACATAACAAATTACTCAACAACGCAAACAAACTCATAATATATAATCATAATTCTTAAGTTATAATCTGTCTAATGCTGCAAACAAAATCAAGGAACTATCAAATATTCAAAATAGACTAATGCTAATACCACAGAGACTGAAGTTGAAACTTGTGGTTGAGTGGATGAAGCAGTCATGACTGAGATGAAAAACAGAACATAGATGAAGAAGAGAACGAACAAAATAGAGACTGAAACAAAAGAAAGAAGAAAAAGCAGAAAAGAAGAGAAGAACAGAGATGGAGGAGAAAAGAAAAGAAAAAGAAAAAGCATAAGAAATGAAGCAACGAACCTGTGTTGAAGAAAGATGGTGGTCGGAACTATTGGGTTGGCCGGAAAAGCAAGGACCGGCGAGTGGAAGAGCAGAGTATGACGCCGAGAAGAGAGCAGTGAGCAAAGAGTGAAAGCGGTGGAGTCTGAGCAACAAAAGACGAACAGATTGAAAGCGATGGAGTTAAATATTAAGCTAGACCCAAAAATACCAAAAACACCCCCATTTTTTAATGTTGTACACACAATAGGGGAGGGTCAGTTTGGGTTTTACACCCGTAAACAATTAGCGGCCGCTTTTCGCCGCTGTTCACTGTTATTCACCGCTTTTCTAGTCTATTTCGCGGACGCTATTGCCGCTACCGAAAAGTGAGACGCGATGCAGGAGCAGTAGCGCCGAGGGTCTGCTCCGCTCCGCTCCTCCGCTATAGCGCGCTATTGACTACCCAGCACCAAACCATAAGCACATCTCAAAATTACTATATTTCATATTATAATAATTTTAAACTGAAGATACTCTATCAGAGTATGACCCAAGAACTGAAGACACATCTCAAATTTTATACACCAGTTATGACCCACGAACTGAAGACACTTCATCAAAGTACATGCTGCTTCTAACACCATTTACCTCTAAAAGGGGATCAGAGCTTAAAGGAATATGATTAATAGAGAGTTAAAGTCGGCTGGATTAATCCACCTGAAAGCCACTAACTCACATAAAAGACTCTTAGTTATAACCAAGGTGATGAGAGTTTCATACAGGGTTTATAAGGAGAGTAGTTAATAATTTGAAGGCTTCTATTGGCAGCTTCTCCATTGCATGATGCTTCATTACGTCTTCATATACAGTCACTCGATCACTGAGTCCTCTATAGCATAGATTGAGAGCATCATTGGAAAAGGAACCACCAAACTCTCCATTAGATTGTCAATTGAAACATGCTTCACAATTAACAAGCTACTTGATATTCTCAGATAATCATAGCAAATAATCTTGTAGAACTTTAAACAATTGAAAATATAGGAAAAACCAAAAGACACAAAACATATAATATGGTATAAATCCAAATATAAAGAAAACATAGAACAAGTAAAGGGTAGGAAAGAAGGGGGGAAACTCAGCTCAGAGTTGAAACTTGATTGAATAAACAATCATAATAGAGGAAATACATAAAACACAAGGGGGGAAACAACAATTGTTGAATCACAATGAAAAGGGAATGAAGAGATGATGAAGTCCAAAACGATAATCACTCTCCATCAAAGCACATGCAAAATACAAAATAACATATATACGTTATGCTAGAAAGAGGTAAAAGTAAGTCCCTGGACAAACCTTAATTCCTAATTATTAACAATAAGTTGTCAGAAACAGGATCCTATGAATCTGATGAAGTTAAATATTATATATTAGAAAAGTTTATTTGTTTTAGATCTTAAAAGCGCAAAGGATCATATCTTGATTGTCCGCGTTGATGATGTCCCATGACTTAATCGGAAAACCATTTATTGTGTAATTTGTATTTGAAAGTTTTGATGTTTTGAAAAAAAATAATAATGAATGAGATTGGAATGGGTAGCGAATCAAACTATCGATATATCAACTAAGGAATAATATGTATTAAAAAGAAAGAAAATTTAGCTGTAAAAAATAATAAAATATTAAGTAAGAGGATAATTATGAATAAGATAATTAATATAATATTAAAAATAGAAAAGTGAGAATAAATAAATTATAATCTTTAAAATAACAATAAAGAATGAAAAAGAAAATATACAAAAGAGTAAATCCAATTCAATAATGACAAATGATTAATAAAAAAATAAATTAAAAATACTAATAAATAAGAGAAAATATAAGAACTATTAATATTTGTCAAGGATTCTTTAAATTTGTATGACTTATTAATATTTGTAAGAAAGTTATTAATTACAAATGAAATTGTATTATATAATTGTTATAATAAGAAAGGTAAACTTGATTCTGTGACCATCATTGAATTTTATAGATATTAGTAGATATAAGTGTTCATTCCGTGGTCAAGATATGATAAAGGTGCAGAGGATGACATAATTTGATAAAGGTAAGATATGATATGAACCTGATAAGTACTTATCTTATAAAATGTTTGATGCGCACCCAAGAACCCATTAAATAGTATTATGTTATCCTCTCATCTGGTGCCTGAGATGAACCAAGTATGTTTGAGATAAATCAAATAATGACACGATATGATATCAATTAGGATTTGGCTCCTCTACAATGAATGGAGCTCTGAATTGAGAAAGTAAGAAGTTATCAATCATTGATTTGATTAAATACATAGAGATTTCAACCCACCACTAAATTATCTATTACTTTCTCACTTTAAAGTTGCATTCACTTTATATAAGTCAAATCTATAAATTATGTGCAAATAACAAAATTGTCCTAAATCATAATTAGATATATTTTGTTCAAAATTATCAGTTAACATATTATATTTAAATTATAAAAAAATATTAAAAATTAAGTGTAATATTTTAATTCCATTTTTAAATTATAGAAAATTATATTAAAAATTAACTTATAGTTTTTTTTTTTTTTAACTTTTTATACAGATTATCAATTAAATCACACCCTATCGTTAGTAATAAGGTTAGGTTTGAAAACATAATTAAATAACAATATTTTGATAGCACGAGAATGTAAAGGGAAAACAAAATTATACTTTAAATCCAAACTTGGCTAAACAAATAAGGTTAATTATTCTTTAACATATAGCAGGATGAACAAAGTCATTAACATAAATAAAATTCTCATGATATTGTCTGTCATACACAAGTTTCATCAAACTACCTAAAAAGTTCAACAACATAGACAGAGTTCATCAAATACACCCACAGGTGGGATATAAACCCAAGGTGGGATTTTCTGCGATAGTGTTGAATTCAGTGTTAAACATGCAGATTATCTCTGAGATCTCATTGTTAACAATTGTCTTTAGTTTCTTATCCCACACAACCTATGCAGATCAAAATCCACCAGTTGATAATAAACATCTGCTCAGTAAAGTAAATCATACAAACCAATAAATAAAGCAGTCCATCTTCAAGAGAAAACATACAGGAACAATGTATTTTCCGCTGTAGTTTATACTTGCAATTTCATGAAGTTCCCTAATACTCTCCCCTCCGTTCAACAGATCAGGTTCAGCTCCAGGAACCTCTGTTTTTTGAATCAGGAAAAACCCATCCCATATGTATGATCATCTGATTCTTTAGTTCTTCCCCAGATAGGTTTGACTGAATGGACATGAAACATGAAAAGTAAGAAATTATGGGAGGAACTATAACTAATTGAAAATATTCAATATGAACCATACTAATCGAGAAACTGGTGGCTTTTTGTGCAAATTCAAGACAACATTACTTTAAACAACAACTTAGCATTTTCATCCACAATATGGGCTTGCCTAAATAGAGTTTCACCCACCAAATTACTAAAAAAATGAAAGTAAAGAAATTCTCATCAAATATAATTAACTAAAACAATTTATTTACCTGCAAGTCCTCCATCACAGTTGGGTAAGCATCCTTTAGGTCAATAACAAAATGCCATCTGAAAACTTAGGTATGAGGAAAAACAACTGACTTCTATCCCTAATGTTATGCTTCAACTACAGACCGCAAAGCCAAATGTGATAAACAAAACAGTGGTATCACAAAAGAGGTTGTTATTATCAAAATGAACAAAATATTCACATGAAGTTTTAGATATATGCGTGAACGAAAATTACCTCCTAAGAGAATCATTCCCCATCATATTTTACTTTTGGGTTTTTCCTCATATTGTCAAAAACATTTTTGTTAGCCTTCATGTCCATATAGCATACTTCATTTATTTGCTCCGGCGTTAAAGTCTACCGAGTCTTTAAGCAAACACAATCACAAACATTAAGTGATCTATGGTAACATGCACACATCCAGCAACCATAAAAGAGAGATTGATCACCACCAGGCACAAAATAACCTACAAATTACTAAGAGAAGAGTATATTTATAGTTATGCATCATTTACCGAGTATTATATAAAATTTTCCTAATCAGTAACATGATGTTGAAATCTATGTAGTTACACCTTTTTCTAGTTCAAACAACTCCTCTCTGAAAGGATCACGGATCAGGTAAATCAATCGTCTCATTTTTTGGTTGTCATATGTGCAGGCTTGGTCATTACACATCATCAATTGATTTTCGAGCTAACATCATCTCTTGCTCCACATAGGCAAAGTGATAATCATCTCACTGTAGCACTATCTTCATTTTAATATTTTTTTTTTTAAAAAACATTTTAATAGTTGATAAAGCACTGGTAGTAGCATTACCACTTAGGTATACACAACAACATTAAAGGTTAATATCTAAACATCAAGACTCTAAGAGATAGCAAATTATATTTAAAGGCATACCCATATAAATCTGGGATTAGAACACAGTAACTATATAAGTAGTAAGGTTAGGTTGCCTTCATGGAGCTGTATAAATATCTTTTTGTAAATCAAGATTTACTAATGAAACTACATAACAAAGGAAAGGTTAAAAGAGCCCTCAACACAAAGGATTACATGGACTGTCACAAGGCAAAAACAACATACTTAAAGAAAATGGAAAAAACTTAATGATGGCCTTATGTTAGACTTCTTACATACATGTTACAATGTGGAACGCTAGGTAGCTTGAATCCTAATGAAGTATGGTTTATTTTTTAAGCTTTTGTACTCTCTGTTAGCATTTAGTTATTTACTATGTGCAAGCCTGAACTTTGTTCAAATTGCAAGTTGTCTTAGTTTTGAAATGGTATATTGTCTTAGTTTTGAATGGAACATACATGATCATCAACTAATTATTAACTAAGCTGTGGGCAAAATTAGTAGAAAAAAGAATACAAATGTGTGGATTTTCAGATATGCACTTGTGTTGTAACTTTAATACTTTAGCACAAGTTGAAAAGACGTACAAAACGTTTTTATTTTGTGCATCTATTTGTCACTTCCAGATAGTGTGCCAATGCCTGAAAGTATTAAGAGAAACAACATTGAAAGTGCTTCTATGCAAACTTTAAGCCATAAACGACTAAAGCCAATACTAACCTTTCTGCATTTTGCTTCAAATTGGTGTAGATTTTCTTTCTCAAAATTTGAGCCTCATTGTCCACAAGTTTTTGGGTGGTATCTTCATATGATTTCACACATACTGCCTCAATCGTATGGCTAGCAATGTTAAAGAAGTTATCTCCTAAACAATATCAAGTTAAATCAATCTAAATGTAACTTCAAGTTTCCATTAAAAAATAGCCCAAGAAAGCAAAAGAACAATTATTCAGACAATAAATAGCAAATATATGACTGCTAGGCTTTAGTTCTGAAACTTCACAATGTTGAAGACCTTCCGACCTCTCTGAAAAAGCCCCTTTAGGATCATTGGCCATCACTAACTGCACCACAATACTAAAAGTAAACACCACTTTCCAAACATCCCATAACAAAAGAAACTTAAGAATCAACTCAGAGATGTATTGTCAAGTGTTGCCAGTTAGAGGGAAAAAGTACTACAGGAGATATAGTCAAGTAAAGTAAAGTGTTGAACCATAAAAACTTCTACATAAATAAGGTGAGTTTTCATTGTTACCACGTATTCTCTTCTCCTGAATCAAGCTTCTGAAAGCCAGGGCACTATATGGATCTACAACAGAAAAAATTCAGATAGATTATTCTGAAAGTGAAGCCCTGAATACGTGGTAAATAAGATAAAAACTTCCAATAAATAATTTATAAAATAACAATAACAACAAAAAGAAGTATTCTCAGAGTACAAAGGCGGTGAAGGAAAAAAATACAAATCTTGCAACCATTGATCCCAAATTGACAGCTTTATTCTCTTGGTGTTCAAAAACTCTGCAGTCGCTTCCGAACACGGCTCAGGGCACAAACATGTGTAAAAATAATCAACTAAGGGAGCGTTGATAACCTTGGCTGCTGCTATTGTTGGCTTGAGGTGAGGGGTAAACACATCGTTTTTTTTTTTTTCTCATCTACCAAGAAATCGCAGTAAACACATAAAAACATGCAAAATTATAAAATCTTCTTAAAGCAAAAAAAAAAATAGCCGTACCTTATACTCTATATCCCCACTAGAAAGAAAAATCTGAAATAAAAGAATAAAGAATGAGACGATGAAAAAAGATAGACAACTTACGAACCACACAATAAGAAGAACATAAAACTTCCATATTCAACTATCCAAATGAACCACAATTTACCTCTGGTGCCATATATCCAAGGGTTCCAGTTACATCTGTCATTTCACTTGGATTCAAAGCCTCAACACGAGCAACTCCAAAATCACCTATTTTCAAACTCCGGTCAGCATCTAACCACAAATTATCTGTTTTCACATCTTCTTCGAATGTAGATAACTAAGGCTGCATAGAAAAAATATTGTAATTCAGTGAAAATGATTAGTAATAGCAAAACTTGCAATAGTAAAGAAAATGAGACTCACCCCCAAGCGAGGTCCAAAGCAAGCGGAAATACAACTTTGTTGGGAAATTTCTTCGGCCTATTTTTAAATAGGTATTGTTTTAGTGTCCCACCAGTAAGAAACTCAACTACAACACAACATGCCAGGGAAGGAAAGGAATGTTGAGCACCAACTTGCAAGGGAAACTTATGATTTGATGTGCCCATTGAAGCTCCAACAAACAGTTGCAAGAATGAATGTGAACAATTACAAAACTGAGTTATGATTTTGCTTTTAAAAAAAAATCCGTATAAGAAAGAAAAGGATAAAACTAAGCACACAGAATTCTCTAACTATCACTCAGTAATCATGAATTTGAATACTTAGATGAAAGTAAAGACAAGATTTTACTTTTGTGGCGTAGAGAGAATACAGAACCTACTACTACTATCTAAAGACAATGAATAACACATTCTGATTTCTATTTGTTAATTTTTCAGCAACAGATGCAAAATATAAAGTGTAAAAATATATGCAAAATCTTTGTTGTCATGATAGGTGCTCCTGTAGACACTACCATTGGCCTCATAAGCTACAACATATCATAAATCCAGTTTGACCAAATCAATCTCTCACTTTTCTTTAGGCCTTTTTGCCTCAAGAATTCTGGACAGAACCCTGCTCAAGTGCTTTTCTAGCAAAGCATCTAAACTCTTCCGATCAATTTTATCAGCTCTGAAAATCATATCTTTACTGCGTAGATTTCCACTACCCTTCATCTTTGAATCCATAGGTTCAACTTCCAGTCCCATCTTAGGTTTCCTAACCTTGCGGCGAAGTGGGTTGGAGCCATTGTCCTCCATTTCTGCCAATCGTAATAAAAATCAAAACTTTAGAAATGGGTTCTTTTTTTTTTCTGCTTGATGATTGTGTGCAAAATATAGAGGAAGTAACAATTAGCGTGTGGTTTCAGGAGCAAAGTTTTCCAGAGAAGAAACAGAAATAAAATTAAAAGTACATGATACGGAGCCAATAGAGCGAAGTCTTGCTGCACTGCACAGTGTAGAATGAAGGGAGGAAGGGATGATGGGGTAGCACCAAGGAAGAAGCCTGAGGGTGTAGTGGTCCTTTGGTATCTGATTGTAATCTACTGTAGATGGAAAGGAGAGAAAGGAAAGAGGAACGTCCGAGAGAGAGAGGCATAGTACCAAAACTGCATGGGGGGTTGTTTTTGATTTAAAATTTAAAATATGGATCTGATTTGATTTAAAAAGTGGTTAAGAACAGTTTTTGTGGGTTTTATTTTTAAAAAATGTGCAGTTTTTCGAAAAGAAAAAGTTGGAGACCAATTATGGTTTAGAGCAGTTTTTTTTTAAAAAAAAAAGTGTGCATTTTATCGAAAACAAATAGTTGGAGAAGTCGTTAAGAGCAGTTTTTGTGGGTTTTATTTTTAAAAAATGTGCAGTTTTTCGAAAAGAAAAAGTTGGAGACCAATTATGATTTAGAGCACTGTTTTTTTTTTTAAAAAAAAAGTGGGCATATTTTGGAAAACAAATAGTTGGAAACCCCATTCCCTCTCGCTAAGTTTTATTTGCTAAATGGGACCGGACAGGCACAACAGTGAGTAACCATAACCATTGACTTTGACAGAGAAGAGAATATTGGTTAGTATTACTCCAAAAGTTTGAAAAATCACTGTTCAAGTACCAAAAGGTCAGTTAACCGTCAATAACCGTTAAGCAATTTCAATTTCAATTTCAAATACTATTATATATAATACACCCCTGAACCCAATCTATTATTTCCTTTCAATTTGGCTTCATTCAATTTGTTCATTCTATTTCTATCGCGCACATCTCTTCCAAAGGTTACAATGGATCAAACTGAACAAGAAATTGGAATCAAAGTTTACAACGCAACTCCACCACCACTAGATGGCAAGCACCTCTCCTCCGACCCACCATTGGCTCCACCAGAGTCCAGCGGCCGGAAGCGGCGTGCCATCATGGCAAAGGGTGTCCAGAAAACCCTCTCCAAGACTTCACTGTTAGGAAACTTCCTTCCCACAGGCACACTCCTCACGTTCGAAATGGTCCTTCCTTCCATCTACAAGAATGGCGAGTGCACTCATGTCCAAACCATGATGACTCATGCCCTATTAGGGTTAGGTGCACTCTCATGCTTCTTCTTTCACTTCACTGATAGTTTTCGTGGTGCAGATGGGAACGTTTACTACGGGTTTGTGACCCCAAAAGGGTTGTCTGTGTTCAAACCAGGACTCCCAGTGGAAGTTCCGAAGGACGAGAAGTTGAAGGTTGGATTCACAGACTTCGTGCATGCCATTATGTCAGTGATGGTGTTTGTGGCCATCGCTTTCTCGGATCATAGGGTTACGAATTGTTTGTTTCCAGGGCATGAGAAGGATATGGAACAGGTCAGGGAGAGTTTCCCTTTGATGGTGGGAATAGTTTGCAGCAGTTTGTTTCTTGTGTTTCCAACTTCCAGGCGTGGTATCGGGTTCATGTCTGCCTAATGTGTAATATGTACGTGTTTGTTAATTAGTCTTTTGGTCCGGTTGGATTAATACTATTGGCTAATTGTATTGCTAATTGGATGTATACATTTTATTATCATATGATAACAATGGTTGGAATGAATTTATTTCAGCCCTCCCTTCTGATTGATCCCTATGATAGTTTTCAATTCTGGTTAACTTTTTTATCATATTTTTCTATTTTCGAGTCTTCTATCCTTGATTATGTCCATCCTTCATTGAATGTACGCCAATTAAGAAAAAAAGGAAAGGGATAGAGGATGGAGGATTTGTGCATGATAAACTGATAGGGATGGATGATTCTGCCAATCATTATTCTTACTAATAGCGATGTTTGAATTTTAAAAAAAAATTGGTTAAACATTTTTTATTATTCTAAAAATTGTCCCTAAAACTTGTTTTTTTTATCATTTAAATTTGTTTCGTTCTACTATCCAGGTTAGCTAATTTGAACTCTCTAATGATGCAAAAAATAAAAATTCACTATTTTCTTTTCAAAAAAAAATATTTGACTGGTTTTTTATCTGGTATAACCCATTTACTCTTATATATGTGTGTGTGTCCAATATCGTTTGATCTTGGTTGTGTGCAGTTTATTTGCAGAATTAGAACGTTTTTTTTTTATTAGTGGGGTTGCGTTCAAGTCATTGAATATTTCTTGGTATTTTTTTTTTTTTTGTTATTGTGGTTTTGTCCTGGCCAGATTGAGGATGTTGCAGATGGAGGTAATTTCACATCTTTCCCCTATTCCACTTTGTAATAGTTCATGTTTGATTAAGTTCCTCTGATGTATTTGTGCACATATATGTTACGGGTTTTCAACTTTTTGCATTCTAGGGTGATACAATGGGTTTAGCCAAGGGTGGAGACGCATCTTTTGCTAGGAAATCAAGTCCCGATACTCAAGTGCAATACACACACAAATGTATGTTGCATTTCTTGAAATATATATGGAATACAATTGTGTTTGATGTTGGCATGTTTGTTTTGAAATCCACAGCTTGCTCATCAAGGTTCTTTATCACAAGGTGTTAATTACACAAATTCTTAGGTAGTACTACTTTCTTTCTCTAATGCGATATATCTCTTTCTTTCTGTGCGTCTGGGCTCTCATGTTTACTGTTAGAGGTGGTAAAGTGGCTTGTGACCCGCGGGTCAACCCATCAACCCATCAGAATTTGGCCGGATGGGTTGGAGTTCTCAACCCACCAACCCACTTTGACCCGTCCGGCTGAACCTACCCGAAAACGGGTCAACCCGCCATATTAAAAAATAATTTTTTAATATTATTTAATTTAATTTAATTGTTACTTGAAATTATTTCATACTACAAAAATAATATCTTTACTTTTGTAACACAAATTATATGTTATAAGCTAAGATTATTCCAATTTTTTAATAATAATTTAAGAAAGGATATGAAAATTGCCCAAAAAAAAGGAAATGTTATATGATTTTTTGTTAATTTTTTTATTTTTATAGCGAGTCAACCCGCCAACCCGCCAACTCAATTTATGTTTTTATGTGTTTCGCAGGCCAACCCTCCATTAGGCGGGGTGGGTTGAGGGTTCAACCCATATGTCTAAAACGGGTTGGTCCGCCCCATTTGGGGTGGGTTAATGGCGGGACTGGACGGGTTGACCCACTTTGCCATCCCTATTTACTGTTGATAAACCAAAATGCTAAGTTGCTGTTTAAACTGATTTATAATTGCAATGTAGACTCTGTTTCTATCAAGATTGAATATTACCTCAGCCATAAAGAATATTGAATGATAATATAGGATGTGTGACTTATTGATACTTCAAATCACAGGACTTTAGAGATTTAATCCATTTTCCTCTGAAAGGCTTTTATTTCAAGCTTACTTTATTTATAATATTCCACAAACAAATTGATTCTAATACTATTTTAATTTAATATTAGAGGACATAGCGACTGCTGAAAAGGTCCATCTTTGAATTAATGTGTGGTAAATCTAAATTCTTCACTATGAGTAGCTACTTTTGGCTGGTAGCTTGCATCAATGCAGCCATTAAAGCCCTTGACAAAAGTTGCTTGAATTATTGGTTATTATTTATTATTTACTTCCAATGACTCAATCCTGGTCAATATTATCCTTATCCTATTTATTTTTAGTGTTTAAGATAAAACCATTTTTGTTTCTGGAATATTGTCTAAAATATAATCTTGATCAATGTCATGGTTGGCTTCCTTGCTTATAAGTACAACTCATTCACTGCCTTACTGCCCCAGCCATCACATTTGACCCAAGCCTTTGCAATATTGCATACAAACTCAGCCAAAAACACCTGAAATAATGGCATGCCCATGGTGGGATATAAAGTACTTTAAAACATTCTGATGGACTTTATGTGCTAAGTGGGTTGGCTAAATTAGGCGTGTAGTTATTGATTGAACACTTCGAAAGTCTTTTTGTTCCTTTCATTTGAGTAAGTACATGTGGTGGGAAGCTTTCCCAAAGAGATTATCGATTCACAGTTTATCCTTTTTTGTTTCATGTCTGTTTTACTTTGGCATTAAAATGTTTCATACCCTTGAAACTCATGATTCCTTCATTCATTTGGTGATATCTATGTTATGGTTGGATACACCCATAATATCTCTGGCTTTAATTGAGGCAACCAAATATGATTGTTACTTTTATTGTCTCTTTCCAGACAGGCCTACCTTATAATAATTTGTCATGTATGTTCCTTTGTCATGCAAAAGAGGTAGAAAAGGAATGAAGGTGCAAAGGTATCTAATACCAAGGCATTGACATTTCCTTGCAGAAAGGTATATAACTTGACTAATAGGTTCCTGAGTTTCTATGGTGATATTTGGAACTTCAAACTCCTCTGAATATGTGGATGTTGATTTGGTTGTTAAACAAGCACTTGATATTTTTGATGTGAGAGATTTAAGTTGTTTCATATCCAGTAAAAGGTTAGAACCGGTCATTACATTTAGATTGAAGGGCAAGTTTGATAAGTATGCTTTCGTTGAGGAGTATATAAAACGGGATACCTGATTAAGCTGAAATGAGTCGCTAATACTAACTACTTACTACCTGTATTTTCTAAGATTTCATATGGGTAGTGTGATTTTAACTTTCATATACATGTAACTATCGATTTCAGATTTTGAAAACGTCTTATATTGTATGTATGCATGTAATTCACATTTTACCCTGTTAAGCCTAATTTGAAACTCAATTCTTTTCACATTCGCAGAAAGAGACAGGTTAATAAGTGTTTGTTGATGATATGGATGCAATCTTCATTCATGCAAAAGAAGAACAAGTAAAAACTGACGAAGCATTTGAGTAAGAAGAGAAAAAATGAAGACCTAAACTCTGGGATACCCAATACAGAGTTAGAACAATTTGATCTTCCAAATTCTACTGTTGATTCTAAGCCAAGCCAAAGCTCCTTTTTTGCTTGAATTAGTCCTAGCAAGATTTTGTAGTTCTCTATTGCTTTCTTGGGTTTCTCTTCTCCTGAGCAATTTGAAGTATAGCTTTCGATCTTACAAGTTCTAACTGATCTATCATCCCAACCTCATCTAAAGCAAAAACTACTATAACAATTTTGCACCAAACAAAAATGCACGAAAATGGGGTTTATGCTTTTCTTCATAACTACCACAAGCCTACCTCAAAAGGTTCAAGGATGCAACATTTGGTCCTGCTGCACTATAACAAAAAGCAAGAAATTACCACTTCTCAGCTCGATCATAAACACCTGGAATGATCTGCTCTATATGATTTGCCAAAGATTCAAACATACCAGTAATTGAAACTTCAAAAGGAAGATGATTCATTATTTCGGCATCCCAATCTATTTCCTAAGTGCCATCTTTCTCAAGAGTGTTAATAGTAAAAGTATGGCTTCTTCAATGTTACTCTTAGGTGTTGTTAGACCCTTCATTTGCACCTGAGAAGGTAAGTTTACTTTAACACCGCCATAGAGTAGCATGGTAGCCAAACATTTTTGAACTCTGTAGGATTATTTTAAATTACTTATGCATTTAATTTATGTTTACATTTATTTACAACATAATTATATATATATATATATATATATATATATATATATATATATATATATATATTAAACAATCAAACATGCACAAGGATATAAAATCCCAAAAATTAATATACTTCATTGTTAATGGTTGACTATAAATAATGAGAAATTAAATTCACATTTTTATAAATGCAGGAAAATTACAAATGCTCCTAAAATGCCGTCAAAGTTTGATCTCCCATTTAACTAGGATGACAAAACAAAAATATTTTATAAATAAAAAATACTGTATTGTTTATTTTTATTTTAGTTTACTTCTTTTATTTTACGTATGTTTATAATTATGCCCAAGATTATTTTATTTAAGATATTAATATATGTGTAAACAATAATCAATTAAACATATACGTTTAATCAACAAAATAATAAATAAAATACCTAACGAAATTATACACATAACGAAAAAAAATAAAAATTCTCTCAGACATGCAATATAATACTTATTTAATATAATAATATATTATAAAAGGTATTTATATATTATTTTATTTGTGTTATTTATTGTCTGCCAAATAATATATAGGATAAAGAGTTATATTATGATTCAAGTATTTATCATGTGCTATTTTCTGTATCCTGTATCTCAATGTAAATCAAACACTCCTTAATTTTTTCATAAAAAAATGCAATAAATAGGTGAGAAAAATGAGTGAAATTTGCGGATCAAGATCCTCTCATGTTTAAACATGAGAAAATATTATTAGGGGCGCTCTCACCCTTAAAAGACAAAAGGAATGAGAATTTTGAAATATAAAAAAAAAAATGAAAGTTGATTAAGAATAAAGATTAAACACTTAAAAAAAATAATTAAAAAAAATAATAAAAGAGAATCCATTTTCGAGGTTTGCATCGAGAGATTGGGGGTGCTGGGGTGAGGGAATAATGAGTCATGCGTATCTGACATGATAAGTACATTTACTCATTATTTTCAAAATGCCCTGGTGTGGCAGCCATGTCTGCTATCCTTTTATTGGAGTAAATATCTAATTTATTTTTTAAAATTATAGGATTATATCAATTTAGTTTTTTATATTATTAATATTTTAAAATTATCTCTGAAATTGAAATTGAAGAAAGTTAATTAGATTCGTCCTTTCATTGATATTTATATGGACTATAATGACATTAAGTTGATAATATCAGGGATGCATTTGAAACTAAGTGAATAATATCGGGGATGCATTTGGTATATTTTGAAATTTCAAGGATCATTTTGAAATATTGATAATGTGGGAGACTAAGTTGATACGACTCTACAATTTCAGGGGTCAAATTGGATATTTACTCCATGACGATTACGTTGATGATATTAATTTAGTCTTTTATATTATTAATATTTCAAAATAAGTTTTGGAATTATAAAATATTCATCAAGTTCATTCTTTTATTTGAATTCGTTCGTAAATACATTGCTGATATTATTCACTTAGTTTTAAATATATCTATGATATTATTAACTTAATATTATTATAGTCCATGAAAATATCAACGGAGGGACGAATCTAATTAACTTTCTGTAATTTCAGAAATCATTTTAAAATATTGATAATATGAAAAACTAAGTTGATACGACCCTACAATTATAGGGATAGTATTTAATCTTTTATATTTGGTCTAGTTTCAAGTTTGCACATTTAATAATTAATAGTTAAAATTTTTTTTTTTACACATTTTAAATTTGAGGGACCAAACCCTGTCAGGGAAAGTCTGCCAATCTTTCGTCATGTTTTACTATTTGATGTAGCACAAAATTCGTCAATTAGATCATTTTTTTTGTTACAAAATTCGTCAATTAGATCATGTAAATCATGTTTACTTCACGTTTCCATTTATTTTTTCACGGTTCTATATTTGGTCTCGTTTCCATATTAGTAGTGTTAAAAAGACCTTTTTTACACTAGTTAAATATGTTTTTTTGTCCCTAAAATGAGTTAATTTTGGTTCCGTTCCGTATAAAAAAATTTCTTTAATTTTTATCCCTCTAAAATCTAAAATCACTATTATTGGTCTCTACTGTCATGTGACATCCATTAACTACTTATGTGTCTAATAGATTATCATATGATCATCCCAAGTAACATCTAATGACATTTGTGATGTCATGTTACCATATGATTCTCCTAAAATTTTACTTGAACAGTAAAATGAATTATATTTATCTATACTAAAATAAATGTTAGTGATTAAAAATAGTGCTATTAAATTTTAGAAGGATGAAAATCAAAGAATAATAATTTACAAGAATCAAAACCAAATTTTACTCATTTTATATGGACCAAAATTAATAATTTCATATTTTAGCAGGATGAAAAGCATAGAATTTTTTTTACGAGGACAAAAATCAAAATCTATATTTTCTGTGGATTAAAAACATATTTAACCTTTTATCCATTTTTAAAATTGAGGGACTGCTTGGAGACATTCTACCAATCTTTGGTGATAATGTGATATTTTACTATTTGATGGACCACTAAATTCTTGAATCAGAGGATACAATCATGCTTACCTGAACAAAATTTGTCATTCATAACAAATAAAACACTTTAGAGTAGGGGCATGTATTGGTTTGGATCGACGCGACGATCCAAATTGAACCAATTAAATTGGTTCGAATTTTTTTATATTTAATTTTTTGATATTCACTATATTTTTATATTTATATGTGTATTTTTTATTTTTAATAGATTAAAATATTTATATATATATATATATATATATAATATTTTAATATTTTTCGGATCGGATCCGATCTAAACGGAACCAACCCGCTCATGAACGAGTTGCAAATCCAATCCCTACTTCAGAGCAGATTTAAGATGAAAGAAAAAATAACATTATAAATAATCAGTTAAGAAAGGAAGCGAATTAGAGTGCATAGGTTATAAAAAATAGAAGAACTTCTTGCAAGTAATAATAGTAACATTCTTTCATTTATTTTTGAAATCAAATAAAGCTTGACCAAAATATGAATTAATTGTCACAATTTCCACCGGGTCCTCCAAATTGGAGAGAACGTCCAACCTCTCCTTCTAGACCACCATAATATTGAACGCCAAAACAATCTGGTTTGTCTATGAGTGTTACTACTCGATTAAACACAGGATCATGATCTTTTCTAGATTCATCTTGAAATGCAACATGTCTGAAATAACATGCATGAACAAAGTTGTCATCAGGAAAATGTCCAGAACCCATTGGAGGACTAGGAGAACCCATGATAGTTGTTGTTTTCCCACCCCAACCCACATGCTCCGCTTTGGTCAAATTAGAGAATAAAGCTGCAGGAAAATATCCAACCGTGGTCTGGTCCATATTTAACCACCAGTTATTGGTATTTGCATCCTGTATACATCCAAAAACTTTTGTCAATATATCGTCTTTAAAAATTAGATAAGAAATTTGTCATTAATTGTTTGTTATCTTGATATTAATTTGTCATTAATTTTATATTCATATTGTGAAAATTAAATAGCATGAGGATGTATCATTTGTCATTAATTTTATATTTAAATTCATATTGTCATTAATTTTATATTCATACCTGTGAAAGAGAAACTGTCATCTCAACCATTTTCCCATCATAAGCAGATGTATCATCCACACGTATACCAATAAACATTTCTTGTGCGGTCTGAACAAAACCTGGACATTGTAAATTGTAACATCCCGTCGTCTTGAAATTATCTGACTGCCATTTTTTAACACAACGTTAATGTTTGAATGAGTGAAATTACTACTTTTTTCTAGCTAACCTCAAATGTAAAATGATATTCAAAGCAAAATTGGTTTTTTTTCTGTGAAACCAAATAATTTAGTAAAAAAACCCATATATGAACAAATGGAGCATCTATAAATTAGTAACAATAAAAAATATAAATTGCTTACCGTCCATAATGAGTAAACATAAGTTGCATTATCACCATGTAATTGTGGAGACACCTAAAATCAATGTAAAAAATAAATTAGGTTGTATGTTCTATATGATAAATCATACATACATTTTGGATAAATTAAATTAATATGATGAATCCATAAATTAAAACTCACATGCCATCCAACGATAATTTTATTAGTACCATCCGCCTCTCCATTTTGAACCCATATATGAGCCGCACTCGTTTGATTTTCACTAGTTTTTGGATTATAAATGCTACAGGTTCCACTTACTCCATAATAAGGCTCACCGGGAAATAATGTAAGATATGCTTCTGCAACCTGCAAATTCAATAAATGGACATAATTAATCTAAAATTGAAATTTTAGTTGGGATTTTATAGAATTAAATTAAGATTATTTAAAATTAAGTTGTACGTGAAAAAACTTACATGACTAACATGACTGTCTTGATTCAACATTTGAGTATTTAATAATGATTTGGCTCGAACTAGGTCATCCTTTGTTGTCCTCCGAATAGGAACCGTTCCTGTGGGACACAAAACCTTCTCAAGCCCGGTTTTGGATTTGGCTAGTGAATTATTCACCCTCACTTTTGCTTTTGTTTGTTGAAAGCTAGGTTTTCTCTAAATTAAAGAAAGTAAAAACCAACATCTAATTAGAGAAGATGTAGTAAAAGAAAGAGACTAAAAATTAATTGCATCGAAGGTTGTTCCGATTCATGGCATACCTGCAACTTATGATTTTTCAATAGAGGATGGTCAAAAGCTGGTTGCTTGTTAATGTCAATGCAATCAACAGTGTAACCAAACTTTGTCTGTGGATACCAAAATCCAACAATTTTTTAAATTAAAACAATGTGATGAAATCAAATTAAACAAAAGAAAGCATATGGTGATATATAAGAATGGAAAGGAATACATAGATACTCTTCACCGGAGGCTTGTTGATGATTTTTAGTTGTCTCTCCAATTCTAAATCTTCTTCTAGTGTACTTTGCATTCCATAAGCTTGTTTGGTGTAGCTACTAGTTGTCAAACACATGAAAAAGAATAATGCATTAATCATTTTCACGATTCTTGTGTCATACAAAATTACTTAATGATCAATTATATTTCGGTATCTCCTATTTATATTGCAATGAAACCAGTATGATATTATTATTTATGAAAGAATTTTTTTTAGGATTTTTTTCAAATTTTTTCATTAAAATAAAATTGGTGGCGACTCGATTTTTCTATTTCGTCTCCGCCGTCTCCATCGCGATATTTGTCAGGACAGCCATCAATCAATTAAAAAAGTAAAAGTTAATTTAATGATATATTAGATTGTGACATATGTTAAATTGAGATAATAGGAAAATGAATAATGCAATTAAATGATGTAATTATGAAATATACTAAATAGAAATAATATAAAAAAGAAGAGTACAATTAAGGCAAATGATTTAACTATTTAAGCATATAAAAAAAATACAATTATGCAATTAATCCAATAAATATCCAAAAAAAGACAATCAATAGGACATATATTCTTTCATATATTTTTTGGTTTTTCAGGTATCCCCTCTCAACTACGGAGACTTATCCCTTAAACCGGATAGGACTACAAGGCCGACAAAGCTCTTCCTCAAGAATTTTAACGTTGTTGCATTCCCATAAAATGGTTGAAACTAAAGCCCATAGCGCCCCTAATACACACGTCCTAAGACGGTTACCCTGAATTAATTTTGTGCAAATTTTTAAATAACCTCAATAATTTTTTATTTTATCCCGCTTTAAAAAAATAAAATAAGCAAATAAAGTACGAAAATTTAATCTCTTACGTATCCCCTGGTGTCATGGAGAATTCAAAGCCACATGGTTCATTAGAAAATATTTAAATTTTGGAAAGATTTTATTTTGTAAATGATTTTGAAAAGAAATTTTATTGAAGAAAAGACAAGTCCCCTATTTTATAGGATTCAAGATAGCATCGAGCTATATAATAGAACACAGATCCTCTGCAGTCAAAAGTTGTCTCCATCCTCTCTCCTACCAAATTTCAGTTGTTGGATTAATCTAACGGATGAGAGATATCTCTCCCCGACCGATAAATTAATCAAACAACTGAGATTTGGCTTGAGAGAGGGATGGAGGCCATTTTTGGCTGCAAATTAAGGGTCCAAATGCTCTATAACAAACCCTAGCATAAGTAACTAATAACTATTATAAGAGTGAAGAGAAAGTTTTTTCTCAACCGGGATAGGGTCATACCAATTAATGAAAGGGAATGGTTCTTGATTGTTAAGCATGTGTGATTGGGTGGGGGATACACTACAACAGATTCAGGATTTAATAGTGTGTATTTTTTGCATTTCATAGCGCTTTCGAGATCTATCTATCTCAGCGTTGCGTAAGTTGTAAACAACGATTGCGTTTCTGATACATTATCTTAGATTTCATTACAATAGTGTTTGTTCTACGAAACGCTGTAAGTAGTCACTAAAATGAACAACCAGGAAGTTGCGCTGACATGGGATCAGAATAAAAATAGTACATCCTTGAAGATGCGCTATCTTAGTTATTTGTAAATTACATCGTATTTTCTATAAAGTGATATCATAGTGTTAACTACGATATATAGCATAATATTTAAGAAGAGTTATCTATTCTTCCTTTTTTTTAATTTCGCTGCTTTTTGCATATTTCCCTACATTCAGCAATCAAAAAACTACATTTAACCATCAAAAAACAACATTCAACAATAATAAAAAAAACAGCATTCAAAAAATAGCATTCAACAATCTACACCTACTATCTCCCTAATGCAATTAACAGAATTGATCATAATCAAACTATGGTTTCTAAATACAGATATGATAATGTAAAAACAAAATATACTCCCATGAGTATAACAGAATTTACAAAGTCCGGGATTTGAACTACTTGCATCATTTTCAGCACTAACAATTAGAATCTCACAACTTGCTGGTTGTTGCCATTTACGTACCTACAACAAAATTAGAACACACAAGTAAAAAGTTAGTGGACAATAATAAGTGAAAGATATACAAACGAAATAAATAAAAAATACCCCTCTTAAAAATTAATTAGACAAAACCATACATGTTTAATTTGATCTTTTCCTCACCATGCATTGTCCAACATGTATAGCTTTAATCAATTCCATGACCGACTAAATGATCTTCCAGCTCGTCTGCACTAATTCGCTTTGAATAACATATTCTACACAAGGGCATATGATACTACTACGGTTGCATGCATGCTCAACTGCCACCCTAATAAAATCATTGACTCTGACCTCATGTTCCTTCAACAAACGACGTACAGCTATCCATTTCTGATCCATACCTTCCCAAACGATTATTGTGATAATATATTATAATCAGAATTTGTTTTTGTTTGGGTATGTTTGCTGAAAAGCAATTTTAAGATAATCTATTTCGTTTGGGTGATGGAAAATAATCACTTTTACATAATAAATTACGAAAAAGGGTGTGAAGTTATTTGTATAATTCAATAATATTTGTTTGGAAGTTAGTTTTGTAGGGGTAAATAGGGAAGAGAGTTTTGAGAATACAAAATAATCAAATCAAAACAATCTTAAGCTAAAATAAATTAGATGACATAAAACAACTTTTTTCTCAAAAAAAAAAGCTTTTTTTTATAAATTTAAGCTAATTGTCAAACATGATAGATTATGTATGTAACGGTTTTTTTAGCCAAAAAATAGTTGAAATAGGGAAAATCAATCTTTCTCAAACACACACTATGCATGTCTAGAGATTTAAACAAGTATATCTGAAAGTAAAGGATGAAAAAAAAATATCTAAAAGCATAACGCTTGTGGACACCAGAGTGCTTAGAAGGTCCAAAGAGCGTGCAACCAATTGTATGAAAGCCTAACGCTTATGAACACCAACTCTTGTGAAACACATGAGTTCCCTTCACGCTATCGTGGTGTTGAACACATTCAAAGTGTTAGAACACCTAACAGAGCTTCCTCTCAACACCCGACAGTCATCATAGACCCTAAATGAAAGTAAGAGAAATACTTGAAAATGAGTTTCTTTCACGCTCTCGTGGTGCTGAACATATTGAAAGAGTTAGAGATGGAGATTCTTCGTGAGAGAGGCTTTTGCGGTGAGTTGTGTTTTTCGCAGTGAATGAGAAAGTGGTAAGAGAGAAATGATTCAATTTTAAAATTGGGGAAGAGAAAGTGTTTCCTTTGCTAAGCACTATGAAATAAAACTTTTAATAGCGCTTGATCAAGGAAATGTTATATTGAATATCTTTAATAGCATATTTACAAACAAATACTATTATATATTTATATCCTATATTTAAAAAAATAATGAGGAAAAATATATCCTTTAATAGCGTGTTCTTGAATAAGCCCTATTGAAACTCGTTTTTCTTTTTAAATATTTTGCTTTACTTTCAATTTCTAATGCAACCATAACATTGTGTTCACTACTTCACTACAAAGTAATAATTTTTCCAAGTGGGTACTTTTTGCTATGTTTCATTATCAGATTATAGTGCATTGATCAGTGACGGATCTTGATTAAAAGTATCGGGGGAGCCACTAATTTACTCAAAGTTTATAATTAATTATATATAATTTCAATTTAATTTTGATGCACAGTTAGTGTAAAATTTTTTATATTATCAAATCAATCACAAAGCACTTATATGTGACTTTTTTTTTGGTACTGGATAGATAATAGGAACACTGATTTATCAAACAAATCAGAATGATTTAGAAAGACCACAATAAAATGTTTTCACTTAAATGATGGCATCTACCTCTTGGTCATACCTCGGTTCCAGCTTCAATTTTGAAACAAAACAGAATGTCACTAACAACTGCAATAGCAATTAAGCCAAACAAAATGTCATGCAATCTGCCTTTTTTTTATACCACACCCTTTCTATGTGCCATAGAACATCATCAGTAATTGTTAATTAACCATGTAACTTTTACATTATTAATTAACATCATCGGTATATATTAATTAATTATGTAACCATATATATAGTGATACGATATGTGTGTACTATATATGTGTGTTGGTCTCTTGATCAGCTTTGTACTCTCTACTGTTGGGTTATAGGTTCGATCCCCACTTAATCTTGTTATGTTTTACTTTACAGTACCTTATTTTTACTTTAAAAGAGAAACGTAGTAACAAAACATTCGAACCTAAGAATCGATCCCACGACATACGAGTAATTGTACCTTCCGATAACCACTGTGCCATTCATTCCGTGGATCTCAAAACCTCACATTTATTTAGTTTTGAAGTTTAATAAAACAGAAAGCAATCTTCTACCTCCAGCCGGGTTGACCCGTTTGCCATAAATGCACAAAAAAAAACACAGCAAACGAAAAAATGAAGTTTGATTTACAAATTGGCTTCAATCGTTTCAATTACACACAAAACACTCATATAGAATTATTTTTAAAAAAAAATTGTTACAAAATCACGTTCCTTACTATAGAATCTACAAAGAAAAAGATGAAACTTTTTAAGTCTTTTCATTCCCTGATTTTTATCAACAATCGATTTGAAGAGAAGTGAAAGGGATTGAAGTATTATTGTTGAAAGGCAACATAGAAGTTTGCGATTTGAGAGTGCCCATCGTTTGAAGTATTCATTCCCTAAAGCCGTTTTCGTTTATCAAACGGTGGCTTCAACCTTCGTCAAGTTGCGGGTGGTTGGGATTTGAGAGTGCCCGCCGTCGAAGCACCAGGGTTTGGGGAGAGAGACATATAACACATTCAACAATGTTATGAGTACAAATTACAATAATTGTAAAAAAAAAAAAAAAAAACAGATAGGGACCATTTTGCAAACTTGAAGGGGATTGTATTACCGGATAACTTAAAGCAAATCTTGACCATTGATTAATTTAATATTATATCTAATGGTTGGTATGATGAACCACCAATGAGACATATTCTCACAGTTTCATCCTAGACGGCGCCCATGTTTGGTGATGTTTTACTATTTGATGGACCACTAAATTCTTGAATTAAACGATATATATAATCATGTTTACCTGAACAAAATTTGTCATTTATAACAAAAAAAAAAATTCATAGTAGGGGTGTTCATTAGTTCGAATCGATCCGAAGATCTCGAAGATTTGAACTGAACCAATTAAATGGGTTCGAATATTTTGGGTGTTCGATCCGAACCGAACCCGATGATAATTGGTTCGGTTATCGGTACCAAGAATTTTGTAACCGATCCGATTACTATGTTTTAATATTTTTTATATATTTTATATTTAATAATTCAATATCTACTATTTTTAGTATTTATATATTTTTTAATATTTACTTTTTTTATATTTACTATATTTTTATATTTATATTTATATTTTATTTTTTATTTTTACTAGATTTAAATATTTTATATGTATTTACTATTTTAATATTTTTCGGGTTCGATCCGAGCCGAACGGGTTGATCTATTTTGAATTTCTTGAGAAAAACAACTACAAATCCGAACCAAATCGAAACAGTTGATTTTGATTGGCTCGGATTTTATTTTCATGCAAATCTGAACCAAACAGGCCCGTAAACATCCCTACTTCAGAGCAGGTTTAAAATGAAAGAAAAATAGCATTGTAAATAACTAGTTAAGATAGGAAGAGTATTAGAGTGCAATGGTTATAAAAAAGAGAAGAACTTCTTGCAAGTAATAATAGTAACATTCTTTTATTTAGTTTTGAAAAACAAATAAAGCTTGTCCAAAGTATGAATTAATTATCACAGTTTCCACCAAGTCCTCCAAATTGGAGAGAACATCCAACCTCTCCTCCTTGTTCACCATAGTATTCAACGACAAAACAATCTGGTTTGTCTGCGAGTGTTTTTACTCGATCGAACACAAGTTTATCATCTTTTCTAGATACACCTTGAAATGCAACATGCCTAAAATAACATGCATGAACAAAGTTGTTATCGGGAAATTATCCAGAACCCATTGGAGGACTAGGAGAACCCATGAAAGTTGTTGTTTTCCCACCCCAACCCACATGCTCAGCTTTGGTCAAATTAGAGAATAAAGCTGCAGGAAAATATCGAACCATGGTCTGGTCCATATTTAACCACCAGTTATTGGTATTTGCATCCTGTATAGATCCAAAAACTTTTGTCAATATATCGTCTTTAAAAATTAGATAAGAAATTTGTCATTAATTCTTTTTTTATCTTGATATTAATTTGTCATTAATTTTATATTCATATTGTGAAAATTAAATAGCATGAGGATGACCTGTGAAAGAGAAACTGTCATCTCAACCATTTCCCCATCATAAGCAGATGTATCATCCACACGTATACCAATAAACATTTCTTGTGCGGTCTGAACAAAACTTGGACATTATAAATTATAGCATCCCTTCGTCTTGAAATTATCTGACTGCCATTTTTTAACATAACGTTAATGTTTGAATGAGTGAAATTACTACTTTTTTCTATCTAACCTCAAATGTAAAATGATATTCAAAGCAAAATTGGTTTTTTTTTTTGTGAAACCAAATAATTTAGTAAAAAAACCCATGTATGAACAAATGGAGCATCTATAAATTAGTAACAATAAAAAATATAAATTGCTTACCGCCCATAATGAGTAAACATAAGTTGCATCATCACCATGTAATTGTGGAGATACCTACCATAAATGTAAAAATAAATTCGGTTGTATGTTCTACATGATAAATCATACATACATTTTGGATAAAATAAATTAATAGGATAAATCCATAAATTAAAACTCACATGCCATCCAACAATAATTTTATTAGTACCATCTCCCTCTCCATTTTGAACCCATATATGAGCCGCACTCATTTGATTTTCACTAGTTTTTAGATTATAAATGCTACAAGTTCCACTTACTCCATAATAAGGCTCACCGAGAAATAATGTAAGATATGCTTCTACAACCTGCAAATTCAATAAATGGACATAATTAATCTAAAATTGAAATTTTAGTTGGGATTTTATAGAATTAAATTAAGATTATTTAAAATTCAGTTGTACGTGAAAAAACTTACATGACTAGCACGGTTGTCTTGAGTCAAGATTTGAGTATTTAATAATGATTTGATTCGAATTAGATCATTCTTTGTTGTCCTCCAAATAGGAACCGTTTCTGTTGGACACAAAATCTTCTCAAGCCCAGTTTTGGATTTGGCTGGTGAATTATTCACCCTTGCTTTTGCTTTTGCTTTTGTTTGTTGAAAGCTAGGTTTTCTCTAAATTAAAGAAAGTAAAAACAAACTTCAAATTAGAGAAGATATAGTAAAAGAAAGAGACTAAAAATTAATTGCATCGAAGGTTGCTCCGGTTCATGGTATACCTGCAACTTACTAGTATGATTTTTCAATAAAGGATGGTCAAAAGCTGGTTGCTTGTTAATGTCAATGCAATCAACAGTGTAACCAAACTTTGTCTGTAGATACCAAAATCCAACCAATAAAATTATTAAAACCATGTGATAAAATCAAATTAAATATAAGAAAGCATATGATGATATATAGGAAGAGGGAAATGAATACATGGATGCTCTTCGGGGGACATTAGTAGAAATTCATGAATTACTTGTAAATTTTTCTGCGGATTTTTTTTATAGGAATTTCCTACGAATTTTCCTGTAATTTTTTTTGAAAATAAGGTTTTTTCTTGTAGATTCAAATTTGTAGGAATTTTTGACATTTCCCATGAATTTTCCTACAAATTTAAATTTTTTGCAAGAAAATCTGCAAATATTTTATGGATTTTAAAATTTGAAGGAAAAAATTATCCACGAAGATATTACTGATGGACAAAATTTATAGGAAAAATTATACGAAACCTGTTTCCTGCGAATTTTTGTATAAAATCCACAAGAAAATTCGCAGGTAATCAGAAAATTTCTAATAGTGGAGGCTTGTTGATGAGCTTTAGTTGTCTCTCCAATTCTAAATCTTCTTCTAGTGTACTTTGCATTCCATAAGCTTGTTTGGAGTAGCTACTAGTTGTCAAACCCATGAAAAAGAATAATATATTAATCATTTTCACGATTCTTTTCTCATACAAAATTATTTGATGATCAATTTTGTTTTAGTATTTCCTATTTATATTGCAATGAAACTAGTATGATATTACCAACTTGTGGTCAATCTGTGTAGTAATAGGTTCGAACCCCTTAAACAAGTGATTAGATGTTCGATTTTTGAATCTTGTGAATGGGGAAAAGTTGGTTGGGAGGGCGACCCATAAATGTCGTCCAGATCCCCGACAAAGATTAATCATTGTTTAAGACGGTAAATATTTTGTACCATTAACATGATTGGTTATCAAAAATCTAGTAAGATATTTTTTTGGATATTTTATTGCATTAATTGCATTAATTGAATTTTTTATTTTTTATATGCTCAAATTATTTGCATTAATTGTACTATTTTTTTATATTATTTCTATTTATTATATTTCATAATTACATCATTTAATTGCATTATTCATTTTCCTATTATCTCAATTTAGCATATACTCCCTCAGGTCACTATTATAAGCAAAAAGTTTCAAAATTTTAGGTCAAATATATTAGCAAATTTTAACTACTTTCATCCTATTTAATGACATTGTTCCTAAAATACCCTTCATTTAATCCCAATTTTGTTTTCCAATAACTCAACGTGGGATGTATTTAATAAAAATTAAAGTTTTATATAAAGGTTACTTTAGGTAATACACTTAATTTTTTAACAACGTTAAATAAGATTAACTAACTTCCTTAATATGTGTGTTCTATTTAAGTTTTGTTTATAATAAAAATCGAAGAGAGTATCACAATCTAATATATCATTTAATAATATTTTATTTTTTTATTGATTGATTTTTCGATTATACAGAAAAAAGTTATGAATGGACTATATTTAGGGACCAAAAGTGCAATATAATTAAGCCTTGAATTTTAATAATCTTCCTGTCAGTACAATTCACTCACAATTACTCCAACCCTTATTTGTACACAGTATATATGATGAGTAAATAAAAATAATTGATAATTCAATTAATTTAAAAATAGAAAATAAGATAAAAATAATTAATGTATTAGTTTTCAAAGAGAGAGATGTTTTATCACAAAAATCAAATAAGTTAAAAAGTAAATTTGAGTTTTTTGAATATATCAAGCGAGTGTGAATTTGGAGAAAAAACGCTCATGTACATATATATAACTATGACTTCACTTGCAAAGATTGTGTTTGTTGCGTCTGCAATCATTGGATTTATTTGATTTAAAAATCAATTTTAGTATGTAGAATTAATTATAAAAATTGATTTGAAATAATTTACAAATTAAATTTTAAGTACGAAACACCTTACAAATGAATGAAATTCATTCTGTTTTAAACCTTTTACATTCCTATGCTCAATTAGAATAGATGGAGCGGTTAAATAAATAGAGTTCAGATCCTCTCCATTTAGGGGGTAAATAGCGATTTTCATTTATGAAAGAGATAGACACAAAGAAAGATTTAAATTTTAAACCCTTTTTCTTATTTAAAAAAAATTAAATCATTAAAAAAATATGTGTTTATCTATCTTCTAAATGGAAGAAAAATTGAGAGAAAAAATGGAAAGGATCTCCACTCAAATAAATAAAGATAACATGGCCATTTCAAATATTTGAAACTAACGCATTTAAGCATACGATAAATAGGATATCACAATATTGGATGAGGATCACCTGTCCCATTTTGATATATCACATCATATCCTAACCAATAATATCTTATTATATACAATACAAACCCTTAAGTCATATTACAACTCTTTGTCTTATACATTATTTGGTGGATAATGGACAACAAAAACAAAATAATATGAAAATTACTTTGATACCCTATATAATATATATTATTATATATATAAATACTACACAATATATAATATATTTTATAATACATAGTATATATAAAATATATATTATTAATATTATAATAATATTAATTAATATATATACCATACAATATATTATTATATATATAAATAACGTCAAATGTAGATCATATGACGTGTTTAGAGGAGGGTAGGAGAGAACGGAAAGGAGCGATTATTAAATAGTGAAGAGTGTTTTTATTTTAGGTAGTTTATCTATAGTACAAAAAATTGTCGTATTATTATTAAAATCTGAACTTTCTATATATTATTTTTAAAACATAATTTTTTTATTTTTCCTTTATTTTCAATTTCCATAAAATAAAAATATCAAATAATTTAATTGGAAAGGAATTAAATCAACAGGAAAAAATTTAATTTTTATTTTTAAAGATATGAATAAATTAAAGATTATTGTATATGAATGAATATAGAGTAAAAGTTCATTTAAATCCCCAATAATTTTTGAGGTATCACTTTTCATCCAAAAAATTTACCAAATAGTACTCAGGAATAATAAAAGGAACATTTTAGTCTCTCACTTTGTTTTCATCCTGAACAAATCATTAGAATGTTGATATATATCATTAGTATATCATATATCTAAATAATAGTTATATATGCATAATGGACATTCCTTTTTACGGCCCCTGTTTTACTTATACAACTCCTTTTTTTTAACTCTTTTTTATCCAAAATACCATTTGGCTGCCATCCCTCCTAAGAATCATTTGATTAACCACTCCGATTAGGTTCAGTTGGATATGTGCCTTAGATTTTAATGCTTACGTCTTGTCTTACGAATCAGAAAAATGTGATATTCGTTTTTTATGATTGAAAAATGTAATGTGATATCCGCAAATAATTTCAAGCATAGGGAATACGGCGACGTCACATGGTTGTCCTTGATGACCTGCTTGGCCATCCCATAATATTCGTGCGGCAGTGTCTGTGTGCTGCAAATCTAATTCAATTGGTTGTATTGAAAAAAGATAAATAATTGTCTGCTGTAATGGAACTGTTGTCCAGGACCCTGGGTTGGGCCAGGTCATACAACTTCAAGGAGATCAAAGAAATAATGTTTCTACTTTCCTTGTGCAGGCTGGCATAGTAAAGAAGGAGAATAACAAGATTCATCCTTTCTAAATTATTAGATATATAATTAGTTGAAGAAATTAATTAATTAATTAATAAATTATTAGTTTATATAAAGGTTTAATGTATTCATTTGTAATAATTTTTTCTATTCAATCAAATACAATTTTATATTTTCTTTCAATTCTCGTTTTTTCCTCCATGGATATCATGTTTTCTAATATGATATTAGAGAGATATCATTCGTCTTGGAATATTTCAAGTTGCATTTTCTTTTTCGTTTTCCTTTTCTTATTCTTATTCTTATTCTTATTCTTATTCTCATCTTCCAAACACATTCTCATACTCTATGTCCATTTCTTTCTTTCACTTTCTCGAGAAAATACTATTATTCCTCTTTTCTTTTGTGTTTCTCAAAAAAAAAAAAGAAACTCAGGATTTTGAGCCTGTTTGAATTCTCTTTTTAAAAATTGTTTTTCATTTTCAAAAATTTAAAAGCTCAAAAACTTGTTTGATAAATCTTATTTTTTTAAAATAGTTTTGAAATCTGATTTTGTTTTTTTAGTTTTGAAAATTAAAAAACTGAAAGAGGTAAGAGTTGTTTTCCTGCCCATTTTTACATTTTATTTTTCAAAACTTTCCAAAACTAAAAACACACGGAAAACTACCTCAATTCATTAATGGCAATTTCGTAAATCCCACCTTTTATATTTATTTCAATTCATTCACGGTATCGCAGCTCAGCACCCTTTGTTCATCAGCAAGAATGAGTTCATCAGCTCAGCACCCTTTGACTGTTACTTTAGGTGGCACCAAATTCGAAATCATGTGCTCCCTATTGGAGGTGGGATTCAAGTCTATGTGGGTGGAACACTCGATGCATGTTTTTCTCCAACGTGTATGATCATGAACATGTTTTGAAGTTTTAATAACGGAGTAAATATTCAAATTGATCCCTGAAATTATTGGATCGTATTAACTTAGTCCCTCACATTATCAATATTATAAAATGATCCCTGAAATTGAAGAAAGTTAATCAGATTCGTCTATCCGTTGATATTTGCATTGATTATAATGACATTAAGTTGGTAATGTCAGGGATGCATTTGAAACTAAGTGAATAATTTCAGGGATGCATTTGCTATATTTTGCAATTTCAAGGATCATTTTGGAATACTGATAATGTGAGGGACTAAGTTGATACGACCCTACAATTTCAGGGATCAAATTGGGTATTTCCTCTTTAATAAAAGGTCATACTAATTAATGCCCTAAGGACACTCTTTAAGGAAATCAAAAAAAGCAACTTTGCATTGAGAAACTAAGAATATTAGATCTTTAAATATTAAATACATCAATTTTCAATGAAAAACTTCTTTTCTTGCTTCCTTAACATTCTCGTTTAATAAATAATATTCTCTCAAAAAAATAAATACTCCCTTCGGACATATATATAAGCAAAAAAGTACCTAAATTTTTTAGACTCAAATATAAGTAGAATTCAACCAAATCAACCCTATTTAATGTCAGTGTTTCAAAAATACCCTTTGATTAATTGTTTTTTTTTGTTTTTCAAAGAGCATTATACACTCTCAAGAAAGGGTAGTTTAGTAACTATAACTTATTTTTTACACAAATCAAGATAATTAAACTAATATAACAAACTTTTTTAATACGTGTGAAGTTAATTTTTTTTGCTTATATATATATGTCCGAAGGAAGTAATACTTACCTATAATTAAAAAAAGAAAAAAAGAGTTAAGAGTATGATGTACTATCATCTATTAACATATTTTAGGAAAGAGATAATGACAAAGGAAAAAGTTGTGTTTCAAACTTTTTTATCATTTAAAAAAATTTAAATCATTAAAAATCATTTGTGTCTATCTTTCTCTTAAATGGGGGGTTCCATTTGAGATGCCAAAACAAGAGAGAAGCGAATTTTCTAGAGAGAAAACAATTTTTAGAGAGAGAGACATACCTTTTTAGAGAAAAAATATATTTTTCAGAGAGAAACATACTTTTTTAAAAGAGAGTTTTTTTAATATATGATTTTAAATGAATAGATTTAATATTCATTTAAGTAATTTATTAAAAAGGTGGGATAGATAGGAACATAAAATATAATAATGAGATATTATAAAAAAAAATGGCAATTGATTCTATTTTAAAAATATGTATCAAATAAATTTTTAACTCTTTAATTTTCAAAACATATTTTGAAAACAAGGTTACTAAACAAGTTTTTTCATTTTCTTATCTCTAAAACAGTTTAAGAAAATAAAATTACAATACAAAATTTTTTTTTTAATTCTCTTCTTAAAACAATTTTTTAAATTAATTTATAAGATAGTTTTCAAAAATTAAAAACCAAAACAAAACTAAATCAAAGAGGTCCTCTTTCTGTATTCCTCTAAGACAGAGCTATAATATCTTTTGTTGTGAGATCGTCATTTGATCACCAAAAGCAAACCACCTTTGAAGTTTCACGAAGAACGGGTTTATGCTTCTAAACCCCAACAACAAGAAGCCTCTGTTGTTATGGTTTTCACCACCACCAACACCTGCTTCTATTTATCACTGGGTGTATATCCTCGTGTCACAACGCAAACACATACCTCTGGTTCATCTTTCACCAAAAATGTTTGCATCCATTTAAGAATCGATGTGTGTCCCTTTACACATGCCTTCGCAGCTTCTTCCACCAAGAAGAGGAAACATTGCAAACAGACCGAGAAAGTTGATCTCTTTTGTTGGAGTGTTGTAATGTTGCTTGCTACATAGCTGAGCTAATATCTGTTCTTTATCTTGTTGAGGAGATCTAGCACGTGAAGCAGTGTCTTTGGAACCAATGTTGAAGTCAGCCTACATCACCGAACGACTTCCAAAATAATAGGGTTCTTTTCATACTGGGCAGCTTTCTTGGTGTTTCTCTCAATGCCCACATTTTCAATATTGATGCAATCAAGCCTCAATGGTTAAGCGTTTAATTTGTCTTAAAATTGACATTGATATTTGGAGGCCTACAGGACCTATTTTAGAGCGATTTATGACTAAAGTTAATTCTAGCAAGTCAGTTAATTTCACATACAAATTCATATTTTTTTGTCAATATTCATTCTGGCAAGATTCTTTTACTTTTGGAACGAGTCCGTAGAGACGTAAAAAGAAGATCGATGAGGTCCAAAAGAAGGTTGAAGACTTCTCAAATCTATGAACTTCGGCTGTTGCCATTTTCAAATTTTTTTTCTTGATTAGTCAATGTAATTCTGGCTTGTATTTTTTTTTCTTTTCTATTCATTTCTTGATTATTATTCATTCCCAAGCTTGAAGTGCTAGCACTTTCAGCTTGTGGGAGGCTATTAGATATATAGTTAGTTGAAGAAATTAATTAGTCGATTAATAATTAATTGTTAAATCATTAGCCTATATAAAGACTTGGTGTACTCATTTGTAATAACTTTCTCTATTTAATTAAATATAATTTTACATTTTTTTCCAATTCCCTCTTCTCCCTCAACATAAACACTGTGCAGCAGTTGATAGTTTAGTTTCATGGTTGATATGTAGCTTGCAGAATACACTCAGTATCAGTAGCTTATAAATCTGAAACTCGGGCACTCGTTCGCAGGAGCACTCCGTTGTATGCTAGTTAAGACTTGAGAGGCCTATATAAATAATCTACTGTTTACCTATTCCAATTCTATATTTAGTGAATTGTGGTAGAATTAAAAAAAAAAAAAAAGTAGTCATCATTCAACACGAAAATAATAAAAAAAAAATGGTTTAGGAAAGAAAAAAGTGGAGATAGGATAATGGGGATTTGTGAAAAGGATTTAGGAAAAAATATATTATAAAGAGGAAGGGTATTTTGTGTAGAAAAAAGTTTTTCAAAAAGGAGGGGTTATATTAAAAAAAATAGTGGCTGCAAAAAGTCCTCCATAATAGATCATAAGAATAATTATGTATTGACCCAATTAAATCCTTAACTATTATTTAGGTAACTCAATTTAGTCCCTAACAATTTCTATCACGGGACATATTAGTCATACATGTTACAAGCAACACACCACATGTATCAGATGCACCAACATTGATCATATGGACGAGTTTAATGGATACCTAGACACATTGACAATATATATCAGCGCTCTAATGCTATGTTTAGGATGAAGACAAATGGAGGGATTGACATGTCTCTCTTTTGTGGTCAAGGGATTATTCGATGAGTTTTTTCTTAGGGGCAAAAAGTAATCTCTCAAACATCATTAGGGATTAAAATGAGCCTTTATGTCTCATATGTTGGTTTTCACTTACAATAAACTTCCTGCAATATCATGTTATGCTATGAAGATCCACTCGTCTATATCCCATCATCCGGGCAAGTTAAGGTCCACAAAGGCACCCTATAGTTCTGTTATATAAGCTAAAGGAGTCCCCAAATATTTTGAGCAGCCACTGCCTATCTTCCCCCTAATTAAACCGGCTATATTTTTTTTTTGGTTCGGAACTCATCATAACTAGGATCTTTGACTTCCTAGTAGGTTCATCGGCATGTTCTCACAGTTTCGACCCTTTGGACCGACTATGGTACTAATCCTTGGTTTGACAGCGACAGATATCCGATTTTTCACATACAGGGTCGGATAAGTATATTTTAACTTTGGCTTTCCTTTCCATTCTCCAATTTTTATACTTTAGTTGTAACAAAAAATTAATTGAAAATTGTGAAAGTACCAAAATATTTTTAAATTTCTAAAAATATAAGTCTCATGATCTTGGTCTTTTAAAAGAATTGACATCAATTTGACTTCTCAGCGTTAAAAAGTCATCAATTTAATTCCTCAATCATATAAAATTGACATCAATTTAATATTTTAGTTATAAAATTTATATTAATTTAGTCCTTATAAGTCTCATGGCCGGTACCGAGAAAATTGTGTCAAAGTGCATTTCTAAAAGACTGAAACAAAAAAAAAAGGTTTACTCAATAAAATAAAATTCTCTTTCCCGGCCCCTGATGTTTCAATGAAGCGAGCATGACCATTTTAACTAGAATGTTACCATTACTAACCCCGTGCAGCCTAACTTTTTGTGAGGTCAAGCCTAATTATAAGCAGTTTTGCATTACCTTTAACGGACAACATAGTTGGTGAACAATATTGAATAGTAGCATCCTAGGCTAAGCTTCCTTCACCAAATCGTTTTACTTGTCATTTAATAACTTCCAAGCAGATAGAGCAAGTAAAGGGATTGAGTCAGGCAAATCACAGAAAATGCAACAGAATTCAGAGCACTAGCAAAACCTAAATTTGCTGACTCAATGGTCTGAGTTGGCCAACTTCTCAGGAGAGATTTCAACCACCAAATTATTTGATTCTACTACTTCAGCAAGATGAGAAAACCCATCTAGTTTCAATCCTCAAGTAATCTGTATGGTTTGGAAAATAAACACCTAATAAGCAAACTTGGAGAATTGAATTAATTGTGATAATAGTGCAGAACCTGAATGTGGTACTTCTATAAAACACACTGGCTCATTGCCATATTTTCAGCAATAGAAGCTGGAAACATTGAAGATGTGGATACCATTACCAAGGGTGGTTTTTGCTGCCCTTTTTTTCTCATTGGCATCGATGGCTGCAGCAGCTCAACTTGTGACCTATGTCTTTGGTGACTCTTTGACAGATGTTGGGAACAATAATTTTCTGCAATATTCTTTGGCAAAGTCTAACTACCCATGGTATGGGATTGACTATAGTGGTGGCCAGGCTACTGGAAGATTCACCAATGGGAGGACTATTGGTGATATCATATGTATTTCCTGCATCTCAATGAATTTCTCTGCCTTTTTTTCCCCTTCTATTTCATTGAACTTGAGAGTAAACTATTAGCAAATCTTGTTTTGGTTTGGTGGTTTAATTTTACGTCATTTTGCAGCTGAGAAGCTTGGAATCCCATCACCACCTGCTTATCTTTCAGTGTCTCAAAATGATGAAGCCCTACTCAAAGGGATAAACTATGCATCTGGTGGGGCAGGAATTCTTAATGATACAGGACTATACTTCGTAAGCAGAACATCTTCACACCCTCAACACTCTATTTAGAGGTCAGAACTATTAGGTGCCATAGTATCTAACATTTTACTATGTCTTGCATTCTTTTAGATTCAGAGGTTATCTTTTGATGATCAAATAAACAATTTCAAGAAAACCAAAGAAGCAGTCACGGCTAAAATAGGCGAGGAGGCTGCCAACAAGCATATCAATGAAGCCATGTACTTCATTGGGATTGGTATTACTTCATATTCACAAAAATATTATATTTTACACTTTATAGTTGTTTTCAATGTTAAAAAATTGAAATCTCCCTTATACTATAACCAGTAACGATCAAATGGATTTTTGCAGGCAGCAATGACTACGTCAACAATTTCTTGCAGCCCTTCTTGGCAGATGGCCAGCAATACACTCCTGAAGAATTCGTAGAGCTCTTAATCTCAACCTTGGATCAACAACTCATGGTAAAAATCAACACAGTGAAATTTGGAAAATTAAACTTTGGAACAACTTAACAAACTACCATACCATTTCCTCACATTGATATCATCCGAGAGTTTTTAACTTAAATTTAGTAAAAAGAAAAGGTACACTTTATTTTAATCTAATGACACACTTTCACCTTCTTACACCAGAGATTGTATAAGCTGGGAGCACGAAAAATGGTCTTCCATGGACTTGGTCCACTCGGCTGCATTCCATCACAGAGGGTTAAATCCAAAAAAGGCCAATGCTTAAAGCAAGTCAATAATTGGATCCTGCAATTCAACTCCAACGTACAGAATCTAATCAACACTCTAAACCATCGTCTTCCAAATGCAAAACTCATATTTGCAGACACCTATCCATTAGTTCTTGAGTTGATCAATAATCCATCTGCTTATGGTAATTTAATTAGCATCTCTACTAAATAAATGCTTGTGGTAATTTAGCAAACTACACTTCGAATCTTAAATAAATTATTTCCCTTCACTTGTGGTAAACTACAAGAATGTATCCGCTCAACTTCTATCTATATGTAACATGAGTTTAATTTTGATACAATGTGGTATGAAGTTCTTTAAACTAACAATCAATCACAAATAATCCTATATGTGACTATCAAGATAGTTATTATAAGAGTCAAATTATTTCAATTATATGATAATTTATGATTGGTTGACAATATAATTTTTTTTACACCAACAATGTAAGTCCATGTAACACATTGACTGTATTTAATCATTCTGTAGGTTTTAAGGTTTCAAATACATCGTGTTGCAATGTAGACACGAGTATTGGAGGTTTATGCTTGCCAAACTCAAAGCTGTGCAGCAACCGCAAGGAATATGTATTTTGGGATGCTTTCCATCCATCAGATGCAGCAAATGTTGTTCTCGCGGAAAAGTTCTTCTCTAGTCTTTTCTCATCAGCTCCTTCACCTGCACCATGGCCTTCACTCTAAATTTTCCCAGGTTTCATACAATAGTAATACCAAAGAACAATTGGGGTTCTTTTATCCATAGTTTGACAATATGTGCAACCAATCCAGTAGTATATTGCAATTTGTAACTGATACTCATATTAGTAAAGTGCGACCAAGTCTCTAGTGTAACAACAATACAAAAGTTACTTCTGAGATAATGGCATATACAAATTCTGATTAATAACTTCGCTTATTGTATGATCCTGAGGCCTCTGCTTGCTAGTCAATATTAGTTTAAGAAACAAAATTAATTGTCTTGAATTTTAATACACACGAGCAACAATGCAAAGATCCACAATATTACGGTAAGTAAGCACTACATGAGAATTAAAATTTGGAGAACTTAATTTATTTTTTTTAAAAACACGTCATGGTTAATTGCTCTTAGTGTAATGGCCAAAATTTTCACAATAGAAAACTTGAGATGGGTAAGGCCTCTTTCGTTTAAGCCAAAAGAAAAGTGCTTGAACGGTTTAGATGGACAGCCCTACAACTAGACATCCACAAGAATTAGCTTATTGGCGCCCCTAACAGTACTATAAGAATCGGTATTGAACATCCCTTATAGTTGTACATGTTCTCATAGTAATAACATATTTTGTTCAAGCATTTGCTCATGTAATCGAACTAAAGTAGAAGTCATTTTTATAGATATTGTGCCTACTGTTAAAATTAGGTCTGCCTGTGTAGGTACCAATCCATAAGGATCAAAGTCGAATCGTGATCCTATTAATGAAACAAATTCAGTGAAGCAACAACAGACACCATAGAGAAACGACAATAAATTGGATAGTTTTGACCAATTTAATGACACTCGGGACTAACAAGGGCATAGAATGATCGTCGATGTAAAAAAAGAAGCAAGAACAAGGAACGGCTCCTGATAGGCTTCTAGGCAGAAGGACACATGGGCGAACCAATTTCACACCGAAAACAAGAGGGATCCTGAGATTATGCAGGTATGAGACTACATAGTTGAAGAACGCTTAAAGGAATTAATTGGTACTACCTATATTAACAAGATCCATATTTTTTTTCGGACGTTACAACAACCATTAAATGTTGTTCAGGTTCATCCACGGAGATTAATCATTATTTACGATAGTGGATACTTCATACCGATAATATAGTTACCGCAAAAATATTAAGTGAAGAGAGTGCCAATCCAATAACTTATTCCAGCCAAATAAACAATAACTCAATCAAGTAGAAAAAAGTACCAATTAAATTTAGTATAACCTGACTCATGAAAACTCGCCAGTAACCCTCCTCTTTGCATTTAATTTGAACATGTATTATTAGTCACCATAGAACATGAAAACAGACGAAAAGGGAAAACTATTGATTAAAAACTATTGAAAGACTAATAAATTAGAGTAAATTAGTAAAATAAATAATATATAAATTAAAGTTATTTATTATTACTAATATGTACTTATCAATAATATATATCAATAAATAAATAAATAAAAGGTGAAGTTACTTTTTTTAACTATATTTTATTAAATTTATAAAATAATTTCCCACTATTTAAATTTTTTATGAGTTTTTTATACTTCTAAATATTTTTTTGAATGTATCTTTATATTTTAAATAAACATTCTGTTACATCCTGATTAATTATACTTTTATAATAATTACGTAGAAAGACAGGGAATAATTAGAACCTTTTAAATTATTAAAGGAAAAATTTCACCTAACATTATGCTACTATTTTAGATTACTAGATCATGTACCCGTGTGATGCACGGGTATATCATGTTTTTCTTTTTTTATTTCAATGTTTTTTTAAACGTAGGAAGTAACACATTAAAAGATGAATAAATACAAATTTGTGTTATATTTGAATGATTCGGGATAGGGGTTTATATATTTGAGTCATTAAAGTTAAATGGTTGGGGAATGTACTTTTGTGCAGAACTCTTAAGACGACGTTATGGTTTGTAAATTGTCACTCCGTTAGATGCTCATTAAGTTATCTCACTAATAATAAATGGTTGTTTATCGTTGTTGACATGTTTGTTTTTTATACAAAGAAAATTAACATAAAAAATTATAAGATATAACCTTAGTTTCCTATTTCTATCATTGAACTATCCGTTCAGTCCAAATAAAAGTACAAAACTTCAAGGATATTTCAAAAATGCGTAATTTGAACAGTCTCTCTTAATACTTACATCTCCATTGATGCAAAATCATCGGTCGTCCTTATAATATCATAAGCTTCACAAGGACCAATCCCAATAGCAGTCTACAACAACAGTAGTTTTGACCAATGAAGCTAAACTCGAAAAAATCACAATTTTTTGCATAGAAAAATAAAATATTAACATATCTTTTGAAGATAATTTAAGACATGAATCAAACCACAAAAAAGAATATCGTCCAGTATATTGTTCTTTTTCATAAGATATTAAACTTGATTTTACTATCATTTTGTTAGGTTGAAATAAATTGTAAAAGTTCTTTTGGGACCATATCTAATTTTCAGCTATATTTCCTCTCTATATCTGATTTGATCTTGTTGGACCATAAAAGTTATGATTGTATGCTTTTGCTGTCTCCAACTATTAATCATGGATTAACTGATGTCTTGTTGTCCTTCCTGTAATTGTGTTAAGAATATTGTAAATTTCCTATGTTCTTCTTCTTTCTAATTAGTGTCTAATCCATTCTTTTGACAATTTAGTCCACTGAGTGTGCATTGTTCTGTATTTAAAGGTTGATTTTGTTCGAATTATAGAGAATTCATTGTATGAACATTCATACTATCAATATCCTAATTGTACCCTGTGTAAATCAGAACACATAAATCAAATTTTTAAAAAATGCTTGGTTCAACTGCAAAATGGAAATTCTTTTGCTGTCTTATCAATATCCTAACATAAATCCCTTGGTTTAATGAAAATATATGTCTTATGGCGTCTCTTAACATTTCTCAAACTATTTGTATGTTCATTTAAGCAACCTTTTGTTCAAGAGTTTTTTACTTGCCCCCTTCTATTTTCTTTTGAAGACTTGAATTATGGTTATCTTTTGTCAGTCAGAACATGAATGTCTAACATTGTAGTTAAACTATGTTTTTTGGTTCAAGTGCATGGGAAATGACGTTTACATCCCACTCTGAAGTTCTAGTATCTTACTTATTGGTAATTGAGAGGATCATCCATAAGATGGGCACAAGGAAGTGATTGAAGAGGGAAGTTGAGAGACTTATTTCTTTGATTTTATTGATGGAATAATCAATGTAATAAGAAGCTTGATAATATTTCCTATATGAAGAGTTGAAAGGAAAATCCAAAGAAGTAAAAGTAAGCATCCTTTAGCAGATTTGTGATCAATTTAGGTCAATACAAATATAACGCAAAAATTAATTACTCCACGGTTTCAATCATGTTATTATTTTTGACTTACAAAAGCTTATTTTCTTTCCAAATGTTCCATTATTTACTCCCCACACATTATTGTTTAAATGTAAATTATCGATAATGGTTATCACATACAAATAAACTAAAATAAACATATCCTAAATTCTAAACTCTACATAAAAATATACCTATGCACGGTATATAATATAGATCCACAATTGAACGGAAAAAAAAATACTCAAGTGTTATTTATTTTTATATTTAAAAAGTTGTAGGAAATTTTATATATATATATATATATATATTTAAACATGTGAAATCCAATTTGTAATATAACATAAAAAAAATGAATCTATATAGCATCAATTGTTTTTTCATGATATAAATTTTATAATGTATATTCATATGTTTACCAAAAGTTTTATCAATTGTGATGCATCAAAAAATATTAATTAACTTAAAAATGAAGGTGGTCTACTTTCTTCAACTATCGGTTGTACTCAGTTCAATCAATGCTTATAATATATATGATAAAAGCAATATATATAATGAATGAAATTTCACTTCAAAACACAACTCTTAAATAAAGGAGTTATATATATATATATATATATAAACATGTGAAATCCAATTTTGTAATATAACATAAAAAAAATGAATCTATATAACATCAATTGTTTTTTCATGATATAAATTTTATAATGTATATTCATATGTTTACCAAAAGTTTTATTAATTATAATGTATCATAAAATATTAAGTAATTTAAAAATGAATAGATGGGTGGCCTACTTTCTTCAACTATAGTTATACTCAGTTCAATCAATGTTTATAATATGTGAGAAACGCAATATATATAATCAATGAAATTTCACTACAAAACACAACTCTTAAATAAAGGAGTTCAAATTTTTTACAAATATTATAACATGTATTACATTAAACTAGTTGCAATTATGTTATATCTCTGTCAAAACAAACATATAAAGCCACTTCTCAAAACCCAAATATAGAATGAAAGCTCTTGATGGCTTCCCATGATATCACACAAACTTCAACTATTTTAACCGATCATAGGACTAATCCTCGTTCGATTGTTTAGAGCAGAGGATTAATCTTTGATTTTCGTTAGATTTAAGAGTATTGTTTTTTATATCACAATTTTTTTCATACACAACGAATTCTTAAAAACATTTAAATATTGCTAAAATATCAATTCTTGAAATGAAGTACATAATTAACTGGACTATGAAAACACAAAAAAAAGTAATTCATGTATGTATTTTAATGACAATAGTGACATTGCACATGTTTCTTACGCGCATGCAAACCAATTCAATCTACAATCAGAAAAGTTGCACATGTAATTCGTGGCTTCCAATGGGCCCCACACGAAACCTCTCATCCTCAACGATAGCCAAAATCTTAATAACAATAATATGGGATGGGGAGGGAGAATAAAGAGAAAGAGGAGGAAAGGAAAATAGGTTAAACTAATCATTTGATTTATATATATGACACTGATTTTAAATTTGGTCCCTATACCTGAAAAAAATTTGAAATTGATCCCTACATGTATAATTATTTTTAATTTACTCCTCGCCGTTTATTGATGTTGTAACACCGTCAAGTGATAAAGACCAAATTCAAAATAATTATCACATGTAAGAATTAAATTGAAAATGATTGTTACATGCTGGAATCAAATTCAAAATAAAAATTTGAATTTGATCTCTATATATGACAATCATTTTCAATTTGGTCCCTATACTTTAACTTCAACAAACAACGTTATGAAACCAATAAACAATGAGTACCAAATTAAAAATAAATATACATATAGGGACCGATTTCAAAAACATTTCACATATAAGGACCTAATTCAAAATTAACGTCACATATAGAAATCAAATAATTAGTTTAACCAAGAAAATATTTATTAACGATTATGGAATGTATTAAAATAATTAAAAATATTTAAGGATTTAAAAAATTTATGATAAAATTGAGATGTAAAAAACAACCCCCAAGATTTAATCACCATACATTTCCATGATCAAATTAATTTTTAAGAAATGGGTCAAAATAATGTTTTTTAATAGTGGGCTAGCCCTAAACCACTTGCCACTAGGGGCTTTTTGGCAGGCTTTTTATATTATGACTTTTTTGTTCCAACCCAAAAGGGGAAAAAACACCAAAACAAAAAACCGGATGATAGAGAGAGACATCCAAGAGTGGACAAGAATGTTCCTTGTGAGATAATGGCATATACAAATTCTGATATAATTTGTTCGCTTATGGTATAATATTGCCGCTTTTGCTTGCAAGTCAATATAAAAATTAATACACTTCAGCAAATAATGCAAGGATCCACACTATTACAGTAACTGCGTATTACATGAGGAATAAAATTTGGAGAACTTGATTTCTTTAAAAAAACTATACAATGGTTGATTGCTCTCAGTGGAAAGGCCAATTTTTTCCACAGGAGAAACCTTAAACGGGCGAGGGGCCTTTCATTTAAGCCAAAAAAACTGCTTCAAGTGCTTGATAAAGCCTTCTCCCAATCTCTAAAAGAAGACGAAACAAGACCTCTTCAATTAGAGAAAGAAGTCATACGGCAAAACCAAGAACAAAAAGCTTAAGACTTAAAAGAAAAGGCACCAGAAACCCCATCCAGCCTCTCTTCGGTGTGGTTAAAGCAAAACAATCATCATCGAGCATTCCCACAACCATTGACAGACATATAAACAATGGAGAGAACCATTATAAATTAACCAAAAAAATTGCGAGCAACTGATTTCAATTAAAATCTAACTTCGCAATAAGGTTCTTGATTTTAAGTAATAATAATAATCATATCTCAGAAAACTACGAACAAACAAAGTGCAGAAATATGTTAAAACTTAGCAGTTGATTACTTAATTTTAAGGAATAACAATCAGAAGCCGTAAAGAAAAAATTAAGGTGTTTGGGAGGTTAGAAATTGTGGGACCTACGAGAAATAGCAAGAATCCATTGGGAAAGGGGAGTATGCCAGTCCAGAGGAACCGATTGATATTGCATCTTTGCATATTCTCTATGCTATTGTTAGAGAAATAGAGAATCATAGTAGATGCATAATAATTTGTTCAAGCAGATAAAATCAGGAATTAAAAAAGGAAAAAAGAATTTAGAGAAGATAAGTCGAGGGCTACGAAAAATGGTTAGATCTGAGAAACTGGTGAGTTGCGGCTGTGGTTTGTTTATTTATAGCCCTGATTGGACTAGGGTTTTGTGTTTGATTGAAATTACAAATTTACCGCAATGCCTAGAAGGGTGCCGAAAAGAAAAGAAATTGATGAGTCCATAATCATTTCAACGTTGTTCTCCTTTCATTTTTTTGCTACAAAATCATTAATAAATTATACATAATTAAGATTCTTTAAGAGCGTGTGAGACTTTTGATGGATGAGGAGTGCTTTTAACACACTCTCTAACACTCTCTTTTCAACACACTCTCTTCTATTAGTTGAAATTCATGTGGGTCTCACTAATTCATGTGGGTCCCACTTTAATTTTGTAGGATCCACATGAATTTCAATCAATAGGAGAGAGTGTGTTAGAAAAAGAGTGTTAAAGAGTGTGTTGTTAGCATTTCTCTTTCATGGATAAAGACAAAGAGTGCAAGTAGGTTAAACTAATCATTTGATTCCTATACGTGACGTCAATTTTGAATTTGGTCTCTATACGTGAAATTTTTTTAAATCGGTCCCTATATGTACATTTATTTCTAATTTGGTCCTCGTCGTTTATTGGTGTCATAACGCCATTTGTTGAAGTTAAAGTACAAGGACCAAATTGAAAATGATTGTCACATGTAGGGACCAAATTCAAATTTTTATTTTGAATTCGATCCCTGCATGTAACAATCATTTTCAATTTAATCCCTACATGTGACAATCATTTTCAATTTGGTCCCTATCACGTGACGATGTTATAACACCAATAAACGGCGAGGATCGGATTAAAAATAACTGTACATGTAGGGACCAATTTCAAAAATTTTCACGTATAGGGACCAAATGATTGGTTTAACCAAAAGTTTAAATCAAATAGAAGTGTAATTGATTCTAGAAAGTATGTTAATTTAAAGTGATATTCTAATATACACTTGCTATATTGTCTTCTATCGGTCTATATTATCAATTTTGTGGAACAAATATTTTTTATTGCTAAAAAATTAATTATATAAATTTTTTAATTTAATATTTATATATACTAATTAATTTTATGCATATTATCCGGTGTCCCCTCAAAATAGGTTTGGTCATCCACCCCGAACTTGCTTAGGACCGCCCTAAGTGTGAGGAATATGATTTGTATATTATAATTTGAACTCATCTCTCTATCTCGTAGGATCAAAGTTAGTAAATAGTTGAGTTCTTTAAGTTTTCTATCGGAATTCAATTCTTGTTGTGTGTACGGAAAATGCTTTGTTGTAAAGGTTGTTTATTATTTTAACCCATTTTTATAAATTTTGTCATTTAATTTTGTAAATATATTCTACATTGCTCATAATTTTAATTTTTGGACTTTATAGTTATAAATTAAGCTGAGTGTTCTATAGTGTAAGAAAATAATATGAAAAGATTCTTTTAAAGTAAGTTTTTTTTTAAACTAGCTAAATGAAAGTGTATTCACTATTAAATTTACTGAGTGAAGTTGTTTAAATTTTAAAAAATAATTTCAAAATATTATAAAAAGTTAATTTTTGTGGTATATCTTTTATGTAAATCAAAAACTATTTTATGTTTGGTTACAATTATAAAAAGTACTTCTTTATCTTCTCTCTCCTCCACCTTTTCTAAAAATCTAGAAAATATTGCTTCCCATTTCAATGATTTTAAACTTATGCTTTTTTTTAATGTAAAAATCTAACCAAACAAATGTTTTAGTGTTAAAAACGATTTTTGTGAACAATCCTAAATAGTTGATGTAATTTATCAAATAAAAAATAGAGATATTCTCAATCATTCACTTTAATTTAACTTTATCTAAAAATTTATATACAAAACATTATGAATAATCAAATTGATTAGTGCAATGTGTATATAAATTTAATTTATATGCGTTGTCAATATTTATACCATTAATCAATTAGAAATTAACACATCATTAAAAATATTTGACTCTCATCCTAACTACCTTAAATGTTATTCATACCATAATTTTTGATTGATTGATGGAGTAAAAAACTTTATACTGACAATACATACCACTTAAACTATCCACTTATACACATTAGAGAAAACAATTTTTCATTATTGAAGGAAAAAAAACCTTAATGAACAGTGACGTGTTCATTTTCGTACCAGATTCTCTCTTTTAAGTTGTATCCTTGAGTGTTGGATGATATGGGCATGCGGAGTGCCATAAAAATTCTAATATAGGATATGGATACAACAAGATATATTATATAAAAATATAAATAATTAAAGTATAAAACAAATATAATTTCTATAATATTCTAGTTATAAATTATAAACAAAATTCCATAAAATATTGAAATTAAACAAAAGCATAAAAAAAAAAGGTAGTAAAGTAACAGATCATTATCCATGGACAAATAACTTGTACATGAATAATATGTAACTACTCATTAAGTTATTGAGCAAGCACCCATATTTATCTATAAATAGCACTACCAGATAAATACCTATTACTTTTATAGAAACCATGTCAGAATACTAATGCATCATAGCTGTAAATAACCTAATGGAATGGTACAAGGCATACAATTTTCTTTTTTTGGTGCAATATAAATAGATATATACAAAAAGAGACTTGATGAAAATTGAGTAATCCTATTGATACTCCAGTTGTTCATCATATTTTCTTATTAACCAATCATTGTATTAAATTATTATTTTACAAAATTATTATTAATTAATAAAGAATATAAATAGACAAATAGAATCATAATTGAATCCATTATACAATCATGTAACTTATAGAATAGTCAATGATTGGTAAAGATTGAATCAAATATAGTTGAAAAGAATAATAATTATGATTTAGTTGCAGCCTCATTCAGTCCAACCCCTTAGCTGGTTTTTGTACAAAATTGAATGGACCAATATGAACAATGCTACCAAAACCATATGTAGCATCATCTTCTAACACAATTTTTGAATAACACATGTTCTGACTTATACCACTTCACAGCAAAACCACTCCGCATATTATAAATCCTGACACCACTAGAAGGCTTCTAATTCTCAATTCACAGCTGTGGACGTTGTAGGCTGAAGATTCTGAATTTGTAGAATTCATTGATGGTGCTGTAAAGTTAGCCAGGGTGCCGTTTTTGCCAAGACTGCACATTTCATAAACCAAACACTACTTGTAAGCAATACTAATGACACAAGCAAACATGGATAATGAAAATGATTCAAAGAATCAAATGTCGTACCTTCCTGGAAATATACAAGAACCATGACCTGCAATCATTCAAAAAGTTGTTAAGTATCCTATAAGTTGCTTACAAGTTGTCATCAATAGACAATAGAACTACAAAAATGTTAAAGCTAATCCAACCCACTATAAGGAAATAGTAATTTACTTGGATCTGAGGTGGAGATTGTAGCCACTCCATTGAAGTCACATGAATCAGTAGTCTTTCCCATCTTATGATAGTAACTGTCAAAAGCATAATTTGCATGGGCAATCACATTGTCCGGTTCATAGCATGGTTGTCCTTGCAGCAATGGAGAGCATTCCACCTTGCCAGGTCCACATGCCCAATCTAGTGCAGCCTGAAGCATCTTTGGGTCAGCACCATCCTTTGCAATGCAGAAAGTTTGATTGCTGGTATCATTTGCTAAGGTTGCTCCTGACCCCGTCAAGCGTAAAATGTAAATAGGTTCCCCATTTGCATCAAACAGTCCCCAGTTTTTCTCAGACAATGGTCCAGGCTTCATATCCTCATTGTAGAGCTCGTAGATATAAGTACTAACAGCAATTCCAGGATGTTTGGGAGTTCCAGTTTTGTTCAGCACATGCTTAATCAAATTGCTGTTGTAAGTATTGGCATTGTCTACTGTTGCATCTGGCTCGTTAGAGCCACCTTTTGCGGGCCAGCCTGACTCAGTTACTACTACAGGAATGTTAGTGTAATTTAGGAAAGCCATGGAGAAGTATGCTGCATCAACCATAGCATCAAAGACATTGGTGTAATGAAGAAGGGTATTAGAATCAACAGCTTCTTTGTTTGGAGGAAGAGGCTTGAAGAGTGCATAATCTAATGGAATTACACCATTTGATTGCATGTAATCATAGTAAGGGTATACATTGAGCATGAGATAAGAGTCAGTGGATTGCAGGAAATCAAGCAATGGGACTAAAACTGGATTCAGCGAGCGGTTAAAGAAAGCCTGGGAAGGTGGAAATGAATCGAGGATGATCGAAGAGGAAAGGGGTGTTGAAACTTTAACTTGGCGATCCAGATTGGATGCAACAAGGGCTGAATGGATGTACTTAAGAGCGTTGACAAGTATTTTAGCAGCATTAGGCAGGGTAGTTAAAACCTCAGAACCAACACAAATGGCTGTGATATTGGTGGCTGGATAATGTGCTACCACATTGTGGGAAACCCAGTTGGCAGCTGTGGAATTTGATTGACCAATTGCTAGGAGCTCTTCATTAGGGACAGTTACAACAACTTGAATGCCTGTCTTTGCAAGTGCAACGAGCATAGCTTGGTCAGCATCAAACAATCTAACATGTCGAATTTGCTGGGCTTTAAGTAGTGCTACTACTTGAGTAGGGTGTGGCATATCAGAGAGATCGGTTCCAATATTCACCCCAATAAATGGTTCTGCAAGGAACAAACATACATTAGAAACAACTCTCTGAATTGAAAGCATACATTTGATGATTATGTTGTCCAAAAATAAGTTGTGTACAATATAGTGCTTGAGAAAAAGGCATTGAGAAGAAATCAAATTAAAAGATGTAAAAAAAAATATTAAAAACAAAAACTTTTGAATTTTCAAAATCTTAAATAAATAATTTTTCAATAAACACTTTATATATTTGATACCTTAGTCAGGGCCTAATCAGAAAGCCTTTTAAAACAACTGGTCCAATCAAATGATGAATAATATTACATATACACATTTTCACTCACAGTCATCTCATAGTCTCGTATCTATATAATTTTTTATTAGACTCCTATAATGTGAGTTTGTTTCTAAAATATTGAAGTGAAAATATTTCTACCTTTAAACCATTTAATGAGTTAAGATTTCTATGTACATTGTAAAATCACATAAGGATATATATATATATATATATATATATATATATATTCATTTTAGAAGCAAACTCACTTCAGACTATTCTAGTGATGTGAGACACGTGAAACCTGCTGCTTTAACACAAGAGTTTTCCCAACACACATCCAAATGTGGAGAAGAATGACAATAAATGACTGAATAGAAGGACAAAAGAGCCGTCCTCCTCTATTTAATATATCTGATCCCACAGGTGGACCGCATTCAACAACATCAACCAATAATAGCCTAGCTATTTTTTGTCATTTTATTTTACATGTATTAATTATTATTGGCAAAAAGTGTTATCTCAGTCAAAATAAGCAACATGTAAGAAAATATGTATGCTCTTTAGAAATTACTAAAGGGAAAAAATATTGGGGAAACAATAAAACAGCTGGCAGACTGATCAATCACTCGTTTAACTCAGCCATAACATGCCCATCAAACCTTGTCTGGACACTAATACTAGTTAAATCTCACATTAAGAGAAGGTGTGACAATGGAAGGCATGGAAGGGTGTACTTGAGCCTGAGTTTTGATACATACATAAATTTCACTCCTACCAAGCACACCCAAAAATCTCACAGAAAATATGGCAAGGAATCATCACAAAGTCCTCTTCTGAAGGGTGGGTATGAAGAAGGAAATAATGGGTTGGGAGAAACCATGCAGTTTCAAATAAATGTAGCTTTCCACAGTGAGTTCTAAGCAATGCCACCCCATGTTGAGAAAATAAACCAAAGAGCAATAAAAGATTCAGATTGCAAGTATAACTGTAAAAAAAGTGAAAAACACAGGATATCTTGACAAAGAACTCGATATCAACAGAGAAAGCACAGCAGCAAAGAGTACTATTATGTGAAGGAAGTTAAAACTGTCCACTCACCTTCATCAGCTGCAACAACAGACACTACAAAAAGCAGCAGAAGAAAATGCAGAGCCATAGATTCAAGCTCTCTGAGAAATCTGGAGAAAACCCAATAATGAATGAGAGAGAAGGAGAGAAGGAGTGTGAAATGGGACTATGAGAAAATGAAAACAAAGGAAAAATAGAAAGAGGAAAGTGGGGTAAAGCTGTAGGAGAATATATGACTGAGAGAGAGAGAGAGAAGGAAGGAAGGGGCTACAAGATCAAGATAACAGTCACACGTGGAAAGGTTGTCAGAAAAATCAAACGGCTACGGAATCATCTGTGTATGGAGTTTCACAGTAACAAAGCATATATAGGCCTAGAAACAGGTAGCCGAAGCCCGAAGAAAGAAAACCGAGGTGTAAGGCAAACAATTTTTTCTCTTTTTATTTATTCATTATTCATTATGCTTCTTCTCATTTTTTTTTTTATATAATGAATAATGCTAACGAGGGTTTTTATTAAATTAGTTAAGGAAGGAAAAAAAAAAAATTTATTAGAGGTCGGTGCATTTAATATTTTGAGAAGTGACATACTTAATTTTTCAATGAAAATTTGTTATTTTTGGATTTCTTAATTACTGTCCTTATGACACTCGTTAACATGTTAAAATTCTTAATAGAGGAGAAGAGAAATAAGTGGAGTGCATTCTCAAGATTAATTGAACTCGTGCACACACATAATTCTTGAGTTACAGGTTAATCAATTAATAGCATGTTTGTATTGGCCTCTAAGTTGCCACAAGCCCGATAAAAATCCAAAAGCTATAATTATTAGCTTTTGATAAACCCCGGTCAGACACAGTCAAACGCAATTCTCTATTAACATCGCAAATCCAAACATAGCATAAGTTGACTTAAGGGGACTTATATGATTTCACATGTCATCTTTACATATAGACAAAATAGGTTGATCACTCTAATAATTTTTTTTTTTTTTTTACTTTAGTCCCATACATTTTATTTTTATCATTTTGATCATATATGTTATGTTCTTTCTTACATATTAGTTATTTTCATCAATTCTTTCCTAACGACGTCAAATTTAAGACTATTATGAAGATAGAACATAACGTTTAGGATCAAAATAAATAAAAATGCATTTTTTTTATTTTGATCTTCTATGTTATGTTTTGTCTTTCATAATAGTCTTTTCCGCCAATTCCTTTTTGATGTTCTCAGTTTTAGTTTTAGAACTAAGATGGAAGAGTAAACATAACATATATAATCAAAATGAGAAAAACAAAACGTAACATATAATACCAATGCGAAAAACAATACATACGAGATCAATCACCTTATTTTGCCCTACACTAAATATAATATAAGTAATAATGTTTCAACAATCATATTAGATTAACTGCTTTTACTAGTTAAAATAGTTAAATTGTGAATCACTCATGCTTGTGGTTGATTTATTTTTTTATTATATCATCTCGTTTAATAAGGAATGAATGTGAGTTTGTACAAATTAATACTCTCTCCGATTATTTATATATATATATATATATATAAAAGAAATATTTGACAAAATCATCAAGATTAATATGTGTATTAAAATGGGTTAATTTCAATTTGTTTTCCACAAATATCCTTTTGTATTAAGTGGTTCAAAGTTAATTACTCCTCCCGTCTCAATATATATGTCATATTTGACTAAATTACACAATTTAAGAAAAAGCAATAAATGAAAGAAAGAGAGTGATAATTTTACCAAATTAATCTTATTAATCATTGATGTATTAACTATTGTCATAAATGTAAAGTGAAATATTTAAGGGTACAATTGGTAGAAAGCAATTAATATTACATTGAAAATAGAAAATGACATATATTTTGGGACAAATTTTTTTTGTAAATGTGACATATATATAATAGGACGGAGGGAGTACAAACAACTTATTATATTGAATGGCTCAAGAAAATACTTGATAATAAATAAGGATAAATATGTAAATGAGCAATTAATATGGTCAAAAATATGAATTTATTTCTTATATTTAGGATCAAGAAAATAATTCATTTTGTTTCTAATATATAAGCCAGTAGGAAGTATTAGTAACTTCTCCCATAAACTTTATAGGGAAAAAATTAATAACGTTTGTACATGTTTCGTGCAAAAGTTCAAAAAAAGGGAAATTATAATAGTAAATGATCATATTATTAGTTTCTATAATAATAATAATAATAATAAGAAGAAGAAGAAAGATTCTATCATATCTCTTAAGTAACTTATTCTTATTTATGTGATCCAATCAGATAGTAAGAAATTAAATCCATATGACATTAAAATTACACATTTAATTGAGATGATACATTCTGATTGGACATGAGGATATCCAAATTCTTTATTTTTTAAGGATATTATAACAACATCCCCAATAATAATTTATTTTATTAATTTGATAACTGTATTGTAGGTGCATGTGGAGGAGGATGACAAGCATCTGTTCTCCTAGCCGTTACAGTACGGTGAGTTATTTTTCAGTTGGGTTGTTTTGTTGTGTAGTGGCACTGTGTCTGTCTTCACGTTTGCACTGTTTTACCTGCAATGTATCTTGGGTGCATCCTTGAAGACATCGAAAAGGCCCATCCCCTAGGTAAAACTAGCGAGTAGAAATGGAGCTTCACCCATCAAACGGTCCAATCTACGCACCCTTATGGGATATCGTACCTACCCATTGGTCCACTTCCTAATTGCTATTTATTTGCTACGCTATTTATTATGGATTTTTCAAATCTATACAATCTTGCACACGTTAAGTCTTATTAATTATCCATTATCAATTTATATTTAATTAATTTTGATAAATTAATTAATTATAATTTTTTGAAAAAAAATAATAAAAAGAAATGTTAATCAGTATCATGAGAATATTAATTAAGGAATCAACTATTAAAAGTTAAAAAGTTGTGATTTTCAATAAAAAAAAATTTATATATTAATTCCTTAATCAATGTTCTTAGGATATTGGTTAACATGATCCAAAATTTTTTTATCTATCTTCTAGTTATTTGTTTGGATTCACCTCCCTGTATCAATATCCTTTCCCACCAAAAAATAATAACCACTTTGATTTCCACCTTTTTAACCCTAAACCCCTCTCTTTTTCAAAAACTCTCCTGCAACAAAAGTTGGAGGTTTCTTTGCAGCAGCAGAAAAAAGGTACTATGTCAATATGCATTTGCTGATAGTTTAAGCCTATGTTTGGATTTACTGTGCCAATTCTCAAACACGCGTCTCTTGTCATAGAAGCAACTATTTTTAGCTTCTTGAACACGCGTTTGACCCTCCTCACTAATTTTCCAAACATGCACAAAGCCTAAGCCCCTCTCCCTATATCAGTTTCATGAATCATGATGTCTTTGCGATGTAAACGTTTTTCCAATGTGTTTTATTTGATGCCAATGTAATAAATTTAATTGACGTAAATGCCCTCTCCCTACAATTTATTCTGTTTTATCTATATTGTACAAAAATAGATTTATATTATTTTTTGAGTTGATTGGCTTCAACCCAAAATGTCTGAGATACTACAAATTCAAGGAAGCAAGCTATCATAAAGTCGCGATCCTACTGGGTACTGTATTCATTTATATTTTGTAGTAATATGCTATATGCTATTTGTAGTTAAATTAATTTTTAGCAGTCCAATAATAGTGTTCATTTATCCATGTAGGTTGAGAGTCAGGAATTTGATTGATTTGAACAATCTTCCATATGATGAACAATGTGATAGTTTTGGATGTGAAGTAGTTGATATAAGTAAAGATGACTATGAAGGTTCTTATGCAAAATGCTCTGGAATATTGTTTTGAACCTTTATTGGGCAATGTTTTCTAACTGAGCAAGAAGCTTATAGGTTTTATGAGAAAACGGAAACAAACTTCTGATCTTTAGGAAGATCCTTAAAAACTTTGGAAGTAATTGTTCACGAGAAATATGTCACGTACGACCACATACACTACAACATTATTAAAATTAGGAACATTTGCAAAATATTACTAAATTATCAAAAAATGTTACTATTTGTATTAGTAACATTTTGACAATTGTTATATATTGATCATGTTACTAAAAGGTTTTAACAATATATTAACATATCATTAGTAACATTTTAAAAATGTTACTAATTTACCTTTTTTATAACATTTCACAAATGTTAATAATACATCTTTTTTTGTAACATTTCAAAAATGTTACTACTTACTTTTTTGTAACATTTTTTAAAAAATTGTTACTAATTACTTTTTTGTAACATTTTAAAAAATATTACTAATTACCTTTTTGCAACATTTCAAAGATGTTACTTTCTTTAAATTTTTACTTTAAAGATGTTAATTTTGTGGCAACCAAAACAAATACAAAAATTAACCTAAAAACAGTTCATATATAACCAAAAAGTCATTCGTCTCCGTTCACATTAAAAATAAAATCAAGTTTTACAATAATTTCAATATTACAAAGAAACTAAACCAAATTTGTCTATTGAATAATTACAACATATGAGAACTTGTTTACAAAAATGCTCCTTTCTCACTAATTTTTGCTTCCATAAAAACTTCCAGGATCTAGTTTCACTCCCTCATAAAAAAGCATTTGCAGCTTCATCAAATTTCTGCAAGATGGATAGCCAAGTGAAACTTTAGAAATGTGAATCACTTGTCATCCTACTAATGTATAGAGCAAAGGGTTTCTGGATAGCATGCTTGCAACACAGGCAAAGCTGCCCCTTCCCTATAACAAGCTTATGACCAACCTGGTCTTTATGCTTAGCAGAGTATAACATCAGTAAGATCTATATCAATTGCCTGTAAAACAAATAGCCAATTTCCAATTTCAGGGGGAAGCTGTCCTGCGAATTTCTTATTGTTAAGACAGATCCCTGCAAAGGAAAAATCAAGAACAAAACACAGAGAGACCACTTCATGAAAAATGGTTTATAATTCTCAAATCATGGAAGTCATCATAAATAAAAATGAAATGAAGTCTTCATGCAATTCTATAGATAGTAACCAAACATAATTACTTTCGTCCAGGATGCATAGTCCACATACAACTCCTCAACATTATTTAGATGTGAAGTCCACACACTCAGCAAACAAGTTGATCTTAAGATACAAAATCGTTGTCTATAAGTAATAGGGTTGAAGCTGAGCATTGTTTCAAATCCATTTATCAGTGACTTGAATATCATACATTACAAGAAAACACCAAGGTAGGACGCGTACAAAATTTGCAATTCAGATAGCCTCCGTTTGTTTTAAATACCATTGAACGCAAATTGACGTTGGAGGGGCGTTTGAAGGCGTTTGAAGAAAGCTAAAAATTTGAGCTTTCTAAAAAAGTGCATTGGAACGCACAATTTGCACGTTTGCGTCCAAAAAAAATTCAACCAAACGAGCCAATAGTAGTACAGGTCCTGAAGAAAACGTGCTGGTCAAATCCGTGCTTGTTAATGATATGAAATACTAGCACCCAAGTTAATCTAACAAAAGGCACTTCAGGAGAAGGTAGCAACTTGGCATAAGATTTTGAAAGAGAAAGTACATGGTAATAATGCGTGAGTTGGTGCACTTAATGCCATCCCAACCATCATCTCAAGAATCTGGGCTCACCCAATTAGGTGGCGTGTTCTACCACTCCTACTTTATAATCTGCAGAGCAGTGTCTTCATCAGAAATTCAAAGGACAATCAAAGACATATTTCAATCACCGAATCTAAATACAAAAACTATTATAGAAGCTAAGAGTGAATGCTGAAGGCCTCTTTGCAAAATTTGAGGGTGAAATTTTGCATATCAAGTATTCAGAAGAGAATTCCAACAAATCAAACTTTGTTAGAACATTGAATAAATTTTCCCCCCCTAAATTGTAAGAAATACAGATTAGCAGTACACAATATACTGAAGAAAAACATATTTACTTTTAATTGAAGCAAACTGAATGACAAGTGATCATAGGATTCTACTCAGAGGAGTTGTGCATCAAAAGTGTCAGATGATAATGATGCTTCAGTTTCAAGTACCACACACTTTTATACTAACATAAAAGGGACATTGCTTGATTTAGCGAGATTCCATCTTGAAAAAAAGGTTGTAGCTAAGGTCTATTGATAGGATATTCATTATTCTAGTCCACAGTTAAAGTAAGCAAGAAATTATAATTCTCCTTAGGTGGATCCGAAAAATGCATAAACAGACCTATTAGTTGGAAAGCAAACCAAATATAACCAGACATCTTTTGGGATAATTCACATTGCTAACAACTTAAATTATCAAAAAGAAAAAAGAAAAGTTTGCATGATTACTTGCTTAGTGAATGCCAAACTTTTAAGACTTAAATGTCATACAGAGAAGAGTCTAATGACATACCATAAAATGCTTCTGGAAGTTCATCGATGAGCTGGGGTTTCCACTTTGTTATTCCTTCTCTGACCTGCTTATGCACTTTTAACTCCCAATGCCACATGTCAATCCATTGTAACTTAATTTCTCATGTCAGCATGGAGGTACATTACATAATCCTTGATCCAATCTTACTTTGTCGAATGCTAGCAATTATTTCCATATGGAACCGGTTGCTCAGTGGGGATTTGTTTCCAATTCCATCTCCTGCATATCATGGAAGCGAGTCGGCCTTGTGTTATAGAGCAAACAGGAACCTTGTATGAGTATGATCATGCTTTTGGGAACAAAAGAAGATATCTACTTATATAATATTATAAAATCATCTTCTTGACAGGTGGAAGAAGGGACATGCGAAATAGAGGAAGTGAGGGTATCAGGCAGTGCATATTAATTGAACTAATAATTCTATATCATCCTAACAATCCTCCTAATTACCTAAAGAATAAAATATTAGATGCTTTTAGGTTCCTAAGACCTTAAGCCTTTTCCTTCCATTAGTACTTTTAGTTTTAAGTAATTACTAGGATGTGAAGAGGATTTGTTAGGAGAATATAACATTACTCAATCTGCAATGTTTGATTTTACAAATCATGTAACTAAGTCATCTATGACACCCAATCCCTAAATGATTGCAGAACGGATTCAAGCGCCTTCCATGATTCCAAATTCCTAAAGCTCATAATTCTTCAAGTCATGCTCATAATGTTCCCATTAAAAATATACGGTAACCGGCCTAACTGCACTTATCAAAATTAGATCACATCTTTTGATTTTGATTAAATTTTCTCAGCAACCAAATAGAAACTTATTCACATTAAAAATTCATCCAAATCAAATAAATCACAGAGATCATCCACAAAAATTTTCCAAAAAATGTTTTTGACAAAATTGAAATAATCAAGCATTTCACTAGAACTAACTCTCCGATTGAAAAGCCTACTCAATTAAATCATCACACAACAACAAAAACACTGATAGATACATAAATATATTGATAGAGGTAATGAGTGAGTGAGAAAGCTAGCCTGAACGATGAAAGTTCTGAATAGTGCAATGTGGTCTTCTTCATTCGAGCTTCAGAGGGAGCGGAGATGGAGGTTTGTGGCGGTTGGGGAAGAGCGAGAGAGAAACGGATTAAGATTCTAGGGTTCAGAAAAGAAAAGTGAAGATTCACAGAGTTTGCAGGAATGAGAGTGAACCAACCAGGGTGAGAGTGGATTCAGTGAAGGTTGCGAGTGGGTTCAGAGAAAGCATTTCAGAGAGCGAAGATTGTTCCGTGAGAGAGGGAGGTGAATTTAGTCGGTGGAGAGGGAAAGTAAATTACGGTGGAAAGGCTTTCAGTAACATTTTCACCCTGGGTAAATTACGGTGGAGAGGTAATTTATAAATATATATGAAAATAAATTATATTAAAAAATAACCTCAGTAGCTATAATCATACAAACACAATGAACAAAACATACGCACAACAATTTCTACAGAATCCAACAATTGGGGGAAAAAATGAAAGAGGAAGGGAATGAATTAATATCCCGTGAATCATGTCGCCACTGCCAGTGATGGGGTACTTGGGTCCGTTGGCCTTCTTCTCAGTGCTTTGATAAAGGAGCTTCCCTTAAGAATTAGGAACAAGAAACAATGAATCTAATTAACAAGAAATCGGTTTCTACATATATACAAACAATGAGCAAACAAAGAAGTAAAAGAACAAGGAATTACGAACCCTTAAGAAAGGAGCAAGCAAACTATGAACAAGGAACAAACCAGTTGGGGATATGGAGACTTGGAGAGGTAGAGAGACGAGAGGATGAGATAATTGGGTGGGTAGATAGGTAGAGGTAATAAATTAAGCACAAGCTAGACCAAAAATTCTGAAGCCAATAATTGGCCAAAGACTTTCATATATAATGAGAAGTTGAAGAATGCTGTCTGAGCTAACCCGAAGAGGAACTTTAACTTTGATATTTGGGTTGATAGCTGGTTGGTTCCTTTTAAAATATATAGATGATGACAAACCCTCAAGGCTTCCTATGTATCTTTGTTCTCCTAATTAATATAAGATGAAACCTAGAAATTACATTAGTAGTGAAGGAGAACGTGAAAAGCAACTGACCAAAACAGCAAATGAAGGTTGATATTTAACAGAAGGGAACAGAGAATGATCAAAGTGATCACCATAATGGGTCCTGACCATTTTTTTGTTTTTCTCCCGATTCTTAATTCTAATTTGGGCTAGCCCATTATGGATGTTCTTTTTTGTTAACTAACATATATATATATATATATATATATATATATATATATATATATATATATATATATATATATATTATGCAATTTATTTATTGTTTTATTAGTTATACCAATTAAATAATGATTCGAAGGTCTGCTTAGTACAATTTACGATTTGATTATTAAAATATTGATCTCAAGTTTGACACCCACACTCGGGATACATTCTCTCACGTTATTATCTTTTTTTTTTTTTATGTAAACACACTTAATTCATATCATTAGAAATAAGGTCAACAATACACATAGGAATAGTATTAAAGATATGAGGAGAAGCAAAAGATGTAGCCGCCCTAGCTAAGGTGTGAGCAACTACATTGGCTTGTCTCCTAGAAAACTCAACCGACGAGTTAACAAAGGTAGATAACACCTGCTTACAATTTGAAATAATAGATCCAAACTCAGAATGATCCTCCTTGTCTAAGGCGAAATTGTCAACCACGATCTTGCAATCCAGCTCAAAAATAATATTGTCTAGATTCATAGATTTTACCCCTTGAAGAGCACAAAGAAGAGCTAGAGCCTCTCCTTCATGAACCTAAAAAATAGGTGTTGTCCAAGAAGATAAGGCACCCATGAAATGCCCAGACTCATCCCTTAAGCAACAACCCATGCTAGAGATGCTAATAGAATGATGAAACGCTGCATCGTGAAAAATCATTAATAAAAATGACAAAGTATCTGAACCCGTGAGTAGAAATGGTACGAGAATGACCTCATACATCTGAGTGAACTAAAGCAAAAGGGGATGAAGCCCGTTTATTGACTCGATCCGGAAACTGACTACGAGTGTGTTTCCCTAGTTGACACGACTCACAATGCAAACTAGATAACTTAGACAGACTCGGCACCAATTTCTAGAGTTTGGGGAGACCAGGATGATCCAACTGAGCATGTATGGTAAGAGAGGAATCTGTGGCAGAGCAAACCCGGGACGGGGTGGAAAGCTGGTAAAGGCCATGAGACTCACATCCGGTGCCAATCGTCCATCTCGAACTCCGGTCCTGCAGGATAACAATGTCTTTAGTGAAGGTAATCAAACAATCATGAGAACGAGTTAAACGACTAACAGAGAGTAAATTAAAGGGACAACCGGGCACATAAAAAACAGAATCAACTGACAGGGAAGGCATTGGATGGGCATTTCCGATTCCTTGGGATTGAGATTGGGAACCGTTAGCCAAAGTGACAATAGGTAAATAGTCAGATGTAGAAAGAGAGGAGAAAAGAGCCTTATTACCAGAGATATGGTCAGACACACCAGAATCAAGAACCCAAAGACCAAGTGAGGGTGACTAAGATATGCAAGCATATGAATTACCAGTGTATGCAACCAAAGCAGTAGATCCGGAGGTTCAGCGATGCTCAAACCACTGGATAAAATCTTCATAATTAGCTGGAGAGATCTGAGGAGGATCCATGGTCTTAGGAGGATGTGTGGAACTAGAGGAGGCCATAGATCAGTAACAAAAGGACCAAAAAACGACGACCATATGATACCTGAAAAATTCGAAATGGCGCGCGCATAGTGCGTTAGTAGCAAAAGTGCTCGGATTGGCCTGGGAGTGGTGGCGTTGGAATCGCAGGAGAAAATCGATCACCGCGCCGACGAAAGGAGCCATGCGCTGAGGTTTTGCGATGCGAGTGAGAGCGCTTGAAGGAGCTTTTGGGGGTGGGTCTCGGGGCATGGGCTGCGCAAGACAGTCCGGTTTTGAAGGTGGGGTGGTTGGCCGGAAAAGGTGGCGGCTGATGACGACAGAGGGTAAAAATGACCGGAAAAGGTGTCGGAATGAGGTCACGGCAGAGAAGACGGGGCAAACCGTAGTAGGAACACGGTTTGCCAAGAAAAATTCTCACCGGAGAACAGCAGGTCCACCGGGCAAGCATGGTTTTAGGGTTACCTCGGTCTGGCTTTAGATACCATGGTAAAAGAGAGAAAACAGAGGCATGAGATGTTGAAACCGTGTGTTTCAACTACACGGCGGTGTCCCTTTTATATAGGCTTAATCAAATAATTACAACATAAATATAGGAGATTCTTTTCCTATTTACATGATATGATATGCCTAAACAATAATTACAAAGATTTTAAATATATTTTCAACAAATTCAAATTTAAATACTTTGATCATCCAGACTTCAGAAGTCCGCCTTTGCCGGCAAGTTCTGGATATGGTGGGTATGTAGGAGTGATTGAGTATACTTTAGTTGGGGCCACATTTGTGTTTGTTAGTTTTCTGCTTCTTTAGGAGAAGGAAACAAAAGATGTTAAGCAAGGTCGACAAAGCCCAAATACTCTAATTGCATCGTTTGATCCAAACAGATATGGGCCTGTTTGGGTAAACGACTTAATTAAGCGCTTATAGGATAAGCGCTTATCATAAAAACGCTTATGTATAAGCTATTTCTATAATTAAAGCGAAAATATAGTCAAACTGTTTTCATTTAAGTTATAAGCTGTTTTCATAAGCTATCCTGGAGAGCTTATCAAAATAAGAGGAAAACAGCTTATGGACATATCATAAGCTGTTTCCATAAGCTCTCACAAACACTCTGAAAAACGCTTATGCCAGTATATAAGCTCAAATAAGCTGTTTATAAGCCAATCCAAACAGACCCAAACTCTAGTTGCAACAAGTATGGTGATTCTTATACAACTTATGAGGATGTCACTGGCAACTTGAGTGAAAATAATATACTGGGGCAATGAGGGTTTGGAATTGTGTACAAAGGAAGGTGGACTACACGATGCTTCCAGCATTGCAGTGAAAAGAATGGAATATGGCGCCATTATGGGAAAGGGTGCAGCATAATTTAAGTTTGTAATTTCTATTTTGTCCAAGGTTTGGCATAGGCACCTCGTTGCCCTTTCGGCTACTGCATACATGGGAATGAGAAGTTCATTGTCTACGAGTATATGCCTCAAGGAACGCTGAGTAACCATATTTTTCACCGGACAAAAGAAGGGTTATAACTATTGGAATGGAGTAGAAGATTGACAATTGCCTTGGATGTAGCAAGGGGTGTGGAGTGCCTTCATCGCTTAGCTCGACAAAGCTTTATACACAGGGACTTAAAACCTTCCACCATTCTCCTTGGAGATGATATGATAACAAAAAATTAAAATGCTTTCATATCATCTCCAAGAAGAATGTTGGAAGCTTTTAAGTCCCTGTGTATGAATCTTTGTCGGGCTAAGCGATGAAGGTAGTCAACACCCCTTACTACATCCAAAACAATTGTCAATCTTCTACTCCATTCCAATAGTTCCAACCCTTCTTTTGTCTATTGAAAAAGATGGCTACTCAACGTTCCTTGAGGCATGTATTCTTAGAAAAGGAGCTTCTAATTCCTATGCATGCAGTTGCCGAGAAGGGCAACCAGATTCCTATGGCGAACCTTGGACAAACCAGAAATCTCGGACTTGAACTATGCTGCACCTTTTCCCATAATGGCGTTAGATTCCTTTCTTTTCAATGCTCTGTTGGTACCATCGGGCAGTTCACCTTTGTACACAGTTCCGAAGCCTCCTCGCCCCAGTATATTATTCTCATTGAAGTTGCTAGTGACATCCCTCAGAAGTTGTATAGGAATCGCAATATTTGTTACAACTGTAGTCTCCATGTTCTTATTGTCTGGATCAGACAATGAGACCAGTGTATTTGGTTTTTCGTCGACCTTGCTTAACCTTTTATGCTTCCTTCTCCTAAGGAAGCAGAAAACTAACAAACCAATCAAGCAAAATACAAATGCAGCACCAGCCAAAGTATACCCAATCAATCCTACATTCCCTCCATTTCCATAACTCGCCGGCGGAGGCGAATTGCTGAAGTCCAGACGATCAAAGTATTTAACTTTGAACTTATGCGGGGGCAAGGGCCTGAGCATGGGAGAGAGGCAATGGGAAGGAGACGACATAAAAGTTGCGAATGTTCATGATGGAAGAAGATCCTCAAAGCTTTTTAAGAGAGCAAATTTTTCAGTATAACTTGTTTAATCCCCTAAGTGCGCACAATATATATTGACATACGTCATTTGGATGTGCAACAATTTTTTGGTCAAGAGTTTCTTTGGATGCTTGCGCTTGGAATGAAAGTGACGCGAGTGTTTTGGAAAGATGAGAAAGACGGAAAAAACAATAGCAAAGGTATTTGGAAAAACAAAATGCTCACGATCAAAGTATTTATGTCGTATGTTCCCTTGCTTCCATGCCTAGACCCTTGCCCCCGCATAAGTTCAAATTTAAATACTTTGATCGTCTTGACTTCAGAAGTCCGCCTCCGCCGGCAAGTTCTGGAAATGTTAGGTATGTACGAATGATTGAGTATACTTTGGTTGGGGTTGCATTTGTGTTTTGCTTGATTGGTTTGTTAGTTTTGTGTTTCGTTAGGAGAAGGAAGCAAAAGAGGTTAAGCAAGGCCGACGAATGCCCAAATAATCTAATCGCATTGTTTGATCCAGATAGACTATAGTTGCAACAAATATGGTGATTCTTACACAACTTATAAGGATGTCAGTGGCAACTTCAGTGAAAATAATATACTGGGTCAAGGAGGTTTTGGAATTGTGTACAAAGGAAGGTGGACTGCACGATGGTGCCAACATTGTAGTGAAAAGAATGAAATATGACGCCATTATGGGAAAAGGAGCAACATAATTTAAGTCTATAATTTCTATTTTGTCCAAGGTTCGTCATAGGCATTTTGTTGCCCTTCTCGGCTACTGTATACATGGGAATGAGAAGCTCATTGTCTACAAGTACATGTCTCAAGGAACGCTGAGTAACCATCTTTTTCACCAGACAAAAGAAGGGTTGGAACCATTGGAATGAAGTAGAAAATTGACAATTGCCTTGGATGTAGCAAAGGGTGTGGAGTGCCTTCATTGCTTATCCCAACAAAGCTTCATACAGAGGGACTTAAAACCTTCCAACATTCTCCTTGGAGATGATACGACAACAAAAAATTAAAATGCTCTCATATCATCTCTAAGAAGAATGTTAGAAGGTTTTAAGTCCTAGTGTATGAATCTTTGCCGGGCTAAGCAATGAAGGTAACCGAGACCCCTTGCTACATCTAAGGCAATTGTCATTCTTCTACTCCATTCCAACGGTTCCAACTCTTCTTTTGTCCAGTGAAAAACATGGTTACTCAACGTTTTTTGAGGCATGTACTCGTAGACAACGAGCTTCTCATTCCCATGCATGCAGTTGCCTAGAAGGGCAACCAGATGCCTATGGCGAACCTTGGACAAAATAGAAATCTCAGACTTAAACTCTGCTGCATCTTTTCCCATAATGGCGTTAGATTCCATTCTTTTCAGTGTTATGTTGGTAGAATCGTGCAGTTCACCTTTATACACAGTTTTGAAGCCTCCTCGTCCCAATATATTATTCTGACTGAAGTTGTCAGCTCACTTTATAATTAATGTTTATCCCTTGTTTATATTTTTATTTTTTTTAATTATTAATAATTTTTATCCCTTGGGCTTATAATTAATGATTATCCCTTTTTTTATACTTTTGTTTTTTTTTAATAATTGACCTTTATCTTAAACGAGTATATAAATATTATTCTTATACATTTAAGTTTTTTATGTAATTAATAAATGCAATTTATATTATTTATTAAGTTATTTGTTCTTATTTAGAAATTTTTATGAAATAATTAATTAAAAAATTATGTTTAAATAATACTCAATTTTAATAAAAAAAATTAAAATGAGATTATAAATTCCTATTAGCAAAAATGTCAGAATTAAAATTCAAGTAACGCGTACTATTATAGATGTATAATATAATAAAAATAATAAAGTGTCGCTGAAAAATAAATATTTGTGACATGAATAAATGCAATTTATACTGTTTATTATTATTAAGGTATTTATTCGATTATAAAAGTTTTTTTTACAAGTAATAAATAGTTAATTTAAAAGATCATGAAAAAAAAAATAGTTAATTTAAAAACTGCTAAAGTAGTAGCATTTGAGTAAGGGAGAATAAGTTGCAGTGGGCTAAACTGAATCTATAGACTAGAGGAGCAGGGACTACAGTCTATAGAGAAGAGAATAGAGCGAAAGAGAGAGCAACCAAAGTAAGTAGAGAGAAAGAGAGAGCAACCAAGTAACGCATACGACTTCAAATATATAATATGATTTAAATTTAAGTAACGCATACGTTTATAGATATATAATAATAGAATAAAAAATAATAAAATGTCTAAAAAGTCGTGGAAAAATAAATGTAATATTTGACTAATTGTTTCAAAATCTGAATATTAATTTTTTTTAATAATTACCTTTTGTCGTAACGCGAGTAAATATTATTTTCAAGCATTTAATTTTTTATGTAATGAATAAATGCAATTTATATTATTAAGTAATTTATAAATAAAAAATAATTAATTTAAAATCTGTGTTTAAAATTAAATAGTAGCCAATAGTAGCAAAGCTGAATCTATAGACAGCAGCAAAAGGAGAAGAAGAGCTTTCAGAACTCCCAAGGCTTTCAAAAAGTGGTCTTTGATTCTAGGTGACCCACAACTCTGCTTTTTGTAACCGAATCTTGAAGCAGCAGCCCCCGTATATATTTGTGAAATTCAGGGCTGTTTCATTGTCGTTACTGAACCCAAAAGAGAGAAACCACTCAGCATTTAACAGTCATGTGTGGTTAGTACTTTCTCTCTCATGCAGTCATGCCTAATTGATGTGTTAATCTAATCCATTGTGGCTTTGTCTTTTGTCTTTCTGTTGTGTCGTGTGTTTTTATCTTCCTGTTTCTGTTGTACAACGTGGTTTCTGTGACTGTTGAATGGCACATCTCTAGAGTGTAATATATATTTTCATTTTTGATCTGAAATTAAAAGATGAATGACCCTTTTTCCTTGTTAGCATGGAGGAGGGAACTGGGGCATAGCTCAGAAGAAAAATGAAAGAGAAAAGTTGTTAACTTTCTCAAAAACCATGCAGAACATGAAGCTCCCATTATTATTCTTCTAATCTGTTATCATCTTTTGTTTTTGGCAGAGTTGAGAAACGACGATCTGTATACAGAGCTATGGAAGTTGTGTGCAGGACCCATGGCGGATGTTCCTTCGGTTGGAGACAGAGTTTTCTACTTCCCTCAAGGTCACGTGGAACAAGTATGCTTCTTTAATCTTTTCCTTCTTTTTGTTTTTTACCCATTTTTGGGTTCCAGTTGCTTTCAAATTCCCTTTCTAATCACTTTCCTTCTTGTACGAAACTTATTGGACTTCTGGGATTTTTTTTGGCAGTTTCAAGCATCAAAGGATCAGGACTTGAACCATGAAATTCCCGATTTCAATCTTCCGTCCAAAATTTTATGCCGTGTGATGAACACTCAGTTGTTGGTACTGGTTTTTATTTCTTTTGTTGTTACATGTCCTTGTTCGCTTTATTCAAATGATGATTTTATGTGTATTTATCCGAGAATCTCGTTAAATTTTGTAGGCGGAACAAGAAACTGACGAGGTTTATGCTCGTATCACTTTGTTTCCAGAATCAGATGTGAGAATATGTGTCTCCTATCTTTTTCTCCTTTAGTCTTGTCTATCTGGTTAATGAGAAAATGAGATACATTTTATCAGCCTAATTTCCCCTCATTCTTGGTCAATCTAATTCTGCTTGATGTTTTTCTCGCCTACTGAAAAAAGATACAAGATATGAAACAAATATGGTCAGAATAAGCTTTTATCCCAATTATTTTTATTTTATTTTTGACTTTCGTCCTATACGTTTTATTTTATTTTTATTTTGGTACTCTATGTTATGTTTTGTCTGGGGATGGCAATGGGCTGGGACGGGACGGATGCGGGTAATGTTTCCCCTGCATCCATCCCCATAGATATTTATGTGGGTATAGAGTATCCATGGATATCCGTGAGTATTTAAGAGTCTAAATAAAATAAAATAAAATAAAATTATACAATATAATATAGCAATATTTTATATTAACATTATATAATATGTTATATGTACTTAAAAAAATTATTATTATCATGGGTTTAACACTTAAACCACTAAACAGTATAAATTAATAAAGAAAATAAAGTTTATTTTATCTCAAAGTGATAGAAATTGTCATAATATATATTATATATTATATATTTAATAAAAAAAATATTTATTAGGAATATACGGGTATCCGTGGAGCGGGTACTATGATCTCCATCCCCATCTAATAGGTATCAATTTATTATCTATTGCGGATAATTCATGCAAGTATCTACGGATACGGATAATTTTGTCATCCCTTGTTCTATCTTTCATATTCTAAAACTGACGCCGTCATGAGTCAATTGACGGTAATGGTTAATAGGAAGACGAAACATAACATATAAAATCAAAATGATAAAAAAAAAATAAAGCATATAAATAAGACCAAAGTCAAAAAAAAAATGTACTGAGACTAATTATTCTATTTTGTCTATAATCATTTATAAGTAAGTAAATTATAACCGTTGATCATTTCATTATTGCTTTGGAAACAACAATGGTAGATGAATAGATTTTATGGTAAATAAACGGATAGATAAATATTTTATTTCCGAAAGATTAGGATGCTAGCATTCATCTAACTACGAAGTCCAAGAATCAATTAACGGGAAACCTTTATATAAATCACATTGTAAAAGATTGTCATTACCCAATCTACAAGGTAAAAGTGATGAAATTAAAAGAAGACCGAGTTGAAGAATATAACATAAAGATATTTATAAAATGACGCACTAGTCTTTAGCTTCTTGTTTTTGCACATAGCTGAGTTGAGGTTCCTCTACTGACAATCATCTATGCCTTCAAAGTTGCTCGATTTCATTCGAGCAACATGAATGAGATTTGTAAATACCTGCTATACTTTCTTAAACTTAAATTTACCTGTTATACCTGATATAATTTTGTTGACATTCCAACTAAATAAAGCGATTTTTTTCTTTTTCGTGTAAGTTTTATTTTTTTTATTTTGATCCTATATCGTTATATGTTATGTTTTGTCTTTTATGTTATTCATAAAATTAACGCCGTCATGATGGAATTAATAGAAAGAACTAATATGGGAGAAGGAACATAACGTATAGGACCAAAATGAAAAAAATAAAACACATAGAATCAAAATGAAAAAAAAAAACATATGAAACCAATCAACCTATTTTAGGGAAAAAAAATATTTCAACTAGAAAAATAGGGGTTAAAAATTTATCATTTTTTCAAAAAATAACTTTTCTTTTTCTTTTATGCAGCAAACTGAGCCTATAATTCCTGATCCAAATCCTCCTGAGTCCCCAAAACAGAAGTTTCACTCATTTTGCAAGATATTAACTGCCTCTGATACTAGCCCTCACGGAGGATTTTCAGTTCTGCAGAAGCATGCTACTGAATGCCTACCTCCATTGGTATTTAGCTTCTAGGTTTCCTTTATATGGCGCTTAATCCATATATTTAATAAAAAATCAATTTTTCCTCAATTTTTAATGCTTTCCATTTATATATTATAGGACATTATCCAAACAACCCCGACCCAGGAATTAGTAGCTAAGGATGTGCACGGTTTTGAATGGAAATTCAAACATGAATATAGAGGTCATTTCGATTTTTTATTGGAACTCTTCTTTTTTATTTTTATTTATGTTTTAGTTGCATACTCAAAATTATGGACTTAATGAAATTCATGGTTTGCATAGAATGAGGAATACTAGGTACATTATATAGTCTTCATATCAGATGTATTATTGCGTATCTCGCTTATCCTTTGGGAAATATGACTACATTATTAAAATAATTGAATCTAACTCCGCTCCAAAAGCTAGCTCGTAATGAAAGAAAGAGTTGTTCAAATTATTATAAATTGTTTTTTTGTTCATATTTCCAATTCATATGAGACTTATTTATTTTTCAACACAGGTCAACCAAAAAGGCATCTGCTCACGACGGGGTGGAGCACGTTTGTCTCGTTGAAAGGATTGGTTGTTGGAGATGCCTTTTTTTTCCTAAGGTATTTATCTTGATCTCTTGTATAATTTCCTACTTTTGACAATGGACCTACAATTGTGGTTATCTGCATTTTGATATTAATTTGATTTATGATTCTTGCAGGGGGGAGAACGGGCATTTGAGAGTTGGTGTTAGGCGTTTGGCTCTGCAGCAGAGTCCTATGCCTTCATCCGTGTTATCAAGCCAGAGCATGTATCTTTCAGTGCTTGCCACTGCTTCCTATGCTCTTACGACTAATACCATGTTTAATGTTTACTACAAGCCAAGGTTTGTAAACATTTTGAATTGAATTGTAGATGTCCTTAGCTTATAATGTAACAGTATGTGTAACTTTGACTTAAACATGCCTTTTGATCCATTAAGGGCTAGCCGGTTTATTGTCAGTGTGAACAAGTACCTGGAGGCGGTCAACAATGAGTTTATTGTTGGCATGCGTTTCAAGATGGGATTTGAGGGAGAGGACTCATCTGAAAGAAGGTTTTCTTTGTTAACAATTGTCGTAGTCATGAGTCTCACCTTCCTTCAAGTTGCTCTATAATTACTGTGTAATTATTTGTTCAGGTTTTTGGGTACTATTGTTGAGGTTGGGGATGCGTCTCCAAGATGGCCAAATTCTCAGTGGCGGTCATTGAAGGTTGAGTACTCATATAATGTTCTATTTTTTGTAAGCTAAAAACTGTCCTAAAGACATTATTTAAAGAATCAACAAAATGAAAGTTTTTATTAAGAAATTAAGTGTAATATTTTTTCAATATATTAAATACATTATTTACTCATGCAAAATTTTCTTTCTTAATTCCTTAACCAATGTCCTAAGGATACTCGTTAGTAATCTCCTTTTCTATTAATTGTACACTCTCCATTTGTGTATTTATAATTTTTTGGTACTTAGGTTCAATGGGATGAACCAACAGCGATTCCAAGGCCAGACAGAGTTTCTCTTTGGGAGATAGAGCCTTTTGTAGTTTCTACTGCTTTGAATGTCATTCAGCCAGTTGTGAAGGGCAAAAGGTTTGGCCCTGGTGATGTTTCATCTCCAGGTAGGAGAGACTGTTGCTCTTACTGAAATATTTATTGACTGAGCATTAACTTTAATTATGCATTAACTGGATCTAGATATTATTTCCAATTCAACTGCTTCAGGTTTCTGGAATCATGGGTCTTCCCAAGATCAAGAGCTCACACAATTATGTGGTACTGCAGAAGTCCAAACAAATTGTTTTCATTCCATTTGTCTTATATTTTATGAAATCCCACATCGACTACTGGCGGTGCAGAAACAAATTTTTTTGTCTATAAAAGAAACCATTGCAAGTGGTCGGGCGTGGGCAGCAGGCGCATGAATGCTGTGTGCTTCGTGGATGTTGTCGTGCGAATTTGGTGTTTAGTGAATTGATCAACTAATTAGTCGATTGCTCAGCTAACTTGGACAATTGATTCCTTTGTTCAGTCGATACATTGAGAAAAGGGAACTCTGTTTCTCAGTTATGAGTTCCTAGGTTGCTCTAGAAAACACCTAGCTTAAAAGGTGAACTAAAATCCTAATTTTGCATCATGTAAAGGAAACAATGATAAAGGAAAGCAATAATAAAGTCATTTAAAGGTAAATGTAAAGGCTTCTGTTTGATTGATTGGATGTGTGTCAAAATTGATCGTACAATTGTTATTCATAGCCTTAAACTACTCGGTTATCCTACATTACCATTATCTACCATGTTCCTAACCCACATTTTACATCATGTAAAATCATGGCTAACAACAATAATGTTCGCAATTGCTTAGTCCGTTATGTTATGGACCAAAACCACCTAACTTAGCTAACTAACTTGCTTCCTCATCAGTTGACCACGTCCTTCATATCCTCATTTGAGAGAGTGAGTTTTCATGCAAGTCCTTGACTTGATCAACTCATGAATCATCAACAATAATATAGGTAACTACCTAGTCAGCTAAGTTATGGACCAAAACCCACTATCTTGGCTAACTGCCACATCAGCTGACCACGTCCACCATATCCCTATTTTTGATGGAGCTGATCTTCATGCATGTTCTTGACTTGGTCAACTCTTGAACTGTCATTGATTCTAGTTGATCAGCTTCTATCTTCATATTTTTACTACAAAACCACTTTCAACTTCATCCCAAGCATCAAGGGAAATGGTTACATGGCTAAATTGCATTTGACGTTGTCAGCTCTATGACAATTCATTTTTCTGAATATGATTAAACCCAGTTGGACTCATTTGATCAACAATTGCACGGATCCATTAAGGCCTAGTAACGACTTCGAAGCCCATCTAGACTCAATAGTTCCGTTCAGCTGATTCTACTTCAACTAAATCTCCTCGGCCAAACTTGACTTAACTATTGCTTCTCAACTCCCTATCTCAGCTTAACAGCTGCGTTCAACTCATGTTCATTTTTATTCGATCATGGTTCAGCCGATATTGGTTTAGTTGATCTTGGTTTAGCCAAGCTTGATTTAGCTAATTGACGAATATTTGCACTTTGGCTGAGTGACATAATACATGATCTGGCTCACTAGCCGTTTCCAAGCACATCTTGGCTCAGCAACTATGCTCGAGTCATTCTACCTCAACTAAAGCTCTTCAGTTATTCTTGCCTTGACAAGTGCTGCTCACTTATATATCTAATCATTAACCTATCAACTTGATGGCCCACGACTCGATCCAATCCAACAATTTTTTGGTATTCACAATGGCGCAACCCCGTTGGATGCGCTACTGCAACTGGAGCAAAAAATGTAACATCTAATAATATATTTAATTAAAATAAATAACCACACACTTATAATTATTCGTCCATAACATCAAAAAATCAGGGTAAATTAAAACCAATGATTTAATAAATAATACCTCATAAATCTAATTAATTGAAAATCCATACACTTCTTTAAACCACGGTCTTAGCCTCAAAATCACGCGTGTCTAATAAGCATGTCATCCACTGGAATCTGAAGACTTATCTCAACACATATTGACATACCCAGAAATACACAAACAGTCAAACTTTGACAGCAACTACTAGGAAAACCAAAATGAATGCAGAAGTGGGAAGCCTATTTAAAGTGCATGAGCTCTTATTTATGCTTGGTGACAAATCCGCAACTTAATTCCTCAGAACATGGTCTGGATGAATGGATTGACATGTCCACCGGAGATGTCCCATGCAATGTACTAAACAGAAGACAAAGCAAAAGCATTTGCAATGGCAACCACAACCAGACTGGTCGGGTTCAGTGCAGCTAGCATCAAGCATCAACTTCTATGCATATTCCATTAAAAAAAAAAACTACAAAATTAAAATAAAAATAACCCTGTCCCATAAAAAAGGGTATGCATACTCTTAAGTCATGAAGTTATTTCATTAAATGATTTTGTTGAAAAATATTACGAATATGTTCTATTAAAAATATGTTCCATTAAAGCTACTCAAAACAGTATTAATTGAAATTGTCATTCTCAATTCAATAGTACTCTAAATTTCATTAAAACATGTTGATATAAATAGGTAATATAGTATGATTCTTTTAAAATATTTTATCTATGAGATGTTAATTGATATAGAGATGTATTAGGTATAATAAAATTCATATCTATCATAGAATAAGTTGTAGCATTTTTCCAATTTAAATTAATATTAACTTATTATTTTCATTATTAGGAAACTTGAAAATACAATATCAAGTAGAAGCTGTCATGTTAGCACATTTCAATTGAAACAGAATATCTGTACTCTTTATGTTCTAATTTGTTCTTTGATTAACTATTATATTATTTAAGAATAGGATATTGAATATTTCATATTTGTACATGACATTGTGTTCTTTGTAGTTTTTCAAATGTCAAGAATTTAATGAGATGTACAAAAAATTGAGAAGAATCCTTGCAAGGTAAATGATTATTCGAAGTTATTATTATTTTATTTCATTGGTTTGCTTGGTTAGGGATTAACTAAAAATAATGATAAATTTAATTTAATTTTATAAAATGGGGGAAATAAAAAATGCTCCTGAAATACAATCAACATTTGATCTTCTAATTAAGCCAGATTCAAGAATGACACAACAATAATATTTGTAAATAAATAATGCTTTATATTTTGATTTTATTTTAATTTACTTATTCATTTTGTGTATGTTTACATTTATGTACAACATAATATTATTAACATATTGATAAGCATGTGTGTACAATACAATAACCAATCAAATATACATGTTAATATAAAATTCCCAAAATAACTAATCAAACATACACATCTTACTCAAATCGGTAAAATAGTAAATAAAATAAAAAAAAGCACACAATGAAAAATAAAAAATACGAATAATCATGCTGGATTGCTGATTATTTAGGATTGAGATCCTCTCCATTTCTCAAAAAAAATAAATGCTTTTATTTAAAAGAGAGATAAACACATAAAATTTTTAATAATTTAAATTTTTTTAAATAATAAAAAAATTTGAGATACAAATATCTTATTTATATCTATCTCCTTATTATATGGAGCCTCCATTTCAAAAGAAATGTCGGCATTCAGCATATCAATTAAATATTTTTTTTTTGAAAAAACACATCCCTCCGCCGCTTGCTGCAGTTACAGGTATCCATATTTCTACTCACTTCTCACTCCATTTGTTTTCTATCTTCTATTCATCCTTCTTCTTCTTCTTCACCAGCGTTCATTCTTTCACTCTCATCTCAAACAGTGAAAATGAACGTTCAAATAAAACCCTAATTCCGAAATACTCTATACGCGAAATTGAACGTCTCCACAACCGCCTCCGCCTCCTCCCTCGACCTTGTTACAGAGGCATTTGATTTCCGCTGATTCTGACTCGCCAATTGTCCAAAACGAACGTCGCAAAGCGTTGACGTGAGATTCAATTTTCACCTCTTTCTTCGACATTTTTTTGCGCTGAAATTTCTCACTTTCTATTCACTGTCACTTTTTTTATGTGTTTGGGTTGGGTGCAGGCCCCCCCTTTGATGTCGTTGTGAAAAAAGGAATACGGGGACTGCGATTTACAGGTAATTTCATCCTTATCATCATCATCATTATTATTATTATTATTATTTCATAATGTGCTATTTATGGAATGATTCGGTGCATTTTGTTGAGCATGGTAGTAGAGTTTTTAAGCAAAAGTTTGAAGCAATTTCTGTTTATCACTTTTTGAGTCTTTGAAAGAAGCAACAATTGCAAAGTTCTACGGATATGCACAGTTTATCAAGTTCCACGGTGCATTTGGTTGAACAAAAACACACGTCTTTCAGTTTGTCTATGTACTTGTTATGGGATAGTGTTGATTCTCTGGTTTCATCTTTCTGGCAGGCTTTTAGCTAGTAGTTAATTTCCAATTGTCATTGTCAGAGTCAGACATGCAGAGAGATTAGCCTTATTGAATTGATGCACATTCTTTGTTTCTCATATGTGCTTTACTAGTCTCTTATGGAGGATGTCCCTTTCTTTGCCTCTCTAATGATTTTATTCTTTTTATTCATGAAGAATATTTTGTTGGACATACTTGCGGATTCTTTCAGGCGCTTAGTTAATGTTTTTTTATGGGGGTCCTCTTGACAGATGCTTTGACAGATTTTAAATTCTGTTATTTTAATTTTCCTTTATGTATTCATCTAAATATTTAATAACGAATTTAAGAGGGTACTGTCCTATCGTATCAATGAATAACTTGTAGGATGAATTACTCAAAAAACCCACCATTTGATTGAAAGTTTGTGCCATACTACCACACAAATCATGTTCATAAAATCTCATATTAGTCCAGCATTCTTTTTACCTTTGTTGAAGTGCCCTAAAATAAAATTAATGTAGAATATCCGTTTCCAATAAACTAAAAGATAAACCACTTGATCATACTTGTTTAAATTTTTTAAAATTTGGAATGCAGGATCTACATCATAAATTAATTATAATTAATGATTGGGTCAATCAAAATTAGTTTCTACAAAAAAAAGTTATTTGATGCTGTTCAATGTATAGAGACAGGCAGTTTTAAGTATGGAGCTGTCATTTGCATAGGTTGCAACTGGTAGGAGACTCAAGCATGATTATGCCCTAATTTGCAACAGGTAACGAGTCCCACAATTCAAACTGATGCTAGTGGAGTGGAGGAAACCAGTGTTGACATCAGCAGTTTACCCTAATGTCCATGCTTTGTGATGTTCCTGCCACTATGAAGGTTGAAGATTCTGAGATTCTTTCGAGTTCTGTTAATAATGGTAGAAAAACTTCTCTTCAATTAGATTTTCCTGCCCCAAAGGTGAAAATGGAGATTTCTGAAAATGTTGACGATCTAGATCATATAGTCCTGAAAGAACGGCAAAGAATGCTCCTAGCTAGGTATTTTATGTTAATTGTTGATATTTTTCTCTTGGGTGGGGCTATTAAACATACTTTTTTGTCTATTTACGTTCCTAATAATTGAGAAGAAAAATGACAAATGAAGAACAACAAAGGACGAAGCAAAAGTATTTGATAAATATTGAAAATAACATAAGGCAAATGAACTTTTTGAGAGTATCTCTATGGCTAGTCTTCCATGCTTCCATCATTATCTTAATATCGCCCATCATGTGCATGCTTATGAAGACCAAAGCCATCAATGTTGCCCATTGCATCATCTTTCGTCTTTGGGAAGTTGTTCGGAAAAGAACAGTTGAGCCATCCGGGCTAACTTTCATCTATAGCTTGCATGCAAGTCTCTAGTCTCAAGTAAGGCTATTACAATTGTTTGTTCGTGGTAGACCCAAAAACATATCATGCACAATGGATGGAAGGGACTTGTAACAAGCTTGCTAGAGGGTGAGAATGGGTGGAAGTGACTTGTATGGCTTAATGGTTTTTAATTGGAAGACGAAACCTAATATTTTGCCAGAACAAATAAGTGAAAAAGGGAATCCCCCCCCCCGTATTTCTGTAAATTAGCTTAGCTTTGTTTGCATGCTATTTTCATTTCTTTTTATCTGTTGATGGAATAACTTTGAATTACAGTGCTCTTCAAGTTATTTTTCTGCATTTGAAAAGCTTATCAGTTAGTGGAAGTGCTAATAGCCCAGCCCTTCTTTTTCCTTTCAGTTTCTCGCATTTGATTTCAGATCCTTCTAACAAATAAATTTCAATTTTGGTTCAAACATTTTACAACTAAACAACCAAGTTTATTACAATGGAAATGTGGAATACCATATTTTATCACCATTTTGAGGAAACAAATTGTTCGAAGGAATTTTATTTTACCTGCATGGAATTTTATTCTTTAGCCCTGCTTTAACAATATATTTCTTGTTCCAGGAAGCTTCCAGGATTTTCAAATCCAGCATTTGAGGTAATTTATCATCATTTTTTTAAGTTAGTTGATTAATATATTTATTAAAAAAAGACTGAAAGAGTTAGGCATAACTCCTGGTACTTTGGTATTTTTGTTGGCCTGGCTCAATTCGATTGATCTGTAGGAAAGATGAACTGCTGCGCTGTGATACTGAGGATTAGGATGGAAATTAAAGAAATTTTACATTTTTATTTAGCATCTAAATACTAGAATTGATTTGGGGAGTACATGGAATGATCAGAGATCACAGCCAGGATTTTTGGGGGCTTTTAGTACATAGTAGCCAATCTCGGATAGCAGCGCGGCCCTCAAAAATGCTATAGCGGATGTAGTGAACATAATTTTTCCTGCACATGCTAATCATTAATACGCATAATTTATAATTTACAGACAAAAAACCATTACCATTATCGTGAAGCATAACTATTAACAGTAAGTTTGTAATAACAAAAACCATAACAATACAGAGGTGGGTTTGACCTGAGAATGCTGAAACAGAAGCTGCATGAAACAAGTGTGGGATGTTGGGAACTTGCCAAAACAGAGTGTAGAGAATGCAAAACAGGTGTAGCCTGCTAGGAACTTGTTGAACTGGGGTGGGTGTTGCTAGGATAAAACCAAATCAAGGATGGGGACTTGCATTTGTGAGGAGTGAGAAAATATGATTTTGAACTTACGTTTGTGAGGACAGAAGGCTGAAAACTTGTATTGTGAGTGCATAAAGCTGCGAAAATCCCTCTCTATGCTATGGGTTTGTGCTAGGATGAAGAAGGTGGGTCTCTGAACAGCTTTTATGTGAGGAAGAAGGTCTTAGTTGGTGGAAGAGCCAGTCTAAGTAAGGGTAAAATTGAGATCTACAGAGTTTAAGTGAGGTAAGCAAGACATTTGATAAGATGAAGAGAGGGCAAAATAGAGATTTGTTGAGTTAAAGAGGATAAAATAGAACTTTGATGACTTATAGTGAGGTTAAAATTTAAAAATTGTAAGAAGTGAAGGAAACAGAAATGTAGAAAAAACCTTAATGCTAGCGGCTGCAATGGCCGTGGCTGAAAAACACTCCACGACGCGTTGTGTGTTGCGGCCTGTCCGTGCAACGCTTCGTGACGCCGCTATAGCGCACTATTGACTACAGAGATTCAGTAGTGTTGATATTACTTAGCCTTCTTTCCAGGTTCATCATTATTATTAGAATAGGAAACTATATGTATTTTAGGAAATCCCTAAAATTGAGGGATTCTCTCAAGCAATTCCAAAAGTAGTACTAGTTTGACTTAGGTTTGTATTAATGTGCAAACTTGTCTGTAATTTATTAAAACCAGAGTATTTTTCATAGTATGTATGTCTATTTTTCATATACTCCTTTTCTTCTCTTCTTTGAATTGACATGCCTGCTCTTTGACTTCCATTTTCCACGTAACCATACACAGGATATTATTTATACATTGCATTCATATACTTGTTGAATTCTCTTCTATTTCTCAGAGACGAAGTTGATATATTTTATCATCGTTTGATCTCTTTGTTGAAGTTTCAACTTAATGATGTCACAGAGTGGTAGTGGACGCATGTTGGAAAACACTATGGAACATACTGTTGAAAAAGTAAATGGTGAGATTCATTATGTTGATGGGAAAACGACAGTAGCTAGAGATCAGTATTATGACATTCCAGAAGGAAGTAATACTTCACTATTTGAGTTACCACTTGGGGTCACATCTGGATCATTGTTATCATCTGATTTTGCCTCACCTAAATCAACCAATTCAATACTTTCAGCAGGCCTTCAAGAACATGACCATGTATTCAAATCCAGAGGAATGATGATGCAATTTGATTCACATGAGGAACAAGGTGTTATGCCTATAAAGAATGGTGGTCCAAGTACTTCAACTTGTCCAACATCTGTCAAAGTCAAAGATGAACCTTGGGATAACAGTGGTCTTAACAATGTTAACAAAGATTTTATGGGTAGCATCTCTATTGAACTCCCAAATGTTAAAAATGAATGGGAAGTCCATAATGAATATCATGATGATCAAGTGGAAAACGTGTGCTTAATTGATCGACTAAATTTTCTCATGTCTGGAGAGGATTCTAGTTTAAATATTGCTACAAGCTACTCATCTTTGAAGAAAACCAGACCTTCTTTCTTTATATCGAGCTCTATTGTCTCAGAGTCAGCAGAAAATTTAGGCATCAAGCGTCCACGAAAAAGAAAAAAAACAGCCACGTACTATCTAGTTCTGTCATGTGTTATGGAATATTATCTTTACTTCCATACTTCCATTATAATATTTATCCCAAATGTTAAATTGTTTTGCAGTGATTCGATTCAAACAGCACTTGAGGAGGATGCTCCTGGGCTCCTGCAGGTACATATTTTAGTTTGTATACTGCCATTATGGAATTGGAATTTATATCAAGCTTCATGGAAATGCCATTTGGCAGGCATTACTTGACAAAGGTGTATTAGTAGATGAAATAAAGCTTTATGGAGAGACAGAGGATGATGAAGCTCTGGATGAGTCACTTTGTGAAGATAGCTTTTCGGAGCTTGAGGATGTGATATCAAAGGTGAAGAACTGACCATAGTTATAATGTCTTCCTAAATTGTTTGCCTATCAATTCATTTCAGGACAGAACTAACTCAACATTACTGAGTTATGATGTCTTCCTTAATGCTTTGCCTTCTAATTTCATTTCATAACTACATAATAAGATTTTAATGTTTCTTCAGTGAGAAGTCTGATCAAAACGTCCAAGTAGACAAAAAATTGAAAATTATGCTGTTTTAGAAAAATAAAAAAAAGTTAACATGGTTGCAGAAGATATTTTCAGTCAAAATTAGGTTCTAAAAAAATACATCTTTGTATAATATTTTTGTGGTGTCGAAAATGTACTTCCTTTTCTTGAGAAGGGATTTAGTGTCTTATTCTAAAAAAAAATCCTTATACTAATCACTGCAATAAATGCTTTCACTGAGAACAAAATTCCCCTGTAATTGATGCCTCAAACAGCAGAAAATATGGAGAGAAAAAAATTCAATTAATCAGTGATTATGATGGTACCATTTTAGGGATGGATCTGGCGAGAAAGCTTGTCTTATGTGAGAAATGAGATGAGTGAATCTTGACTGTTCAGTTTTCAATGAATGGTCAAGATTCACTCCTCTCATTTATCACATAAGATTAGCTTTCTCACTAAATACATCTCTCGGTTGAGCATATAAGCTTAAACATTTTACAGTATGTTTGCAAATTTGAAGTGAGAAAAAATAGGTTTTCTTTGGCAGAAAAGGAAAGAAATAAAAAGATGACCATTATTTCGTATTGACTTTATTATTAAAGGGAAAATGAGGGAAACAGATTCATCCTTTGTTTTCTTGTGCTCTCAGAAAGAAAAGGAATGAAAATAAATTAGTTTTCTAGATAATCCGAAGTCTGAAACACTAGATTTCTAGAAAACCCAAAAGAAACAAGTCACTTGTTCCCTACCATGTTTTCAATTGCCTGGATTTTATATGAAGATATGTCAGGTCTTTTACTGAATTGTTTTTTTACAGGTTACAGCAATAAAATAAAATATATTTGTTTAATACTAGTTGCATGAAATATTTATCGATAAAAATTGGCTAAAGTAGTACTCTCAATTTTTTTAGGTATTGCTTTAAAATATTTTTCAAGTCATTTGGTGGTTTTGCTCGATCACTTTAGATTAATTTATTTCCCGTCTCCCATCTGGACACAGATTTTCTCTCAGCGCCATCCTTTTTTAAAATTCCCTATTATTCGTGGCACAAAGGCTTCAAGAGCAAGTTATTGCTTAACTTGTTTAATCTCTCTTGTGGAGCAGGTAATTGGTTTCTTATAAACTTACAGTGTCCATACTATTGTTTTGGCGCTACAGTTATTCTTGTTTTACTTATGTTTATTTTTTTCTGCTACAGACACGATATCTGCAGTTTCGAAAATGGCCTGTTGAGTGGGGTTGGTGCCGAGACCTCCAATCATTTATCTTTGTATTTGAGAGACATAACAGGTGCTGATTTCCATCAAAGTTCATCTTTTTGATTCTGTGTTTTCTTTGTTCTCGTTATATTCCATTAAGCTGGCATTAGATCAAACTTCAATGCAGGATAGTGCTGGAACGCCCCGAATATGGTTATGCAACCTACTTTTTTGAGCTGGTAGAATCCTTACCCGTTCAATGGCAGATCAAGCGATTGGTGACTGCTATGAAACTGACTACATGTAGCAGGATTTCCCTTATTGAGAACAAAGAATTATTGGTAATGATTTCATGTGTCTTTGAGATGCTGTTGTATGATTGACTAACTGAATTTATCATGTCTTGCTAAATTGCTAATCATGAAAATAAAATGGCCTCTTAAGCTTTTACTCTAAGATTTTACTTTGATATTTAGTTAGATTTTCCTCCCAGTAGTTATATTACCCCGCAACCTCATGCCATTGAATTGGGTGCTGAGCATTGCCATTAATCTTCATCCCGAAGATAATGAGGAAGGGATATGTAGATCATTTGATTGCAAAATAGTGTGAAAAATACGATAACCATGTATTTTTATGGTATAAGTATAACGTCAGTATCTTTAAAGACATGTCAGCCACCCTAATCTAACCATTCCACAAAAGTTATTTAACAAAAATGATAGTATTGATTGACTGTGTAAATGGCGTGATATGACATTGACAGATATGTGAGATGTGGCTCTGAGGTTACCTAAAAGTGCTTGTTAGATATTGGTTGATTAGAAGTGGAACCGTAAAGCTTGAACAGTCTTATCCTTTCAATGGATTAGTTATTGAATCTTTTCAGGATGTCTTATTTCTCTTTAATGCCTATTGCTGATTATTAATGGTTTCCGTTTTATTTTGGTTGTTTTTCTGAGTTAACTGACTCAGGCATTTGTTAGGTTTTTATTGTTTTTTTACTAGCCGTGAGAGACATTTGTTTTGTTTGAACTTCCATTCTCATCTCTCTTTTAAAGTATTTGCTTAGTTTTGTAGTCTCAAAGTATTCACGAAGTTATTAGAGGGAATATTCTTGTTAGAATATCTACAAAATATCTTAAGAGGGAGAGAATTACCCTTATTTTAGGGATAATTGTGTTACCTTGTGTTGAGGGATCTTATCTTTTTTTGATGAATCTTATTTTATTCTTAGGTATTTTATTTATTCTTGGATTTTTAAATCTAACTCAACCCAAAAAACTAGCTTATAGGGTGAGGAGTATCCAAGTTTTATAAGCTTTTATTAGGCACCATCTCTAGTTAATGTAGCTCTTGTGTTTTTTCCCAATACACCCCTCTCACGTCCAGCACTATTGGGCTTGGTGCGTGGATAATATGGTGGGTGGCCCAATGGATCTAGTTTAGCTTTGATACCATCTTGGATTTTTGGACCTAACTTAACCCTAAAAAACCGGCTTGTAGGGTGAGGACTGCCCAACCCTTATAAGCACTACTTAGATCATATCTCTAGGCGATGTGGGGCTAAACACGCCCCCTCACACCTAACACAGTGAAGTTGCTGGAGGCTGCAATAAAGGCAGTCCAAAGTTGCCACAATTAAGGCAGCTTTTCCAACATTTATCTTTCGTGAGTTATTTGTTCCTTTATTCGATTAGGATTAGAAATCTCATACATAACCTAACTCATAGTATAAATAGGGTTTTTTGCTTTGTCAGTTTCACATCAAATCAATATCAATATCAAATTATTCATTAGCTTGTTTCTCTCTTTCACTACTTCTCTACCTAAATCTTATCATTTCAACATGGTATTAGAGCAGTATCGTCCTCTTTGTGACCTGAGTCAATCACTATTCTGCTGCCGAGCTCCCTAAAGTCCAGAACTCCACTGCAACATCATCTTTATTCCCGTGATTCTTTTCTTCTGGTTGGCCATGCACTAATTACAGCAATCAAAACTTTAGTTGTTTTTCCTTCTACCCGCCATAAGTCATACCAGTGGTGATATCTATGCCCATTGTGAATAATACCAGTGGTGATTTCTTCGGTCTCACTGATGAGTCATACCAGAGATAAATTCTCTATTGGCTGTGATTCCCACCAGCTGGAATCTTTCCATGGCTGTTTCACACTATCCTCACTCAGTTTCCGTGTTCTTTGATTCTCCTAAATATTTATGTTTTCTAGCAACGGAATGTTGTTTGGAGAAGTTTGGGCTTGCTTTGCTTGATTGCTTTCCCAGAAATTCCATCAGGTTGATGATCATTCTAGCCATCTGGCCGAGTTATGATTCCAGTAATACTCATCTCTCCGGCCAAGGTTGTCAAGATCAAGATCGTATCTGAGGATCGGAAGAGACTAGAAAGGGGTAGACACATAAAACATGTGATTGTAACACGGATTGTAAGATCCCACCTAAAATACAAAATTACATTCTATAATACATGTAAACATAAATAAGCAAAATAACCTTAAAACCACAACTAACATTCTATAATACATGTTTTATGGAGTCCACTATATATTTATGTTTTTGGAAGTGTTCATTTGTGACAAGCTTAATGCTTAGTAACTTTAGTTTGAGTGGGAATGTTAGAATATCTACAAAATATCATAGAGAATTATGCCTTGATAAATTAAGATAATTTATTTTAATTTAGGGTTAATTATGTTAACTTTTTTTAGGGATCTTACCTTATTCTTAGGGATTTTATTTTATTTTTAGTCAGTTATTTTTTCCCTTATTTGATTAGGATTAGTAGTCTGGTACTTAACCTTTCTCCTAATGTTGATGGGGCTTAGTGCTTTGTCACATCAAATCAATACCAATTTCATACTATTCATTAGCTTATTTCACTCTTTTACTACTTGTCAAGCTAAACCCTATATGGTTGAACATCGCTGATATGCGGTGGCTGAAAGTGGTTTATGTAGATTTGGTTCTTGAAATGAGTATGTTCAGCCATGTGAGCCTGGGTTTTATGGAGGATCCTTGGCATTTCAGCAGCTCAGCTTCAAAAGTAATATCCAACATCCGGTCGAAAGAAAAGGGATGGGAGTCATTTGAATTGAATGACACTTGAATTGAACGACACTTTTTACTGTGCTATTCATTCCTTTTCTCTTAACTTCTTTTATTTCACCAGTCCATTCTTGGCTACTACTTTTTCCCCCTCTATCTATCAGACTTTGTATCTTTATATGGATTCTTATAATCAAGGCATAAGTTGCTCTTACTACTACTTTCTCCCCCACTCCAAACAGAATTTTTCTGCTCACTTCATGTTGTCTCTGGTATAGGTTGGAGAAGACTTGACTGAAGGCGAGGCAAAGGTGTTAATGGAATATGGTTGGACACCAAATAGTGGACTGGGAACTATGCTTAACTACCGTGACAGAGTTGTGCATGATAGGAGAAATGAGAAGGACAGTTCAGAGTGGCGATCAAAAATAGGGAAGTTGCTGATGGATGGTTATAACAGCGGAACCATAGTAATGCCCAACATCCCGAAAAAAGTTGTAGATTACATGTGTGCTCGAACTCCTAACGAAAGCTCCAGTAGTATGATATCTGATTAGAGATTAGCTTGTGCAGAAAATGTTTCTTATGTATACATACACTATATTTGTATGGTAACTGTCTTTCTGGAGAATGGATCCTCTCCAGTTCCATACTCTCTCCAGCCTTTAACACATACCGCATGTGGTATACATCACATTGGAAGAGACAGTGAGGGCAGCCTTTCACATGGATGGAAATCTCACAGCCATTGGATTTGAGCTCTCTTGCATACAAAAACTGCTGCAGAGGATCCAGCTCCGTCTTTCAGACAGACCATGCTGTGATAGAGTAGTTCGAACGTGTAAAACTTAATGCATTCATCACGAATCACACCATATCCTTTAAAGGAACTTATGGTTGGACACCAAATGGTGACAAGGAACCATGCTTCACCCGTGACAGGGTTCAGCTTTAAATGTGAAATATTTGTTTTTTTTAATAAAAAAAATTATGTGATGTCGATAATGCAGACTGGCTGGTATTGTTCCTATTGGTCTTTATTATAAGTACCAATCCTTTAATTTTTGACTTGTAAACTGAAGATTGAATAGAATCTGGAGTTTAAAATATATCTGAAAAGGATGTCCAGAATTTTGATTTGAAGTGTCGAAATAGCCTATTTTTTATGAGTTCTTTTTATCTTAAATAGGCAGCTGATTTCGAAACCTTATGTCTCTCCCAGAAGAACGAAACTCTGAAAGGCAGTTCATATTTTTCAAACTGATTAGAGCAAAACAGAATTCTACCTTGGCTTCTAAGTTCCAGATTCTTAACTGCATCTATTACCTCATTCAACTCGAGAATTATATCTTTAGGAGTATAAGCCCGGCCCAAATGAAAGTGAAATAGTTTAGTTTTCAATGAAGTAGGGTTTTCCAACTCACCGTAGGGGATTGCTAATGGCACCCTTTTTTTTATTAAGGGCACCTCTCGTGAACAGTAAAATACCCAAAATATCCTTAACAAAAAAAAGCTTTAAAAGTCAATTTTTTTTTCATGTCATTGTTATCCTCGCAGATTACCAAATTCAGAGAGTTGTAAATTTTTTCTGCAATCTCGCAAATTAGGTAATTGCGAAATATTTTTTTAATTTCCTTCACTCGCAAATACCTTATTTGCGAGTGAATTGCGAGTGAAAGAAAATTTTCCTCACTCGTATTTGCGAGTGAGGAAAATTTCCTTCACTCGCAGGATTATCTTAAAAATATTAATTTTAATTTGTTATTTGTTTCAGTGATGCCGCGCACCAGGGGAGCGGGTTGGTTGGCCGGTAGGGAGGCTGAGGCCAATAGGTTGGCGGTTGAGGCTGCGAGAGCAGAGGCTCAGCGACAGCGGCGAGAGCAGCGGGATGCTATGACTGATTCGCACCGTCGGAGATTGGTTGATAGTAGAGCTGGCCCGAGCAGAGGGGGATGTCGTGCACTTCAACCTCAGCAGGAGCCACCTCAGTACGAGGACGACGAGCCATCTCAGTACGAGTCACCTCAAGACGAGGGACATGAGGACGATGGACAACAGGACGAGATGCATATTGATGCACGGGCAGAGGAGGGACCATTTCCTGGAGGACCTTCCGATACATCGTTCCTGACTTCATTCAGGGACCACATAGCTTACAGCTTGTGGAACGGAGAGGTAATTATTGTTTACTGTTTTTAAAACATTTAAGGTTTTTTTTTACTTTTGTATAATTCATGACAAGACGTCTATTTTTATGTGTGCAGGATCGGGAGGACCCGCTTAGGGTTTTTGCGCATTGGAAAAAGTGGCAGAAGTGGTTTGGCGAGCGTCAGCCACTACCACCAGCAGTACAGGCTCATGTCGATCGAGCTGGTCTGTCTCCTCTTATGTATTGCAGCTACCCGATGGTAGATAACTCGCTGCTGACAGCGTTTTCGGAGAGGTGGAATCTGGAGACCAGCTCGTTCCACCTTCCATTCGGAGAGATGACCATCACGCTGGATGATGTGTCATGCATTTTGGGCATCCCGATCAGAGGTGCATTGTTTATACCCCCAGAGATGGACATGGATATTGCTATATCAGTTCTATAGTCGTTGTTGCGGGTATCTTATGAGGAGGCTCGGACGGAGGTGACGGGCACTGGGTGGGCATTCTGTCAGTTTATCTTGGCTGCAGGACCTTTATGATGCACGGAGTATTGAGGGTTCGATGGACGAGGCAGCAAGGGCATTCATACTGGTGCTACTCGGGATGACTCTGCTGACGGATAAGACTAGCACTCGTATCGACTGCAAATATATCGAGCTGCTGCGTGAGTTGGAGCAGGTGGGACAGTGGTCATGGGGAGCTTTAGCCTTATGCTACTTGTACAGTTATCTTGGTGACGCCACTAGGTTGGCGTGTCGTGGGTTAGCGGGTTGCATGACACTATTTCAGGTACCAGTGTGTTATTAAATTAGAAAATTAAATTTATAATTGTTTTAACTCTGACGTGTTTTCGTAACTGATTCGTTATTTGTGACAGACCTGGATCTACGCTTATTTTTCTACTTCGGTGGTAGATCGGAGGCTTGTTGAGGGTTACGAGGGTGCGCGTGTACGCGCTAACCGTTGGAGAAGCAAGAGGGGTCATAGGAGGGTGCTTCCATACAGGCAGGCATTGGATGCGCTGGCCGCTGATGATGTGTGCTGGGTACCATGGGCTGCATATAGGCAGTATTGCCCATTCGATCTGATGGCATACTTTTCGGGGTACCTTTGGTGTGGGAACACTATAGTGTCGTACCTGCCTCAGAGAGTACTGCGACAGTTCGAGTTCAGGCAGGAGATTCCTCGGCAGCCACCACAACGTCCCTCGGCTGAGGCCATTAGTCTTAACTGGATGTCCCCTCACTTGTACTCTATTAGATACCTATTTCGGTTGAGGTCGGCCAGTTATCCAGCTGAGTGCGCCCCAGATTACTTGGATTGGTACTACAGGTACTCGCATCCACTGCTGATACCTCCACAGGCCCCACCTCCGCAGGCTCCACATGATGCACATGTTGATGGTGTCCCTCGGGTAAGGAATAATAAGTTTTTACACTGTATATATTATGTCTAGTCGTAACGTCATCTATTTTTTTTTCTATATAATGTACTTTTGTTATTATGTATTTATGTCATTTGTAGGCGGCTTATGTTCATGCGGTTAGTAGGTTGGATAGAATTACAGCCATGCTGCATCAGGTCGTTGATTATTTAACGGAGGATCAGGAGCGCAGAGTTGTTTTATTTTTTTGTAATTTATTTTCATACGAACACTTAGTTTTTATTATGTAAATATTATTGTTATTGTTATTTTTAAAGATTAATGTTGTAAATAGTTGTTTAGTAATAAATATAATATGAAATTTTGAAGATTGCATCTTAAAACCATGTTTTGTGTATATATTTGAAGAAATGAGAGAGCAGAAGCTTTTGAAGAGCCAAAGCTGGAGAAATTCGCTTAGCGAAGGCCAAATCGCTAAGCGAAAAGGACAAAAACCAGTAGCAACTTACTGCCATAAATTCGCTTAGCCAAAATAGTTTCGCTAAGCGAATTTATCCCAGGAGATCATAAACGGGTGATCATAGACGGGTTTTGAAGATTCGCTTAGCGAAACTGAATTCGCCAAGCGAATCTGTCACAGCAACCAGGGAAGCTTGGATATTCAAATTTGCTTAGCCAAAATAGTTTCGCTAAGCGAATTTGTCCCAGGTGATCATAGATGGGTGATCATAGACGGGTGATCATAGACGGGTTTTGAATATTCGCTTAGCGAAACTTAATTCGCTAAGCGAATTTGTCACAGCAACCAGGGAAGTTTAGAAAATCAAATTCGCTTAGCGCGATCAGCTGAGCTAAGCGAATTAATCGTTTATTGATTGTTATTGTAGTTATTAATACACCTCTGCAGACTATTATTATTGTTGTTATTGTTATTATTTATTATTAATGAACTTAGAAATACAAAATAAAATAACAGTAAAATATAAATATAAAGGTACAACAAACAATGACGGTGTATTAGTCAATCGTCATCTAAGTTTATTGGATTGTATACATCATGATGGGAAAGATTAGGCGGTGGAAATATTGAAGACCATTCTTGCAATCGACTAATATATCGCGTTGGCCATGAATAAGCCTCAGGACAGGAAAAGCCATGCCAATGTGATGCTATGGTAGGCAATGGACAACTATTCTTCAAAAATACCTGAAATAACGTAAATACAATTAAATGACCGACTAATCTTAACATAAAAAATAAAAACATAAAAATATTAGATCAATTACCTGTACCCAGTGATTACCGTTGACAAAACCAATGCAAATGAATGGATGGTTTGGAGTTGGTGCACCTCTAAGGGGAAAAAATGTCCAGCACGTCATACTGGCAGATGATAAAGAGACTAGGACCAACCTATATTTGGTTGCTATCACATGACCCATCTCTGATAGTGTCATCCACTTGTTTTGGTGACGTGCACCGTACATGTCCCGTAAAGAAGACTTCAGTTCTTGTAATTGAACACCGAAAAGAGAGTCATATAAATTAACATTTTCCTTAAGCTCTTTATGCAACTCCTAACGGATTAAAGGCCAACTATCCTCAGTTCTACCAAGCAATGCTGCAATGCAACAATACCCACAGTTTCCATCACTGTCCACGTTAACTATGTTAGCAATGTATGGCTGAAACTGCGCAAGAAATTGATTCAAGAAAGGCAAACGTCTCCTCTTTGTTTGGGCAGTTGATTTCAACGAGGAACGCGCAGAACTATTCTCATGTGCAGAGTATATTGCATCGACATGCTCAAAATAACATGGGTCACGTTTACAATCAAATCCATCCGTGTTGGTCTTCTTGGATTTGGGTGCCCCCTTAGTCTTCACCATTCCGGGCGGTGGGCACATTGAAGTTGCCTCAGGACAACATAGTTCTCGCACTTTGCGATATAGTGTCCTTTTACCAACAATGTCAAGTGTGCGGAAATGGATAATCAATACCTCCCACTGAACCGTAAGTTCCTCTTCTGACACTGTTTCATCTGTTTGTTGTTGATCCTCTTGTTGGCCAAAATGTAATCTCCTCCAGTGCACATGGATTACCTCCAATGGAATTGGAGTACCCGTCATACTGTAATGAGCCAGCTCACAAGCACAGGGTAAACCGTGTGTAGTTCTAAGAGTACAACCACATGCAGATATATCAATACCTACATTCATCGCTCTGGTCCACTCACGAACAATATGTTGCAATGCACTCCGAGACACGAATCCAGTCAATCTGATAAGCATACGAATGTTGTGTCAGTGTTCGATCATGGTTATGCTCCTCTCAAATGATGCCTTTATCTCATTGTGTTGCAGCGTAAACATGTTATTCATCGTCTCCCAACACATACACATGTCACCCTTGCTGTTTTGCAACAAATTCTTCAATCTCCAATGTTGAGACTCAACCCTATCAACAAACATTCAAAACAACTTCAGCTATAGCATAACATGATTCATTAACAATTTTGACACTAGTTTGATCATACCTGTTTGTGGTTGTATTCCCCAAGTGCATCACTTGGTTAGTCCATGCCGTAACAAATTTGTCTTTGTGTGGATCCAACCAAGTCTTTTGCACATAATCAATTAATATAGACAACTCTGCACATACTTCATGAAAACTCATCAGGCATTGCTCATACTCAGTCTCGTCAGCAGAATAAACAACACTGTTCCATGCATCCTTGACTACCTCCAGCTTTTTGTTATCAGATACCAATTTTTTGCATTTTGCATAGACATTTTTTTCCTATGTGAAATTCGCACAAAAGATTGCGAGTTATTGGGAACACAACTGCAACCGCATTCATCAAAGCAAGATTTCTATCTGTCACAATAACTTGGGGAATTGACTCATCTAGCACGAACAATTCTCTTAACTTCTCTAGTGCCCAGACATAGTTTTCAGCCCCTTCAGAATCCATATAGGCAAATCCCACAGTAAATGTCATCTCTGTTGAAGTAACACCAACAATTACAAGTAGTGACAGCCTATATTTATTGGTTTTGTAGGTACTGTCAAGGATGAGGACCATGTTAAATGTATTCAACAAATGGACGGAATCTGCATGTGCCCAAAATATATCTTTAACAACGTCCAAACTGTCATGTCTTCTATACCAAGAAACATATCGATCTCGATGTATTAAGTTCTGCAAATGTTGCATTTTTGTTCTAGGGCCTTTCTCAGATGATCGGTACTTTTGACGTTCGTTGTAAATGTGTTTAATTGTAGATAGGTTCTCCTTATCGCGACCTTTAACCGTCAACAGAACATTTTTTGGCTTGACATTATTCTTGGTCATTTCATGAACAAGTTTCTTCTCCTCTTCGCTTAAACGACCAACATAAGAATGACCCATCAATGTTTCAGCTAACCGATGGTTGTGTAATCCACATCTTACTTTCAGCATCCATCCTTCAATCTTTTCTTCAGTCGTCGATAAAGATATTCCTTTAATTCTGAACATGCACTCACACTTTCGAGTACCGGTTGCTTTAGAAGATGCATGCTTTTTAGGCTTATACTTCCTACTCCTTTCACAACCTAGAATTACTTTTGTACATCCGCCATTTTGTCCTGTCTCTGACCTCACAATGACAACAACAAATCCATTTTGTTTTCCAACCTCTCGAGGCCAACACAATAAATCATCTCGTGTAGGAAATATCTCCATAGCAGTGAATGCTCCTGTACAGTCCACAACTGTCGTTTGGTTAATCTCATTAGAATCAAACATATTGCTGCCTTCCATCTCGAATAACACTACAATGAAACAAACAAAATAAAATAAATACCTAATATATGTAAAATGTAAAAAAAAAAAATTGCATTACACTCGCAAATTAGGTATTTGCAAGTGTACAAATTTTTTGTTCACTCGCAAATTAACTATTTGCGAGTGTCCAAAAAAATTGTACACTCGCAAATACCTAATTTGCGACTGTAAATAAAAGAACTACTCGCAAAATTAGATATTTGCGAGTGTGCAAAAATTTACACTCGCAAATAACTAATTTGGGAAAATATACCTTCTTTCGCGAATATCTAATTTGCGAGCGCCACGTATAATTTGGGAAATTTGAGAGAAAACTATGAGTACTTGTAAAAAATGGAACGACCTTCACATATTTATCAGAAAATGGATCCGCGTATTAATAAATTATTCTGTCTTGAACTCATTGTTCTTTTTTTCTTTTTTTCCTTCTAGATGTCCGAAACATATTAACATCGAAAGATTTTAAAGAGTGTATTATTTTTTTAATTGCTCACTCGCAAATATGATATTTGCGAGCACTTGTTTCACTCGTAAATATCATATTTATGAATGAGCAATTAAATAAAATGATATTTGCGAGTGAGCAAACAATTTGTTTACTCGCAAATATCATATTTACAAATGAGTCAAATTTAAAAAAAAAACTTTTAATGAGATATTTTAAAAATTATACTATTCACGAAGGATGACCTTAGAAAAGTCCCTCACGGTATCCAAAAGCCAACAACAAAGATCTCAACAAAAGAAAAAGGCCAACTACAACGAAACCGGCACTTCCCTTTACGTGAACAAAAAAGTAAAGAAATTGGGGCCTTGTACCATCTGTCATTCAACGTGGAATAGTATTCCATATTCCTAACATTATTCTTACGCGCTGTTTCCTTCAACCTATCTTTCTATACTCCTTGAAATGTTAGAGTGAAAATATATATTCTCATATTTGTTTTAAGCTTTTAAAAAAATATTTCTGAAAGTTAATTATTCCCAGAAAAGTAATATGCTTATGGTTGCAACCTTTTTCATTCCTACCTTTAAGATTGAGTATCTTTTATTCGTATCAATATTTTCGTGAGAAAATACAAAACTAATCCTTTAATTATAATTGTTATGCTCAACCAGAATCTGTAATCGTAATTAAGTTTGGCACTTCCAATGGGCTCATTTTACCTATGTCTTAAAATTAGGGATGTTTGTGGATCAGTTCGAATCGATTTTAAGTTAAAAAGTTATTCGATGCAAAAATAAAAACAAACTGCGATTCAGTTTAAATTGAATTAATTCTTATATCAAATCTTAAACCACTCCGACTAAAGGTAGTTTGGATTGGATTGGATAATTCGGTTTTTACCAACATAATAACCAAAAAGTAAGTCTAAATAACATCAGCAGATATAACATATTAAAAATTTAGACATTGCAAACTAATAAGTATCAATTTTATGTTTGGAATATTAAAAATAGTAAGAAATTATATCACATCGAATCAATAAGTGTAATTAGAAAAAAAAATTAATATAAACCATAATCCGTATATTATATCACATCAAGATATGTCTGTTGTTAGGCTAAGATAATCCGTAATACACTAATAATCTAATATAACTTCACATATTAATAATAGAATAAATAAATAATAAATTTTATATATACAACTCGATTTGATTCGACTTAAATAAAAAAAATAAAAAAAAAATTAAACCGATAAATTTTCAAAAAAATACAAAAAATCGATAAAAATTGTTTTAATCGATTTTCTATTTTTTTGGATCAATTTTTTTTCCTTCCTCCAATAGCAAAGAAAATAATAAAGAGAGAAGACAAGTAACATTTTTATAATAACGTTTTACTATTATTGGTTGTTGAGTAAACATCATCTTCTCATTTCCCCTTTCCATAGAGTCATAACTTCCACTCATTACATAGTAGCACTTATTTGCATAGCTTCCACCAATCATTACTAGTTTATGTTTATTTATCTAAATGTGGGACCTTCTCGAATTTAATGTTGAATTCTTACATCTACTGTCACTTCGTCCTCCAAAAGGCTGATTTGGTTCTACATTAGCCCAGGGGGGGCTCGTCAGATGACGTTATAGGTGACATTATCCAATGTAATTTTTTATATCAAAATGTTACATAATATGAACGTGAGAGTACAAGGGGTTTGCTAATTTCTAATAGTGCTACTTGTTGCATACAATAAATACTACTGTCAATGGGATTGCTTTGAACATAATATAAAGTAAAATACAACTAAAAAGTAGTTACATTAATTTAATTTTTAAAAAATATTTAATCACTATTTTGACAACACAACAAGCCAATAGTCTTCCTGGAAAGAACCTTGGCCTTATGCCAACTCATTTAAAATGTCGGAAATTTTATTCAAAGGAAGCTTAAATACCACGTGTAATTGATTGCCAAATAGAAATGCCTGGACCTAAGAGGTTGAGTTTCAAAATGCTACAGCACATGAATTTTTAAAAAAGATAAATGGGTGAGCTCAAGGATGGATGGTACCTAATGTCTGGTTCTAATATTATAACGCTCCCCATCCATGCCCCAAAATGGCATACATTGGCACATCTCAGAACAATGTAGAAGCCATAGTGTGGTTGCAGAAGATAAGGTTTTATGGAAATTGAAAATGGATGGGTGGCACTGCCATGAAAGAAACAAAAGCTTTTGAACACTCATCATTATAATCACTATCATAATCATCAGATAAAGTCATGGAAATAAATAAACATGGATAAATATAATATTATTATTATTATATACAAATAAAATTTTGAGAAATCTCCTGCTAAAAAATAATGAGATTCTAATTTTTTTTTTCCTTTCGTGGGTTTCATAAATGTATTGCCCTCTAAACTGTTGACACCTTTTGTTTTAGTTTTGTTTTTGTTGCGTTGGAAATCAGCCCTCTCTCTCAGCCAGAAAAACTGAACCAGTAATTATTCTACCTTTTGGTAGACGATGTGGACCAAGGGATTCCGTAGCAATGGCACTTTTATGCAAATACTAATTAAGCCACATCACCTCATAAAGTATGATTCAGAAATTTCCCTTATCTCCCTATTCAGAACATGGAATTCCAGTTGTTTGAAAAGCCATATAACAAAATAAAGTTCTAATTTTTCTTTTAAGATTGATTGCATAGAAAAGGGAAGGTCCTAAAATAACTCCATTCTACATTATATAGAGCAAGCATTGTTGCGTCAAGTTTGTGTGTTGCTGAAGTCATTCTAGTATATATGTTGCAGAAGTAATTCCAGTCAATATAGTCATTCATACCAGTTATGTGTGAATGACAAAAGCATTAGGAATTCACATGCCATGTGTTAAATTAACATTAATCAAATTTAAACTTAAATAAAAATAAAACCTATATATCATGAAGTGTAATCATAAAAGAAATATAGCATACTAGTAGTATCTTTTAGTGAATTTGTATCTTCTTTACCATAGTAAAGCATCTTTGAATGATGACGTCCAAAAAAAAACATCATTTGATGATTTAAACTTTGTATAAAATAAATTAATTGAAGGAATGAAAGGAAATATCATTTGAGCTATTGGTAAACTTCTTTGTCAATAACAAAATGTTAAAATGACCAAAACATTTAACTTAATGCATCAAAAGAGTTTAGAAAATTAAAACACATCTGATACATTTTAAAAACATCTAATGTCCTTTTTACCGAAATACCCTATATCGGGTAAATTTAAAAATCTTTAACCCTGAATTATTAAACTTTAAAATTGAATTAGTCTTTAATTGATTATAAAAAATCAAATTTTTTCTAAAACCTCTTTCTCTTTTTTTTTTTTTTTTGCATTTGTAATATAATAAAATGTTAATGTACGAAGGAAAAAGTGCAACTTTCACTTTTATAAAAATTAGAGAAAACATTTTTTTTCCATTAGATAAAGGATGGTGACAATCCTATCTATTTTAATCGATGATGAGTGCTTTCAACACACTCTTTAACATTCTATTACTAATAAACTTTCTTTTATTAGTTAAAATTCAAATGTGTCTCTCTAATTCATGTGGATCCAACTTGAATTTTGAAGGACCCACATGAATTTCAACCAATAGAAAAGAGTGTGATGGAAATAGAATATTAAAGAGTGTGTTATTAGCATTTTTATTTTAATTGATAATAAATTTAGATATATCGACGTACAGACGCTACAATTTGAGTAAGAGAAAGTAGGATACCACATTGAGCTTTACTCATGAGATCACAAACAACAAAAAAAAAAGATTAAATGTGTGTTTGGAAACACAATGAGTATCGACCGAAGAATTAACACCGTGAAAGTTAGTCACATTAACCTCTGATAAAAACACTTTAAGACCTTCAACTAAGGGTTTTCAAACACACATACAAATCTAAAACCTTTGTTTGATTTTACCGGTTGAAACAACATTAACATTATTGACATGTTAGTTATCATGTTTAAAGAAATTAAAGAATATAAATCTTATTTTAAAGTCTTGAAGCAGCAAATCTGACTTGTGAAGATGCAAGCACTCATTAGAAGATTGATTCATTTGAATCATTATGAAAAGCAAGCAGGTAGAGCGAATAGAAGGCTCTTTGTATCAAAACACTGTGGAGAGGCACATATGGGGTCCAACATCCACCAATGGAATTCATGCGCGTTTGGATCGACCGTCCTATTCATTTTGGGAGACCAAACCGCACCGCCCCATCCTATTACTCATTTCCTTTGTGCACTTTTTGTGCCACAGTGCCCCCCATCTCACCCCCTCCCCCCAAAGGACCCATTATCTTTCTCCTTAACTAATTTTTTATGTGAAGTGAGGGTGAAGATTAATTCTTTTCTAGATGAAGAGATTATGAAAGTGAATATAATCTTTCTTAACAAACTTTTTTTTATATATATGATAAGAATTGAATTTTTCATAATATATTTAAGGAATTCAGTTATCTACTAATTATACTAAATGTTGCTATCTTTGCATATTATTTATTAATACACGTTCGTGTAACGTTAAAAAAAGACCATGTTAGAAATAATAAATTCTATCTAAATAATGTTAATTCAACTATAATTTGTTATATTTTTATAATATAATTTTTTTTATGTCAGTGAGTAATATGAGAGATCTAAAATCCGTACAGCTACTTAGACACATTTATGTATATTTTGTTTTATATTTGTATTATTCGGTCTATTTAATTATAGAGAGACACATCTACAATTTAATTACATCATATATTCCAAATATAAGAATTTTAGAAATGGATATCTTATTTCAGTAAAAAAAAAAAAAAAATGGATATCTTACCTTTCCCCTACTAAAAATAAGCTAAACAAAAAAGTGAGCCACCAAATTGCCAATTACCAATCATCTTCACCCCCTTGTCTCCTCTCTCGGAGGAATTTAAACAAACACATTCGCTGCCAAGTGCCAACTTCACTTGATCTGCTGAACCCCCTTTTTCTTCTTAAAAAAACATATCTGCTTCCTCTCCCTTTCCCCAACTCATCAATGTTTTTTAGTCCCCCGCCTCTTTATCTTTCTATTTGTCCAAATCTGCTTGTGTATACAGGATGACATGAAACCATGGTCCACCCCTTTCTCACATGTACACTATTTTATATAACACTTTATGCTGTGTATTTGTTGGTACCTTTTCTCCTGTTTAACTCGCTCGGGCCCCTTTCTCTACCTACCTTATTGTAAAATATACTTGGTACTGCATATATATTTTGCACAATTGTTCGGCCCCTCCATTGAATTTAACCAACAAAAGAATTTTAAGAAAGACCATGTTCTATGGCGAGTTAACTATTGTGCTAGTCGCATGACAAGCAAAGATGCTTCTAGTCAGACTATTTTAGCCCCTTGTTTTCTGTACAACAATTCAACCCAAAAAAAAAAACTTCATCTTTTTTCTTTTCCTTTTTATTAATCATTTTGCTATATTTTGATTGTGTTTTTGCTTCCATATGGTTTATGTATGGTGTCCGTTCGGTGGGCTAGGTGGATTTTGCATTATTCTTGAATCCGACTTACTCATCAAACTGATGGGTTGAGTTGAGTAAGGTGGAGAGAAAATTGTTTTTTCAACTCAACTTGACCCAACTGATTTAAAATGGGTTGAGTTGGGTTAAACTTGCGGATTTCATAAATATATTAAAAAAAATCTTATGCTAAAATAAAAATTTAAATACGAAATTTAAATTTTTTATGCATAATACATCGTAATTAAAAATAATGTGTTTACCCACAAAAGTTAGGTCGGGAAGGTAAGTAACATTGACCTTTTGGGACGAGATTGCGAGCTCAAATTCCAGGAAAGTAACTCTTGCAGGGAAAATGCATAACTCTCATACTTATGTGGTCGAATGATAATTAGCAATACAAAATAATGTATTTTAGCGATTGAATTCAACGACTGATCGAAACTACATATTTGGTTGCTAAATGTTCAACGACTTCAGTTTTTGAGATCGTTTGTGTTTGGTCGCTAACACATTTAACGACTAATTTCTGGATTTAGAAATCAATTTTGTCAGTTGCTAAAGAGTTTTTTCTTGCAGTGAGTCGAAAATATGGAGATACATACTTTGCGGTTTTGCAAGAAAAAATAGGCTAAAATATATTTTTGATTATTTATCTTATTTTTTGGTTTCTATTTGTCCTCTATATTTAAAAGGTTTCGTTTTAGTCCTAAAAGCCTTGAACGTTATCCAATCTTACCCTTCTTGCAACCATTATTGGCAACACCATTAATTTTAGCATACATGACAATTAACATGATGATCTGAATAGCTGAGTTGGCACGTCCTCCACATGATAACATGTGTTGGAACCACGTGAGATGTGAGGATCAAATCGAAGTCAAAAAATAAGATTAAGGACCAAAATGAAACCCTAAACCCATGGTTGCGGCGTGCCAGGAATCGGTGTGTGGTGGTGAAAAGAGTGAAGGGGAAATAAGAGAAAACGAAAGAAGAAGGGAAATGGAAAAAATGCCATGCCATCAACTTATTTCATTTTATAGACGACTTAACCATCGGTAATAGCGAGGCTTTATTTAAAAAAGTAATGTTTGTATTATCGATGACTCAACCGTCAATAATAGAGAGACGTTGGTAAACCACAATGATTATGGCACGTATATTATCGAAAGTCACACTTTCGTAATGGTCACACATCAGTACCGATAAACAAGTTGCTGGTAACACAAAGAGATCTTAGTAGTCACATTGATTCAAACATATTCATTACCGACGACGTGACTGCCAATAAGGGTCACATATCATTTCCGATGTTTAAACCGTCGATTTTGGTGAACAACTATCTAGGGTTCAGACAGTCTAACGGCCATACCATTGATAATGTATTGATAAGTATCGACGACTTGTCCGACGGTAACATTACCGTCAGATTTGTCCATCAGTAAAATTGTGTATAAATTTATGTAAAATGCCATCAAACATACCTAGGGCTCAACCAACAAATATGCCTACAATAATTTTATCGTTAGCTCAACTGTTGATCAATCAGCTAGTAAACTTTTGGTGCATTACCAACGACTTTTTTCATTGGTAATTCTCAAATTCCTGTAGGTACATGTTAAGGCCATCAGTAATGCTAAACTTTCTTATAGTGAAAATGTAATTTATTATATAATATATACAAAAAGTATTATTCAAACAAATAATAATAGCTAGTGTCGTAATATTATATATGCAAAACAAACTTGGACCACTGTAATTCATTTAGGGAAAGTGATAGTTAATCTGAATAAAAGAAATAAAACCAACTGGTTAGCTTACTTAATTGGCTTTTTGCTCATAATATAACCGTATGATTTTTTAATTTAGGGGTCCTCATTAATAAGTAATTTATAATTTTATTTAAATTTTTGTTAGGATTAATAATATACTCTAACCTTAAAATATATAAAGTATTTTCCCCTCATTCTTTTTTTGATGAATTTTTCCCCTCATTCAAAACATTAAAAAAAAAAACTAACGAAATAAAGGTTGTTACTAGTTGTAGCTTAACTGCTGTGAGGATATACTTGTTTTCGTCCATCATTTCATCCAATGCGGATTTTCTACCTTGAGAATAGGAAAGGTAGAATGACTTTCAATTCACATATATAACATTCCGTCTGAATCGTTCTAATGCACTAAAGTTAGCCGAACAAAATTCAACCGATCGAGCACACCAAATTAAACCGGACGGAACTGCTTTAAGTGAATGAAAAGTCACTCTAAGTAACTTTCCCACGTTAACGTAAAGAATCTGGATCCATTTCATCTTAGGTTAAATTTTTTTCATAAGTAATTTATTTCAATTTATTTATTTCCGCAACTATAATATTAAACTTTTCACATTAAAAATCAAAAGATAAATTCCAAAAAAATGTTATTATTTTTATTTAATAACTAATATAATTACATCACTACTCATTTATTCGTTTAATTTAATTTAATTTAAATAATAATTAACTCATAATTCAAATTTGTTTTAGAATAAATTAAAGTTTATAATAAGTTGCAATATAAGATAAAAGATTATAAAGTGCATTTCCGATTGGATGCTCTTAATTGCCTTTTTCTCGTAAGTATTCAAGCAAATGAGAGATAAGACACAAAAATTATTAAAGAAATTTCACAAAACTTGAGTGACCCATTAAAAAAATCTCTTTATGTCTATATTTCTACTTTTAGAGAAAACATAATTTAGAGAATCAAATGTGTGCATTTTCCCACTGACTCGTACAAAATGGTTTCGTCTTTTCTTTATTATGAAAAGCTAGGCTTATTTTTATTTTTATTTTTTACATTTTAATGATTTTTGACCTGGTAAAGTAGACACATAATTAATTAGCCCATTCCTATAACTTGTTTACATTCTACAACTATGGACATAGGTCATTTTTACATAAACAGTTTATTTAAACATATATAAGAAAAACTTATGTGAAAAGATTTTATGTTATAATTTTTTTTAAATTAAGTTATTTAATATTTGGATGTATAATCAAAAAATTGCTTTTAAATTATCTAAAATATGCAAAATAGCTTCTTATATAAGCTTTTACACAAAAAATTTTAATAAGCGAAAAAAATTAACTTCACAAAGAAAGTTAAAAACAGTTCTTGATAGTTAATAAATTAGTTATTTAAATTTATTCAAACATTATTTTTTTAATATAAAAGCACTTAAATGTACTGATCAAAAAATTTTAATACGCGGCAAGTTATGTTATCAAGAAAAGATGATTAAGTTCACAATTACCTAATAGCTTTTTAAATGTATGAATGAGAGTGGGACCCACCAGAGATAACCAGAGTTGTAGTTAACAGTCGTACTTGTAATTATGGTCGTAATAAGTCTGTTAATGAAAATAATATACATACCACCGGAGTGATCTATGAATTGACCTTCTAACGACAGCTTTATAATATAAGTTGTGTTGTTTAAACACTAAAACTATACTATTTAAATAATATTTATTTAAATTTGTATATGTTGCTTTCAATTTAGTATAGTATAGAATATTATAATATGATATAATATATAATAACATTTAGTCACAGTCACATATAAGATAGCATTTTATATAGACACATTTATGTCAGGTGTTAAAAAAACATATTTGATATAATTTATTTAACCGACTAGCATGCGTTACAAAACTACTAGTATAAGTCAAGTCTCCTGGCTAGGATAAATTTGTTCCGACAAAACCTATGCCGACCCAATCATTTATAGATATAATCAACTTTTCTCAAATTCATGAATTTGTTGTGGATTTTTCGGTTGATTTTTTCTATTGGAATTTTTTATTAAATTTCCGGTAATTTTTTTACAAATAAAGTTTTTTTTTTTTGTAATTTATGAATTTGTAGGAAATTTTAACCTTTCCTACGGATTTTCCTACGAATTTAAATTTTTTCTAAGAAAATTTACACTAAATTTCTACGAATTTTAAAATTCGCAGGAAAAAATTATCCACGAAGGTATTATCTATGGACAAAAATTCATAGGAAAAACTATAGGAAGTTTCCTGCGAATTTTTGTAAAATCCGCAGAAAAATTCCCAGGTAATCAAAAAATTTTTAGTAGTGATTGAAAACACGTAGTAAAAAGTACCACACAATTCTACGTCTATTGATTTTTGAAAACATTATATTATGGTTCTCGAACAAAAATTAATAAGTTATGATCTTATTTTATTAAGTGATAAATTATCATTAGTGGGAGATAGAAAATGTGATAGGAAAGTAGGGATGGCAAAGTGGGTCAAACCGCCCTGCCATTAACCCACCTTAAATGGGATTGGATAGGCCAACCCGTTTTAGTCGTATGGGTTGAATCCCCCAACCCACCTCGCCTAATGGCGGGTTGGCGGGTTGATCTGTCAAACACATAAAACCTTAAATTAAGTTGATGGGTTGGAGGGTTGACCCGCTATAAAAATAAAAATATTAAAAAAAAAATCATATAACATTTCTTTTTTTGACCAATCTTCAAGGCCTTTCTTAAATTATTATTAAAAAATTGGAATAATCTTATCTTTTAGCATACAATTTATGTTACAAAAGTAAAAACATTATTTTTTTAGTATGAAATAATTACAAGTAACAATTAAATTTAATTAAGTAATAATAAATAATTAATAAATTAATAAAAAATTATTTTTTAAAATGGCGGGCCAACCCGCCTTCGACCAGTTTTTAGGTGGGTTAAGCGGGACGGGTCAAAGTGGGTTGATGGGTTAAGGACCCCAACTCACCTCGCCAAATTTTGACAGGTTGACGGGTTGACCCGCGGGTCACAACCCACTTTGCCATCCCGTGGAGAAAAGATTTCCATCCATGGTTCTCAATGTAAATTGAAAGGAATTGGTAAATAAACTAATAACAAAGACCGTGTTAATATTATGTGGATATGCATTTTGAAAAAAAAAAAAAAAAAAGGTTTAATTAGTCGTTTGTTCTTAATCTTAGGGTGTGTTTGGAAAGGTTTAAAAAAATATATTATATCAATAATCGATTATATATATAATTGATTAGTGTGATAATAAATTATAATTCGAATATGTTTTTGTTTTGGTCTGTTTGCTGAATAGCGATTTTAAAATAATCTAGTTTGTTTGGGTGATGTAAAAAAAAATCACTTTTACATAATAAATTAATAAAATTATTTATTTATATATTTGATGCTTTTTATAATATTAAAACATGTTAAAATGATTATTTTTTTTATATTTTGTCATCAATTTTTTAAAAAAAAAAGCTTTTTTGATGCTTTAAAGATTACAAAATAATCAATCCATGATAATCCACCGGTCCTTCTTATGAGATTCTATAAAAAAGCTTTTTTTATAAAGCGTTTTCCAAAATTTAAGCCATTTCCCAAATACAAGTAATTATTTATAAAACAATTGTAAGTGAAAAAAAAAACTGAAATGAATAAAATTAATTTGTCCCCAACACACTTAGTTTTAGGATTCATTTTGGTCCTTCAATTTTAAAAAAAATTCGTTTTAGTCCCTTATTTATCAAATGTTACCCAAAGTGATTCTTTCCGTCAGTTTTGTTACTGACGTCATTATTACCTGTGGCTTATGAGACACTTGACATGACAACTCTTCCACTTCTGGAGCTAAAATGTGGCAGTTGACATGACAATCCTTCCAATCTTTCAAAAAAAAAAAGGTGTTCTTCCCCAAAAGATATGGTTAAGCCTAGGGTTTGCTATAACAGACTTAAGCAAATTGGAAATAAAGTTATGTTTGGGAGTTATGTAGAAGTTACGTAACCCCTGAAAACCTAATCTTTTTTCTGCTCTGTCATTCGTATGCGGTGCTCGATCCCACAAGGGTTCCAAATCTCCCATCACGGTGCACCAATTCTATCACCCAAATCCAAAGTTAGGTTTTCTTTTTTCAATTTTTGCTTTGCAGCGAAGGAATTGAATTGAGAGAAAGAAAAACTTACGCTGGCGTGAGAAGATTGCGATAGGGAGCGCCACATGCTTGAGAAAATTATCTTTGGGTGAAACACAAGAAGCTTATGTTGTAGGCACTTCCAGCTATTAATCTTGAATTAAAATTTTACTCAAAAATGATAAACATCGAATAGAATGAATAGATCTAAGGATAACAACAATACAGTCGTAGTGGGAGGAAGTGAGGGTTGCAGACATGAGGATAGAAGAAGCGATTTGAAGATGGTGAAGGTGAAGGAAGCGGCCATCGGAGAAGATGAAGGAAGCCAAAGCGACATAGTACTGATATAATGGTAGTTTCACATCAGATTTTAACAGCCACGAGGGAGAGAGACTAATAACGTGAATCAAAGGTGTGACGGAAAAGGTCAGTTAGGGTAACGTTTGTAATATAAAGGACTAAAACAAATTTTTTTAAAGTTAAGGTACCAGAATGAATCCTAAAAATAAGTAAAGGATCAAAAGACTAATTAAGCCAAAAAAATATTAGTTATTTTTTAAATTTATTATTATCTCTTAATATCTTTGTTAACTAAAATAAAAAACATTAATGAAGTAAATGGTAATTTTTTTTGGTTTCCCAGGATATCATCTGCACACAACTGTAAAGACTAATTCCTCGAAATATTGGATGACATTTAACTGTTGATTTCTCCCAACCCTGACCACTTGCTTAAGGGGTCCAAACTTGTTACCACTTGAACCAATCACATGTTGGTGAAGGAAATGGTAATTTAATTAAATATAATTATTTTTTTATAAACTTAAAAAACATTTAATATTTTATTAATTATTAATAAATTACCAACAAATATTACAAAATTGAAAAAGATTGAGCAAGATATCTTTTCACAAAGATCATGTAATTATTTTTCCCGTTTAGTTTGCGTGACCTCATGTATTGCATCACAATTGCGTTGACTGAAATTAGACTCGCTGTAGAAGTTGTGCCTTGACACGTAGACTAATGGATAGCCTCCTCTCTCTTGTCATCGGGTGCGAGTGCGACTCTAGGGTTGATAATGAGTAATATAATCATCGGTATCCGTAAAATTTATCTATGATAGATATGATATTTATTTGTCTAATGATTATGCATATGGGAGCGGATAATTTTTCGCACAATTTTATGAATATCACTGAAAGGATGTATACGCTAATATCCATTAAGTTTCATACTCGATCGTGATATATATATATAAAATTAGAAAAATATAATACAAATATAGTAAATTATTTTTACATTAAATTTAAATGAATATTAACGTTAATTTAATACTAAATGAATATATTACGTAAGTTCTTAGAACCTTTCATAATTTTCTTATATAATACTTAATCAATCAATCGATTATGTAGAAAAAAGTGTGCAATCTTTTTAGGATGAAATTAATATAATATTTAATGAAATATAATACGTCGACCATAAATTAATGGTCTATTCAAATTTGTGTGGTTTTTAAATTTAAATTTTTAAAAATCTTACTATTAGTAGAATATTATTGGAAAATAAAGAGAAACTGAGTATTTGAAAAGATGACACGTAGTACAAACTTATCGAATATAAGATGCTTTAATTATATCACAATATAGACAGAGATCGTAAAATTTATTCTCTAGATTAACTTGAGAAATTTGTGTATGTACTAATAAATAAATAAATAAATTTTAAACTACGTTTTTCTTTTATTCTTGCTATCCAAAAGCATGTTCCTATTTTTCTTAGGGATGATAATGGGTAAGTGTTGGAGTTACAACAGATACAATTCACACATAGAGAATACAGAGAATATCAAGAAGAGAACGTAACTTCTATATTATCAATAAGAAAAGCAAAATACTGTATTTTATATAAAAACTGTTAAGTCCCACATCGGGTAACTTAACTCACAAACTAACTAACTTTTATTTAACAGTTATAACTAACATAACTGTCTAACTACCTTACTAAGTTTGAATTAATCACAACATGCCCTTTTAATTCAAACTCTTTAAAGACACCACACCTAGATCCTTTCTAAGTTTTACAAATCGGTCAGTCTTCAAAGCCTTAGTCAGAATGTCTGCAATCTGCACTTCAGTGGGGCAGTATGCAACTCCTAGCACTCCCTTGTTCACTTGTTCCTTAAGAAAATGAAACATTGTTTCAATGTGTTTGCTCCTGTCATGTGAAATAGGATTCTTAGCCAAACTCAAAGCAGATTTGTTATCAATCAATAATTGCATAGGCTTGTCAACATCAATCTGTAACTCCTGCAGAACATAGTCCAGCCATATAGCCTGACATGCAGCAAATGAACCAGCTATATACTCAGCTTCACAAGAAGATAAAGCAACCACTGGCTGTTTCTTAGAGCACTAAGAGATTGGTGCTCCTAGAAACTTGAACAAATAGCCTGTAGTACTTCTCCTATCTTCTTTGTCTCCACACCAATTGAAATCCGAATAACCAACAAGCTCAAAACCTTTCTGATGTGCATTTTCAGGAAACAAAATGCCATACTTCAATGTGCCCTTTATGTACCTTAGTATCTTTTTAGCAGCTAACATGTGAGACTTCTTTGGTGCACTCATGAATCTGCTTATTAAACCAACAACATAGCAGATTTCAGGTCTGCTATTGCACAGATATCTTAGTGAACCAACCAATTGCTTGAATTCTGTTGAATCAGCATTTTCTTCCTCACTCATTTTTTCCATCTTCAAGTTTGTCTCGGCTGGAGTAGCTGCAGAATTGCACTCAAACATATTGAATCTCTTTAATATATCCGTTGCATATTTCTGTTGATGCATAATAAGTCCAGTTGGAATGTTTGAAAATTCCATTCCAAGGAAATAAGTCAATTTTCCAAGGTCTATCATTTCAAACTCATGCATCATTTGTGCTTTAAACTTCTCAATTTCCTTGAGATCACTACCGGTTACTAGTAGGTCATCAACATACAAGCACAACATCAACAAATCAGCACCTATTCTTTTTACATATACACCATATTCAACCGAGCACTTGATGAAGTTTTTCCGCAACATAAATGAGTTTATTCTTTTATTCCAAGCCCTTGGTGCTTGCTTGAGCCCATACAAAGCCTTATGCAACTTATAGACCATGTCTTCCTTTCCCTGTATTTTAAATCCAGGAGGTTGTGTTACATACACAACTTCTTCCAAGGGTCCATTCAAAAATGCAGACTTAACATCAAGGTGAAACAAAGGCCATTTTCTACTGTAAGCTACTGCAATCACAAGTTTGACAGTTTCCAGCCTTGCAACAGGGGAGAAAACTTCAGAAAAAGCCAATCCTAGTTTTTGCATAAATCCTCTAGCCACCAACCTTGCTTTGTGCTTGGCAATACTACCATCGGGCTGAAGCTCCAACTTGAACACCCACTTAACATCAATTGCTTTCTTGTTCAATGGTAGTTTGGACAGCTCCCAGGTTTTGTTTTTTTCTATTGCTTGTAATTCCTCCATCATTGCTTCTTTCCACACTGGCTCACTTAGTGCTTCCTCAAAATCAAGAGGCTCTGCATCTGCCAGCAAGGCAAAATGCACAAGCTCTCCATCTTCACCAATATCATTATCATTTAGCACTTCAAAACTTGTCAACCTAGTTGACACTTGCCTTTGCCTCTGTGACTTTCTCACATTTTGGTTGGTCTCAGGTTCATCTACATTTGTTGTCACCGCTTGCTTCTTCTAAATCGGATAACAACATGCTGCTACTTTTCTTCTGTTCTTGCTAATCCCAAGATTTTGATTCACAAATCACCACATCTCTACTCACCACAACCTTCTTAGTCACAGGATTGTAGAGCTTGTAAGCTCCTGTAGCATGGTAGCCAACCAAAATCATTTGCTCACTTTTATCTTGCAGCTTCTTTCGAAGAGCATCAGGAACATGTTTGAAACATAATGATCCAAACACTCTTAAGTGACTCACAATAGGTCTTTTTCCTGTCCACACAGCTTCAGGAACCTCCTCTAATCTCTTTGTAGGGCACCTATTTAAAACATAGGTGGCAGTGGCTATTGCTTCTCCCAAAAAACAATAAGGTAATCCCTTTTGTTTCAGCATGCTTCTAGCCATATCCAACACGGTTCTATTCCTCCTTTCAGTCAAACCATTGTGCTGAGGAGTGTAGGGGGCTGTCACCTCATGCACTATGCCATTATTTTCACAAAAGTTCTTAAATTCTGTTGATGTAAATTCTCCTCCACCATCAGTCGTTAAGACCTTAACGAACTTGCCACTTTGCCTCTCAGTCATGGCTTTAAACCTCTTGAATACCTCAAAAGCTTCTCTTTTGTATTTGATAAAAAACAGCCACATCATTCTACTAAACTCATCAACAAAAGAGATGAAATACTTGTTTCCACCCAATGAAGGAACTTCAAAAGGGCCACAAATGTCAGAATGCACAACATTCAAAACATCTGAAGATCTCATAGGCAAATTTGAAACAAATGACTTTCTAGGTTGTTTCCCAATCAAGCAAGTTTCACAAACTTTTTCAGGCATATCACTTTTAGGAAGACCAATCACCAACTCCTTAGCTACCAATTTACTTAAGCTATTAAAGTTCAAATGACCAAACCTGAAGTGCCATAACCAGCTGCCTTTGTTGGTCACTGTGGCTGAGAAACACTGAGCTTCTGCTGCCTTAATGGTTGCTTGAAAGGTTCTGTTTTACAGCAGACCCGATTTCAACACCAACCTATGATTCAGATCAAACAAATTTAACTCTCCATCCTTCATTGTCACTGAAAATCCTTTTTCAACTAGCTGGCCCACACTCATTAAATTGCATTTGAACCCAGGCACAAAGAGTACATTTTCAATTACTGTAGTCTTACCATTCTTCCTCTTGATCAGAATTTTTCCCATTCCAACAGCCACCATAGTTCTGCTATCAGCAAGATTAACTTTGGTTTTTCTGCTTGAATCAAGATCTTGCAGCCACTCTTTATGTCCAGTCATATGATTGGAACAACCAGTGTCTAGAAACCAAGCCTCTGTTTGAGATATTCTATCACTGATGGTAACCATCAACATAACCGGATCTGAATCTGAGTCTTCATGTGCTATCTTTGCCTCATCTTCATCATTCCGAATCTGTTTACCTTTACCATGCCAGCAATCAGCAGCATAGTGTCTGTATTTCTCACAATTGAAACATTGGACTTTTTTCTTATCATAGAATTTCTTCTTTCCTTGATTCTTGACTAACTCTCCTCCCCTTTTATTAGAGGATTCAGGTTTATCAACAATCTTGGATTTGTCTTTGTTACCTGAGAAACCATCTTTCTGAAATTTCCCTTTTCCCTTCATCCATTTCTTTTTCTGTTCTTCAAAGTTTCCTTTCTTGGCATGAGCCAAGAAGGCCTGCTCAGTCTCCTTTCCAGTCTCCCAGTCAGTCACCCTCATTTCACGGGACCTCAAGAGTTCCCTGGAGTTCTTCAAGTCTCAATTGGCTGAGATCTTTGGTTTCCTTAATTGCCACTACAATCATGTCATATTGAGGAGTGACAGTTCGCAGCACCTTCTCCACAATTATTTGCTCAGCCAATGTCTCACCCGAATTATTCATTTGATTGGTCAAGGTCACCAACCTTGAGAAGTAATCTGCCATCGATTCATCACTCCTCACCTCCATCATTTCATATTGCCTTCTAAGGGATTGAAGGCGGACTTTCTTGACCTTGGCATTGCCACCATAGTACTTTACAAGCATGTCCCACTCAGCTTTGGATGTGGTTGCCTGTGCAATCTTCTCAAACACCTTTCCCTCAATGCATTGGTGTATATAAAATAGCGCCTTCTGATCCTTCCTCTGTGACTCCTTGTGAGCATGTCGTTGAGCCTCGGTGGGATTCTCCCCCAGTGGTTCAAATCCATCATTGACTAGTTCACTCACATCTTGAACCCTGAAAATGATGCGCATTTGAATGCACCACCTATCCCAATTCTTGCCATCAAGAACGAGCAAATTTGCCGGAAAATTGCCATTTCCAACCATGGCTCCGATCACTCACTCACAAAAATCACTCGTGTATCACTCACGCACAAGAAAAACACATAATCACTCTTGTATCCCTCACGCACAAGAAAAACACCCAATCTCCCAAGAATCACGCACATTCAAAATTGCCCAGAAATCAAAAGCTCTTTGATACCATTTGTTGGAGTCATAGCAGATACAATTCACACACAGAGAATACAGAGAGTATCAAGAAGAGAATGTAACTTCTATATTATCAATAAGAAAAACAAAATACTGTATTTATACAAAAACTGTTAAGTCCCACATCGGGTAACTTAACTCACAAACTTACTAACTTTTATTTAACAGTTATAACTAACATAACTGTCTAACTACCTTACTAAGTTTGAATTAATCACAACAGTAAGAACCAAAATAATATTAACACTTAGCGTTTGTTGTTTTTTAGGAAACTCTGATTCTTGATTCTGATGATGAGGTAAAATAACCTATAATTTGTGTTATTAATTTTGATTTTATAATTACAACTAATTAATGTAATATATTATTTTTTAGTAGATTTTGGAGTGTGTCAGCTCGGGACTTCCAAGTTTATTAATTAGTTGTACCAGAAGTTTATTGTAATATTTGTTTAATGTTTTAGAGAATATTGGATATTTTGTATCAAAAACCTTTACATTTCACCCTTAGATATGTCACGACGTATATCTGTAATGTGATAACATAGTAAAATGACCTAATTTATATGACATATTTATGTTCTCCTTTTTTAAAAGTACAAATCTTTTATCTTGTTTTCAAATATCCACAAATTTCTTATATTAAAATGTGGGTAATGGGTGCGAGTATATGTATTTAGTCACCTAGCGGGTAAGGGCATGCGTATTAAAGTTGCTACCTACGTGGGTATGGGTCCGGATATGAGTATTTTTTTTTTTAAATGTATTGGGACGGGTAACTATAGTACCCTACCCATAGCCATCCCTATGTGACTACGAGCGGTTATACACACATAAGTTGTCCCTGGTGCCTGTATTTGTTAGTGGTGATGGTGAACCAGTTTAGATCGGTATTGAATCAAAAAATTATTTGATCCAAAAATACAGATAAGTTGCAGTTCAGTTTGGTTTGGATTGAATTGATTCATATATCAAATTCGAATCAATCCAATCCGATTACAAAAATGGTTTATATTGGATTGGATAATTCGGCTTTTACGATCACGATAATTAAAAAGTAAGTCTAAATAACATCAACAAATATAAAATATAACATACTACATATTACGAATTAACAACTATCAATTTTATGTTTTGAACCTTACAAATAATAGAAAGTTACATCATATAAAAGTAATAAGTATTATTAGGAAAGCAAAAACCAACAAATAGTCTAATACGACATTCGTTTAGGGAAATCCATAATACACTAGTGGTCTAATACAACGTCGCATACTAATAATAGAATAAATAAGTATTAAAATTTATATATAAGGTTTGGTTTGGTTTGGTTCGGTTTCAAAATCGATTTTTTGGACCGGTTTTCGATTTTGTTTTGGATCAATTTGGATCTAAATGTACACCACTACTCTGTGTGATTCAATTGCATTGTTCAGACTGAAAAGTGAAACTAAAAAAAATGAAAAGTGAAACTAAATAAATACAAAAAACTAAAATGAAAGTAAAAGAAGTAAGAACACAAGTCATGAGAAACACCAATGATTTACGAAAACACTCATTTTTGTGATCTCTACGCCTCAAAAGGGATTAATATCCGACTAACGGCTGGGGATATCTTTATGCACACAAAAAAATACCAACGATTTTTCACTTTCAAACCCTTTTATTTTTCGTAATTACCTCTCTGTTTTTTCTTAAAATCAAAGTTCAAACTATTTTCAATTGCATTTTTTTAAAAAATTTAATGTATTTTTCTCTCCTTCTCCATCTATGTTAGTTTCTTCTTGGCCTCCTATAAATTTTCAAATTCACCTTGTTTCCTTTTGTTTCTTTTCCCTTTGTCTTCTGAAAACCCTAAATCATTGACTTCTATTGTCGTTTCAACGAAGAATTGAGATTTCACAACATTTGTTTTCTAATGATAGTAAAATTAACGCATTAAAAAAATAAAAAAACTTGAGAAGAAATTTTGGTTCGAAGTGAAAAGTATGAGTGAAAGAAATGCACTCGTTATGTTGGATCTCCCTGAAGAGTCCCAAAATCACCAGGCATTTGCCAAGAGCGGGAGCTATGCTCTCTAGAATGAAATTGTATGTGAGAAGTTTTGTCGTTTTTTAATTTTATTTTAATTTATTGTATTAAAATCACATTTTGATGTGCCATATAAAGTTGAATTTAATTGATATGCATTGTCAGTGTAAAGATTTACACTCTCAATTAATCATAAACTGGCACATTAGTAAAAATGTTTGACTTTTATCCTAACTACCTTAAAAGTCACTTATATTATGATTTTTGCTCTTTAAAAGAATAATAAATAAGCATCGCTGTAAACCATCGATTTTACACTTACAACATGATTTGTCACATTAATTCAAGATAATTACTGCGATTCATTCCGATGTCTAAAATTCATACTATTTTTTTTTTCTAGGGTATCCCCGTGCGTAACTGCGGAGACTAATCACTCGAGCCAGGCAGGACCACAAAGGCTGCAAAGCTCTCCCTCAAGAGTTTTAACATTGTTGCATTCTCATAACTAGGATTCGAACTCGAGACCACTGGTTAAGGTGGAAGAGATGGCATTTCATCCGAGCGCTTTTAGTAAATTCATACTAGTTTTATATTGGGTAGTTATATCACTAAATCAACTATCACAAAAGCTTAAACTTTCAAACAAATGATTTTATTTTATATCTGATATGTCACTTATTAAATAATTGATGAACAAATTTAACTCCAAATATGACATTACTTTGTAAGAGTTTAAGAGCTAGTTTGGTGGATAGATAGGATAAGAACGAATATGATAAAGGAGTTGGATAATGATAGAATATGATATGAATCTGATAAGCTTTTATCTTATCCAATATTTGATGTGCACCAGATAAACACCAAAATATATGACATAAATTATATACAAATAACCAAATCATCCTTATGTCAGAATTACCTATAGTTTTTCAAAATTAACTTTTAATATTATTTTTATGCATTTTTATTCATTAGTCTATTTTTATATTATAAAAACTTATATAAAAAAATAACTTGTGATATATTTTTTTGGCTTTTAATACAATAGAAAGAGAATTTTGAATTGAAAGGCGTGCTTGGGTTTCACACCTATGAGCGTATTTTGAACGTCAAGGAATTAGCATAAAAAATGATGATTTTTTTTTGGGCTTTTATGTTGAGTAAATTCGAAATGGGTTTCTAGATGAAACCCCCACTCAAAATCGCACGACTAAATATGTGAATCAAATCTTCGGCCTATGAGTTGACCTGGCTAGAGGTTGAAGAAGACCTTTTCAACCACATCCACATCGCGACTTGCGACTGCATGAGATTGCAACAAGAACTCAGATGACATCGACCTCGCGAAGGAGTGGCTTGCGGTTGTACAAGAGTGGAGTCGCGACTGAGCCAAGCTGTGGATGCCTGGACGTTGGGCATATTTTTTTAGTGACGAGGTCGCAAAAGTGACAAATGGAGCTCGTGAGGCAGAACAGGCTTCTTGGAGAAGCAACAATTCTGGATTATTCGAAGATGATGGTTAGGGGAAACAAATTTTCTTTCATACCCTGCTTGTTTCTAACCTAGCCTCCCACATAGGATAATATTTTAACTAATTAGCAGTATATGATAATCCAACAATATATTTTAGCTGTCATAAGTTTGGTGAACTATTAGGATAGAATAATCCAACGGTATATTAAGGACATAATCATGACAGTTAAAATGTACATGTATGTCCTTCAAAATAATCACAAATGATGAAGAAGAGAATAGATATTCTTATCTCAATTTAATTGTTCACGAGTTAATTTTAATGGGTTAAACTTACATGTACATTAAAATTGGTTAGGAATAAAGGCATCTCTATGTATGTATAAAATAACACAATGAATTAAACTTATCGATTCTCGTTCATAGAATCCTTTAACAAAACTCACGAATTCAATAATAATATTGATTACAATTTGAGGTTAACAATACCTTTTAATATTTTTTTTTACATCTGATTAATTTGTATTTTATAGAATTGTAATTGTAATATGATTTATTCTAATCCACGTAAAATAATTCCAACAATCCCCATATGCAATAGCCTTTTTTTTTTTTTGACAAATATGCAATAGCCTTTTGAATGTACAAGTCCACCTATTTTGTATTGAAATGCAACTTTTATTTAGAAGTTAAGAGCAACAAAGGTCGAACTCTTAGCCAATGCCATGTCATGAACTTTCTAAAAACTTAAATGATAGCGAAAGCCTGAATGAATGCAAATGACTTTATTATATATGACAAGTTATAAATTTAGTGAAATTAATTAAACTTTTTTCTTTATTAAAAGTTATTGAATAGGGTGAGTATACAAATTAAATTTTACATCACACTTAATTAATTTTTACAGTATATAAAAAATGATTTAATTGATAAGTAATGTCAGTGAAAATATTTTTTACAGTCAACTAATCATAAATTATCAAATCACTAAAAATATTTGACTCTTATCCTAACTACAATAAAATTCATTCATACAAAGTTTTGTGGTTGAATTTATACCGATAATACATAAAAATTAAACTCATATATAAAAATAAATTTTTTTTTCATTTTTTGTATAAAAAAATGTAATGAAGATAAAATGCCATCGTGGTCCCAACTCATATATATATATATATATATATATATATATATATATATATATATATACATCAGTGCAAAGTCAAGTGACAAAAAGAGCGTGTGAATGCCATAGCTTTGCCGAAAGTTGAAAGATCTGCAACGCATTAAACGGAGGTCCATAAAAGAAGGCAGACCCCAATTCGCATTTTCACTGTGTAAAAGATTATGCCCAAGAAGAACATGGCGAGAGAGGTCTTGAATTCGAACTCTTTAATTATGTTACTTCCCTATGTCATTCATTATCTTTGAATGATTTTGTAGTTTACATCAAACAATTGATATTTCTTCCATATTCTCTTGCTTTCTGAAATAACGGGCAATATAATATTGTTTCATAAGCGTTATGAAGTTTTTTTTGTACTAAAGGTATTCCGAAGTTGATAATAGAAGATTAATCTCTTTCGAGACGTATAGATATCTAAGTGTATTTTATCTCTCCTAACAAAGTCTTTTCCATACAATAGAATATATGGTTAGTTAGTTGGTTAGGAGTTAGTTACATATGATTAACCTAATCAAGCTCTATAAATAAGAGTATGATGTACGTGATTGATCATCTTTTATAAAATACAAAATGCTACCTTATGAGTAGGGGTGAGAATAGGTCAGGCCGCTCGTCAGGGCAGGGGCCTATGGCCTAACCTATTTAAGGCCTAGCCTGTCCTACCGTATTTAACAAAAATGTCAGGTCAAAGCTTTTTAAAAAACCTATATAACTAAATAGACAGGCTAAAGCTTTAAAAAAAGACTATTAAACTTATCAGATCGGCCTATTTAACACACACACACACACATATATATATATATATAATACTATAATATATTATTTATAATATTTATAACATTTGAAAGTAAAGGCCTTTTGACCCATTTAAACGTAGAGGTCTACTTACATATTTATTTGTGAAGGCCTAACGGCTTATTTATAGTATAGATCCACCAACTACTTTATCATTATATGCTACAAGCCTATTTACAAGTGAAGACCTATGACTTACTTATAGATGGAGGCATATTTAAAGATCTTGTTAAAAAATAGGCTTATAGGCCAAACCATACTTTGAAGTAGATCAGGCCAGATCTTAAAAATTGTCCTATATTAGACTAACAATTTAGACTCGGACCTTGAAATTGAAACATAGGCTAGCCTCAAATCTGTCAGGGCCTAGCTCGACCTAACCTCCTATCACCCCTACTTATGAGTATGCTCTCTCTTTGGCCATGCGTGTGACCTCTATCTCTCTCATCGTTGCATTACTCACACCATACACACGCCAAAACGGATTTTATGTCTAGAGGAGCCTACTTACTCACTCTAAATACTTTATCAGAGATAAAATACACTCATTTTGTTCACTTGGAGCCTAATCCACTCTAAATACTTTAATGTTTTCTTGGCGAATAGAAATTTAGTACGATAATTAAGGCAAGATGCCCGGCATTTAGTAAATGCTTTTGGGTGAATGATCATTAGTAAAAATTGAATCGAACACCGTTTGTATTTACGCAGCTTAATTATGTCAATTGATTCAAAGTTCAAATTCATTCCCAACTAAAATCTTGAGTAAAACCGGGATGTCCTATCGCTGTCGAATCGGAGATTAATCTCTTAGTCGATCTAAAGGGTCGAAGCTATGAGAACGTTCCGGTGGACTCATTAGGAGCCAAAGGCTTTAATTATGATGGGTTCCCAGCCAAAAATAAAAATTGAGTAAAACCTAAAAAGCATTATGAGTACTCTAATAATCTAACTTATCTAAAAATAACTTTTCCCTATAATAACAAAAAAAAATTTAATTTAATTAAGTTTGTCAAACTTTTTTAAAAAAAAAAAAAACTGTTTGCACACGGATTAAATTACCAAACATGCTCTGAAAATTAATATCTCGCCTTGAAGCGATTGAGACAAAATGGAGGTAAGAAAACAAAATATTTGAGGATTACGACATGAATTCAACTGTAGAATGAAAACATCTTTTATTTAAAGTTTTTCTTATGTTCACAAACTAAGAAATAAAATAAAATATGAATTTCAGTTACTTGAAGACGAGGACTTTAAAGCTTGCAATATAACCAAGTAATAAATAAGACCTTAACAGTTCAGCCAAAAGAAGATGACTTCAACAGAATAAAACAACAGACCAACACGTTTCCATTAATCATATACATAATTTTTTACATTTGGAGAGAGAAAAAGTGGATAATGCTAAACAAGACTTGTGTTCTTCCTAATTAACAATTCACTGTTTTTTTCTTTTGTAAAAACTTATTAAGGCAAATTACAAGTAAGACAGAATAAAGGGAGGAAAAAAAATCAAATCAAAACAACCCATATGCCCAAGACTCTGAATCCATGATCATTCTTGGGTACTGACTGTGAGGAGCATCAAACACTTGCTTTCTATCACCACCATCATCATCATCATTAATCAGCAAATTCAAATTGCTAATAAAGTCATCATCATCCCACAAGGCCATATTGCTGCTGTTTTTGTTGCCATCATTGTTATTGTTAACAGTACTATTATCATTGTAATTACAAGACCACTCAAAATCTGGGAGCTGCAGGTCTTCAAGGAAGTTGGTTGAATTTGAAGAAGATGTGGAAGTTGATGAAGAGGAAGGAACACAAGGAACTAGAATCTCATCGGGTTCAATTATTGGAACTTCATCTGTGCAGAACCCATTCATTACATCCATTGTGTCAAACAAAGGTGTTATAATTTTGTCTTCCTCTTTGGCCTCAGTGATGATTGATGACTCAAATGAAGTCCCTGGCTCCTTATTTTGGTCAATTTCAGGTTCATATTTGGGGTCAAAGTCAACTGGCAAAGGTTGTTGGTTCTTCTGTTCTTCTAGTGGTTGTTTAGTTTGATTTTGGGTTTGCTCAGTTGCATTATTAGAGAGTGGCTTGTGGGTAGCAGGATCAATGCCCATTTTCTTGAGCTTTTTCTTTATGTGGGTATTCCAATGGTTTTTTATCTCATTATCAGTTCTTCCAGGGAGATGAGAAGCAATCTTAGACCATCTGCAGAAGAAGAGGACAACAAGTGAAAAGAAAAAAGAAATTAGTAATCGGTAAATAATAGTAATTAAAAAGAAAAAGAAAAGGAAGATTCCCTCATAAGGTCCATGCTGAATGCTGGGATCACTTAAAAGGAAGAATGACTTTATAGCCACTAGAAAGGTCCATCCTATAATGTCATGCAAGTTACGAAATGAGAAAAATTGGCCACAAGACAAATTTGGCCTCTATTTACTTTACTTTTCTATATTAAAGAAACGTCCATTTGCAGTCAACTTTAACTGCAATCATAAGCAGTTCCGTTTTTTTTCCTTTAAAAATTGAAGAAAACAGATAAAAAAGAAAAGAGGGAGAGAGAGAGAGAGGACTTGGTCTCCAATTTATACACGTCTCCTTCTCCTCACAGGTGTGAGCCATGGGACCATGTCATCCCTCTCCGATGAATAAACAAAAGTACAATTTGAAAGGCATGTGTTATAGAAATAACAGATTAAATTTAGTGCTGTTTTGTCATTAGGGTGTCTTTTACTTTGGTTTAAATAATCTCCTGAGATAAACCTTGTTTCACATATTTCAAAAGAGTAATGGACAAATTACATAATTTAATCATAATAAAGATTCATGTAGGAAGATTAAGCATGCAGAACAGGGGACAATGGTAGGTGGAGAAAGAACCTGTTGCCAAGTTGAGCATGGAGATCAATGACCATTTTCTCTTCATATTCTGATAATAGGCCTCTCTTCAAGTCTGGCCTCAGATAGTTTATCCACCTGAGCCTGCAACTCTTCCCACATCTTAACAGACCTGCATGGATTCATACCCAAAATGTTAAATTCAAATTCAGTGAAGTGGTTATTTCTGCAGAGCATTTGAATTCAAAAATTCAAATGAACATGAAGATTTACTCAACTTAATCTATGAAGAGCAAAAGAAACATGTTCAAGCTCTAATATTTGTTGCTTCCTTGCAATTAAAATGCTTAAACATAGTATAAGTACTTGTTTTAAATGTTGAAAAGAATATGTCAATTTTGAGTGCTTGCTTTCCTTGTCTTTGAGTAGGTATATAGTGGAAAACAAATGAACAGGACAGAGGAAACCAAGCATTAGAAAGAAAGACCAAAACCCATTGACCATAATGCAAAATTTTCTTGAACCATTCAAATATTTTGATAGCCAAATTGCAAAGGAAGCATGAACCTCCAGCATTTCAGCTTCATTCATTAAGGATTAGAATTAGAATGGGAGCAGCATATTAAGGACTATATCTGTATGTGCCCCTCACTGTTAAGAAATGCTCTAACAGTAGGAGGAGGAATGAAAGAAGACCTGCTAGCTTAGGGACAGCTCTCCAGCAACATTGGCCATTGGTGAGGATGAAGTTGATGAGCTTCTTGTCCTCATCAGATGTCCATGGCCCCTTCTTCAACCCAACTTTGTCACAGCAGGGTTGCCTTCCCATTTTTGATCAAAACAGAAATGCCACAAAGCCTAGTTAGGTATGATCCCCAACACTGGAGGGTTCAAATTGAGATTTAGACAGAAAGAGAGAGTCTAAGGGAGTTAAGAGTCTTTGAGAATATGCACATAACAAGGTAGGATAGAGCACCACCACCACCTACTTATTTATATATATATATATATATATATATATATATATAAATCAACCCCTCTAAACTCCAAAGTCGCCAAAAGCCCACTAATCTCAATTTATCACTTATTTATTTTTATCTATTCATCAATAAGGTTATTTATTTATTCAGGGACCCATGTCATGCGGTACATATACAAGTCATTTCAGATAAATGACATAATAAAAGAAATTATACAATAAGCAAATAAATAAAAAAAATGCCAAAACAACATCCTTACTTAAAGAGAATATAACTAGTTACAAGTAAAGGAACTCTACAATCATTTTATGTCAACTTTGTTTTTGTTTTCTAAGGTATGCCTTGGCGCAATTGCGAAGATTACTCCCACGAGATACCGGAAGATATTGAAGGGTAGATCTCTTCCAATCAGATTTTCTTCTCACATAAGAGTCAAGTATCGAACCATGGACCACTTCCTTAATGAGTCCGAGTACGTTACCACTCGTTCCAATCACATTTTGATGGGTAATTGACCAAGATGACCCACTTTTCGAAAGTATTTATCAATATAACCTTGTTTTGAAACTATTTACCAAACTAACCCACTTTTTGCCAACCTGACATTTTTTATTATTTTTTTTCTAGACACCAAAGACGCTATTTTGATTAGCGTTTTTGGAAAACACTACTGTCAATAGCATTTTTACCAGATTGTGCTACACAATCTGGTTCGCTATAAAAAAATTTAAAAATTTAACCTTTGGCTGACGCTAGAGGTGTCACCCGTATGAAGCTGAAGATCTTCACCCGTCTAATATCACCCGTCTGATGACTATCAGACGGGTGATTCACCTGTCTAATGACTATCAGACGGGTGAAGAAATGTTCAACCGTCTGATACATTTCTTTCACCCGTCTGAAGCTAAAGATCTTCACCCTCAGACGGGTGAACATTTCTTCAACCGTCTCACCCGTCTGATAGTCATTGGACGGGTGAAGATCTTCAGCTTCAGATCGGTGAAAGGCCGACGCTAAACATAAAATTTTTAATTTTTTTACAGCGAGCCAGTGGCACAATCTGGTAAAAACGTTACTAACAGTAGCGTTTTTAGAAAACGCTAGTCAAAGTTGTGTTTTTCAGTGTCATAAAAAATAATAAAAAATGCCATATTGCTAAAAGTGGGTTAATTTGGTAAATAGTTTCAAACACAAAGTTATATTGATAAATAGTTTCTAAAAGTGGATCAATTTGGTCAATTACCCCATTTTGATGCATTTTATGTCAAATTTATTTTGATAATAAAATAATTTATAAATTTTGAGAAAATAATTCATTACAGATAAAAATGAACACAAATCCAAATTTATTGTACAATGTATTGTTATACATAACTCGAAGTATTCCCCTTTTTCATTATTATTTATTATACATAAATTGTCATTTTACATGCGATATGTTAACATGTTTTTGCAATAATTCATGACTAAACTTTTTCTTTATATATTATATAAAAAGTATTGGTTAAAAAAATAAAAAAAATTATATTAGAAAATTAAGTATTACATTTTTTTCAATATATTAAATATACCATCTTTATATACAAACTATCAATTTATTTAATTTTTTAATCAATGCCTTAAAAAAGGGATTAATATCCTCATTATATAAATTATTTTCTTTGTATTGTTCTGTTCTATTAGTTTTTTTTTTTTTTTTGACTGAAATGTATTTATTATTATTATTATCACTATGGATTGTGACACATGTTGATCAGGGATGAGACACGGGGCCACACGTGCCATGTCTTGGTCAGAAAGCGCCACCTCATCGACCAGGCTTGCTTGAGTTTGAAGTGTGAGATACTCCACTCACTAACTCAAACCTCCGAGGATGGTAATTGGTAATGGTAAGAGTACAAGTAAAACTAAGACAATACCTCAAATGACATACGCTGCAGTGCTGCACGCATCAAAAGTCTCATATCTTTTTCTTATTTTCATTTATAAATACCTAATGTTCACATTATTTCAAAAAAAAAAAACTTAATGTTCACACCAATATTTTAAAAATTGAATTAAACTTAAATTGGTAAGACATCTGGTTATGATTCATTCTATTACTTTGATAATTTAAATTTATAATTGAATTGTGATTGAATTGAATATTAGAATTAAAGATATAATCAGTTCATAGTTTAACCGATTTTGCAAATGGGCTTTTCCAACACATTTTGATTTCAAAAGCAATTTTAACAGTATATGAACCTATTTATTTACAAAATTGCTTAAAAAATCTATTTTGGATGGATATAATTGATTTTAAGAAAAATAAGAGTTTCTAACTTTTTTGTTGAGTAGAAATGATTTTAGGTATAAGACCCACAAAATTCTGTATATTCACACTTTCAAAGTGATTTTATTTTATAATCCAAATAAAATCAATTCTTCTAAACTCATTTTAAAATATCATTATCAAACACAAATCAATTTTTTAACCTCAATTTTTTTTAAAATCAATTCTTTCAAAATCAAGTTTATCACAATCTAAAACAAAGAGACCCTTAATGATAGATTTAATTTAGTTTTTGAAATACCGATTCGGACAATGTGAAAAGAGTAAAAACAAACCATTATCTATAACCTATATATTTAAGCAAAAAATTGAATTAAATAATTCAGTAATTTTTTTAGTGTACCAGATAAAAAGATTTAACCAACACGTGATTGGTCCGAACGGTAAGGAACTCAGGCACCTTAAACAAGTGGTCAGGGATTCGAATCATGGCTCTTGTGTATGGATTGGGAGTGGAGAACCTACCTTGTATGCCTAACAGATTCCCCTACGGAAATTAGTCACCGCTAACAGTGGTGGATACTTCGTACTTATAACATGGTTAAAAAAATAATAAAAAGAATTAAGTCATTTAAGGGTGGCAAATGGATGGATTGGATAAATTTTTGTTCGAATTATAACGGATGGATTAAAAATAATCCATTATGATCCATTCAAAAAATCAAATTCATCCATGATCCATTAATAAAATCAATCCAATCCATCCATAAACAACTTTTTTACGGATGAATATCGAATCCATCCATAAAAATTATTTTAAAACATTAAATAATTTTTATAATTATTTCCAAATAGTATCTCTCTCATCCATCCACAATAATTTTTACGGATCAACGATTGGCAGTTAGACGGTTGGCAGGCGATTAGGCGGTATTCTAGCGGCCGACGAGCGACGATTGGGCAGTCAGATGGTCGGTCAGCAGGTAGCGTTCGGGCGGTCAGTCGGTCAGTCGGCGACCGCTGGTTGGGCGGTCGGCGGGGGCCGATGGTTTGTGTTTGTTAAAAAATGTTTTGAAAACAATAATAATTTTGGAGTTAGATGGTACTGGATGAATGGTAGACAAATGTATCCTTTTGCAACCCCTAAAGTCATTCAACAGAAGTATAGTTGAATTTAAATTTCTACGCGATCGTTATACTAAGAAAGTGTTAGAAAAATGCTAAATAAAATATTGTTAAATAAAATCTTATAACTTAGTATTATATTTTTTTAAAGATGGATCGATGGAGTAAACATATGTATATAGATATAACATATTTCTTCAAAAATAAGTAATTTTTTTTATTAAAAAAAAAACTTAGTAAGACCAAAATATGAAAAAATAAGAAGAATTTGGCTCAGGCTGTAAATTACATCATCATTTCAAGTCGTTCACAATTTCAATTTTTTTTTTTGTTTATATAGTTTTGGTAATGAAGTGCCAACTGATAAAAAATGTATAATTTCGTATAAATATATCTTGCTTGACCTAAATAGAAAAAAGTGTGTGTGCTCCAAGGATGACTTGATCCAATGGCCATTCTTTTTTTTTTTTTTTTTTTTATCAATGGTGTTATTTTGGACAAAAGGTATTTCTTACGATAACCGCTACAAATGGACGTGGTATTTACTTCTGTAGCATTCCGTCAACAAACATTTAATGGTGTTTGATCATAATAAAAATGGATCATGACCTCTGAGGCTCAGACGATATTCACTTGTAATATCAGGAGTTTGAATCCCAAAATCATTATTTTGATAAGGACTTTATTTAATCATCATTTCTAATATGAGGGTTTCACAACTTAGCTATGAAGATATCCGATCAAAAGACCAACATTAACTTAATATCCCTCTCTTTGTTTGGTGTCATTGAGATAAGAGATGTCGTTTCTAGTCTATCTCTTTCTATTTCTATCTATTTCTATATGGAAAGTTGAAAAATCATTATATAGTAGAATAGTCCAGAAATAGTCCATGCAATAGAAAGAAAAAGAAAAGAAAAGAGAGGTTTGCGATGACTTTGATACTGGATAATCTAGTATCCTTATGCATGAAGATAATGAATTCGGTCGTTGTGATCGGACTCTATTATGGATTTCTGACCACATTCTCCCTAGGGCCCTCTTATTTCTTCCTTCTTCGAGCTTGGGTTATGGAAGAGGCGACCGAGAAGAAAGCATCAGCAACAAGTGGGTTTATTACGGGACAGCTCATGATATTCATATTAATCTATTATGCGCCTTTGCATCTAGCATTGGGTAGACCTTATACAATAACGGTCATAACTCTATCGTATCTTTTATTTCATTTCTTCGGCAAGAATCACAAACACTTTTTTAATTATGGATACAAGAATCCAAATTCAATACGTAATTTTAGCATTCCAAGAATATTCTTTAATAATCTTATTTTTCAGTTATTAAACCCTTTTTTTTTTTTATCAACTTCAATGTTAGTCAGCAGACTAGTGAACATTTATAGGTTTCAATGGAACAACAAATTGTTGTTATTTTTAATAAGTAGATTGGTTGGTTAATTGGTCACACTTTTTTGATGAAATGGGTTGGATTGATATTAGTCTGGATAAAGCAAAATAATTCGATTCAATCTAATGTACTTATTCGATCTAATAAGTACATTATGTAAGAATTTAGAAATTGGATGTCTCAAACCTTTATTGTTTTTTTGTTTATTACTTGTTTATACTATTTGGGCAGAACACCATCAGCTTTTTTTAGTAAGAAATTGTTAGAAATTCAAGAAAGGAATGAAATTGATAAAAAAAAGAAAAATCGATGTCGAAAGAACTTTGGAAACGGTAAGAACTAAACAAGAACAAAAGATATCCACCGAAGAATCTCTTTTTCCGGAAAAAGAGAAGGTGAAAGATATCTCCGGCTTCGGATTTCAAAAAACTTTTGTAACCATTCTTTTCGATTATAAACGATGGAATCGTCCATTGCGACATATAAAAAATGATCAACTTGAAAATGTCATAAGAAATGATATATATATATATATATATATAGATGAAATGGTTGTTGCTATCTGCTCCAATAGTGGTAAGCCAAGTAAGCGTTTTAAAAAGTTTAAACCTAACTTAAATCGGTGAGATTTATAACGAGTTATAAGCCGGATGAATGAGTTGATTTGGGGGAGGGACATAGGATTTAAAGTGATAAGGAGGTCATGAGTTTAATTCTCCTACTAATATAATACACTAATTACTAACATTTGCTGGCAAAGAAATGTGAGACTTATATATGTAGGCAAAAATTTGGATCCCTCATGAGCCTATTTTCATCCGTAGTTACACACTCATATTTTTAGAGGGTTTTATCTTATAAGCAAAAGTATGGAATCATAAACCTATAAAATATATATATATATATATATATATATATATATATATATATATATTTTTATAGTTAGCTTAGTAGGGATGAAATGTGAATAATGTTATTTTTAAAATAATCTACCAGCTTTTAAAATAAACTTTAAACTTTTATCTTTGTTAAAAATAATTTCTTTTCATAAAATCAATTATTTTATAATTTTATCAATTTACTCAAACATATTAATTTTTAGTGAAAAATAATTTTTATCATGAAAAACAAGTATTTGGGGGAGATTATTTTACCCAAATACTCTCTATAGTCACTCTTGCGTCAAGTGGCAACAAATTGAGCCAAGCTACCACGTTGTCGAATTTCTCCATACTACAAAAACATCTTTAACATGTTAATTGAATTTCTCCTCCTTTCTCGGTGCAAATCACGTTTTAAACGTATCTTTCAATGAATATAATAAAGTGCCGCCTGCATTAATTGGAACATTTTTTATATATGCAATTAGCGTCGGGACAATTTTTTTAGCTTAAAAATTACTTTAAAATTAAATTTAAAAATAAAAGTTTTAAAAGTAACTTAAAGTTGTTGGGTAATTTATCTTAAAATTTGAGATGAGATTTTAAAAGAGTTTAATTTTTATGTATTGTCAGTGTAAAGATTTGTATACTGACAACCAATAAAAAATCATGGTTTGTATGACTTTTAAAATAGTTAGGATAATAGTCAATCACTTTATCTTATGTGATAATTTTTGGTTGGTTATCCGTGTAAAAAATTTTTACACTGACAGTGTATATCAATTAAATCCATTTTAAAAAGAGCTCAGAATCAAAAAGAATATTTTTTGAATAAGCTCTGCAAAAGTAAATTTTTAAAAACTCTTTTTTTTAATGGGAAATGCTAACTATTATTCTTAGGACACTAGCTAAGGAGTCAAATATAGAAAAAATATATTAAAAAATGATATATTCAATACATTAAAAATTGAAAATTGTGATTTTCAATAAAAACTTTCTATTTATTAATTTCTTAACCAGTATCCTTAATATAATCCTTTTTAAATTTTTCTTCTTTACAAATAAATTATTTTTTAAGAGTTTCTTTTAAAAAGTGTTTGGTCCAACTTCTCTATTTAAGGATGATGAAGCCAAAAAAATAAAAATTGGGCAAATACAACCTCAGTTTGACAAACGGATATTATTTTTTTTGTACATCAAACGGATATTATTTAACTATGACTTTAATTGTGCTTTCAATTTCGTTTGTTATTTAGAAATTTTCACATATAAAACTCAATTAAACGAAAGTAAAACCAGTTTTCTAATGTAAGTGATACATTAATTTGTTCATCCTTTACATTCAATATATCCATTATTTTGATAATTATAAGATTTTTAAATTCGTTAACCGTACCCTATGAAGAATTCCCTGGCAAACAAGTTAATGTGTATATTTGCAAGTGTAAATATTGCATATAATTTGTATTGTACAAACCTTAGCATTACAATATTTATATGATTCAGTGCATGTTTCTACTCTGATTTATAATTTGTTATTCCGTTATACTCCCTCACTTCCATATCTTTAGTATTTTTAGCATTCTACACACAAATTAAGAAATCATTAATTTATGTGTAAATGTATCAAAATATCCAATAAAGAATTAAATGAAGTATTCAATCAAGAAACATAACATAGAAAGACGTAAAGCCAATTGAAGGTATATATGAAAAAAAAAATGTGAAAATTATACGTTGGGTTTATAAAACCCCAATTGTTTTGAAACAAAAACAAATTGTTAAAGAGACTAAAAATATGAAACGGAGGAAATACTGCTTATTATGATCTTTGGATTTAAACACATTTATTTCTAATTATCAATCTTTGGAATGTCTCCCCCAGTAGCACCCCCAACTTATTAAATCTGGGATAGGTAGGTGGTGATGTGTAAGATTTAATTATCAAATTAATTGTATTTTAATGTGTGAAAATTATGGTAGGAAAATGTAGTAGATATTAAGCCACCTGATTAAGTCTCGGTCTCTCTTTGTTAGATATATATTTTTGAGTTTGTTTTAATCCATTTGGTCCAAATACACCCCATTTTATATTATTTTGACATTTGTATGTTTTCTTGCTTTGAAGGGGACATGTCAACAACACAAATGAATAAGGGAACGGTGACGTGCTCAAATCAAAATACATACATAGAAAAAAATGAACTTAACAAACCTTTTATATATCTATGAACTTCCACAACAACAGGAAAAGTGGCTTCAGATATAATGGTCATCACTGCAGCATGATAAATGATATTCCCGTCCCCTCCTGAGATGATTGATAAAATGACAGCGCATTTTAGTATATATCTTTCTTCCCTATGGAGTCACCGTCATGTGATGATCTCAATGAACTCCCCACCCCCCGTAGAGTATATCCGAACAGTACTCATATGAAGCTTTTACATATTACACCAGTAGTTATTTCCTTAATGAATTTCTTTTCATTTAATTTGCAATGTCCATTATGAGACCATAATTGATATTTCTGTCATCTTCTGTGTGAATGGGTTATATATAACCAGACAAAGATTGTGGAGTGGGATGAGAAGAAGCTACATATAAGTCAAACTTTATCATGTTTTAAAATGAAATAAATTCGTCTTACGTTATCAATAAGGGGTAACACGTTTGGTATATAGCCAAGTTCTTAGAGGATGCTATAGTTAGGAATTCGATTTCTGTTATGTATATAAAAAAAATTTTGTTAGAAAAAATAAAACTCATTTTGATAATCTTTACGTTTCGAAAGGAATTAATTTCCAATTATTGATTAGAAGATAGCCTTGTACAAACCAAAAAAAATGGGTTACGTTTTTTACTTCCAGGCTTTAATTACACATGTTTTGGGCTGCTGCTGAATATACCTAAGAACAAAATAAATGCAGCATTAAATCTATTATTCCGGAATTCAATTATTTCCTGGCCAGGAATATTTGCAGGATATATACGTTTGAAAATATCCAGGTGCTTTTGAATTTTGGTGACAACTGGGCATTTTGCTTACAAAGAGTGGGAACAAGTTTTTTTTTTTTTTAGAATGATCACAAAAGTGAAAAAATAAAGATTTTAATTTGTATGTATTATCAATATAAAGTTTTTTATATTGTTAATCAATCACAAATCATGATATGAGTGACTTTAAAGGTAATTATGCTAAGAGTCGACCATTTTAAATGATGTGTCAATTTATGATTGCTTGATAATGTAAAAAATCTTTATACTGATGATACATATAATTTAAATTTAAATCTAAATCTAAAAATAAAGTATAAATTTGTAAATCATTTAATGAGTTAAAGATCATATCTGTTGTTAAATTAATAGTAAAATATTTTCTTATTTTCTTATTTTCTTATTTTAAAAATAATATTGCTTTTAAAGATTGTTACTCACAAGGGGTGGATGAAATTAGAAGAGAATCGATCATACCTTTCTTGTAAAGGAAATTAGAAATAGAATAACAAGAGTAAGAAATCAAGATAAACTATCAATTTGTGTTGGAACAGTTGGAAACGTGACTCTCCTCTAAGAAAAAGGACGCAAGTTCGATTCCTAGAATCGCCCAGTTGGAAGACAGCCCAACCCCGAGTGTAAAAAATCGGACGTCCATCACTGCCGAATCGAGGATTAGTCTCATAGTCGGCCCAAATGGCCGAAGCCGTGGGGATATCATAGTGGATCCACTAGGGAGATAAAGGCCCTAATTACGGTTGGTTCCGAACAAAAAAAAAAAAAGAAATCAAGATAAACCTAACATAAATTTATATTCGTATATTACGATGTCGAGGTGAATGTGAATCTTATTTTTATGGTAAATTAGGTCTCTTCATACCCTATCTTGTTTTTGTTTTGTTTTAGTCTTTTAAGTTTACACTTGTTCATCATGTTTGTCTTTGACCGTTAATTCTATCACAACGTTACTAGTTACTTGCACATATGGTGGTCAAAAGACATGGCATATGAGGCGGTTGAAAATGACATGTTTGCATTATGAGTTGTCAATTTAGAAGAAATTTGAAACAAAAAATAAAGTTGGAAGGCTAAAAAGACTATTGGCAAAAAAAAATAGGGCATCATCTTCTTCCCCATCAACCCACCTTATTTTTCTTAAAAGGTTTTACCATTTTGGAAATTTTAGTGAAGAACATCAATCTTAGTGCCTGTGGGAGGCTGAAACTGGAGACTAGAAAAGTGCGTTAGGAAATCGCAAGGGCTCCACTGCTTCAGTACACAACATACAGATCAGACCTAGGACATTTACCTATTTTTATTAGGATAGTAGAATGAGATGGAATTATATTTATCCGCCAACCTTTCAAGAATAAAAAGTAAACTAAGAAAATTATAGCTATGACGACTTAGTACCTCATCTTTGAAAAAATGCAAGTTTTGTAGCTTAGCTGTCGATATGTGTCAAAAGTTTACCAACAGATAAAACCGTTGGTAATTACCCACGACATAAGTCGTCGCTAACTTTCATACGTACCGACAGATATAGCCGTCAGTAATTATCGATGACTTTACACATATGTCATCGGTAACTCTTTCCGACATGGTTATTATCGATCGATACTGGACCGTCGGTAGAGCGTCGAAAAAGTGCGATTACCAACGATTTTTTGGCCTTTCTGTCGAAAATACACAATTTTCTTGTAATATTTGTGCTAATTAAAAACGAGTTTGTTCCTTAACATCCCTTTAGACCATATTACTGCACAAACAAGTTTCTACAACCACCTTCTCCTGAAATAACCCCTTAAATTGTAGCACCAACTGCTCACAATCATTTGGGATAACAGTTGCAACTCCCCACCAGGCCACCACTTTAGGCACCAACACCACAACTTGTAGGAGGTCGACTCACATTTAAAAAATAAGTGATCATTTCTTCCTTTTCTACACCACAACCTACACACACTAACTCATGTTCTTCCTTTAAAATACCTCTTCTTGCTAAATTATATTTGGTCATGATTTTATTTTGAAGCAACCTCCACATGAAAGCACACACTTTCCTTGGAACCTCTTTAACCCAACATCGTTTGAGCAGGCAACCTGATGCAGAAACTTATGACCTATTTAGTAAACTATAGACTTTTTTGACAGAATAAACCCCTGTTTTGCACCCTTTCCACAATCAAGCATCTTTTTCATTACTAGAGATGGGTACCTTTTCTATTAATTCCTTTAATTTACCTTAACTGCTTTTGCGAATTAAACAACGGTCGCCTCCAACTCAAATTCCAATACCATTTTCCATCTGAATCCCAACCCGCCATGTTGCAAACCAACTCATTTTGTTGACTGGAAACTGAAAACAGTGTAAGAAATTTTTCTATTCATCCATTTCCCAATTTTTAGCCAAAAATATCTAGCCAAAAATAAGTTCACTCCCCATTTCCCAATTGTTTTTTTATGGAAACTTCCATTCATCCAAACCTCTTGTGATACTCTTATTTCGTCTAATGTTAGGGATGTCAATGGGTAAGGTACAGGTAGGGTACTATAGTACCCGTCCCCATATCCGTGTTTTAAAAAAGTATCCGTACCTGTATCCATACCCGTGTGGACAACAACTTTAATACCCGTACCCTTACTCGTTGGTATCTAAGTACCCATATCCGCACCCATTACCCGCACTTTAATTATGGATGTTTGAAAATAGGATAAGAAATTTGTACCATCAAAAGACAAAAGAGGACAACATAAATATGTAATACAAATTAGGCTAATTTAGGATGTTCTCACATTACAAATATATATCATCATATATATAAGTTTGGAAGGGTCGAATACTCGAACTGTCGAATGGAGAGTGGAGAGAGACCAAGATTGGCCATTGTGGCAACAAAGAGAGTCCAGGAGGAGTGACATAATATTCGAATACTATAGACGAAGAGGAGAGTCCAGATCCAGAGCTACGACAAAAAGGAATAAGGAAACTAGTTAACTAGGTTTAAGTTTTTTATTTTCTTAATATATATATATATATATATACACACACACACACACCATGGGCAAAGCCATTAAAAGACCTAATTGCACAACAGATTGTGAAGCCATGGCTGCCTTAAGAGCATTGTCTCCCTTCGCCCTAGCATATTTCACTATTGCCTTCTCCAGCCCACTCAATGACAGGTAAAGTTTTCAATAAATATAAGTAAACATAGACTGTAATGACAACCAACTGCAAGAAAGAACCCATATTAGACTGTAATTGGAATCTCTAAAGCAAATTCAATGCCATATAAATAGATCTTCCCATTGAAATAGGATCCACACAAGGAAAAGCACTTGCCATTCGTTGGTTATTAGGGGCATCCCGAAAACGTCCGGGGTCGAAATATGGCTTTCAAATTAAGTTCCGAATTAGTGGATGCTGCCAAAAGGAGTGGCGATGCCATACGCAAAAAGGAAAAGAAAGCCTGTCATGTCAGGTAATTCAAGTGCTTGATGACTCGGCATATCTGAGTCACATAGCACCTACTCTCCCTATAGATGAGTAATGGGAAGCTCTCAAGATGAACAATGAAGCTTTGTATTCTTTTCAAACAAAAAAAGAGTCTACGATTGGGCTATCTGGCGAACTTGCGCATTTCTTACTTTACTTTTTTTTTTTTTGACTGTTGCGGTTACGGCTAGACTACTGTGCTCAGATATCCAAGTCCTTGCTTCATTTTTGAATGCAGTTCGGGATATATATATATATATATATATATATATATATATAGTGGGGATCAAGTTACTCCAAGAATAATAATACAAGAGTTTCTCTAAATCCTCACTCTTCATTTTATTGTAATCAAATAACCTACATTAATTCATTAAAGAAATAACTTAATTTTCATTGAATTACAATAAAATGAAGAGTGATGATTTGGAGTAACTTGATCCCCACTTTTATATATATATATATATATATATATATATATATATATATGAGTGCGGGTATGGGACAGGGTGGATAATAAAGTATCTGTATTCATACTCATACCCGCTTAATTTTGCGGGTAATTACCCGCATCCATACTCATACTTATACTCATTAAGTGAGTAATTACCTTATCCATCATGAATAATTTTTGCAGGTACCTGTTGGATCTTTTACCCATTACCATCCCTATCTAATGTCGAGATTTGTCTCCACCACACTAACCCTCCATTTAGCCTACCCTGCCAGCCTCCTCTTATTATTCCATATATGCTTTCCAGCACTCTATACCACAATGCCTTTGATTCTTGAGTTAGCCTCCACCGCCACTTACCTAGTAAAACTAAATTCATTTTTACAACGTTTTTTAACCTCTAGGCCTCCCACCTTCTGATCACTACAAATTCTATCCCTGTTCACCCAAGAACTTCTTTTACAATATTCATCGCCCCCCATAAAAATCTTTTTTAAATCATCTCCATTAAATTCAAGACTTTTTTAGGTGACTTAAATACGGAAAACTTATATATTGGAATGCGCGAAAGGACTTTCAATTTTTTTGGCAAAATAGTTTTCTTGATCCTCCAACTTTATTTTTTATTTCATATTCATCCTAAAATGACACTTTTTTTTTTTTTTGCTTTTGATTATTGTGACATGAATCATGACAAAGCCATTGTATAGGAGTTGTTTTATGCAAATTGTTGTTTCACTCATGAAATTAAGAGTGATATGTTATGTCTTCTTAATTATATCCCAATTGATAATTAATGATTGAGAAAACGAAAGTTTACTATTTTAATGTAATAATGTTTGTTTGGGGGGGGGGGGGGAGGCTTATACGGCATGTAGATTCATATATAACTTAATTTGAATAAAATTAGGTTGACAAGTTTGTTTGGGAAAGGGAGCTAACGATGAAAATCATAACATATATTTGGGGAGGGGGGACGAATAGTTCGGAAAGAAAAGAAAGGGATGGAAGGGGAAAAAAAACTCATGTTAGAGATTCTCAAATCACATGAATAACTGAGTTGGTTTTGTAATCTTAGGGTTAGAGACTAATTTCTATGTCCCCGGAGTTCTCAACTATTTTATCGATGAGCAGTGCTACTCAGTATGAATAGCAGTGCTACTCATTATGAATAGCATGTGCACGATCCACTGACGAATCAAACTTAATCAATGAAAAAAAGGTCAATGGATGGAAATCACGGGATCAAAGGAACATATGAGAATAAAAACACTATTTTTGCTGGGTTCATCAAATGTTACAAAAATCCTCTCGTACCCAATAGTATTTACCTGCCTTTAAATTGCTAATTTATTAAGTAATTAATAATGTAATTAAAAATTACCTCTTGAAATAATATAGAACAATTATCTCCAAACAGAAAATAAAAATAAAAAAATACATGAAACGATAGTTATTTATTTATTTAAAAAATAAAAAAGTTAAGACTTAAGAGGTTCTTTCATATTAATAAGAACCTAAAACCTAAAACCTTTTTATTAAATTAAACAATAGTGGATTTAAAGTGATAACAACATATTAATACAAAAATGTTAGCAAAAATTAAACCTAAAACCTTTTTATTAAATTGATCCTAAAAATTGAGCCAACTTTCGCTAGGAAAACACTGAGTTTTTGAATTTAAATAGTTGTCTATGAGGATATGCATGGACAAATTAAAGAACCTTGGTTAGTTTGTGCTGTCATAGAAGTTGGAAGTAGTTTGTGCTGTCATAGAAGTTGGAAGGATTTGAATTGTCTCTGGCAACTCTCTTAATTTCCAATCACTCTGCAACAAATTTTCAAGCATTGAATGTATGTATTACTTGATCTGGATCATTAAATACATGTAAAGATCCGAATATTCATGACTGTCGCATATGATAGTTGTACAAAACTTTTGGCTGTACCGCTGTAAAAAAGTCTAAATCTATGTTCGAATGCGTACAATTTTTTTGAAATGAGTTAGTAATAGTTAACATACCAGAATGCACACATATAATAAGGTTCACAAGTATAAAATAATGAAAGTTGTTAATTCTATGAGTTTAATTACTATACATTGACAGTGTAAAGTTTTTTATACTGTCAATCAATTATGTTATGAGTAACTTTTAAAATAGTTAGGATAAGAGTCAAAAAATCTTATTGATGTGGCAATTTTTGATTGGATATATGTGTAAAAACGTTTTACACTATCAGTGTATAGCAATTAAACTCTAATTCTATTACATTTCTTTACTGTCCATTAATTAGGACACTTGATTCTTAAAATATGACTGGCGATACATCGTTATCACATTATGAGCCTCCTCAATTGATTATCATTATCATAAGCTGTGCTTTAAGAGCTTATTATTTTGAGCCATTAGGCAAAAAATAATCTAACTTTTTAATCGTTGAAATCCAACTCTTTTAGCCGATAGGAACTCCATTATCAGCTCTGTTTTTGTTTTATTTGTTGAGTTTCTTCCCGTCATATACATTATGTTTAATTTAAATATGTACAAGTCTCCTATGTATGATGCCGTTTTTTATAATGAGTAAGTACAGATTTATGTTTTAAAACTAATTAATACTTTAAAATTACGATGCATTTTTAATCAAAATATGAATGAATATACTTTTACATTTTCTTATTTTTTTTTAAGGAGAGGAGGGAAGAGGGAAGTAAGGAATAAGAAAGGGACAGAACGCATTGCGGGGGTTTGAACCCGCACACTCACAATCATCATGTCCCGCAGCTACCAACTCAACTGAATCAATGAAACTTCTCATTTTTTAAAAATAAATATATAATTGCAAAATATCAGAGGTTCAGTCCTTATGGTGCCAAAAATCAACTCTATAAATCTATAGATTAAGGTTTACAAAGCTTAATCTTATTGGATTTACATTGGTTCGGCTTCTTCTAACTGCAACTGGTCCCCAAGTTGCAATTATATAAATCTTCTCCGAGCTTGAGTGTTCACGGCAAGATTGTGTAGGTATATAAGCTTGGGGGGTCTTATCTGCATCACTGTCTTTTATTATTATTTCATAGGAATTTATACGTATTCTCTATCTTTCTGTGTCCTGGTTTCTTGACAAAACTGCTCTGGTTTTGCTACTGTGCTTTCTTTTGATTGCTCAATTCTGAAATGGATTTAGATCCTCTTCTTTTATTTTTTCCTTTTTTCTTTCATGTTATGAGAGAGAAAGACACAAAATCAAGTTTTAATGAATCCACATATAAAAGTAAATTTGTTTTTGTATCTTTCTCTTTCATAACATAACAGAAAAAATAAGAGAATAAAAGAAGAGGATCCAAATCCTTGCAGAATATATATATGCTTCCCATGTTTAATTACTACAGTGTAGAGTAAAAATCTTTGACGTATACAACTAGTACGTTAGACTTGCCTACGTAGCTCTACTTACTTCCCAACGAATTACCGAGCAAAAGTGGCAACTAATAAGTCATAGTACTGACTTTGGAGTTTGAACTTTGAAGTTCTCTTTTTTTTTTTTTTTATTATTAATTTTATATTCTAAAATTTGATGTCATTCTAACGTATGGCTCGTGTATGCAACCACTGAGCTATTTTTTGTTTCCTTTCGCTTGTCATGTGAGAGAAAGAATGGTCCTATACAACTTGAGTGAGTAATGATGCCTGTGTTATTACGTTAAAAGTACTGAAATCTAATTAGATAGGGTGGCAAAGTCTTTAGGGGATAATGATTTTTCAAAATCATCAAAAACAAAATAAAATAAATTAAATTCATGACTATAAGGAGCAAAAAAATTTAGAATCGTGAAACCAGTTACGTTTCCATATATTGTTTTGCTTGGAAATTTTATCATGTCTAATGGAATCTTAAAAGAAAATGATCATGCAACTATGTGGAGGAGAAAAAAATTAAAGAATTAATCAATAGCATGTTCACTTTCTATTAACTCTGTTAACACCTTTAGATAAACAAGTGCATATATAGGGCTTTTTTTTTTTTGATGAATCATATATAGGGCTTTAAACAAATGAAAAATATCTCAATTATGATCCGCTCAATTATTGGCTGGTTAGTAAATAATATAAATATTTTCCTTCATGATTTATATATAATTTAATTACTCTTTTCGTGACACTTCATGCTTTCATCATTATTTCTGCCTTAGGAAGCTTAAAATTTGACGCTGCTGAGTTCTGAGTCAACTGAAATGTTAACAGGTGCTTCTCTCAACTTCACAAATTTTCAATGACAAGAAAAAAATTACAAGAAATTTTCAAAGAAGAAAAGCTATGAGTGACGATTTTTCTTCTCCATTTTATTTTCTGATAGATACTTGGCAGAATTTCGGTCACGCACTGCATGTATATAAACTTTCAAGGGGTGTTTAAGATTTGTATATATTATTTACTAAGTCATCCCGATTTCAAAGTAGCTAATTGTGATGGATTTGAGTTTTAAAAATTAGATTTAATGTGTTTTTGAATTGTGTTGGAATTATGCTTTTTATATCCTTTCAATTTGATCCGGTGTCACACATAAGTAACAGGACTTTTGACTTTAAATAATAATATTTTATATAAAATAGTAATATACTTATATTAATATTATTTATTTTAAAATATATATTATAAATATATCTCAGTATTAGTTTCTTATTTCTTTAATTATATAATGTATAATATTCATATCCATATATTATATCAGGTTTGGATCGGTTTTAATATGCTTATTATCATCAGATTATGACTGAGACGAGACGAATTCCAATCCAAACAAATGATTGATTAAAATATCAAATTGAATTTACATGGAACCAAGTCATCGCATCAATACAGGGACCTCCAATTGTTGATGTGTGACTTGTGTCAAAGTCGTTGCATTCACGATCACAGATCAATTTTTTTTTTTTTGATAATTAAAATTTCATTAAAAATTATCAAACTTAAGTATCATAGTGAAAAAACTTTCCCCATCTTCTAGGAATGGTTGAAAAGCCCCCACCCTATCATATGTTCAAAGCTTGACATCAAACACAAATACAACAGTCATCAAAGGCTCAAAACACCCATAACATCGTCCAAAGAAGGTAACACCTACCAGATATGAATGAAACACATCATTCTATTCAAAATAGCTTATGAGAAAGAAGTACAATGCTTCTTGATTTGTTAGCCATAACATAGATTCTCACAAAAGTTTCATGAGGCCTAAAGGAGTGACTGATATTTTTTGAGCTGGTGTAAAGCAATTGATTAAAAAATTCCTTTCACTCGTTTTTATGTTATATATGACACATTTGTGAAAATATTTATCTATATAATTTCCTTTTTAGTATGTGCCTAAACAAAGAAATTAGGCAAAGATATAAGTGAGTGATGATGATATCTAAAATGCAGCTCATGAAATTATGGTGCATTATGTAACAGGTATTATAAATTGAATCGTTGGTTAGTCTCATATTTTACATTAATGATTTATCAAGCGTAACTTGCAAAACTAAGTGCATGTTTGGTATAGCTTCAAAAAGTCACATCCAAGCCATAATCACGGTGATAATGACAAGTTGATAATTTTTTTGGAAGAAAACGTGGAAGCTTCATATTACAACTTTCCACGTCCAGGTCAATCCACCATGCTTTTATGCTATCATAAGCTATACCAAATAGGCCATAAGCAGATCAAGCTGTAAAATTTGTTATTATACATTTGCTCCATTAGTTTTCACTGCCATCTCTCTGAGATTGAACTTTGATAAATTCCAGCCAAGAAATTCGACGGCCAAAACCAGGCAAGAGCTCTGGTGTCTACCTCAACCCCTCACCATCTCAGCCATCCACGTATACCTCATCACCCCCACCTCTAGTGCCACATTTTCAATCACAAGTAAAAATTCAAAGTTCACAATTTGAAACTTGTAGCTCCAAAAACGTAGACCAAAATCGAGGAAAATTGCCAAAACATGTAAAACTTACTTTCTCTGTTTGACTGAAAAATGCTTAGCATATTGTTTTTTCATTGATTCATATGAACAGATACAGAGATCAACTTATATAAGGCTTAGAAGCCTAAAACTTAAGCTACCAACTAACCAAGTTTGTTATAACTTCTTTACAAACTCTAACAAACATATTATCCTAACCAACTGATAGTTGGTTTAACAAACTATATAACAAATTAATTAAGTTCTTCACTCCCCCTCAAATTGGTGCATGGAGGTTCACAATGGCCAACTTGCCAATGAGAAATTCCAATATGTCCTTTCCTAGAGGTTTGGTTAGCATGTCTGCAACTTGTTCTTTTGTGCCAATCGTCATTGATTCAATTTCTTTAGTCTGAACTCTCTCCCTTACAAAGTAGCAATCCATCTCCACATGTTTGGTTCTCTCATGAAAAACAGGATTTGCAGCAATATGAAGAGCTGCTTGGTTATCACAAAACATCTGTGTTGGACTTTGTTGTGATACTGATAACTCTTTTAACAGCCATCTGAGCCATACTTACTCACTGACAGTGGCTGCCATTGATCTATACTCTGCCTCTGCTGAAGATTTAGCCACCATTGTTTGCCTTTTGGTTTTCCATGAGATAGGAGCTCCTCTAAGAGTGATTATGTAGCCTATGTAAGATCTTCGAGTGAGAGGACAACCTCCCCAATCTGCATCACAGTAGGCTTGAAGCTGCAAGTTGTTATTACTTGGGAGAAAGATGCCTTGGCCTAGAGTTGTTTTGATATATCTCAGCACTTTATCCACTACATCCATGTGAATTTGCTTCGGGGCTATCATGAATTGACATAGATGTTACAGTCAAGTATAAGAGTCTTCCCAATATTCTTCTGTATCTTGATGCATCTACATCTGGATCTTCCTGATTTGGCGTCAGATTACAGTTCTGCTCCATTGGAAACTGACTAGGCCTGCAGTTTTCCATTTTGGTTTCCTTGAGAATGTCAATGGCATACTTCCTTTAACTGAGAATAATTCCTTTTGCTGATCGGGCTACTTCAATTCCTAGGAAGTACTTCAATGGTCCCAAGTCCTTGATACTAAATTCTTTGTCAAGAAACCTCTTTACTTGTTGCATAAAAGCAATATCATTCCCAGCTAAAATAGCATCATCCACATAGATAAGTGCAATAAGAAATACTTCCCTTTCATTAAAGATAAAGAGAGAATGATCAGCCTTTGAGGGAATGAAACCAATTATTTCCAAAGCTTGAGTGAACTTTTGATACCAGTTTCTTGAAATCTGCTTCACCCCGTAAAGGGGTTTTCTGAGTTCACATACTCTGTGATCTCCTCTTTTGCCAAATCCTTGAGGTATCTTCATGTAGATTTCCTCATTCAAGTCTCCATGGAGGAAGACATTGTTCACATCAAGTTAATGAACAATCCAACCTTTAACTATTGTTATGGTGAGCAAACTTCTTATGGTGACAAGTTTTCCCACTGGCACAAAAGTCTCGTGGAATTCTTCCCTTTCTACTTGGGTGAAACCTCTAGCTACTAATCTGGCTTTATAGTGTTCCGCCTCACCATTTGGTTTGTATTTGATTTTGTAAATCCACTTGGAATCTACTGCATGCTTGTTTGGTGGCAATTCTTTTAGAGTCCAAGTCTCATTGCTTTCTAAAGCTTGTATTTCTCTTTGCATGGCTTCCTTCCAATGATCATGTTTTGAAGCATGCGAAAAATTCTTTGACTCATCATGAGATGAGATGGCCGCCTTCTTGTTTTGTTTTGTTTTTTTTAAATTAAGTTCTTCAAAACATGGACACCCTTTTCAGTCCAAAATTCAAAACTGCATGTGGTGGGGAGCAAATCCGAGACAGTGAAGCATCTTGGTGGCTGAGATAGTGGCATTCAAGAGGGGCGGTAGTCGCGTCGCAACACCAAACTGTAACCAAATCCAAATTTCTTATATAGAAATCAATATTTATGCCACACATTTAAGATTGTTGAAAATACTCCAATGTAACAAACGTCAATATTTTGTCTTCAGTGTCAAAAAAAATATTTTGTTGTCAGGAAAGAATAAAATATATAGAAAGAAAATCTATTTTTGCGTCTAAGGGTGAAGAAAGGCTCTCTTTTTTTTTTTTCAAGCAACAGAAGAGGAAGTCGTGGCCTTCTAAAAGTTTCTTTCCGAGTCCACTATCTAATGGGCTATTCTTTGGAATTGCTAACAAGTCCATAATATTCTTTGGTTGGTGTTTGCGTGACCATTTTGGTCGATTCATTCTGGCTCAAAGCTCCTGCATCACTCCTTTGCTACCTACTCAAGAAGGTGAAGCTCTATGTTTGCTCTATGCCATGCAATTTTTAGCCGATAATGGTGCAGATAGGGTAGTCTTTGAAACTGACTGCCTTACTATTTCAATGAGATAAAGAGTAGCAGGGTCAATATTTCTGAGTTGGGGGTCATAGTGTCTCATGCACCTTCTTCCCCTTTACCCAAACTTTCTAGTAAAGTTTATTAGGAGATAAGCAAATCTAGTAGCTCATGCTCTTGCAAGGTTTCTATTTTGTGTGCTAGTCCCAGTACCTTTCTCTTTCAGTTCCTGCTTGTATCACTGATTTGATTATTAATGAAATGTCATAAGTTTACTCTTGTAAAAAAAACATATTTAACCCATTAAAAAAAACTCCGTCCTTATTTTTAGCATTTAAAATTATTTTACACACATTTCAACTTTTCACCTATTCAACCAAAGATACTCTAAAGAATAACTTTCACCTTATTAGCATATTTAAGAAAGATTAATTTTTATTCAATGATATGATACTATTTAATGATATTCTTACATCAACAATGGATTGATGATAGATGCTAAGACTTTAGGTGTAAAAAAACGATGTATTAAAAAAAGTGGTGAGATGAACATTTTCCATTAACATAATAAATGATAGTGTAAAAAATCACATCATAAAAATTAAGTCACAAAGGTATATGCACTTAGAGAAATGCTATCAACATAAAATCATTCGATGAATTTCATGTGAAACCTACTCTATATAGTGGGTCTCACATAAAATCATTCAATGACAAAGAGTGTGCTGGAGAGAATGTTGCTAGGCTGCTAGGATTGCTCATGCAGTTATGTATGGCCATAAAAACCGTGCAGCATATGATTTTGTTGCACAAATGCAGCTGCAGAATTGGTCGTTTATTATTAACAGTAAGATTAAATTAAGTTAAAAAAATTAAGAAAGAAACACCTTTGTATTTGGTATGCTACCGTTGGATTGGATCATTTAAATTGTAAATGAATTCTAGACCAAGAGAATGGAGAAAAAAAAGAGCATTCGATTCGAGTATCTCAATTCAGACTGCGAGTATTTTAAACAAATAACACAAGCGTTCTGTTCATTCCCGTAAAGGCGATCAGTACTCAAATTTCATACAAAGGTAACTGCTGTTAAATAACAAAACACATGCTTTCCATAAAATAACATTTGACATTATTTTAGATTGCCACAAAACCGGAAAACCAGCATGTGAAAAGACTTGCTAACTAGTAGTTCTAAAAGTACTACAAATACTTTTCCTAGCTAAATGCTAGTAGTTCACAAAGGCACAAAAGTATTCTATGGAGCCTAATGGTCACTCATCAAATTCAAGGGAACTAAAGAAATAAATCTTGGATAAAAAGGGCTAAAATGATGATTGACTGTAGGGTTGGAATGGAACTGGTACCCTAGCAAGCAAAAACAATGTAAAAAACTACCTACAAACTACAATGGTGTAATTTGAAGATATCTCCTTTCGTACAAACCAATTATTTGATCGGCCACAGCCCACATAATGGCCTGGCCAGGTGGGATCCTCATGAGCCGAGGCAATAGACCTTTCCATAAGGCAAGAAGTCCTTCCTCTGAATATATTGTTCTGATGGCATGGATCATACCCTTATACTTCAGTTCACTACCCTCTCGGCTCTGAGCCATTAGCCTTGTTTTCACTACATCAAAGGGACCGGTGCAAATAGGACCTGCTGTACCTGCAAGGAATCCTGAAATCATAGACTGCCATGGTTGGAGGACTGTTCCATCTCCTTCATGTTTCTTCCATAAAAGCACATCAAAAGCATTTTTGGCCGTAAACATGGCAGATTGATTTGTCCCATTACGCATTACAGTAGGAGCAGCCCCTGCCCAAAGCCCTCGAACGCCTTCTTCCCTTATAATCATTCGAGCACAATGCACTGGACCTTTGTATTTCAAAAGCTCAGGGCTCAGACCTCTCTGCTGCTGCAATCTGATCTTCACCACCTGCAAAAGCAAGACATAGAACAAACTTGAACCTCAATAAACAAAGCAAAGATGTTGGTGATGTAATATCCAGAACAGCCATACTATCTTGTAACTTACACAAATAAATGTTGTTCATTAGTGCAATCACTTGAGGCTACTAGAAAGCAAGCAGCATGTAATCAACATTGCAACACACAGAAGATGAACTTGTTTTTTTACAACAAGCAAGTTTATAAGATCTGTCAAAGTTTTTTGCTTCTAGATTTATTATTTCCCATCTAATAAGATTTGTGTCGGAGAGAGTAAACTTGAAAGGAATGAAAATGAGAAGCAAAATGACAAAGTGATCTTGCCAGGTCTAACTGCCAAGAGAGGAATGAAAAGAGGATATTGATGCCATTTTCTTTTTTCATAAAGATTAATATTTCCTTTAAACTCAATTTAAATAAAATTGGGAGTATAATTCAGTTCTACATTTCATGCTTCTGTTTTCATTGTAGACCGGCATATACTGCTAGGCAAAAGTCCAACAGCTTACACATGACCCACTGATGAGAACCAGAATACAGGTTTATGCAGAAACAGAGAATTAGAGTATAAAGAGAGAGAGATTTGTATTATTTCACTAGAAAAGAAAGGTTTACAGTAGAGAAAACTCTCTAGCTGCCACAGAGCAAGCTCCTATAGAGAGCTAGAGCCCTCTATCCATGATCATACACAATGATTGTCAAAAAGATCCCCTTCCTTCCGCACCACCTTCTAATAACCAATTTCACATAACTAACTCTATTCTCTCTCTCCCCCTCTGCCACCTAGACCTTTGGCAGTATTAACCCTTTTTCCTTCTAGAATAAACCTTCCATACTTGAGGCCTAAGGTTAGTTACCTGGCCCAGCATTACATTTGGGCTTTCTAATTCAGCTTGGGTCCTATCAATGCCGGTTGCTTCAGCAGGAACCTTGTCCTCAAGGTTGAATTGAGGAAATTGGCTCCATATAGTGAATTCCTCTTCCCAGGTTGCTTCATCTGCCGTCTTCCCTTTCCCTTGTACCAGCAACTCAATCACATTGTCTCTGCCATGTCTAATAGATCTACTGGCTAGAATGGCATCGGGTTCCAGCTGCTCAATAGCTTCTCCTTCCAGCCCCAATGGTAATTCGGGTTCCACATGGTGAGTCCCAACAGCCTTCTTCAAAAGAGACACATGGAATACCGGATGAACTCGGGAGGAATTTGGTAACTTCAACTTATATGACACTGCACCTCTACGCCCCAGAATCTGAAAAGGACCATAAAACCTAGCAGAAAGCTTAGCATTCATAATTGATACTACTGATTGTTGCTTGTGAGGTCTTAGCTTCAAGAAAACCCAATCACCTACCTCAAAACTCCTCTCAGTTCTCTTACTATCGGCTTGATTTTTCATTCTGCCTTGTGCTCTTTGTAAATGGTGCTTCAATTGTCTGAGAGCTTCATCTCTATCAATCAATTCCCGCTGCACTGCTTCCAGCCTGGTTTCTCCCAGAACGAGCCGAATAATCACGGGCGGCTTCCTTCCATACACCACCTCAAAAGGAGTCACACCTGTGGAAGCATGGAAAGTAGTATTGTACCAATACTCTGCCCAATGCAACCAATGAATCCAAGTCTTAGGCTGATCAGTGATGAAACAACGCAGAAATGTCTCCAAACATCTATTAATCACTTCAGTCTGACCATTCGTTTTAGGATGATAAGCGGAGCTCATTTTCAATTGAGTGCCTTGTAACTTGAAGAGCTCTTTCCAGAATTTACTGACAAAAATAGGATCTCGATCACTAGTTTTGCCATAAGGATCCCGTGCAATCTCACCACTTCCTTGGCAAATGTTTCGGCCACTGTTCGGGCTGTGTAAGGATGCTTCAAAGGTAAAGTGACTATATTTGGACAACCTGTCCACAATGACAAATATAGCCTCAAATCCCCTGGATTTTGGCAGCCCTATAATGAAGTCCATAGAAATTTCATCCCAAATCATTTCTGGGATGTTTAGGGGCTGTAACAAACCCCCAGGAGCTGCTGCCAAATATTTTGGCCTTTGACACACATCACAAGCTCTCACAAAGTCTTGAACTTGCTTTTTCATCCCTACCCAATATAGGTTTGCAGCCAGCCTCCTATACGTTCTGTAAAATCCAGAATGGCCACCTTGAGGAGTGGCATGGAACTCAAGTAGCAATTTGGGAATCAAGGAGGATTTGGAAGAAACCACTAGCATCTCTTTGTAGAAAAGAATACCATCTCTGTATGAAAATTCAGAATGCCCTGTTTCACCATCCTTAATACCTTCAATGATTTTCTTTAAGTCATCATCCTTGTGAACCTCCTCAACTACATCACAAATTTTGCTGGTCAGTGGAGGTGATCCTTTGCTGTAGAAGTTGTTTTAAACTTCTCTGGTCAGTGCTCACTGTAAATTGCCGTCCCAGCAGGTCAGGTCTCCAGTGTTGAACTGCCAAGACCACCGCCATCAACTCTTTCTCATATGCAGACTTCGCTAGGTTTCTCTCACTCAAAGCCTTGCTGAAAAAAGCAATTGGCTTGCCAGTTTGCATGAGAATGGCCCCATGTCCTTGACCAGACGCATCACATTCAATAACAAACTTTTGAGAGAAATCAGGTATAGTAAGAACAGGAGCAGTAGTTAACTTAGTTTTCAGTGTGTCAAATGCTTGTTGAGCTGCTGGGCCCCATTTAAATCCATCCTTCTTTGTCAAATCTGTTAGAGGTCTTGCCAACTTCCCATAATCTTTGATGAATTTTCTATAATAACCAGTGAGACCCAAAAAACCTCTAACTCCTTTCACATTCTTAGGAATTGGCCACTGAATCACACTTCTAATTTTACTTGGATCCATGGCCACCCCTTCCTTAGAAATTATATGGCCCAAGTACTCCACAGAAGGTTGACCAAAGCTGCATTTTTTTTGTTTGCCACTAGTTGCTGACTTCTCAAAACGGATAACACTTCACGTAGATGCATCAAATGGGATTTCCAATCTCAACTATAGACTAGAATGTCGTCGAAGAATACTAGCACATATTTTCTTAGCATCTTCCTGAATATCTTATTCATCAGAGCTTGAAAGGTTGAAGGTGCATTCATCAACCCGAAGAGCATTACTAAGTACTCGTAATGACCTTCATGAGTTCGGAAAGCAGTTTTATGCACATCTTCCTTCCTAACTCGTACTTGGTGATACCCAGACTTGAGGTCCAGTTTGGAGAAAAACTGAGCCCCATGTAATTCATCCACTAATTCATCAATTACATGAATTGGAAATTTATTAGGCACGGTTACCTTGTTTAGTGCTTAATAGTCCACACACATCCTCCAGCTCCCATCCGTCTTCTTGACGAGGATAACTGGACTAGAGAAAGCACTCTAGTTGTGCTGAATAATTCTAGTTTCTAACATTTCTCTGACTTGCCCCTCAATCTCATTTTTTTGATGGTGAGGATAACGATAGGGTCTTACATTAATTGGACCCTACCCCTGCAGTGGAGTTATCGCATGGGCTCTTCCCTTGTTGGTGGCAACCCCTTGGGCTCTTGAACAATATCAGAGAAATGTTCCAACAGTTCCTCCATGTCCTGCTGAAGTTCCAGCCTTGGACCCATACTTTCTGTTTTCTGCTCCTTGGTGTTCGACAGGTTCAACTCAGTGGACAGAAATAGGCCTTCCACCATTTGTTTTGTTCCTCCAAAAAAACTTTGCAGAGCTCCTGGAGTAATGCTCCCTTTTCCCTCTCTTTTTAGTTCTATCAATTTCCCATCCACGTGGTACTTCATAATTCGGGTTCCCCAATCTACTGTCATTTCACCTAGAGTGGCCAGCCAAGAGATTCCCAAGACCATGTCTATCCCTTCCAGTTCAAACAGAAAAGCATCCACTGTTACCTTGATTTTTTTTAACTGCAACTGAATTCCTCTACACTTCCCACGAGCCACTGCTTTATACCCATCTCCCAATTTAATCATCAAGGGTTCGGTGTCCTCAATCGGCCATCCCATTGTCTCCACAAGCTTCTGAGAGATAAAGTTATGTGTAGCCCCACTATCTATCAACATAAGAATTGGGACTCCACCAATTTCTCCTTTTAGCTTCATGGTTTGTGGATGTGCAGCTTGTTCGACCCCCATATTACTAAGTCCCATGATGCTGCACTCACCATCAACCTCGAGCTCTTCCTCTGTAATAAAATCTAGACTTTCATCTTCAATTCCTTCTTCCTCGCCCTCTTCTAGCACCATCACTCTTAGCTGCTTGTCTGGGCATTGGTGAAGAGGGTGAAACGGCCCCCCACATTTGTAGCAGAGGCCCTTTTGCCTCCTTTCAGCGATTTCCTGAGATGATAAGTGTTTAATTCCCCTGTCCCTTGGGCCTGTTTTCCTCCTTTCAGCTAATGGGTCCAGTTTAGTATTTGGCCCAAATTGACCCATTCTGTTTGATCTGCTCCCCTCTCCTGCGCCTACCTCTTTCCCCTTCTGCACGTATACCCAGTCAGACCCGACGCTCCGACCCGGATACCCAGAATTGGGCCGAGTTTCAAAACCCGACCCGTATCCACTCCTTGTATTCATGCTCCTCTGTCCCGCGACCGCTCCTCCTCTCCCCGCCAATTCTTTTTCCACCGCCCTCGTGAGATTCATGAGACAGGATTTGGGTAGAGGACCCATAACCTTCAAACTCCGAACTCGTCCCCTTATCTCCTCCTTCAAACCATGAATGAAATACCCGAAATACTGTTCATCGGGTAGCTTCTTCACTTGTGCCGTCAATCTCTCAAATTCCAAGATATACTCATATACACTCCCCCTTTGACATAGAGCTGTGAGTTGTTCGTATATGTCCCCTTCCCCGATTCCACCGTAACAATCGATCAGTTCCACCTTGAGTTACTCCCACGTCAACTCATCCACATTCTCCAGTAACGAATTGAAGAAGTGAATGGTATGACCCTCGATACACAGTTGCGCCAAGCTCACCCGTACTTCGGGGCTTGTTCCTTGTACCCTTAAATAAATTTCAGCTCGTGAGATCCAAGCGGCCGGGTCATCGACACTGAACATAGGCAGCTCGATCTTCTTCACCGATTCATCAAGAGATTCACCTTGAAACGGCTTCATCCCTGACGTCGATGAAGTTTTCTTCGACGTTGTATCCTTCCCGCCGTCGCTCTTCTCAGGTCCGTCGTGGTTCTGGTTTTCACCATTCTCACCATCACCGTCGTCATTGATCTGGATTTTCTCCCCTAAGCACTTTTCCATCATCGCGAGCAAGATTTCTTGGCTTTTGTCAACCTTGCTTAGTGCCAACTTAACCTCCGATAACTCAACCTCCATCGCTGCTACCTTCGCCTCCATGACTTGTACAATTTTCTTCTTTGGCATCCACACAGTATTCACCCTAGGCCACTGATTCCCCGACGAGAAATCCGACAGATCGGTCCAGTTTGATGAGAACCAGAAGACAGGTTTATGCAGAAACAGAGAATTAGAGTATAAAGAGAGAGAGAGAGATTTGTATTATTTCACTAGAAAAGAAAGGTTTACAGTAGAGAAAACTCTCTCGCTGCCACACAGCAAGCTCCTATGGAGAGCTAGAGCCCTCTATCAATGATCATACACAATGATTGTCAAAAAGATCCCCTTCCTTCCGCACCACCTTCCTAATAACCAATTTCACGTAACTAACTCTATTATCTCTCTCTCCCACTGCCACCTAGACCTTTGGCAGTATTAACCCTTTTTCCTTCTAGAATAAACCTTCCATACTTGAGGCCTAAGATTAGTTCCCTGGCCCAGCATTACATTTGGGCTTTCTAATTCAGCTTGGGTCCTATCACCCACCACCTAAGATCCCACGGGCCTCTCCCTCTATAAAAACACACTATGGGTGCCTCAGGTATGTTCACTTTCTCTACCTTCATCACTCTTTCCTCCTTTTGGCTCTGAGACTGACTTAAGCGTCAGAGTTGCAGGTAGCCCACCACACTTTTTACCAGTGGACTGCCATTGTTGACCGGTGTGATCAAGCTATCGGACCACCCACTTATATAAAGGACAGAACACATTGGGTTTTACAAAGCATTGACAATAGTCAACTTTTTTTTTTTTTGACGAGATAGACAATAGTCAACTTGACTTACCATTTTAATGAGAAATCTTAACCTAGTTGCAATCTCCATGCATCATGGAGGAGTAGGTTCATCAGATGATGTGTGGCATAAATCTGTATATTAATTAAAGTCCTACAACTTAGCCATCCCAAATCCCATACACCTCCATATGAATAACATGATCAGCTAAACTTACATTTAAGAAAGTTTATCCCAGACATCCATTAAAAGGCTGTAGAGAAATTATCAACAAGGGTATGGACTTAATACTGTTTTCAATCAAAGAAAGACTATTGTGAAAAATTACGACTTTCAAGACTAAGAATTCTAAACTTTGCATTAAACAGTCTATCAACAACAGCAACATGCAAACAACCAAGACTTATCCCACTTGGAGCTGTCAGCTATATATCATAAGAAGATAATAAGTACCTCAATACATGGTTAATTATATTTATAAAAGAATAGTTCAGCATTACAGGAATCCTTAATCAAAATCCTAAAGCAAGTCAAGAAGATACCATGTTGGAACTGGACTACTTAACTGAACACGACTACAGTTACAATGGTCAACCAATACAATATAACAACCAAGACTTCAATAAAAAAATAAATATAATTAAGCATTGTTAAAGCTCAAGGAATATCAGAGTCAATGTTTTGTTGATGTATACAATTAGGATAGAACTTGAAGATGCTTTGATCACAAATGTCCAGTGAACACAATATTAGCTGAATAATTTAGGTAGGAAGGGCAATGACCAGGATGTAAATTTTCGACTGTCAGGGTTAATTTGGATTTGATAACAAAGCAGAAAAGGAGAAGGTGTAGGACAAAGTATAGAATTATATACCAATCAAAACGCATTTCAAGATCTCAATAGACTACTGTTTCCTCAAATTCTCACAATCTAAAAGGAAGTTCATCCACTAAAATTCTAAAAGTACTTAGTCTAATCAAGAAACTGGCAATTACAAAGAATAGTGCCAAGAGACACTCTTTAACCTGTCTATACATTTCTCCGCATGTAGTCATTTTGCTTAATTGTTAAATTTAGTTCACATGCAACTTATTCAGAGTCCAATATGCATTAGTATAAGGGTTATGCTAACGAGTGTCCTAAGGATATTGTTTAAGGAAACCCAAAAAAGCAAGTTTTCATTGGAAAATTAAGTATCACTCTCCTTCAAATATTAAATACATCAATTCCCAAAAAAAACTTTCTTTCCTTGGTTCCTTAATCAATGCCCTTAGGGCACTCGTTAGCATTCTCCTTAGTATAATTAATTAATTACTGATGATGATTACATATCAAAGAAAATAAAATGCTCAAACCTCAAAAGGTGTGACGATAATAAGTGCCTCGAGCACCCCAGCACCAAACCCAGAAAGGAGCCGCCCGCGACTGCTGATCTTGCCAGTCTCAGGGTCCTTAAACACCGACTGAAACATTGCATTTGAACCCATCCGAAGAGCATACTTCAAGGTCAAATGTGTGGCAAAAGGTGTCAATCCCTTCCACAAAGCCCGGACCCCTTCAGTTCGTGAAATAGTGGTGCCACAATGAAGTATTCCCTTGTAGTTCCCTGACCTATCAAGCTGCAATCTGGTCTTGATGACATCAATGGGTTGAAGGCAAGAGGCCTCCACAATCCCACCAAAGGAGCCAGAGATTGCCTTCATGTAGGGTGGGATTAGTTTCTTTGGTTGTGAGTTGTGGTTATCTTGGGCAGCACCATCTTCATTTTTCATAACTGATAGGTATAATCAGGCAGGCAGTTATTACCAAAAAAAAATAAATAAAAAGATATAATAAGGTAGTGTAAGTAAAGTGGTGATATTTGTGAGTAATAGTATACCCTTGTGTGAAAAGTCACAAACCCTCGTGTTTTCACAAACATTGAGTAAATGTTCAAATTAGTCAACCAAAGATATAGCGTTGGTTATGTTAGTCATTGAATGATCTGAATCTGCATTGCATGGTTCAAATTTCTCCCTGAATGTCAACATCTTAATTGGAGTGAAGGACTAATTTGAATCACGAAATGCACATATAGAGGGATAATTTTCAATCATTTAAAGAATAACATGATAGAGATTGTATCTTAATTTGACGATTCAGTTAGTCCACGCTAATTAAGAGTTGAATTGAATCAGAATGATATCATTGACATGCATATATGTATGCATGATGTTGAATGTAGCTAGCAGTGTGCGTGTGAACATAGAGAGAAAAAGTGGGAAGAATAAAGAGATTGAGGAAGACAGAGATAGAGAGAGATGGAGGCTGAGTGGAGATTGCAAAAAGAGGGAAGAGAATGAGAGAGTACCTGACCTGAGGAAGTCGCGGGCGGCTGCAGGTGAAGGCGATGATGGGTTTGCTCCGCAGCTGCGACTCACAGGTCTCCACTCTAGGTAATTCCGGTAGGTTCTCCTAAGCTCCCATTTTTTTTTTTTTTTTAATTTTGATTTTCAAATTTATCTGTATTTGAATTTTTGTTTTCAGTAAAAAAAGAAAACTGAAAGCATTAACAATAAGAATTAATACAGTTGATAGATAATTCAGTTCGTAAAATATGTTGTCAAGGTTCAATTCTGTCATGTGTATGAAAAAAATTTGTTAAAAAATGTAAATCTCACTTTAGTGATATCTCTGCCAAAAAATATTTTATTTCAATTCATGTTTGCACAACCTAGGTTTGGATATGAGTCATTCTCTAACACTTTGTTTGGTTCCTCAAAAAAAAAATGACAAGAAAAAAAATGAAAGGAAAAAAACAAGAAGGAGAAAAATAGAGTAAAAATGATATGATTGTTTAATTGTTTGATAGTCTAGAAAATGAAAGAAAAGAAAATTAAAACTTTTCGTTTCTCTTGTTTAATTGGATGGAAACTGAAAAGTGAGAGGAAAGAAAAAACATATTTGTGAAATGACAAAGATACCTTTAAGTAAAAATAAGATGTAATAAGATCAGGTGTGGTTTTAAGTCTTTTCACCCATTTTCTTTTCATTTTGGGGAAAACTTTTTTGTTGTGGGGCCCACAATTTTTTTTCTTTTCTTCCCATTTCCTTTGTCAACCAAACGAAAGAAAATGTCTTTTTTCTCCTCTTTTCCTTCTTTTCCTCTTCTTTTCTTCTCCGCAAGCGCATCACATCACAATTATAGTTGTGGTTATATCAGACACAATTTCTAACAATTGTGTCCATAATAATGATAAATATAACGTAATCACAATCATAAGTGCAATTTAAAACCCTAGTTTAACCTCTAGCACTTAGAAAAAAATCATGAACTACTTATTCAAAGATATATATCACTTGAACTAATAATTCTTTTTTTTTCCCCCTCAAATGGCCTACTGTGACCTGAGTGAAAAATAAGTTGGCTTAGGTTAATGTCTTTTAGTGAGGACTCAAATTTGATTAAACTGGCTTAACCCTATCATAATTAAATAAATTAAAAAGAAAAAGAAAACCATAATCAATGGCAATATTTAGAATAGAAGTGAAAAGAGTAAGGTTTTGTTTGTTATGAATAAGAGGAAAAATGAAAGGAAAAAGAAGGGAGAAGTGGAGGAAAACTTCCTTTCTTTTGTTTGATTTCATCAAGGAAAATGGAATTAGATGTAAATAATTATCAAATTATTATATTACCATTAAAAAACATATTTTTTTAGTGAAACCCACCAAATATTTTTGTCATCCTCTTATGCAAAACACATGGGACTCGGATTTGGTAACACTCCAATTCCCATCCTCCCACGAGCATGTTTATGACAGATTAATTTTTCTTATTTCAGTTATTTTTTGGTTAAAAAGCTATTTCATACATAATCTATCATGTTTAACAATTAGCTTAAATTTATAAAAAAAAGTTTTTTTTGGAGAAAAAATGTTGTTTTATGTTATCTAATTTGCTTTAACTTAAGATTGTTGTGATTTGATTATTTTTCATTCTTAAAACTATCTTTCCTATTTACCCCTACAAAACTAACTTTCAAACAAATATTATTAAATTATACAAATAGCTTTACACTCATTTTCGTAATTTACTATATAAAAGTGTTTTTTTTTGCACCACCTAAACGAAATAGATTATCTTAAAATTGCTTTTCAGCAAACATATCCAAACAAAAACAGATTCTTATTATAATCGATTATACATATAATCGATTATCAGCATAATCTATTTTTTTCAACTTTTCCAGACACACTCTTAGGTTATGTTTGGAATAATGACAAGTGAGAGAGACATAAAGAAATAGAATGGTTAAACTTACAAAAAATTGTCCTTGAGAGTGATTTAAATGGTGAGTGTGATTTAGGTTCTGTTTAGCAAAAATTGTTGATAAGCGCACTTATGGTTGACAAGCTAACTTATAATTGATAAGCTAAATTTTAGTTGAAAGCTTATAGCTGAAAAGTGAAAAGCTAGTTAATTGAATTTGAAGTGTTTAGTAAAATTAATTGTTGAACTAGCTTAAAAATGTAAAATGATATAAAAAGACATATTTATGGCAAGTATAGTAAAGTGAGAATTTCATTAAATGAATGAGGGTAAAAATGAGAATAAAGTCAATAAGCTATAAGTTATAAGCTAAATAAAATAGCTTATAAAGAAAAGTTATAAGCTAATGAGATAAGCTTGTTTATTAAACACATATATTTCAGTCAAACAAGCTTATAAGCTAATCAAATAAGTTATAAATTAACTTATTGGACTTGTCAAAGAGAGCCTTTAAAAAAGAGAGTGAAATAGCTGGAGAAGGATGAGGAGACATTCCCTTCTCACTCAAATTCATAATTTTGTATCACTCCAAATTAAGGGGATAAAATAGGACATATTAAATCTATTAAATAACCGAACAATAAATTATTGGATTAAGATATAACTATACTTTATTAAATTGATAATAAATACATTCTATGGCACCCACTTTAAAACCAAATTTATTTTAGACTCTTATCCATCATTTTTCTTTCTATTAGGATAAAGCTTCTTTAAAGAAAACATATAAAAACTTTGACCCATTTTTTTTTGTTAAATTAAGGATGAAAACATTCTTACTTACTCACTTTATATACAATCTTAATTTAGAGAGAAACTTTTTTCTCAATAAAGCTTTTCTAAAGTAAATTTATTTATAAAGTTAACGTGTAAAAATATTTTCATTTTCAACTTATTAAAACGGATAGAGATTTTAATCCTTTTTATTGGATGAAGGTCCTTTACTTGCTCATTTTAATTATAACTAAAGCTTTTTCCTTTCTATTACAATCCATTGGATTCCATTCCACAATCTTTAAAACTCCGTGTCTCGTTCCCAGTAAACGAATGAAGCAATCTTGAGCTCTCTTCCTTCCTTTTCATTAATTAAATTCGTTGATATAAAACAAAGCATAATTACGTAGGAAGGTTGAGAGAGCGGTTATCACAAGACAGCACGGCACAGGGTACTAGAAAAGAAAACAGGGAGAGACACGACAATTATATATCTCGGCTGCACCATTTATATTTTAGATTCTAATAAATCCTTTCATAACATTCTATTATCGTTTGCTAGCTGGGCGGCGAAGTTTCTTGTTTGCTCCTCTCTACCACTTTCCTATTTCCCTTTCTATTTTCGCTTTTCGCGATTCTATTCCTCTCTCTCTCATAATGGGTATCTGGGATTCCTTTCTCAACTGGCTTCGCAGGTAACCTCTTTTCTTCCCGATAAATTATTTTTCATAACTGCGCTTGGATGGATGTGCTTACAATTTCATTTATTATTATTATTATTGATTGAGACCGAGAAAGCCTTAAAGTTAAAATTCCATTTCATTATTATGTGATTTGTATGTATGAGAATTAATAAGATAAGCCCTTAACTCATTCTGATTTCTGTTCCGTCTGTCTGTCTGTTTGTCAGCTTGTTTTTTAAACAGGAGATGGAACTTTCCCTTGTAGGCCTTCAGAATGCAGGGAAGACCTCTCTTGTCAATGCAATTGCTGTGAGTTATAATGCGTTTGCATTGCAAATTTGCAATCCCTCAATTTCAATACTCTTACTTTAATGCCCATATTTTATTCTTTTTACCAGACAGGAGGCTACAGTGAAGACATGATTCCAACTGTAGGTCTCTTTTCCTTTTTTTGTTTTAATTTTGAATTGTTTATTTGAATATTGTCAGCATTTTTGTGTTATAGAGACCTAATTCTTGCTATTAAGCCCAGGTTGGGTTCAACATGCGAAAAGTGACCAAGGGAAATGTCACAATTAAGCTTTGGGACCTTGGTGGACAGAGAAGGTTCCGAACAATGTGGGAGCGTTACTGTCGTGGTGTCTCTGCTATAGTGTATTCTCTCTCTTCATTTTCTCTCTTACAGCGTATATGAATATCTACATACATCAATGTTACACATATGCATATCTTTGTTTTTTGATTACTCCAATGGCTTTTAGTATTGGTTTTGGATGATATGTTACAGCCTGCAGTTAGGCTAGGTTATGGCTTTTAGGTACCCCAGAATAATGGCTCTTTTACAAGATTGTTTAGACTTAAAACATTAAATTATATAGATAGATAGATAGATAGTTATTGAAGGTACTTCTAAAAAGAGTTACATTTCATCCCTTTCTTTGTTGAGATACCTCATACAAATTGTCGGGTTTGCTCCAGTTCCTTGGAGAAGTCCATAAAGAATCAACAATGCAAATGATGCCTTGCTTTCCTAAGATATTTTCAGCAGAAAAGTAAAAGTGAAGCTTACACTTGTAATTATCACCTATTATTAACCAACTATCCTAAGAGTTTAAGCTATCAAGAGAAGACCTAGAAATGGTTTTGAATTGCATCTCTAGTATGCACCCTCATCCTACTAGCCTTCTGGCTTTAAGCATCGTTAGAGTATATGTCTGTCACTACATGAACTGAAGCATAATTTGATATGAGAGGGGGGAAGTAAGAACTGAACTCGTGACCACTTCATGAGAGGCTCTAATAATACCATTTGAAGCCTCAATCATCCTTGAAGAATGATCCATTAAGAAAGTCCCAGGGATGGTTTTCATTTACAACTATGAGATCTCCAACAACATATAGTTCAGACTACTGACCTCATACATCATTTTGTATATTGTTGTCTTCTTTCCTGTTAAAAGTGTTTATGTTTCAGACATGAAGAACAGAAAACTTAATGCTTGGGTTTATCAATATCATTGTTTCTGATGATCAAAAGGAAGATTGGTCATGCACAATCTTCTTGTGTGTATTATAGCCTTTCAAGTAATTGAGAGAGACACTTCTCCATGCTTTTACAGTTTTGTTTGCTTTCATTGATTGGTGTAAAGACAGGTATGTTGTAGATGCTGCTGATAGAGACAGTGTTCCCATAACACGAACTGAGTTACATGAGCTCTTGACGAAACCTTCTTTGAGTGGAATTCCTTTGCTTATTCTTGGAAACAAAATTGACAAGTCAGAAGCTCTTTCCAAGCAAGCCTTGGTAGATCAGCTGTGAGTTCAGAGAATATAAAAAATTGTTTAAGAAATCGATATTATCATTTTTTTAATTGAAATTTGTCTTGATGCCTTGTGTAACTAATTAAACCTTTGATTTTATACCTTGGATGATTTCAGAGGACTTGACTCAATTAAAGACAGAGAGGTCTGCTGCTATATGATTTCATGCAAGGATTCTGTAAACATAGATGTGGTCATTGACTGGCTTATCAAACACTCCAGAACTGCAAAATGATCCTTGGTTGACCAACATTTTAGTTTTGGTCATAGATGCAAGGTGTTGATGATATTCCTTCCTTGGGGAATACATTTTCCTTAATTTTAGTTGTGGTTCAAGTAAGTGTGTTTATACAGTAATCAAACATTGTCAAATCGTCCATGCAATGTTCTCATGTTCAGTAAACCGATGATTACTTGGTCTTGTACAAATTTTTATGATTTCTATTTATAGTATGATACAAGTCCAGCAACTTTATTTGTTTAAAAATATTGCATATTATTGTGATCCTTATATGAAAGAAACAGAAGTTTTATCTCAATGATTGCTTCCCAAGTAAAATATATTCACCATTTGGAAGTGTACTAACACTAGAAACAAATTGCAACCTGAATTTGGAATCTTGAAAGGAAATTGCTTTATTTTTTCAATCGTGCAATTTTGCAAGTTGCTTGTCTTTGAAGGTAGCAAAATACCGGGTACTTCTCTGGGCGATCACTTTGATGTGTAAGAGAAAGGCAAGCATTATTGTGTGTGTTCTAATTCGTAGTGAGGTGAATCTTTTTGTTTTTCTAATTTGTATGATTAACGAGCTGCATTATAGCTGTGTTTATGAAACGTGCTGTTAGGAGAACATGGCAATTAGATTACCAGTGTTGAATCGATGAGTCTTTGAACAAATGAAAATACACAAATGTTACTAAGGGCCTATTTGGATTGACTTATAACAAGCTTATTTGGGTTTATCTACTGATATAAACGTTTGTCAGAGTGTTTGGTAGAGTTTATGGAAACAGTTTATGATATGTCCATAAACTGTTTTCAGCTTATTTTGATAAGCTTTTCAGGATAGCTTATGAAAACAGCTTATAACTTATATGAAAACAGTTTAATTATATTTTCTCTTTGATTATAGAAATAACTTATACATAAGCGTTTATCCTATAAACGCTTAATTAAGCCGTTTACTCAAACAAGTCCTAAGTAGTAAGTGTGATTGTGATGTACAAGTAGGTCATGTCATCATATAAAATGTTGATACTTCATTTCCCATGAGTTAAGAATGGGATGAAATTGCTAACAACGAGATTAAGGATGAATGAAACTGCCCTCCATCTTGCTTCACTTTCTTTCTCGAAGCACTGCAGGTTAAACTGCTGAATTCAGATCATTGTAGCCTCTTCGATCAAAAACAGCTTGTTGTTTAACCTGAAAAATTCAGTAACGGTTATAATCAAATAGATGTATATATGAGTAACATTGTTGATTGGTTAAATATAAATAAGGCTCTATTCATCCTTGAGCAGCACAAACGTGATCCTTTGTGTGGGCTTGAGCTCATGTACTCAAATGATTCCAAACAATTTGATTACTTAACCCTGACAGAATGTTAAATATTTTTCCTACCATGAGTGACTGTTCAGCTCACTTAATTAATTTACGTACCTATTTTCTTAATTAGTTAGTTTTTCATTATTCAAACTCGAAATCAAGCAAAAAGTTATCACAGTAACAAGAAAAATCTTTTCAAACTAAGTGAAGTGGAGTACATGAACCATGACCCTATTGTGTTATAAAAGAATTTAAGGTCGTTAGAAAGATCATTTAAGTTATGGATTTATTTGATCCGCATTATCGGTATAAAGATTTTTTTTACAATTATCAATTAATCATAATTTGACACATCATTAAAAAATGTTTGATTTTTATCCTAACTACTTTAAAAGTCACTCATAACATGATTTCTGATTTGTTGACAGTATAAAAAACTTTACACTGACAATACGTACCAATTGAACTCATAAGTAATTACTCACAATGATTTTATTTAGAATTTTTTTAACCTCCCTCTACCTCTAATTGGAAGAATGATCCACATGTGGTATGGGCTCCTTGATGGAGTAAACCTTCTAAATGCTATTTGCCATAACATCGCGGACTCACAGTTAACTACTTTCGGCCTTTTGGTCGCTTTGAAATTGAGTCTCAATGTGCTTAAAAAAGAAAGGAAAAGGGAAAAAGGAACCATGTCATGACATATTTGATATCACTTAACTGAGATCATCACTTCTCAAACCAACTAAAACAACTCAGTTTCAACAAATCAAAATTGCATCAGAAGCGAAAGCGAGCTATATTTCACTGTTATATTATATATGTCTTTTTTATCCTGTTTCTCTCGGATTGCTATAGTTTTAGTCTACAAGTTAGAAAGCATAATTCTTTACAACTAAGTTTCCACAAACCGAAGTTGAATCAGAAAGCAAAAGAAGCAATGTAGGCCTAGCATATTAAACTTACATAAACATTAAAATATACTTATTTTGACAGAGTTAAATATTTAAAAGAAGAGAATGAATGCTCTCCTTGTCACTCAAAAAGAAGTGCAACAAAGAATGTGTCAATTTCCCAGAGCAAGAATAAATGCCGTAAAAGGAAAGCACGTACCAGAAAATTTTCCACACGTATCTTTGTTTTTCTTTTTCTCTTTAGCCCGAGATTTATCTTGGAATTCGATGACACAAAGATGTCCCCCAAACCCCAAGAAAAGAGGAAGAACCCAAGCAGCATCGGAGTAAAGGCTGCTCTATCGTTTTTTTCTTTATAAAAAAACACAAAAGAATAATATCACATAAACAAGAGACAAACAATAGAAGGTGTAAAGAATTGTGTATAAATTTATTAAAAATAAATATTGTTACTTTAATTGTTAAAGAAGATTGACCAATGAATTAACCTAGTAGAAAATTTAATGTATTTACTTGAAGATTGGACCCCAATTGAAAACAATCTCGAACCAAGATCCCAATCTCCATTCTCCCATAGGGCCTGGAGTATGGCACTTCTTTATAAAGGTTTAGCTAAAGATGAAACACAAATCCTTTCCTTAAAGAACTTACTAGAATCTGACTAATGTCTGATTAGTCAAGTTGACTTGCTAGAATCTGATATTGAAGGGAGATGATTAAGAAATTCGGGTTGATTTGTCAACAAACAATAGACTGAGCTAGACTTCAAGATTACCTTGTTTCACGGCTATAAAAATTATGATACAAACCAATCCAACTAAAAATAAGAGGGAGAAAAACATCAATGTAGATATCCAACCAAATTATTCACATTTCACACAGAATCCTGTAAAAATGAAAATAAATAAATGTCTTTGGTGAATATAATGCAGTAGTAAATAAACTGGGGAATAAACCCCCAACCAACATTTGATGAAATAGCTCAATGAATAAACACAACATATGATGCCAAAAACAGGCCAATGATGAAATAATGGAGGTCTCTCTTCAATTCTATACTCAAGCTTGCGGCGCACCCGAATCAGCAGAATAGTACTGTTTGGAAACTCCATCATCTGCTTCTTTAAACAAATGGTGATCCTTCTCTTCCTCTTTCTCTAAACTAGAATGACAAATTTCCTGAATCCTGCTTGCCACCCCATCCATGGAAGGTCTCTTGTCAGGATATTGAGCAGCACATTCAAGTGCAAGCTGCAAGAGCTTGACCATTTCCTCCTCAACATTCTGGTATCTGAGAAGCTCCATGTCAAAAACCTCATTGTTCCACTCCTCCTGAACCACAGATTGGACCCATCTTGGGAGGTCTACCCCTTCCTCATTCAGTGAAGAATGAGTAGGAGCCTTCCCTGTAAGCAGCTCTAAAAGCATTATGCCAAAGCTATAGACATCTGCTTTTTGGGATACTTTGCGAGCATCTGTGACCTCTGGGGCACGGTAACCAGAAACACGGTTAGGTGTAGAGGTTGGAAGTGCAAGATAAGCAAGGCCAAAGTCAGAGACACGAGCTTCGAAAGATTTGGTGAGAAGGATATTTGATGACTTGATATTTCCATGGGAGGATGTCGGGGCATGCGAATGTAGGTATGCTATCCCACGAGCAGCACCAAGGGCAATGGCAGACCTTGTTTCCCAATTCAGTGGAGTCCTGCCAGCTCCACTATTTGCTATAACATGAAATGTATAAGCAGACAATGTCAAATAAGGATTTGACTGTCTAGCATCCAAATTACAATCTATTTTTCTTTTGCATTCCAATTCAAAATCAATTGCATGTTCATTCACCTAAACGTTGCAAAAAAAAAACAGAAATTCCGTTCTTTGCAGCCAGCATTTCATCAAATCTAGGGTCAATGCACAGTGAAAATGGAAAGAGTGGCATGCAGAACATGTGTGGAGACAATGATCAATCTCCTCGACAGCACTAAGAAATTATCAATGGATTCAACTGGGAACTTACAGACAAATCCATATGGAAATATTTAACATGTAATCACTAAATCTATAGGCTTATACTATAAGCATTAATTCAGTAGGAATTTTGAATGTTAGAACATTAATTACAATCCTGAAAGGAGATACTCACTGATATTAAAGTTTAGAACATTGAGCATCACTTAAGAGGCACAAACTTCATATTTCTCAGGAAATGTTAGAATATCAAACTAAACTCTTGATGCAAGTTTTCATCTCCCATGGGCACAATATACTGCACATATGCAATGGACTCCAAACCAGAATATCATGTCAATTTTGTCACTAAATACAAGCCTTTTATTCATAAAAATAAATTGAAATCTGGCAGGCACGACACAAAATGACAGATAGTTGAGTTGAAAATCGGGCCACGATAGTACATTACAAAAATGAAAAAGAAACTCTAATAGAAACATCAAGAGACATAAAAGTAACAAGTATTTAGTTTACCCATAGAGTAGACACAAGAACAGCCACAATCATTCATTTGATTTATAAACAAAAGTAGTGTCATGACACACACAAAAGAGAGGAATGCTATAGTCCAAAAATGACAACCAAGCAAAACAAACAAACATAAAATAAAATAAAATAAAAATGTATACCGTGTAAGAGGGCAGATAAGCTTCCCATTGGCATGTAATCATGCACAATAAGCTTTTCATCCCTGCTAAAATAATAACCTCTGAGTGGGACCAAGTTCTCATGAACCATCTTCCCCACTTGCTCAATTTTCTCTCTGAATTCGTTTTCTGCAGCAGTAACATCCTTCAACCTCTTCACCGCCACACTCATCCCAGATTCCAAAGTAGCCTTGTAAGTGGTTCCAAAAGTCCCCTTCCCCAGCACTTCAGCTGAAGCCCTCAACAATTCTTCAAGATCAAAAGCCTTATTCACATTCCCAAAAAACACCAAACTCTTCTTACCATCATTTTTTGCTGCTGAAACAGCTGAATTACTAGCACTAGCATTAGCATTATTCTCACCACTCTTCTCACGTGGCACCACAGCCTCCACGTGCTTTGCAGGTGCAACACCATTGGAATCCCTTTTACCACTCCTTTTTCTACACAATAAGAACAAAAGCAGCAGAATCAACAACACACCAAACAAAGAACCAATCACAATACCCGCAATTGCACCCGCAGACAAGTTGTTTTTCCCACTCCCAGTTCCAGGGCAAGGTTGCAAGGGCTTTCCACAGAGTGAATTCCCAGAAAAAGCACTTCCATCTAAACGCGAAAACCTCTCAGGAATAGACCCATTTAAGCGATTATTCGAAACGTTGAACTGCTGAATAGGTGGAACATTAAGGTCAGGGATTGAACCGGTGAAATAGTTATTCTCCAAAAAGAGAGTACCCAAACGAGTGAGGGTATTAAACTTTGGTGAGATCTCACCACTGAAATTGTTGCTACCCAAATTCAACCTCACCAAGTTCTGCAAATGGAACACAAGATCAGGGATTTCACCTGAGAAAAAGTTACCTTGAAGGTAGAGGTTCCTCAAGTTAACAAGGTTAGCGAAATCGGAGGGAATGGGTCCGGTTAGTGCGTTGAACCGGAGAGAGAGGGTTTGTAGCTGAGTAAGGTTCCCTAAACCCAAAGGAAGGGTACCTGAGAGACCCATAGCTGGAAACCGCAACATTGTGACCCGGTTCTCGTTGCAGAACACACCGTTCCATGAACATGGGCTTGTTTGAGAGAGGTTCCATAGGAGTGAACGGCCACCCACGGCGGCGCGTAGGGTTAATAGAGCGGCTCTATCGGAAGCTAGATCGGCGCCGCCGGCAATGGCGAAGAAGAAGAGAAAGAAAGCAGAGAGCAGAGAGTTCATGTTTTTTTTTTTTTTGGGGAACCAATGAAGGTGAGTGCTTTGAAGGGAAATTGTGGAGTTTGGGGAAATGCGTAAGCTAGGGAAGAAGTGCCATCGTGAAACTCGAGGTAGGTGAGAAAACGGTGAGAATATGGAGAGAAAAGAAAAGAAAAGAAAAAAAAAACAACACAGGGGCCGCGCCTATAATGGGTAATTCGAGGCCTTTAGGAAAATGGGTATGCTAGGGAATCAGCGCCATGGCGTATCTGTGAGGTGAGCTTGTGCTATGCTGTGCTGTGCTGTGCTGTGCTGTTTGGTGGGTAAGAAAACGGAGAGGGAGAGGGAGAGGGAGTGAGAGTGGCGTTAGGGAGGGAGGGAGGGTGGTGGGTGTCACGTATTTAATGTATTATTATTATAACAGTACCCTCTCGCGACGTTGAAAACAAAAGATAGCCCCACATAGAAGAAAGAAAGTGACTCAAAATTATTGAGTAAACGCCCAAATCTGTGCTTGACAGATTAATATCGAGAGGTTGGTTACAAAAAAGAAAAATATTAATTTGATTTTTAAAAATATAGATTAAATTAATTATTTTTAAGGTAAATTTAGGGACATTTTAATTTTTATTAGAGATTATTTTGATCAGCATTTTATATTTTTGAAAATCAAATTGATATTTTCTATTTTTCAGGGTCCAAAATGTCAGTATTTTTTTGTCGAGGACCAATTTGGACCTTTATTCCATTTTTTTTTAGAAAAAAGTAAGAATGATGTTCTTGAAAAAAAAATATGGTGATATTTTGGTCTCTGTAAAATAGGAAATATCAATTTGATCGTCAAGAATGTAAAATATGGGTTAAATTAATTATTTTTAAGATAATTTTTAGTGACGTTACTATTTTGACCCCATTTTACATTCTTGATAACCAAATTGGTATTTTTCATTTCTTGGAAACCAAAATGTCACCGTCGTTTTTTTTGTCAAGGACGAGTTTGTGCCTTTATTCTAAGGATTTAATTGTTATGCATTGATAGTGTAAAGTTTTTTTACACTATCAACCAATCAGAAATTATCACATCATTAAAAATGATTAACTTTTATCCTAACTACCTTAAAAGTCATTCAAACCCTGATTTCTAATTGATTGGTAGTGTAAAAAACCTTACACTGATAATGTATAACAATTAAATTTATGATTGAATATGAGACATAAGTTTATAATATGAGTCAAACATTTAATATGACAACTTATAATTGCTTGATAGTATAAATTTCCAATCACAAAATATGGTTCTATTTTAAGATAGTTAGAATATGAATTAAACATTTATAATAATGTTATGATTGGTTAATAGCGTAAATTTTTTTTTATAGTGACAATGCATATTAATTAAATCAAAATATTATTTCTAATTGTTTGAAATAAAAATAATTAATGATTTTCATTGCTATATACTGTCATTGTAAATTTTTTTACACTATCAATAAATCAGAAATCATGGTATGTATGTCTTTTAAGGTAGTTAGTATAAGAGTCAAATATTTTAGCTTATGTAACAAATTCTGATCAGTTGACTGTATAAAAAATATTTATACTGATAGTGCATATAAATTAAATCCACAATTAATATAAGATATTGGATGATATTTTTTTTTTGGATAATCGTGTCATCGGTACGAAGTATCCACCATCGTAAACAGTGATTAATTTTCGTCGAGGGACCTGGATAACATTTAAGGGTTGCCCCCTCCCAACCAGGTTTTCTCCATACGCAAGAGTCAAGAATCGAATCCCTGACCATTTCTTAAGGGGATCGAACTCTTTACTAGGGGTGTTCGCGGATTGGATTGGATCGGTTTTGAGCCAAAAAACCATCCGATCCAAAGATGAAAACAACTTGCGGTTTGGATTGGATCGGTTTGCTTACTTAAAAAAATCCGATCCAATCCAATCCAATCAAATGCAGTTTGGATTGGATTGGATAATTCGGTTTTTACCGATACATTGTTACATAGTTATATTAAGTCGAAAACCAACATTAAACTTATATATACTTGAATTAATGTAATTCTAGTCCCTAAGTACATGCATAAAATCTTCTAGTAAATGAATAACTATTGATTCCTAGGTACATGAATAACTATACACATTTCAATACATCTAGTATTTGACAATTCCAACAAAAATATTAAAGAGAATGAGAGTGTTCGTTCATAAAAGTATGAAAAACAATGTTTAAGTATGAGTAATACTAGAATTTAAAAAATAATAGTATATGTATATAGTAGGTCGGTTTGGATTGGATTGGATTGATTTTCACTAGGGGATCCGAAATCCAATCCAATCCAATGAAAAAAAAAAGCAGTTTTTTCGATTTTCGATTTTTCGGTTCATTCAATTCTCGGTTTTTCGGTTCGATTTTTACGGTTTGAATTGGTTTGGATCGATTGATGAACACCCTTACTCTTTACTACTTGGATCAACCACATCTTGATACATTGGATGATATTTAAATCAAATAAATATAATTAATTTAAGAAAAAATAATATTAGCTAATTGAAAAGTTAATATTATAAAAATAATTTTGGATTAGGGTATATTGTTTTTTTTTTATAAAGGATTAGGGTATACTGTTGAGAAGAATGGAGTTTGCTTTTCACGAGAGAATCTTAGCGTACGTGCACGTGCATAAACATTGTGTGACACGCGGGTGATCATTCTTCATTGGGTTTATATTAAAGAAATTAAGGAAGGTTCTGAGTGGATCCCACATATAGGTGAGAGAGGGTACTGATTCGGTGGTAGCGTCCCAATGTAGAACCTCTTTTACACGTCCCTATGTGAACGTATAGCAGATAATTTATAACGGATAAGAAAATAGTCCCGTTTGACAAACGTATCTGTCACTAGTTTATAGCATTTTTTTCAGACTCTACTTGAAATAACGTTTGAGCTTATAGCTTGTAGCATTTCATTTTTTTTTCACTTTTATCCTTATTATCTTAATTTAATTCTATATTTATCCTTTTATTTTTTTTTAATGTAAAATCATTAATGAAAATATCCTTTTAAATTATTTTATATTTTTCAACTAGTTCAATTGTAAGTTTTATCAAATACTTTCACAAAAAATAAACTATCTTATCCACTATATTTTATCAACTACTTCATCCATTATCCATTATAAACTATCCATTATTAATTAATTTATCCGTTAACAATTAATTTTACAAATAAAACCGATAACTAGTAATCTTATTTGATAAGCACATTTATCATTAACGATTAACGCTTTTTACAGATGCTACTTCAAATAACGTTTGAGTTTATAACTTATAGTGTTTTATTTTTTTTCTATTTTACTCTTATTATTTTATTTTGATTTCACATTAACCCTCTTCAATTTATAATAAAATATTATATAATAATATAACATATTATAAATATTTTAATTTCACCTTTATTTTCTTCGATATATAAATATTTTATTATAACATATTATTACAAAATACAAAATATTATTTTAATATAATATTTATTTGATAATATAATATATTATAAACAGATAAAATTATCATTTACATAATTTTTTATATATAATAATATATCAATATTTTTTTATATAATAATAACGATCAATATTTATAATACTATAATATAATATGTCATTCTATCGTTACTTTTTCGGTGCCGCACCAATATGATAAGGTAGCACATAATTTTAGTATTTTTGCGTGAATATATCTCTACTATATATTTTACTCTACTAATATGTCAAATGTGTTTTAGAGAAAAATTGCATATCTTAACTATTTGATAAAAAATTAAGAGAGTATAGATTTCACATGATATATGATTTGCTATATATAGATGTTTGTATCGTATATAATCTTAAATCATTAATCCTCTCATCAACTATTAATAATTCGGACTTTACTAAAATTGCATCCCACACTTTAAAAAAAAAAAAAAAAAAATCAAATTGTCAATTATACAGTGCCTGCTTGGTTTGAGATTTTGGGCAACCCCAATGTGATTCTAGATCAGTGAAAGTGATTTTGGGGATTCTGAAGGTATTGACAAAATTGTGTAAAAAAAATCAATTTTGGGTGGATAAAATTGATTTTAAGAAAGGCAAGAATTTCTAGTTTTTTCGTTGAGTAGAATTGATTTTAGGTGTAGGACCCACAAAATTCTTTATATTTACACCTCAGAAGTGATTTTAATTTATCATCCAAACAAAATCAATTCTTTTAAACTAACTTTTAAAATATCATTACTAAGCATAAATCAATTTTTTGAAAATCAATTTTTTTAACATCAATTTTTTTAAAATCAATTCTATCAAAATATAAAACAAATCGACCCATATACTTTTGTTACAAATATTAATTTTCAGACTAATTAAGAAGGAAATTAAGAAGGTAAGAATGATAAATTTGGAATATTGGATCTTATTTAGATGACAAATTAAAAGATAAATACATGTGCTTTTATTTTTAAATTTCATTTGACAACTAAACAACTTTTACTATATGGTGGAGCACACAAATGAAATTTTAGCTAATATGAAAGTAGGGACTCGTTGATAGGCTTAAACACAATTCAATTACAAAGTTAAGTGTGTGTTTGGTTTCCCGTTGGGAAGCCGTTGGGAACCTTCCCGACGGGGAAATCAAACACACCATAAGTTAAGTTTGTCTGAACCCTTTATACCATTTTAGAAGGAAAATAAATGAATCCAAAAGAAAGAAAATTAAATGAATTTGCTCATCTCTATTGGCTATTAATTCTTTGACCTTTTTCTTTATGATGTATAATTATTCTTCGAAGGTCACCCTTGCCAAACTACTATGCTGTTTTCTATCTGTTCATCACTCATCGGTTTGGACAGTACATAACCCCTTACTTACATTTCCGCGCGTTTATGCATAACTACTTTAGCCTTTTTGCCTAGGGTACATGCTATAATCATAGGGAGTACTCTCTTTCTATATGATATTAAGTTATTAACTACCGCTTTCTTAATTAAGACCCTATCTGACTTTGGCCTTTACATGCCAATTCTTATAAACAAAGATAGCTTAATCAGTTAGATTTGATGAAGTGAAATAGTTTGCACAATATAAGATAGTTTTTACACACACTGTTTATTTCCTCTAGTAATAACCATCTCCACATCCTTCGGATTTAGAGCACTGCATTGATGATTTGATGTACAATATTAGTTTTCTTAATCAAGTAAACCACAACACTATTAACTTGAATAAATTATTTGAGTCTTGAATTTTCACCACGTAACACTTCTTGAGGTCACACGAGTTTAATTTAACCTCACTTAGTCACTTTATATAGTTTATTTAAACGAAAAAGTCTATAACAAGCTTGAGCCAATAAATCCGGTATAGATAAGACACCAACTTTAGAGAACTGGATAAATGGCTTAAGGAGTTGTGTTACTGCGGTGAATCACTGAGCTGGGCCCAGCCCATTTTCTTCACTCTCTCCTCTATGGAGAAGAGGAGTGCTAGCAACACATTCTCTAACACTCTTTTTCCAACACACACCCTCCTATTGGTTGAAATTCATATGGGTCCCACTAAATCATGCGGGTCCCACTTGAATTTTGTAGGGCTCACATGAATTTCAACCAATAGGAGAGTGTTTGTTGGAAAGAGAGTGTTGGAAAGAGTGTTGCTAGTATTTTTCATATGGAGAATAGAAATAGAAATAATTTTTTGTCTTTCACCGGATATCCCACAGGCAAGCTATGAGATTAATTCTCAAATAAACCCCTCTTTAGAATGACGACTCCAGATTCGAACATCTGACATTACATGTGAAAAATTGGAACAATTTGTTGCAATATCTTTTAATTGACAGGATTATATATATATTGAATATTTGAATTCAAATATTGTTATCGAATATTTTGGACACTTATTTTTATTACTGTAACCCCAAAAATGTTCCGAGTTGCGATGCTAACACTAATATCAATGTCATGTAGTTCTTGCTGAATTCTGAAAACTTTCTTTGGGTGGGAATGGAGGGGTCGAAGAAGGTCCAATTATTATACCTTTCAAGATTGTGCAGTTCAATCATCCATGCGGGTAGGTTTTATGAGATCGTTATCAGCTTGGCAAGTCTTGATTGTCTATTTTGTGAAATGCAACAAGAAAAGCTGGTATGGTGCAGTGGGATTTGGTTTAGAAGCATTATTATTATTATGCCCTTTCCTTTTTAGTTGCGTTTTTGGGTGATACTCTTCGAGTTCTATTTTATGGAGCATATGATTTGACTTGATTCAGCTATCAAACCACTATCGTTTGATACTTAATAAATGATTTCGTTTTCGTTGCATGACATGAAAAATTGTACGGTAAATTATACTAACTTCTCAAATTTGGAGAAATGAATTAAAAAAATCACGCTTTCTAGTTTTGAATACTGCACTGATATTTTCATTTTAAATTTTGAATACTTATACTAATTTTATTTATTAATTTTAAACACACCATTTTTGTACAAAACTTTTATGCGAGTTCGAACAAGTAATAGATGGACGTGGCCAAAATGAGTGGTACATAATTCTCGTATCACCAAAAAATAATTCTTATAGGAACATGGAGTTAGTGGGAGTTGAATTAGTGGGTAGTTATTCATGATAATAAACATGAGTTAGTGAGAGTTGAATTAGTGGGAGGTTATATTCCATGAAGTTAGTGGGTGGTTACTGTTATTGGTCATTATCAATTGTGATAAAGTGGCTAATAGGGATAGTTTTAGACCTATAAATACTTGTTGTATATTATTCATATGAAGACACTGAATCAAACACAAGCCTTTATTTTTTATCTCTACTTTTCTTTATCGTTTTCCTTTATCGCATTTCTTTACTTTATGCAAACTTAGGATCATAGTTAATCTTTTACACTAGACAATCTTTGGAGTAATCTAGGAACCCATAGCTGAGAAATAGAGTCCCTTTCTCAGTGCAATCGCCTGAACACAAAAAAGAAATCATTCTCAACGATGTGGATTAACCGACCAAATGGCTAAATATTTTCCGCACAACGATAACAAATTCCTAACTCTTTTTTCTGTTAGAGAGCATAAGACTATAAATTCTGTTTGTCTATTTGACTTATTTCTCACACGAACATAGGAGAGGAAATTACAAGTAGGATTGTATTATCCTATCTTGCATATGAGTGCTTACTAACTAAAAAAATACATGGATATTCCCACAAGTTTGACTTAATAACTCATCATATTTCTTTTATTTCAAAAACTACACTTAACTCCTCTTAAAAAGAACAATATAGTGTATAAAAAAAGGAACAGTATAATGTCAATCATCATCTCTTTAGAAGAATTAAGTGTAATAATAACATAAACGTTAAAGGGAAGTTGATATAATTTCTAAGTAAGATGAATGTCAAGTATAGTTAAGTTAAACCTTAGAAGATGTCAGTATAATTTTCTCTATCTCCTTCGATTGAAAAGGAAAAAAGAATTAATAGTTTGGGTTGTTGACCATGAAATGGATGAAGTTGTAAAGAACTTGCAAAGCCATCCTCTAATAACATGTTCGCGTAAAGAAAAAGACGCAAGTGTGAGTGAGACACTTTTCCTCATTTAGACACAACATGTGTACAAATTACTCAACCGTCTTCGATAAAAATCAACCTACCTCGATATAACCTCTCCTGCTCTTCACCTCAAAAGAAATTAGTTTTTAAATATTTGCAAAAGACCCTTAGGGGGTGTTTAGTATATTGGATTATCATGTAAGGATTTTTTTTTTCCCGGAAATCATGATTCCTAGAAATGATGATTATTGAGAATCATGATTGTAGAAAATATTTAAAATGTGTTTGGTAGATTTTTAATATTCCTGGGAATATTATTTGTACCCATGTTTGATTGAGTTAGACATTTCTTAAGAATATCAGATTTATTCTTAAAAATATCCTTTTATCTCTGCAACCTCCTTTTTTCTATGGTTTCATCAAAGCCTCATCTTCTTCCACACTCTCTCTCTCTCTCTCTCCACTACATCCAGTAATGAGGTATTGTTGTCACTGTCATAGCAACAAAATGAGAGACAGAAAGAGGACAAGAACACCAAAAGCTTGAAAACTAAATAATTAAATAGGATTTCCAACCCCTGTTGTGGCATGGTGTCTTTGATGTTTGAACGCTAATGCTCTCAAAACCTCTCAAAGAGATTTACGGCTACAGCGGATAAAAAAAATTATAGCAGAATGCAAAGGAAACTAGAGATTTACAGAGATAAATGGAGAAGCCATATTATGTGCAACTTAATGATTTTGAAAGATTTGAGATTTATGGTCGGTGAAAAGATGAAGAGTCACCAAGAGACAACATAGAAATGAGACATAACAGTTTTTTCAGCTTATTAAAACTTGTCCAAGAACATGGAATCTAAAAATCTCACCCCTCTTCATGGAAAAGTTTTGGGGGGAAATATAGCAAAAAAGGTTCCTAAAAATGTTAGTTTCCTAAGAATTGATATTTTAAAATTACACATCAAACATGGGAAACATGATTACTAAATTAACATTTCCGAAAAAAAAAAAAAAAAAAACCCCTTATCAAGCATTCCAAAAAAAAGGTCTCCACCATACAAAATGATTGTGACGAATTCATATAATCGGGTAAGCAAAATGACATTGCCGTGTCACTAATGCCTTACCCACTTCATTTATTTAACTTAAATTTTCTTCAATAACCTATTTATTTAATCCAAATTTTATCTTCCCCTTTTTTTAAAGGAGAATGTTAAGAACATTGGTTAAGAAATAAAAAAAGAAATTTCATTAGAAATTGGGATATTTGATATTTTGAAAAATGATAAACTTAGTTTTTCAATAAAAATTTATTTTTTTTTTTTTGTGTTTCTTAACCAGTATTCCTATGCCATTGGTTAGCAAGACCCCTTTTTAAAAAAACAAAACATTGAGGAACTGTTCTAAATCACCATAAAAGCACTCAGCTTAAAAGGAACACAGTAAGACACACACTCACTCACCATAAAACAATGTGAATATAAAGATCTATTGTAGTTGTAAATCTGAACATACAATTGTCCCTGCGTCAATTAATGTCCAATCAAACATAATCATGCTAGGTTCAAAGTTTTGAAGAAATGTCCTGGACTCTTGAAAATCCATGGGTGGTCATGGTGGATAACATTGCTTTTGAAATGTAACATTGACTTCCAGTTGATTTGAACTATTCAGGGTATGCATAGTAGGCATTGTGACACCAGCAAAACAATATTCAAATGAATATAACTAGTGATCTTCAACTTGAACCTCTTCCAAGTAACATAACAATTGAACATAAATCTTCCTCTTTCAAGTAACATAATAATTGAACATAAATCTTCAAGACCTTCAGCAGTTCTCGTACCATAGCGGCTGCAGTCCAAGGATGACAATGGTGTTTTCATAGGTTTGGGTGACATCCTCGGCTGCGGCAACGGTTCCAAACTATTTACGGGTTTACTTGTGGGGTTCTCAAATCTCTACTACCCACTCCCCCCACTACCTGCAGAGAGTGATGGTTGTGAGATGGCTTTTCACAAAGTGAACTTTTTGCATAATTTTCTAGTTTTTTACTCCTTTCTCCAATAAATGGCAGCAATGGGTTTGGTTGCTTGAAGTGGTTGGTGGCCATCAGTTTTGATTTTAGGAGTGGGCGGTGGCCGCCACTTTAGGTGCTTGGAGCTGCAGTGAGGGTGAAAGAGCATAGGGAGTTTCAACCTCAATTTTGTTTTCCTTTTTAAGGAAAGGTGGCTACTGCTTCTTGTAGGTTTTTATCAAAAAAAAATATAAAATGAAAAAGTAAAAATGTCCCCACCATTAATTAGCTGAAATAGATTGAGATCTCAAATCCTTACTTTTTCACTTTACTTTATACATTTGTTCATTTTAGGAAAAGTTTATCCTTCTCCAAGGAGTACCATGGATAGTTGACTAAACTACATAACCCTACAAGTAGATGACATTTTAGTGTTTGGTCTGCTTCTATCATGTGGTTGTCAACCGATATTGCTATGCTCATGAGTCATCTTCGTTGCTAAAAGATTCTTTTGAAGTAGTCTAAAACAGCCCAACAATCCGAGTCAAGTGACATTTAGGCTCATTAGACAGTTTACTCAGCCTTAAACTACCTTGCCTCCACTTTGGCCTAATCTGAAACTCCACACCAACTTCATGTTTCTCTGATATCTAGTTGGTGATTTGCTGCATGGACAATGCAGAAAATATCAGATGCATATCACTAAATATAACGAGACTTACCGTATCAAATGATGAATATTGTATCTGTATGCATATAACATTATTAGATGGTTTATGACCCATTGGTAAAACTCATAAAGTAACTTCAATGAGAACCAGGCACATATCTAGAAATTTAGTTTTAAGAAATATTAGACCGAACCAAATACATAACATCAAGAAATTTATTAATTTAATTTTAAGAAGAGACCAAATAATATATAAAAAGAAGTATATGAAGACAACAGCAAAATTGAAGAAAACTATAGCACACGCCAATCCCCTAATCTCCTACCCCCTGGTGACAACGTTTTCGCTGATCCTTCGCAGTTTGCGCAGACTATATATGGTCTTCTTATAATCCAAAATCATGTTTCAGTATGTTAATATACTGCAGGAACGGCTGTTCAAGGATGGACAAATCGAAATTTAACAATCAGGGCTTTAATTTGGTCTAAGCTCTTGGTTGATTGGCAAGGTTTCAATAAAGTTTTATAGAAGTCACACAAGGCTCACATCAACCAAAGAGAGAAGGACAAAATATAAATAAAAATCAAAGATTGTCCCGTTTAATCGCACAATCGTTCTTTATTACACACATGCAGAGTGTTTACAATATCATAGCATACATTTTTTTTTTTTGTTTGATCTCAATTCTTATTCATCTTAACATATTATTATATTTCTAAAGCTTAGAGCTTGCTAGTGACGTTAATGCTTCGCAATTTAGGCGATTTGTGTGCTGCAGCATCTTTAGGAACAACTATAGTGAGGACTCCATTTTCCACCTGTGCCTTAATCTGATCCACCTTTACACTCTCTGGCAATTCAATCACCCTTGAGAAATCCTCCTTCCTAGTCCCTCTCTCAGCTACATGCCAAACAGTGTCTTTTGCTTGAAGCTCCTCTTTCTCACCTTCCCCTTTGATGTGAAGAATATTCCCATCCTCAACTTGCACCTTTATGTCATCTTTGCTGAATCCTATCCACAAGACCCATTACACAAAACATAATTATATCAACCAAACAAATCATGAATCAAGTCAAACAGACCAAAAAGATTCCATTTTTGCCATCAAACAATGGAATCATGAATCAAGATTCAAATGGGTCGTTAAAAGTGGAGAAAGAGTAATGAGAATGAAGTTGGTAGATACCTGGAACGTTAATTTTGAAGATGTGGGCAGTAGGGGATTCAAGCCAATCCAAGAGTGCCGTTGATCCAGACCATTCTCTGAAAATTGGAGGATTGCTCCAGAAGAAGCGTCTGAAAGGGTAACCAAAGATAGTGTCAGCCATAGAATTTGATCCTCCTAGTACAACCAAGCTGGTTTGACAAGAGACAATAAAGGATAAAAGGAAAGATTATTGGTACTTGCAATTTTCGTGATAAACAATAAGTTATATATTTTATGGGTTTATGGGTTTATAATAGGAATTGTCACAGACACTCCAGAATGTTCCTTGATCCTGGGTTCTTCCAGAATCATCATGGCTCTGGGTTCTTCCGTATCATTGTATCATTGAAATTGAAATGGGAAGAGATAAACTGTTATTGAATTTTGCCAGTTCATTTGGGGCCTGATAATAAGGACGCTACAATTCATGTTTTGGGCTAGTTGGCTGGACTGGGCTTGAAGTCTGACATTGAAAATATGGGAAGTTATGGGTGGGACTTTGGGAGCAAAAAAGCAAACCAGTCAGTCACTGAGCTTTCCTTTGGGTTGGATTTTTTTCTAACGCAAACTAGTGTTTAAACTTCAGTTGAGAGAAAACTCGAAATTGGAGCTTTGTAAAAAAGTGGAATTTGGTGCATGGGAATGTGGAAATATAGCTTTAGCGTCCGAAACAATCTTAGCCAAACCTAGGCTAATTAGCTGGTAATTGTTAACTATTAAGCATATTGCAAATTTGTCTTTTTTTTTTCTGGTGTACTGCAAATTTGTCTTTATGATCATGATACATATTACATAACATAATCAGGATAAGATAATCACATGAAATTTGTTATTAATAGAGGAAAATTTAAGGAGCAAAATGTCTACTTTATCTTATTAAATAGTTACAGACAATGAAGATCAAACCAGTTAAACTTGCGTAGCTATGGTCTTTTGTTAACTTGATTTGTGTAAGTGGAAGAATATTTTCCAACCAAGCAAATGGGCTGAATTCATGATAGCCAGGGGAGGACCCCCATGCAGAGTTGTGTTTCTCCTTGCCGCTGATTTAGTTGGGAATGGTTCCTCTTGTTTCTTTTAATGGGCTTCGGCCCGTTTTGTTAAAAACAAAATAAAAACTAACAGGATTGATTTTTGCTTGATATCTTGATTCTTTGAGTCATCGATTTTCTTAGGATGTGTTTAGAAGAGCTTATAAGAATAGCTTATGAAAATAAACTTATGCAAATAGTTTATGAAAATAAGTTATTTTTAGTTTATTTGAAAAAAAAAATTTATTGAATAAATACTTAATTAAGCTGTTTACCCAACGCATCCTTAATTAGGATCGTCTTCTATGCATCTTGCAAAGCCGGGTGCATGCATGCTCCTTGTTTATGGACCGTTCATTTGTAAGATCTGACAATGATAGAGTTGATCCAGTTTTACAAGAATTGTTTTGTTATTTATAAGAATTGTTTTGCAAGAATAAATAAACGTAGTGTTGCAAAAAATGAGCAAGTAAAAAGGAGAGAATTCTCATCTAAAATCATGGTTGCACCTTCTGAAATAGGACTGGTATCCACCCTTGCTTTAATCTAAAATGACCCGATATAATTAATATAGAAAATTATTACAAATAGATAAATTGAATCACAAATAATAAAATAAAAAGAATTAAATAGTGAAAAGTATTTTAGAGGATGATTAATAAGATAATTATATGATTGAATTGATTTGATTGATACCCAAAATTTTCAGAGAGAAATCAAATGACCCTCACGATGTCCCATGCACGTTTCCTTATTCAATAGATTTTCTTTAGGGTCCTGTGCCTTGAGAAATCTAACGGTATTGGTGCAGTTGGAGTAAGTATTTATGATTGTCATAATTAGTTTCTCTCCTTCATTTAATGCATTAGTGTTATTAAATTTATTTTTTAATAGTGAAACTTCATACATATTGCAATTTAATCTTTAATAGTAAAATATTTTTTTACCCCTGATAAATTTAAAGGTGAATTCTCTGATATCTTAAGTATAACTTTATCCTGTTTAGGTGGCCCAACCAAATAGTGAGAATTATTTGACTTGATCCATTAACATTACCCATTTAATTGAGGTGACGTATTCTGATTGGATATGATAACTTTATCCCAAAATTATTGGGGATACAAGAGAAGACACCAAATTTAAATAACCATGATTAAATTAGAAAATATATGATTTAATTTAAAATTTTTTAACCATCAGATTTAGAAACCCTATAGTCTTATCTTTTTTCGTCCTAGAACACTAAAGAGAGGGTAATTAGGATTGGTAAAACAGATTAAACAATAAAATCCAAAATGAAAAAATAAACATTTTTTTTAACTTTTAAATAATCATTATTATTAATTTAAAAGTGAAAAAAGAATTTACCAACCTAGGGACTAAACTGAAAAAAATGAAACTTTCCCTACTAAATGGTCAAAGCATGATATGACTACATTAAATGATACATTTTCAACTATTGGTCTATTATTCAACTGCACCAATGCAGTTAAATTTGTGAAGGCATCATAGAAATTCTCTTTTCTTTATAGATATAATATGCACGATCATGAATTTTTTAATTTAGTGATCTTTTGCTTTGTCACTTTGACACTTATTTAATTAATTTGTGGGGTATAATATCTTATACGCTTATGCTACTTTATTGTATCATGTCAGTCTGTTTTTGTGTATATACATTTTTTTATATATAATTCGTGTTTCCTTAATCTTTAAGCTTCATTTGAATATGGCATCCATCTGGAGACCAATTGATACAGATTCCGTCCACTGACGTTTCAGGTAAAAGACGAAGGAGAAAAAGTGTAAAGAGCAATTGTTTCAGGTCCTTTATGTTTATAAATGGATTTGAGTAGAATGTCTTCTTTAACTACGTTACCCTCTTGGTGGGTCATGCTATAAAACAAAAAGCGCCTGGGCAATGCTTTCCGGGATATTCGGTGTGTTTCTTTGCCACTGAACATTGAAGTTCTTAATTATAGGTTAAATAAAACTTGAGTCTTTCGATTTCTTTTTTCCCTTTTTAAAATTCTAGTCCCTGTGTAATAATTTAGTCAAGAAGGGTTGTTTTTCTTTCTCGCTACTTTGTTTACAGTCTTGTTACAGCAAATAGACATTGTTGTGGAGCTAGTATTAACACAAAATAGGGGAGCTAAGTTTTTATTTTTTTTCGGGGGATATGGTGTACAGATACATATCTCATAAAAACTTGGTTTCTGGGGTTGATACTTAGGTGCAGTGGATGTTTTTTCTGCTTTGTGTGAGGTGGTTTTGCCGTAAGAAACAAAGTTGTTGCAATATGTAAATGGGTTTAATACTTCCTTATACTTCCATCAATATAATTTTTGGCTTATAAAAAAAAGGACAATATTTTTATTCCTACTAGTTATGTATGAACACCTAATGTGAGTATAAGTGAATATTGAGGTGTTCCATATGTTGAGGTAGGATTGATAAACTAAATGTAAATTAATGTAAAAAAATAATAAAGTTTATACAAAAGTTCATGGGTGCATATACCGATGATAAACGAAAGAGAAAATGACATGCAACTTTACTGTTTACAGAAACAAAAGAATAATACAATTGCTTTTCTCTGCAAGCAAGAGACATTAGACAACACAACTTAATTTGTGAAGTGGGGAGGAAAGTAGAATCTCTTAGGTCGCTTTTGTTCCACTTTCCTTTTGTATTCAAATTCAAACATAACTGCCCCATCGTACATTCTTTTATCCATATGGAATCCTCCTCAAGGTTCAAAGTCCTCTTTTGAATTGAACTTTAAAAAATTAAAATAACAAAGGGGTAAGATAAATAAAGAGGGAAAAAAAGGGAAACGAAAGAGGCACAAAAGCAAACCAATAGAGGAAGGGCGAGACGGTGAGAATTGATCAGTGCCAACGCCACTGCTGAGTGTGACAAATTTTAATTTATTTACCTGCATGGGAAAAGATAGAAGCAAAAAGGAATCCTGTTAATTTAATTTTAAATATATTGCTGAATCCGTGGCTGTTTTGTTTTTCAACACAATAATTTAATTTAAAAAAATTAAAAAAGAAATAGAAAGAGAAAAAAAATGTGCATTTTTTACCTCGTGTTAGACAAATCCTGCTTAAGAAAGCAAGGAAAATAATAAGTATAGCTACTCCCGCTAATAAACCAATAATTATAGCAAAAGTCTTTTCACCTTCATGACTCGATTTACCTGCAAAACATAAGCCACCAATAGAACAAAATAAGTTAGGTAATAAAGAAAAATACATTATTGATTTTGTTTACCTAACTGTTTTTTCTTTTTTCTGCTACAAATTTTTGTAAGTGATCCAAACTCAAAGCAAAACTATCCGCACGTCCATGCGATGTCCATGGTTCATATACATACATAAAGCTCAAATTTAAATAATTAAAGCACGATTACTTATTTCTTTACACAAATTTGCATCAAAAGAATGGAGGGAGATTACCTGTCTCAAAATGATGTTTCATCCACTTAAATTGTATTATATCATTTAACAAGATATATTTATAATAAATAATATAATTAATTTTTTAAATGATATTTTAAGTTGTTGGAACACAAGATGGAACACCATTTTGAGAGGTAATCTCTATCCGAAAAGAACATACGTTGTTAAACACACACTGCAATTTTTGCTCCTTACATTTTGAAAAGAAAAGAACTCAACAATTTTACAATTTTAACATCCAATGCAATCCAACTTAAGCCACCACCCCATGTTCTTCAGTGATCTTTCTATCGGCTCCTTCTTAGTTGAAAAAAACTTCAAAACCAAAGGGGAATAAGGAATGGAAGAAGAAGCAGCAGCACACCAGAAATGAGAGAAGCACTACCATATATACGATGATCCTTACCGTGGGCCTTGGAGGTACCGTGGGCCCCACCGGTGGAGTACCTCGCATAACACTTTCCCAAGAACATGTCACCATAATCCGCCGTGCCGCAATCACTCCTCAACCGTGATATCGCCTCCGAAACACAACTCTGACACTCCCCAAAGCTAAGGTCACCGGTACACTGTGCCACGCCATGGACCCCGCCGGACCCTCCCTCACGGAAGGGCCCGCCAGAGCCCACAAGCCCGGCCAGCACAGCATCCCTGCTGCCCATGGCCTCCGGGTTGTACCCCACGGAAGGCCCACACTTCTTCAACAGCACGTTCTTGTCCTCCACCCCCAAGAACGTGGCGTTGTCGTACTTCACGAAACAGCCGTCGAGCTGCACCGTGCCACCGCACGTCTCCCGGCATAAGTCCCCGGAGCGTGTGACGGCGCGGGCGACACAGGTGGCGCAATCCGGCATGGCGAGGTCGCCGCGGCATTGGTAGAGGCCGTATACCACGTCCTGTTGGGTGGAGCCTAGTACGGTGAAGTTGTTGTAGGAAGAGTATGTGGCTGAGTTGACTAGAGAGGTGAGGAGCGAGTTGAGGTTGGACTCGTAGGGTGAGTCTGGGGTGTACCTCTGCTGGGTGCACCCGTCATAGAGGAAGGTGTTCGTGTTGGATGATGACACTGATAGGAAAGGGAAGAGGGTGAGAGAAAGAAGAAAGATATTGGTGATGATGAAGAATGAGAGGGAGAGGGAGAGGGAGAGGGAAAAGGTTGTTTTAGACATTTTTGTATCTCTATGTCAATTTGTTGCTCAATGTGTGTTGGTGATGGAGAGAAACTAAGTTCGGTTGGAGATCGATGTTGACGTACGTAAGATAGGTTATTAATTAGGGTGAATAGGACTTTGAAACTTTGAATATTTAGCACGTATGCATGTGATGGACGAATTAGGATTTGATGGTATTAGTTGCTTGAAGTGATGAAAACTTTGAATGGTGTTGAAAGACCTGTGAGCATGGATATGGAGTTGCTTTAAATAAGCAAATTATTAACGGCATTGGCATAGCCATGTCTCCGTATGGCAAATTAAGAAAGCATAAATTAAAGCTTCTGTTCATTCACTTTACAACTGTGGGCTCGATCTTTAACTTTTTTTTAAAAAGCTTCTGGTCTTGATATTATCTTGCTTGGTTTCCATTTCTTTTTGGTAGAAATAATCCAAACATAAAGTAATTAACATTTTTGTTTGGTTTTTTTTTTTTTTTTTTTACTTAATTTAATAATCCTTAGAAACAAACTAACAAACATTGAGGCGGATCATTCAGATTTCTACCATCATTCCATCATATATCTGGTGGTTTACGTGGATTAAGGATGGGCAAGAAGGAATCGCTCAGTTGAAAACACACTTATTTGAACAATTATTTATACAACAACCACTGAGAAATATATTTAAATACAAAAGGAGAATTTCAATTTAATAGTTGATTGACAATGAAACAGAGTAGTGTAAGGCAAAACTACTAGAGAGACTGAGTTTGTGCTATTTTCAGAAAAAAGATTGAGGAAGAAATTGACAAAGCCACGAAGAGGAAGAGGAGGATATGGCTTGCAGGGTATGAGAAAATCAACTGAGGAAGATAGGGGTTAAGTGTGTTGTGTGCTACTATATATCATGTGAGGAACATAGAATTTGGTGGAAAAGTGAGAATTTGGGGAATAGGAGAGTGTATTTGAGAAGAGAGAGACATGGAAATTTTGGCAAAAAGGAAGAGCTTTTGAGTTAGTGTGTGAAAATTTGGAGAAGAGGTACGAATTTTGGGGAAGGAAGGAGAGTGATATAAGTCACCACGACAAATTATACCGACTTCTTATGAGATTTAACTTAATTACACTGAACATCTCTCTTTTAAAAAGGGATGAAGATCTTCTGTTCCAATTTCCTATCACCTTCTTTGTCCCCTACCAATAATAATGTGACACTTAAGAAACAAAATCACAACTCATTAATATTTATGTTCATTCTCAACATTTGATTGGTAGGGAGACACCGAGACACCACTTATTGGGACATCAGATTTCTATCCTTCAAAAAGTTACACTCATCCCCTCTTATGAGATTTTAATTTAATTTCAATTAATATTGTGATTCATGAGAGACAGGTCAGTATAATAATAACATAAACCTCAACAGTTTCAAGGGATTTTTGAATCATGATATCATCTACAATTAAGCCATACTCAGCTGCAATATCCCAATCATAACAATTGTACGTACATCCACAATTGCAACTGCAATTTATAAGCATGCGCATCCTGCGCGCATACGAGTCATTATCCTTATTCTTGAAAGGTAGCATTTGTAAAAGCCCACTAACTTTGTAACGTTAGTTCATGATATTCATTTCCTTTGTAACTTTGTAAGAAGTATATTCGTTGTTCATTGGATACCATGATTTATGCATATATTAATCTATGGATTAATTGCTAAGTAAAGCTCAACCTGATAAACGAAAGGGCTTCAACACTTTCCATGTCATGCCCCCAACACAAGCACCTTTTTCTATTGAAGACACTAATTAGACAACTGTGACATCGCAATACACCTGCATGCCGTCCTCCATCTCATCCATACTTCAGCACGTACACCCTGGAATAGTTTTCATTCAAATGTTATGTAGGTTCCATTGAACATTTGGTTACATCAGTTAAATCGTCTTGAACAGGCATGCAAGATTTGCAATAGGGTAGCAGAGGCCAGAGAGGCCTCTTCCAAAGAAAATTGAACCTCATCAAAGTTGATGCTGTGGATTGTAAGTAGTAAAATCTTTTTCATGTGAACTTGAATGGGAAACGTAGGCTCCAGAACACCATATATTGTCACGGGAAAATTTATAGTTCTGGCTAAATCAAAAAGAATTTTACCGACTTGCTAATTTTTCCATCATGTTTGCAGTATGCAAATTACATTTTACAGATGATCCCCTGATAATGAGATCCACTAACTATTCTTACATAGAAAGCATAAATTTGACTACGAGATCTATTTATTTAGACACAAAATATATGACTATCTTTTTTTTTTTTTTTACTGAATACTAGACTATCTTATGACCATATGACTTTGAGTGTTTATGCTTCCGATTCTGCCAATTGATTATGCCATGTGTGTCACTTGTGGTATCAAATAAATATCTATATGTTATATATAATGATGATAAACTGTTAATCTGGTGTAATTTTATTGATAAATTAGACTAGTTAATGAAGATGCAGGTAGCTCTAGCTCTCATCTCACTTGAGAGGAGAGAACAAAACCTCCGAGTTGGTGTTGCTTTGCCTTGGTCTCTAATCTCTACTGGCTACAGCCTACAGGCACCGCCAGCCCATATTTTCATTGTCATCTCTACAAGCTACACTTACCGCTAACCCATTTTTTCATTGTCATCATCTTCATCACTAGATGGCCGGCCCACAACTTTCCCAGGCCCAATAAATTATTTACCTAAAAAACCCTACTGTTTTAAAAAGAATTTACCTTCTGTAGTTGGGCTGGATACAAAATTTTCATAATTTGTACTCTCTTTTTTGCCTCAGGACGCCACACACTTTGTGTAGTGCTTCTGCTCTGCTCAAATACCATACAGTTAAATACAGTGTTTCTATTTCATTATAGAGATCGCCAGCACAGTTTGTTACCCACCTCCCCTCCCACACACACACACAAAAAAAAAAAAAAAAAATATAGAGATCTCCAACACAGTGCTTGGACCAATCGTTCAGGTTTTCGGAGGCTGCTTGGTTGTAAATCAGGTTTTGGCACTTTCCCCCATTCTTTCGGTGAAGCCAATACCTTGTTGTTACTCCAAATATTTGGCCCAACGTAAATTCTATCATCTTCAATAAAATTACTTTTCATCCTTTTAGTGCTCAATTCCCTTTGGGAATTCCACCATTGATGAATGGCATGTATCTAGAGTTATCAAAGTCAGCTAACTCGTATCATTTGGGTTGGTCCAACATGGGTTGACAAAAAAAGTGAGGCAAGAAATAGTCAATCTAGCTTAACCCACCTCCAAGCATCAAAGGTGTATTATCTCATACCTCAAACCATTGAAGTGCTAAAAAAATACAATGTGAAAATGTAATAAGTAAACAATAAACAAATGTCATTGCACACGTCAAGTGTGGACCTAGCCCTAGATTTCTATTGATAATGGTTAGTTGAGAAATTCTTAGATATTTTTAAGAAACTTCATCTGATTTGTACCATTAAATATGTGTCACATCAATTTTGTGAGTTGTCATTATCTCTCACTTTAATTATATATTTAATGCTTTAACTAAATTTTTATCAATTTAATAATATCAAGTAAACGATTTGTCTTTTTGAGAGACAACTCGCTTACCTGGCCAATCCGACTTGAACTCACTTAACTTGTAGATTAATTAAGTCTAGCCAAAACAACTTGATTTTTTTATGAGCCAAGCTTTTAACAACACAACCTACTATTTTGATAAGTTGAGTAGTGTTAGCTCATAGATTAAAACCCATATTAACAATTCCATCGAGATGATAGAATAATCTCTCATGTTTGACGTTCTGTCCTAGAACCTAAGTACCGAGTATGCCACAAAAGCAGATACTCGAAGTGGTGACTAGAGTACGAATCACTGGTCTTGGTCTCCTTCCTTGGCCCTGCTTTATAGCCAAGTGTCATAACTGTCCCCTTGATCGTTACTATTGTAGACCCAAGATTTTCGGAGCATTAGCAACGATTAAGAGGGCTTCATTGCCCTAGCTGTTAAGTTGTCTTGCTGAGTTGTCATTTGAGCTTGAGGAGTTGGAGGAATTCGGGCATGATGGACAGTCAAGAGTAAGTCAACCCATTTAAGCGTGTAGCCAACCTTGGGCTTGGTTCTGGGTAGGGACGGACAGAGGCAAGGGCAAGCACGAGCCCCCTCCCTTTTAAAAACCTTTAGAAAACAATTAATAATATGAATGAAATTTATTACAAATGTTAAAATAATAACGTTAGCCAAAAGAAATGAATGGGCCTAGCCCACTTCCTTTTAAGAAATAATTAAAATAATAATATTTCGGTTAAACTTTAAAGATTGAAAACCTATTAAGTAATACCTAGATTATTCAACAATCTTCCCTTATCATACATACACTGCTCCATCCGCTAGCATCTCCTAAGTCCATTCCCAAACAAATAATGACTTACTCATTGAGTTCGACAACAACAATTAATGTCACAAAAAGCTTATACAAGTATTCCCTAGAGGCTAGTTCGAAACTTCGTTAATTACTGCTTTTACAATCGCGTTATATACTAGATTTTTTATTTAGAAGTATATAATCAAGATATTCTCAATCCTATATAGCTAAAGCAAAACCAATGTTCATTATCACCACGATGCCATATTATACATTAAATGACGCACATTCACTAATGTTTCTCACTGAAATGGTATTAAAAAGGGCTTCAAGGAGAATAGATAGCGCTTCATCTTTTACTTACCATTGTTCTATTGTTGATGAGTTTTATGATTTGAAAAAAACGATATGCACCACCTAGATAAATGATATGATGTATTTAATTATTATGCTTTAATGTTTATTTAATATTTATTATTACATTTTTTCGGCCCCCTTTTGATGAATTCTTGGATCCGTCCCCGATTCTGGGGCTGGCTCGGCCCTGCAGTCCCATTAAGTCACTTCATGTAGATTTCTTAGAATCAAGTACTTCAATTTTATTCGCAAAATCTCCTTTTTCTTGAAAGGGTACTGAACTTACAAATTTCCACAGACGCTAACTACATCATACAGTAAAGCAAATTGCAGCATTTCATTGTCTCGAACAAGCCGTATTATCCCTACTTACTATTGGCCGGTTGCTCATGCAAGAATTTATATTATTGCAGTTCTGCCCTGCCCCTCACTCACATCACATGTTATCCAAACTCTTGCTTGAAAACAACAACAATTTTTTTGTTTAACAATAGATTTCCAGAACTCACACTACACATATTGTACTTTTCATATTTGGCCCAATTAGATATAAAATAGGGGAATGGTCAACTTCTATGTGATATTCAACCATTATTCATATTCTAATTCTATCATTTTCTACCAATTCCATCCATATTTTGATGCTACTATTCCTCAGTTCTTGCCGTCCAAGAAAAAGCTTAAAGGTTGAGCTCTATGCCTCTCTATCCTCGTGAATTACAAGTCAGATTTGCCATCTCCTCCCATGCAGTGTACAGAACCTACTACTTGTTTCACAGGACCAAGGTTTTTAGCCGTGAGACGATTTACTAGTCTCTCTAGAGCTTCTTTCATCCACCAGTGTTGACAAACTTCCTTTGCTTCAGAAACGCTCATCTACACCCCAAATTAAGAGAAAATTTCAAACACTATCTCAGTGATCATTTACAAGAAGAAAAAGAAAAAAGAACCCCATCAATTTGAAGTGCTTTAAATATTCAAGTTTTATATCCATGTTTTTAGTTACAAACCCATATTCTTTGACGAAGGTGCTGCTCCGGCCAGAACTCTAATTGCTCTTGAACAAGTAGAGGGAACATGTAGCCTTCATAGAAAGTACCATAGGTTTTGCTCTTGAAGCTCCACTTACCCAATTTACCCTGCACCAACCAAACAAACAAGAGCAATTCAATTTGCAAGTTGCCAATGGTTTATTATTATTATTATTATTTTAATTAAGCCTAATAATATATATTTAATATATGTTTGTTGATCGATCAAGTCAAGTAGCCTCACCCCAACAATGCCTCGCACCCCTGCTTCCTCTATGGTTTCTCGCAAAGCTGCCTCCTTTTTAGATTCATCTAACTCCCAGCCTCCCTGATGGTCGTTCGATCAATTCAACCACATAATTACCAATGAGAAATTACAAAGTATATTAATCAAAAAAATGTGCCATTTACCTATTTGGGTGTTAGTTATATTGTTGTAGGCTTACCTTTGGAAATAGCATCCCTTTGCCTTTCTGAGAAGTAATAACCAACACTTGTAATTCTTCTGATGCCTCCAATGAAGTTTGTACACCAATTTTATATCTGTATGGTATGCATCTACATGTTTGCAGACACACAATTAAAATTGGAAAATGTTTAGTACTTATTGAAATAAGACTTAAAACAGAAGAACAAAGCCTTAAGGAATATTGAAACTTGAATGGAAACCCATTTGGAGAGGATTAGAAAGAGGAGACGAACCCCACGACTTGACGACGTCCTTTTCTGTAGCGCTGCAAGTCTCTTCCGGTTCGAGAAACCAATGCCACAACGTTTTCTTGGGAAACCAAAGCAACCATTTTTATTCTTTTTTTTTTTTTTGTGTGTGTGGCTATTGGAACAGGAACAGAGGAAAAGGCAAAAATGGAGAGAATGGGGGTAACAACCAGCTATCGAAAGCAAAATTGTGTTTATTATAAGTGGATAGGAAGGGGGAGTCCTATTAATAAATGGTAACGTTAGAGAGAGAGAGAGGGCCAAAGGGAGTGACGTTGGATGTGAAACCACTCGGTGGAATGGAAGAATATATTCATGGGTTTTGTTCAGTATCATTGATAATTACGGGGTAAAAGTTTCATTTTCAATTAAAATGTGTCATCTTAATTAAATAAGTCATGTTAATAAATCAAGTTAAATGATTATTACTATTTAATTGAATCACCTAAACAAAATAAATTATACTTAAAATACCATAGAAGTTACCGTACATTTAAGCAAATGCATGCGCTCCTACGTGTGATATTATGAATGACATTATTATGTTCAAACTATATAATAAAGCATTTTTCACGCATATAATCATGTAATCACATAATGACCATATATTGTCTCAATTCTAATGTCAGATATTCTGTCCCTTGATATTATCTTATCACATCAATTAAATTTTTATTAATATTAGAAAGTAAATTGATGCGATAAAATAGTATTGATAAGGATTAAGTTCCTGTAGAGTGAGAAAAAAATATAAAGTGAGAAAGAGTAAGAAAATATTCACTCTTCATTAGTTAAAATTCCTTGAGATCTTAACTCACGTTTAACTAATCAAGGGTGGATACATTCTTACTTTCTTAATTTATATTTTTCTCACATTAGATAAAAATATTCATTGTCAACACACTTATTCCTTGCCTCCTCTCCACTGCCGATTCATCATCTGCCACACTTCACTTCTTGGTTTCTGAGGCTGGCTAATATTTGTCAACTCGATATATATGAGAAAACTGCTCCAGTAACCAATCGGTTGGCGAGCCTCCATCTTGAGTTTCATCTTCAAGGATCGATGTCAAGGCGGAGGAGGAGGAGGAGCCCCGATGCTAGTGTTGATGATGAAGACGGTAGATGCCCCCAACGCCGAAGTGATCATACAGAAGGAAGGATTAGAATGCAAATTCCATTGTTGAAAAACACAACTCATATGCATCTACAGTTTAAATGAGTTAAATCATGTACGAATATCTCATGATATATAAAAAATAAAAAAGAAAGTTCTCTAGACACAACGGTGTCGTTTGTTGTATTATTTTTACACTGTGAATGAATCAATTCATCGTTTTCTTTATATAAAACAATTAAATCCATATTAAGACCTTGTTTGACAATTGACGTTATAAAGTGAAATATTTGAATCATTTTATAGCAAATGTTCTAATAATACAAACAAAGTTTTACATCCAAAATAGATCCTATCAGAAGCAGCTTGGAATAACTTATTTTTGAATTGAAAAATTATACTAAATTTTATATCAAATTTACTTTTAAAATAAAACCATCCAAATATAAATCATTTTACTTCAAATTCAATTATATTAAAATCAATTCTATAAAATTAATTTCATCCAAATTTAAGTCTGTCAATCCAAAACCCTTGAAAGTTGAAAAGTACATTAAAGCACAACCAATAAATAAGACATACAGAAAAAGGTAACCAAATCACTACAAAGAGAGAGAAAACATGAGGGCAGAAAACTAGGGTCACCTTTGATAGAAATGCAAAGTTTTTCTTGCTTTTTCATAAGAGCAGTGTTAAAGTAATAGCATGCATATGTGGATTTACTGTACTTATTACGCCATTCCTCAACTACTAGCATCAATCATGGTATATTTATCTCCAATAATTTAATACTTTTACATCATCTAACAAATTTTTATATAATATAATTTTTATTAATCCAACTATTAAATTACAACTAACTATCATCTTAATCATTTGTCTCAATTTTAAATTTTTTTGATATCAATAAAAATATAATCAAATAACTCTTATTTTTATCTATTTTTTTAAAAAAATATTACGTTAATATTGATATATATATATATATATATATATATATATATATATATATATATATATATAAATGTGTATGTATGAAGTACTAAAAAATTTGGGATTAATATGAAATTTGATATATATGATTTATATAATATGTGTTTTTAATCCAACTGTTGATTTTATAAAAAATTTATCCAGTGAAAAATTATTCAAGAGTGTCAGAATGTATTTGACTTACACTATATAAGTTTGCAGTAAATTTTACCAGAAATATTGATTGATTTGTAATTTAGATCAATTAATCACATTTTGTTTGATATTTTAAAAGTTTAATTTTGATATATTTTTAATTAATATAAAAAAAATTAATTATACCATCAATCATATATAATTACATGTGTGACTTTTCATGCAATTGTTGTGAAAGAAAAAAAAAACATAACAATGTATGATTAAATGACAGTGTAATAAACTATTATACTGTCATTACACTTAAATTAAACCCACATATATTAAGCTTTCTTTTATACAATTTTTTCAAAAACATAAAAGCCATAACATATTTTAGAATACGTGCTCAAAACCATAAAATATTTTGTAGTTTCATCAAACACACCATAATTTTGATCGTTTTTTTTTGTGGGCACAACAAAATGATCGTTAATTTTTTCCTTCTAATAGCAATGCTTCACATTTTGGGGCAAATACATTTTTTTTTCTGACAACGTAATACTGCTAAAATCCAACACTTAACTTTTTGTTAAAATTATTGCATTTAAAATTTAGGTTTAATGAACATTTTGATCCCTAAAAATATAATGACATTTGATTTTTGTCCCTATCTTTTTTTCCTTTGCATTGTGTATTTTTAACTTTTTTAGTTTTACATTTAGTCTCTACCTTCATTAAAAACCATAATAATTATAAATTACAAATAATAATAAAATATTCAGTTTTATAAATGCCATGTTGATATTAAAAATATTAAATTTAATGTCATGTGACATGCTGAAATGGAGGTTCCGTTTGACATGTAGGCACTTAACGGCTCAGATTGAAAAACTGAAAAAGTTAAAAGTACACAATGCAAAGGGAAAAAAACTTAGGGATGAAAATCAAATGTTATTATATTTGTAGGGATCAAAAAGTTCATTAAGCCTAAAATTTAATGTTTTCTCCTATAGCCAAATATTTGTGTTCTTAAAGTTCCAAATTCCAATCATTAGAAATCAGGCATCTGATAGATGAAGAACGTTCGAGGAAGAAGAACGTTTCAACTCAAAAATATATATTCCAAAGCCGTAGCTTTACTTAAGCAATGTTTGAAGAAGTTGATCCTATGCATCTGGACAGTAGATAATGCAATGTATTCAACTGAAGAAACTTTTCGGGATTAAAAAAACTCTGTAAAACCAAATCACATAGTAATATCTGTACAAACTCATTTAGATGAATTTTTTGAAGTACGTTTAGAGTATATATATTATTTAATATGTTCTACTTTAATTATGTGAATCATTTCTATCTTTCACTTTAAAAATTTTTATAATTGCTTACAAAAAACATTTATAAGATATCACACTATTAAAATATATCGACTTAACTTCGTCTCAAAACCTAGCTTAAGTGAGAGGGATATCCAAATTATTTTAATCGACACCTACCTATATTTTCATTTGACAGAAGACTTAAGATTTAATAAGTTCAATTAATCTAATATGATATTAGAGCATATCTGAATGTTGGTCCAATTGCAAATGTCGAAACCTTTACACTCAAGATGTTTAATCTTGAGCGTACGTTACGTAAGTGGTGGGCGTCTAGTGTTAAGTCCCACTTTGTCGCGCCTCCTAGCTTGCAGGTCTTTGACTTGCAGTGTAGGGTGGAACCTGACATTGACACTATCCATCTGACATGGTGCTTAGTCTCCCCCATGTTGTTCGCCTTGCTAGGAGCACGTCAGGTACGACCAATGGGAATGATCCCATGCATCTCCGGCAGATAATGTAAATAGTGGTACTACCACACCAATAACTAGGAACACAATGAAGTTATCTTGACTGTTGTTGGTTCATTACTTATTTAGATAGTTGTTATTGTCTTCATTTCTCTCTTTCATACACTTATTTTGGTGTCAAAGTGTCATTACAATATTGCTACCCACTGCAAAAAATTGTGTTTAATACAGTTGTTAATTAAGGCATATTATGGCAATTTCGACCACCATTTTTTACATTAATGGCGGTAACCAAAATCTTCGTAATTGCATATGTCATTCAATATAATACGACAGTTTTTAACTGGCATTCACTAAATTGGCGTAATCTACAACAACAACGTTTCATTTTTCATAAAAAACAACGGTTGAAAACGTCAAGATTTTCTCTATAAATGATGATTGTTTACGTACTCTTTCTTGTTCCAAATGTAGAAAGTGAGGCTCCATCGCCTAATAGCCTAATAAGAAGATCATCATATGCAAGTAACATCCATCAGTCAGTGGACCACTCGAGTCCTCATTCATCACTTACCAATGACGGACAATCATTTTGGATATGATTTATCAAGACTTTAAGACCGTAATTTTGAAATTATGTACTTGTGTATTGGCTACTTTAGTCAATTCTGCCATAGTTTCCTCAAAAAATGGTAGTTATATACAACCATAAAGTTATATATAAAACAGTGGTTGTAAACGATCACAATGTTATGTATAAAAAAACAGTTTTCAGTCGTCATTGTCAGTTGTATAAAATGGCGGTTGAAACTGGCATAATTTGTAGAAAATCTTTTTTGAAAGCAATAATATTATGACATTTAAGAATTTGCCTTAATTTTATTATATTTCAATTTTTTTATCTTGTTTCACATTGATAATTAATTTAATAAGATTAATAGCTAATTTAAGAATTTTAGAAATTTTATTCTTTTTCTTTTAGTGCACAAATCTTAATAAATGGGTTGGACATGGTGCTCGAGTCCCTAACCTTCAAAATCTATTAAGAACGACGTCCTTATTTAGAGAAAAACAAAGGTATTTTACTCCAAAGTAAAGTGATAAAGAAGAAAGAAAACGAAGGGATATAAGCTTACATCCATAAACAAAATACAACTAAAATAAACATAAACCCAAACACCTTGTCATGCAAATGCTACCATCAAACACTCATTTCACTACAAAAAAAACAACATTTAGAGTCGGCCAAAAGCCAAAGCAAAAGTCGACGCTAATGGCCATTGAGACCTAACAATATGGTGAACTGAATCCATGATGGATTTCTTAATTATTGGGGTATGCATTTGGAGAATCCAATCTCTGATATGCGACTGGAAGAAGGAAGAATCTGCAAAATTTCTTTGGTTTGTGTTGCAGCTAATGCCTCCAAGAGAAGAGAGGAATATATGAAGACTAGGGTTGGACTCAGCCGAGTTTGGGGCAAAAAACGAGCTGCGGATTAATCTTAGACCTATAAATAAATTAGATTAAAATAAGTTTAAACTAAAGAATATAATTAAGCCATTTTATAATATGTTTGGATTGGCGCTTGTAGCAACGAAACACATAAGTTTGTAAAAAAAAAATTTCAAACGTAAAAGCTTTATAATCCAACGTTTGCCATTGATGTCAAATGTAACGCAAAATTGAACACGCTCTTCATCTTTTGTTCAAAAAGAAACTTCCACCATTATTTTTTCCTACTTTTTTCATTTTTATGATTTATTTTTATAATCAATATACTTTTTGCTTATAAAAAAATTATAATCAATTTTCAATGATGAATATTCAATAAAAAGAAAAACCCTATTCATGACAGGATTTTGTCTTTTATATGTATGCAGTATTGGAAATGGTGGGAATCACGACTCAATCAAAATATTGGCCACAAGCATGCATGCATTCATCCACCCATGCGCCAACCTATCAAGAAAATTATGCAAAGCTAATTAGCTAAACACAGCCCCCCTCCTCTTTGGCCCTATAAGAGACGGGTTACTTAACTTTCAACTCCATTATTATTGTGTTTCTGACACATGCATGGTTCCTAACTCATGGAATACTAGTCATCTTTCATTTGGCATTTATCTCGTCGTTTCTTTTCTAAAATAATGTGCATATAATATACTTTCTTTCTCTCTTGTTTGCTTGGCGTACGTGTAGGTATCTCAGCGGTAGTAAGGGCACATTTCGACGAACTTAAAAAAACATTTTGTATATGATGTAAAAGTAGAAGTGAAAACTATTATTAGAAACAGAAAATATTTTGTGTTTGAATAAGTTTTAAAAAAAACTTCTATGAAATTTATTGTAAGAATATTAATTATTGTCCAACGATTTTATAAAATATGTCTGGCTCCCGCTTTCTCTTATATCACAACTCCCTTTTTTAGAAATTAGGAATTGCAAATTCTTAAAAAACACCAAAATATAATTATTTTTTTCACTGCTTTTGTTTTATTTTCTAAAAATTGATTCAAACACTCATATCTTTTTAAACATACTTTTATTTTTAAAACAAGTGCTTTTCTAAAAAAAAAAAAAACATCCAAAGAGGCTCTTAATCTCCCGTGACTATAGTAAAGTAGTATCGTGATACACAAACTTGGTAAGCTATCTAAATGGTGGTATTTATGCTCCTTTTTGACTTTTTCCCCCTCTAACCTTTGTTTTATTGTTCATTGTTATTCTTTCTTTTTGGATACCTATATAGCTAAGTGGTTTTCCAAAAACTAGAAAAAGAAGCCATTGAAGTTCACACACATGATATTTGTCGTTGACATTAATCTTGGAGTCCCGCCAAAATTAACCGCTTGGCATAAATTTAGTGACTTGTCGATTAAGAGGGCACGTCGAAAAAGTTATAGAAAGTTTATTTGAATTTATCTTTTCATATATATTTAAGCAGATGTTAGGGAAAGTTTATATTTTAATTAACTTTCTTTTAGTTTATTGAAATAAGTTTAAATACTTATAGAAAAGTCATATTGATAAAAGTTTAATTAAGTTTTTCATCCAAATGTATTAAAACATGCATATTTTAACTTATTTTTATAGTTTTAGTATTCATTGTATGTGTGTGAGCTAGCGCCAATGCTCAAGGATGTATAGTTTACATTAAATCCATCATTATTAAAAATAGTGGTCATTATATAAAATATTATATCATTTAATTCAGAAAGAAAAATCATGTTAGGGTCAAAATAAGCAATAGGAGTTTTTTTTTCTCCCATTGAACGTGCCAGTAATTGGACAAAGGAGGAAGAAAAAAAACTTAATTACACTCAAGTGGATGTCAATTAAGCTACAAATTCGTTTGCTAATAGGCAACGTTTTTGTGATCAATAATATTAATAGGCAACGTTTTGCAACTAGACAGCAAATTTGTTTTATTTACTGTTCCTTCATCAGCCCACGAAGGAGCAATGCAAAAGTTCGGGGTTGAGAATTTGATTTTTCACAAAATCCAACCATTGATTAAATTGATATATAAAAAATTGAAAGATTAAAAAATAAATAAATTAACGACTGAAAAAAGTTAAAGGATAGTCTTCCACAAAATATGGGAGGACCCTAGACTTTGCCCCAAGAACCCATACCACACAATGAATTGGTGGAAGTGTGAAATAGACAAGGGTTTTTGCTACCTATAACCTAACAAAGGATCTTTGATACAATTTCATGCGCTGAAACATTATATGTACCCGGAATAATTGTATGTACTTAACATCACTCAGTACTACTTGCGCACTACAAAGTACAAACAAACTCAAGTTTCCCCTTCTTTTTACTTTTGTCCACCATAATCCTTTGTTTGGATTAGGAAAAAAAGTAGAGACGAAAGAAGAAGTAATAGGGTGGAAAGAAGAGAGAAATGATTAAAAAATGAGAAAAAATTTAGATTGTTTGGATTGAAAGAAATAGTAGAGAAGTCAAAGAGAAAGAAAATTGAGTTTTCTTATAAAGATATATTTGCCTCTAATAACGTATTTTCACAATCCAAAACAAAAGGGTAGATATGTCATTTCAATTTATTCTTTCACTCCTTTCAAAATCTCGGCAAATTTTTTTTCATGAGTCCCACCACATATTTCTCTCATCCCTCACTTTTCTCACTTGCCAAACAATGGAACTCTCACTTCTCTCTCACACTTCTTTCTCTCCGAAATCACCAAATAAGAAAATCGATTTTTTATATTAAAGATAAATAAAGACCCAGATAAGTGGTACTTTAGGCATCGAGAAGTTTTGTGAAAATGTTTAGTGAGTTCAGAGTGTCTATCTTTTATTTTTTTGGTACACAATTGGCTGGCTTAAAAGTAGACAAGTAAAAGAAGGGTGTCAGGAATATATGAATATTTGACACTAAACCCTTTACTAATTATAGAATGTGATAGACTTGATAGGAAAGTGTTTTAGCTGAGAAGCTGCCAACTCAATCAGCTAAGCAACCTAGTTGGCTGTGTGTGAAGTCTTCCGTATCCTAAGGCTATGTCTCACATATATAGTGCGAGGATGGTCGTTACATGACATTAGTGGGTCATTATAAGCGATTATGGACGCCATTGATGACGACAGTTACAATTTCAAGATCGGTTATATATATGAATTTCAATAGTCACAATCTAACAGGACTTGATCGGCCTACTAAATACGCTGTCTAAGGACGGCTACGGGCTGAGATCCAACTCGAGTCGTCGTAACAGAAATCCCCCAAGCCTCAAGTCGAGAATCGACGAAGGGGCTTAAAAGCTCTCGACGAAGGGGCTTAAAAGCTCTCTTGCATGATCTATGCATCATAAGGTTGGGCCCGAGTTAACACTTGATCCATGCTGTAACAGAAAGTAATATATAAGATATTCAGTTTTCCTATCATTAAGAATTCAAATTATGAGGTGATTTGGTCCCAATTATCTTTACTAAAAGGAGTTTTAATTGATGATAGGGTGATTTTTAAAAAAATGGATTTGTGAACCCTTTTGAACCGTAGTGGGCTAAAGCAAGAAGCGGGCCATGTGACTTGGCTACTTCCAGTGGACTCGAAGTTCTGAAATTTTGGTCCAGAATAGTCCTTTTTCTACCTATAATAATTACCCTTCGTTCCCATATAATTTAGTAAAACAAATTTATAATCGCCAATTTCAAAGAAGAAATCATTCTGATAGTTATGACAGTAAGGTACGAAATTTTGTTCATTGATGTTAACATAAATTTCTAGCTTACAAGCAAAGAGTACTTCATAAATTGAGAGGACAACGATATTGCTCCAGTTCTCCATCCCTATATGTACTATTATGTGGTTGTTTCCACTTTCCATGTTAGTAACCTTTTTAAGTAAGTTTGATTTTTCGTTTAGTAGTAATGTGATTGTTTCGTTGAACTCACTTTTGTATATCTACTTTGTTTTAGTCATCCAAGAATAAGGAAAACCAAAGGGCAAAAGTTTCAGTTGCGGTGGATGTGTAAAACCCACTGCTATACCGTTGAAGAGGATCTGAATCCGAGTTTTGATCCTTCTGGAAATCCAATCCTTGATTAATTGATTATAAATTTAAAACATAAACAGATCTATAACCTAACTCACATTGGAGTTTTGGTTCTCCACAATTGTTTGAAGGAGTGAAAACGTTGCCATAGCAAGCCAAAGCATAGAACAACGACTTGAATTGAAAGGCTAATTGCATTTAAAAGACCGGATACATAATGTCAGTGCCCACTTCCACAACGTTAAACAATTTCAGAATAATATATTATTGTAGACACAAGGAATTGTTTACTCCAATTTGTTACGTATAATTTATTTGTATCACGTGGATTGTATTTTTGATATTTGCCTCCACTAATAGATCATAGGTGTCATTTGGCTAAATAAATGTATGTCAACAAATGTGATATGAAATTTATCGATTTTAGTCTATTTTTTATTAATAGCTTCTTTTGTTTCCAGTAATTGTTTTTTTATTTTTCTGTTTTCAATGATATTCTCTTTCAAATTTATTTTAGTTTTAATACTTTCAAATTTTAAATTTCTAATTATATACTAATTTATTATATTCTCTTAGAAGTAGACAAATGTTTATTATTTATTATTTGGATTTTTTTAATTTAAATAAATATAATATTATATTATTATTTTTTGATATCTTCTTTGTATAACAAGGGTGATATGCTAGCTGCTAGTGTCCCTAAAAAATACTAGGCTAAAAGAGGTGGTTGTGAGGGTCATAAACTGTAAGAAAATAGAAATTTGGGCCCCGTAATGTGCATGATGTCCTCAAATAAATGGTTGTGAGGACAAAGGTTTCCTCATTTTGGGGTTTGGATGTTGTGCTCTCCATGACATCCACCACTAACAAACTATAGGGACAGCGTCTTTTGAGGATTCTTTGGCCAACTTCAATTGTAAACGAATCTGAAATATTGCCAATGAAGTTGTTCTACTTTTCCTTGTTTTTTTCAGCACTGAGGGACTTTCTTTTTTTTTTTTTTGTAGAGAGGGGGAGGGGGAGGATGGGCTCATGGTTACTGGTTAGGACTTGTGGGAGGGATGATACAATCTTCACCTACTTGTTAGGCCTTGTTCTACTACGACAACGACATGATGACATTATGGTATGGGACCACAGAAGAAGACGGATATATCATTGGGCATGATTGTTTCAATTAGGTCCTTTATTTTCACCATTGAGCTAGCATTCATTTAAAATTTGGGTGCTAGTGGGAATAACAATGTTTCTCAAATAATTAAAAATTATCTTTGTTCAAGAACTATATTTTGATTCAAATAAACCATCCAATTTTTCTTTCTAGCTAGATTGCACGTTAAAGCTACAATATTTACACTCTTAAATCTCAACAGGAACTTCTTCCCTCTATCAGTTGATGGTAATCCTATGTTTTCTCGTTTCTGTTGTTTAACTATAAGTTGAACTATTTCCGTAATCTATAGCTGGTTTTCGAAGCATATTAATTTGTTCCTGATAAACAAGTTATCATGCCATCAGATTATGACTGCAAATAAGGACTTGCAGATTTAAACGCAGACAAACTAAAAAACTGGATCATTTTACCGACTATACATTAATTCATGACTTGAAGTCGAAGAAAAACAGAAGTAGCAACAAAGCAATCAATCAACAAAACAAGGGAGGGCGTTGGTATTCAAGTCAACCTAATTTGAAGATAAGCAGTTCTCACAGTTACATATTCTCCAAGAAGACAATTGGATATTTTACCACACCGTGGGCTTCGTGCTAAGGTTGAACTTGTATGGCTTTTTGCACTTAATAGAGGCATGGAAAACTAAATTCACTTGATATAGCTGGGACACTTGAAGCATTATCCTTGTGGGCCAAGATAATTATGGACCCTAGAAATGACATGCCCTGTAACCATTTGTTTTGTAGGCCTAAAAGTTAATGGACTGTAGCAACTGAGTGGCCCTGGAACGCGTTGCCTATACTAATTTGGACTTTGCTAAGGACATCCCCAAATTACTAAGGACATCCCATAAATAGTTTATTTATCAAAATACCCCCATCAAAGAGGCATTTTTTTTCTTCACTCGTAAATATGATATTTGAGAGTACTTGCTTTACTCGCAAATATCATATTTGCGAGTGAGCAATTCTTAAAAAATAACTCATTCGCAAATATCATATTTGCGAGTGAAGAAGATATTTGAGAAAATGCTTTACTTATTTGCGAGATTCCAAAAAAAAATTAGCCACTCGCAAATATCTTATTTGCGAGTGAAGAAATTTTTTTCGCTTGCGAGTGAAGAAAATTTTTTCACACTCGCAAATACCTTATTTGTGAAATCATCTAATACTCGCAAATAAGGTATTTGCGAGTGAAAGAAATTTTGCTTCACTCGCAAATATGATATTTGCGAGTACTTGCTTTACTCGCAAATATCATATTTGCGAGTGAGCAATTCTCAAAAAATAACTCACTCGCATATCATATTTGCGAGAGTGCAAACATTTTTCCTACTCGCAAATAACATATTTGCAAGTGAGCCAAATGACAACAAAAAAAAAAATTTAAGGGAGTATTTTAGTAAATACACTATTGATGGGGGTGCCTCTAGAAATTTTGAGGATGTCCTTAACAAAGCCCTACTAACTAACGCTTTATGCATTGTATATAGCAGCCCAGGCCCAGTGACTCTCAGTTCTAAAATTTTAAGCGTGAGCATATTATAAAAACTACGGTTTTTTCACATAAACAAAAATATGGTTATAATATGTGCTAATACGGTAAAAGGATCCTAAAGTACATATTTCTGGATATGGAGTTATTATTAGAGCTTGTCATAATTTTTTTATTTCTTTTCCAAACTGAGACAAATAAATAATGTAGCTAATAATTTAGTTAAGATGATATTATTTTTCGCTAATCCTCATATTTTATTATCATGTTCCACCTTATATTGATTCTTTAATTATTAATTAATGAAATGCATTCGTTGTTTGCCTAAAAAAAGCATCTATAAACTTTCAATTTATCGAATAACTGACCAATGATGGCAAAAAATCAACTTTCCATTCTTTTGAGTAAAAAGTTGTAGCATCAAAAGCTGAATCCCACACTATTCATATTGTGTGTATTAGGTACGCCAATTCTCTTTTGGGAGGAAATGTGCATCGTAATACATGATAGTTATAAAGAAATACAAATTGGTTTTTAATTATAGAATGTTTGGTGTGAAAAAATTGGGGTATTCTCTAGGGGGAAAGCATTTATAAAGATTGCATGTTATTTTTTTGGTCTTTACATTTATAAAATTATAAAATAATTATTTAGATAAGCAAGGGAATTATTAAATGAGGAGTAACTTATAAATACTAGAATTTTTGGATAAGTATAAAGATTTTAAAAATATATAAAAAAAATTACTTTCAGTTACACTGAACACATTATAATCCATTATTAATTATAACCAACAAAAATTTGCTACCTAAATCATATAAAAGTAGCACAGTAGCACAGAGGCATCCTACTCTCTTTTGCATCATTAATGCCTTTGCGAGAGTGATATCCTTAATCCAACGCATATGTATTCCCTATAATGAAAGATAAAAGCATGTAATGTTGGCAATACACTCTTTACACACTTTTTTTAACATATTTTTTTTTATTGAGTGGATTTTATGTGGAACCTACCAAATGGGTCCCACATGAAATTCACTCAATTATAGAAAATGTTTTAAAGAAAGTGAATTAAAAAATGTGCTGTCAGCGTTTCTCGTATAACAGCAACATATACGTCTAGTTGAAGGTACACATTTCTTACTAATCATATAAATCAAAGGGCGTTGTTATGGTACCTTTGGAAAGTAAAGGGTTTGAGCACCTTATGTCTAATCAGAATGCGTCACCTTAATTAATTGAGTCATGCGAATATCATATGGGATTAAATTCTCACCATCTGATTGGGCCACATAGGTAAGGGGGTACCATAGAATCTTTCTAAAAATAATTATAGAAATTAGTGTATTTTTAACATGATTTCTATAATTTTATTGATGTTATATAACGATTGAAGTATTTATGATATTCTATGTCTAACTTAAAGTATTACTCCACAAAGTGATGTCGATCTAGGAGATCGAATTTATATGGTTAAGATGAACTTCACTGTAAAATGAAAAAGCTTTTGAATGGTCCAGGATCAAAATTGATTTTTTGCTTTTAACTGGAGATAGACACTAGGGAATATTTTGAGTGTAATATGTTCCTCATTATTACCGTATCAGTACCTTCGTAGAAAACAAACAGTGCTTCTAAACCGCCCAATGAAGAAGATTATGTCGATTTGTGAAACAGTAACCATGAAGCTACAAAACTAAAGCCTTCCATTGCTAGTAGGTTGGCATCAGATGCCACAGATTACATGTCTAATAGGAGAGATGCTGTTCTACATGGTGAAATATGTGTCATGTACTGCAATTTTGCCTTCTTCGTTACCTCAAATATTTGGCATCTTACAAGGCTGACAAGAACAAATTAAAGCCATTTTGGTGCTTTCAATAAATTCTACAAGATACATACCAAAGTTTGTAAGTTATAAAAGGCATGCATTGTGATTAGTCATCCAAGCATTTTGTATCTAAATCAGATAACCAAACTCTTTTTCTTTTTCATCAAGAGAAATATTTGGTCAATAAGTGACAAAGATGAGTAGACAATGAACAATGGTCATTCTCTTGTTCTATGCTGCTTCTATAAGTCCCTGGCTTCATTCTCTATGTTGAACTCAAAAACAGAATTGATAAACATAACAAATTGGACATTTACGCAAATGAGAATCTCCCAACCCCACAAGATCAGCTGCATTTTCTTCCTCTAGAAAATAATGTGGGGACTTAGTGCAAAGGGTCATTTTCAAAAAAAGGGTAAGAGAAGCCAAATATTGAAAAGACATTTTGAAGTATGAAGTACACATATGCATGACAAGGACACATATACATTATTTGGGCTGCCTTTGAACTTTGGAGTAAGCATATGCGTGATAAGGATAAGTTGGAATGCAAAAGGCGAAGACTTCGTGCCAAAGATTTGAAGTCATGGACCATTAGCCAGCCAGACATTTCTCTTTTTGTTAATTTGATTTGAAGTCATGGACCATTAGCCACACATATACAATGTCATTCTGATTCGCTTAGATTTCAAAACCGATGTAATTCTTATCAGTTTTTACTTTTTATTTTGTTGTCTAAGGGAAAACTCGTAAGAGATGGAGGAGGGGTATACGAGAATAAGAATAATGCCAAACATATTATGGGGGTTTGAACGTACTCACAAATAATGTTTCGCAGCTTAACAACTAAACTAACTTCATATGACATATTTTGAGGGATAAAAATTAAAACTATTTGGTCAGTTTTACTTTTTGGTAAACACAATTTCCGACCTTAAAATTTTGAGAGCTAAAAGCAGTTTAACTAATTATAAAAGTTGGAGAAAATAGAAATAGCATATGGAATAAGTATAAAATAAAATTTGATTAGAGGTGACACGTACCATACTAATATGTAATTGGTTCGAGTGGTAAGACATTCAGACACTTTAAGCAAATGATTAAAGGTTCGAATCTTGACTTTTATATATGAAGAAAACCTGGTTGGGGAGGAAAGAATTCACCTTATGTGTCCAACAGATTTTCCGACGATGATTAGTCACTGCTAACGATGGTGGATATTCTGTATTATAAAAAAGAGAGGTGACATATAGTATGAGAGAAGAGTGTGAAAAACTATAATTAATATAAGTAAAAATGTAAGTTCAATAATAAAATGAGTTTAATTTTTATACACCGAGAGTGTAAAGCCTTTTTATACAGACATCCAATCATAAATTGTCACATTAATAAAAATGTTTGACTCTTATTCTAACTACTTTAAAAGCACTCATATCATAATTGGTGATTGGTTGATAGTATAAAAAACTTTACATTATCGATGCATAACAATTAAACTCCAATAAAATAAAATATATACAATGTCAATTAATTTGACTTGGGAATGAAATAATTCTAATTTCTGAAAAGTAAAACTGAAAATCAATCCATATTTCACAATTTTAAGAAGATAAAAAAAAAATTATTCAATTTCAATTAAATTCTGATGTTTTGATTCGATTATTAATTTGAATTCCACCCACAAAAAATTGTTGGCTGCATAATTCCTGAATGATATATATATACTCGTCCCTCCAACAAATAATTAATTTAATTAACTTGCCCTCAACTTAATAGGAATTTTTGGTTTCCTAGTTTTTTTAAGAGTTTAATTGTTTTATACTGTTACACGGACATCTAATCATAAATTATCACATTAGTAAAAATAATGACTCTTGTCCTAACTACTTTAAAAGCCACTCATACCATGATTAGTGATGGGTTAACAATCAGTGCATAACAATTAAACTTTTTCTTTAATATATTTTATATTATTTTTGGTGGATTTTTTTTTTGGAAATTTTGGTGGAATTCTTTAATATATTTTAAAGTCTAATGTTTTGCATTTAGAGAGAGAAAAATTATCCCTAAAAATTAACTTTAAATAACTACTACTCAAACTTACTTTTTTTTTTTTTTTGCTACACTCAAACTTACTCTTTATTATATAGAGTTGAGAAGAAGAAAATAACTAATTGTAGTGGGACATTTGTTTTGTTTCTTAATTTCCTAATTAACAATTTATTACCTTCGAAGCTTTTGATTTTTATTAGAATAAAAAAATATAGTTAGATGTTAAATTAAACACCACAAGTTAATTATCAAAAAAATACCACAAGTTAAATATTTCTCTCTTTTCTTTTTACATTTAGATTGAAGAAAACAAAAACTACATCCTTAAAACACACCTGTGTTAATTATCAACTAATTCACCATGTTTGTTACAAATTATTTTGAAACCCCATGGCAATACTTTGGCTCATATACTAAGTTTATTATAAAAATTAATTATAAAATATATTTGAAAAATTAAACAATGTGATCATGTAACATATGACAGATATAATAATACTGAAATAATAAGATTATTGATATAAAGCAGATAATATTTAATTACAAAATAGGTAATGACTATCCCAACATTTGAGCTCAGGATTGTTCCAACTTCGAACACGCTTGAGCGATTATTTGAGAGTATATCATTTCATATATTTTTTTATCAGGTGTTATTATATAGATAAAAGAGATAGACATTGTTTAAAATTTGTGATTTTTTTTATAGCGTTTATATTTATTTATTTCTCTTCCTCACATTAAAAAAAACATATATGAGATAATCTATTCTTGCGATTATCCATTTGAGCTTTTTTTTATTCTTTTGGATTGAAAGGAAAAATAAATAGAAAATGACACTGTGTAGCATTTGGAGTCTGGATCCTCGGCAGTAAATTGTTTCTGCAGCTCTATCCAGCCCAAACCTAAGTCGTTAGATTAATATAAGGATTGGGAAATTAAGGTTTTATTTGATAAAAACTAATGGATAAGCTTGTTGATATCGGATGAGCTGATAACTGGTAGCGGATGAACTATCTGATAACTGATAGCGGATAAATTAGCTTATTTGATTTGAAATGTTTGTTAAAATTAGAGGTTGAACTAGCTGATAAGTATAAAATGACATGTTTATATATAATTTTATATAAATTCTATTTATATATATATATATATATATTATTTATTTTAAAATAATTATCACTTTTAATACTTTAATAAATTTGAAATTGTTTATGATCTCAAAAATTAAAATATAATTTTTTATTTCTAATTATTTTATTAAATAAATGAGATCATATAAATAAAATGACATGCTAGTATGATTTTTTATATAATTTCTTTTTTTACAGACACAAATATATTCTTTATTATTTTTATCCTAATTAAATATATATATCTAGTTGCTGAAATTACTCCTTAAATATATATATATATATATATATATATATATATATATATATAAATATTTTTTTTCCTTAAATATATATTTTGTTAGGATATTTTATTTTATTTAACATAGAATATTTTATTTTTATTTAACGAAGGATGAAAGAGGAATTTATCTAAAATAGTAAGGATAAAAAAAAAAAATTATAAGTTATAAGCTCAAACGCAACTTCAACTATCGTCTCGGAAAAATACTATAAGTTAGTGAAAAAACACTATAAGTTACTCAGAAAAACGTTTATCAAATAAATCTACAAACCCATCCACTATAAGCTAGCAGATTGTCTTTGCCAAACATAGCCGAAATAAAAAACATTGATTGAAAAAAACACACTCTCTCCTTGAATTTAACCTGCGATCGTGATTGTGGTTGGAGTGGGAATGAATACAATTTGACTAGAGAGGATCCAATTATTAACAATATGACCGCCTTTTGCAACTTAAATAAGTGTTTATTCGATAATTCTTTTTGAATAATATAAAAACAACTTATTATTTGGGTCAATAGCTAAAAATAACATATTAAAAAATCATAAACTATTTTCATAAATTATTTACATATAAATTTACTTTCATAAACACAAATAAACTTTTTACAAACTTTTTCAGACCCTTCTGCCCCTATATATATATATATCCTCTGATTAGATTGACAAAAAAGTACAAAGATGTGGAAAAAAAAAAACGCTAAAATATCATCCTATGCTTGCCGTAGGAGGCCATAAACTCCTCCAGGTACCGGAGAAGCCAATAACAGATTGATATGAAGTCAACAGATAAGTCGATTCATGGCTATTGGCAGCAAGGAGAAGACAAATTTGTTTAGAGGCAAAGGACAAACGTGTAATTTAATAATTATTTTTAGCTGAATATTTTAATAATTATATTATTACTAAAATATTGGATAAATGATATAGATATAAAATAAATACCATCCACTTCTATTTTATCCCATTTCAATTTTTTTTTTAAAATCCATATAATATTTTTAGGAAACTACACTAACAATACAGTTGTGTTATTTCTACAATAATTTGGGATATCAAAATTCGTGGTTAATGTTAGTTCAAAAACGTGATTAATGAAGTATTGAGTTTGGTTAATGAATATATAAGGTGTTGTAATTTACTAACCATCCACTGAACTTCATTAACCACGGTTTTGAACGACATTAACCACGATTTTCAGATGGTCGAATATACATGTAATAATACACTTAGAAAATGTGATTAATGACGTTCAAAAATATAATTAATGAAGTTCAGTAAATGATTAATGAGTTGTGATATCTTATATATTCATTAACGAAACTCAACATTTCATTAATCATATTTTTCAACTACATTAAAAATGAATTTTAGTGTTCAAATCTGTTGAACAAATAACATTTCTCCTAACAATATAATGATAGGCTCAGTCAAAAAAAAACAATATAATGATAGGATGAGCACGTGGAGGGTTTGTTTGATAGATGTGACTTTAATGATGAGGTATGTATCCAAAATTAAAACAAATTCCATTCTAACTAAAAGCCTCGATACAATATAATTCTAATCCAAATGATAATTTTAAATTTAAATTAAGATAAGATGATAATTGAACACTTATCACTTGTGAGGGACTTTTTTAATTAAAAGTTTATTAGTTTTATCTCCAAAATTGAACTTATTTTAAATATGTTTTCACTATAAAAAACCACCGAAGCTGAACTTATATCAATCCGTGAAAGAAAGAAGGAAGAGAGAGAAACTCGTTCTGAAGAGTCTCTGTACCACGTTTTGATTTTGAAGATGTCGCTAATCTCAGATTTAATCAACCTTAACCTCTCCGACACCACCGAGAAGGTCATCGCCGAGTACATATGGTTAGTCTATCTCTCGCAACCTCTGTTTTCCTCTGCACGTACAAACAAGCATTGCCTCTATATGTTCGAATATACATGCATTTACGTATGAAGCAACGTTTTCTGGAACCATTCCCATAATGGGTGGGGTTTATTTTTGTTCATCTCCCATTTGATCGGTCACTTTTGCGTTCTACCACTGCCATTACTCGCTGTACCACTCTGGTTCCTCTGTTTTTTTCTTTCTTTTGTTTACATGAACGTGTTTGCTGGGATATGTTATATTAATAAACATACATATATATTGCTTTGGTTTCGTTCTGCTTGTTTGGCCATAAATCCAACATCGTTTGATCATGCTTGGCTTTTAGTATTTCTTCACGTTCACGTCCTTGACTTATTTTTTCTGCTAGAACTGGGGAAAAGGAAGAGCTTTTTCTCTTTGTGATTTTATGCTGTTCGTAACGTTTTAAATTGTTGTTGAGGTTGCGCTAGGTTTACCATCAGTGCTGATAATTGCATAAAAATAGGATCCATGGACTTCAATTGTGATCGCGATGCGGTTGTGGAGACTATCAAAATCACAACATCGCAGTCACAATTACGGTTGCGGATCTTATTTTAAAACCTTATATGTTTGTTTTTTCATTCACTACAAAATCTAATATACTGATTCTTGCTCTTCTTCTCATTTAACTCAACTCCAATGTTTACCTAAGTACCTAACTTTCTTTTTCAATATTTTTTCTCCCTTTTATCGACTCTGATCCCTTTTATTTTCATTACTATGGTAGGGTCGGTGGATCTGGTATAGACCTGAGGAGCAAAGCAAGGGTAATTTGCTTTACCATTTTGTAACCAAAAGTTAAAAAAAAAAATCGTTTTTTGTCCTCTAAATTTTAGGAATTTTAAATAGGTCTCATGATATAAAAATTATAAATAGATCTTTATAGTATCAAAAGGTTTTTCAATTAAGTCAAAAAGTATAGGAAACTATGGATTTATTTAACTTTTTTTAATTTGGCGGTAACTAAAGCAAATTATAAATGGTTTTGGATATAGACTCTCTCAGGACCGGTTAATGACCCTTTGAAGCTTCCCAAGTGGAACTATGATGGCTCCAGCACTGGTCAAGCTCCTGGAGAAGATAGTGAAGTGATCTTATAGTAAGGCTCCTTTTCTAGTCCCAATGTCCCACTTATCATTTTTTTTCTCAGTATAAACATTTAAATGTTGTTTCATCTTCTAGTAAATTTGGATTGTGACATACTTTGTATTGATTCCATTTGCATAATTTTCTCATTAATGTTGTGTTTTATATCTTAATCAAATGCGAACAGCCCACAAGCAATTTTCAAGGATCCATTCAGGAGGGGTAACAATATCCTGGTATGTTTCTTCATGTCTACTATATTATATATATTCAGTAGAATCGGTACATGTGTGTTTCCTAAGCTGATGCAGTTAAAGTTAAACTTGTTCCCATGGTGTAATACTCTTGTTTTTCAATTGTAATTGACTTTAGGTTATGTGTGATGCTTACACTCCTGCTGGAGAACCCATTCCCACGAACAAGAGACATGCTGCTGCAAAGATATTCAGCGATCCTGATGTTGCTGCTGAAGAACCCTGGTACCTATTGTTGCTTCAGTGATTGTAATGAACGTTTGCCATGATTTTACTTTTTGTTCCTTGACTAAACATCGCTGTATGATCTTCAAATAGGTTTGGTATTGAGCAGGAATACACCTTGTTGCAGAAGGATATCCATTGGCCTCTTGGATGGCCTCTTGGTGGTTTCCCTGGACCTCAGGTTAAAACTGGCTTTCTTTACCTCTGTGTTTGCAATCTTTAAAATGAAATTATTGATGTCATTTGTAAATTTTTCTAGCTTAAAATTTGTTTGGAATGGCATTCATTTAATAATTCTGTTCATTTACAAATTATACAGTGTTCTTCATTATCTATATAAGCTTCTTGACAACATAATTTAGTAATGTTACCCATGCACCCTTATACACACAAACATACCAGTTCATGATCCATTTTTTTTAGGGATGATTGATTTTTTCTAACCAATTTAAACTTGTAGTCTTTGGTGGCTAACTTGTCTGTCTTGTGACTTATGTTGATTCACTTTGTTTGTTTTTGTTTTGTTATTGGCTTATTGCCAACATGTTGTATTCTAATTTTTGCTTCCCCAACAGGGACCATATTATTGTGGTGCTGGTGCTGACAAGTCTTTTGGGCGTGATATTGTTGACTCACATTACAAAGCCTGTCTTTATGCTGGCATTAACATCAGTGGCATTAATGCTGAAGTGATGCCCGGCCAGGTAAATTGGAAGATTTTAGGTTCTAATTTTCATATTCATCATTCTTTACCCTTATATTTCATATCTTTCCTTTTAATAATAATGAAACCATTAATTTTTTGTTTTTCTATCTTAATTCCTTATAATTTAATCCATTCTTCATGCTATGTAGTGGGAATTCCAAGTTGGTCCTGCAGTTGGCATCTCTGCTGGTGACGAGTTGTGGGTTGCTCGTTACATTTTGGAGGTAGGCAGCAACACATTACTAATCTCACTGTCACCCTCTTCATCAATTTTATCTCTCGATCTAGAAATAAAGACTATGCATTTTACTCTAAATGCTACAACTAACGTATGTGTTTATGTGTTAACAGAGGATCACTGAGATTGCTGGGGTGGTCCTTTCCTTGGACCCCAAACCCATTCAGGTGGATAATCTCATCCTCATCCAGTTTCAACTTATTTTCTCCTAGACTGTTGTTCCATACTTCCACTCCCATGCAAAAATTGAGGCCACTTTATTTTATAATATATAGTATTGTTATTGAATTTGGTGTGATAATGACTTTTGTCATTTGGGTTGGGTTCTTATAAAACCAGGGTGATTGGAATGGTGCTGGTGCTCACACCAATTACAGGTAATCACGGTTACTTAAAGAGTGGATTAACTTAGTGTCACATTGCTTTTGTGCTTGACAAGTGCATAATAATGTCACAGTACCAAGTCCATGAGAAACGATGGTGGCTATGAAATCATCAAAAAAGCAATTGAGAATTTGGGGAAGAGGCACAACGAGCACATTGCTGCTTATGGTGAAGGCAACGAGCGCCGTTTGACAGGAAGACATGAAACAGCTGACATCAAAACCTTCAAATGGGTAAGCTAGAAAATTATCTTAACATGTGTTCATTTGTGAGAAATTCTTAAGTAAACACAACCTAACTATTTATCTCCGAGGCACTCCATTAATAGTTTTAAGAGTCGAACTGGCTTACATATACACAATTATTTTAAGTGCACATAAAATATTTTCGGATTCTTAACATTAGGTATTATAACCTTACTTGCTCACTTTACATTTAAGTTCACTATTTTAGAGGAGTTTAATCCTCCATATACAGAGTCATCCTTGCTTAGGCACAAGAAATGGATAAAATTCTTCTAAAGCGAGAAAGTAAGTATGTATTTATCCTGAATTAGTTAAAATGGTTTTAGACCTCAATGTACTTTAATTAATCAAAGGTAAATATATCCTTACTTGCTCACTTTACACATAAACTCATTTTAGAGAAGGCTAGTTCGTATATGGATACCAAAACATTGATTTTCTCTTGAAATTTTAATTCAGCATCTATGGTGGAGACCGGTTTCTTAGTTTGTATTATTGATTTAACAGGGCGTTGCAAACCGTGGAGCTTCTGTTAGGGTGGGGAGAGACACTGAGAAAGCAGGCAAGGGATATTTTGAGGATAGGAGGCCTGCTTCTAACATGGACCCATATGTGGTCACTTCCATGATTGCAGATACAACCATTCTCTGGAAACCATGAACATTGAGCACCCGGAATGATCACATGCCTTTGAGAGATATCACTTTTAGTACTTGTGTTTTTAGTTAGGATTCTCAATTTGTTTAGTTTGCACTCTTGTTTTGGCTATGTATAAGGCCTTGTTTGTTGGTGGTACAAACTACCAACGCGAGTTTATTGCTTCCTTCTCTTACTGTCCGTTTTAGGTGTTAGTTTGTTACATATGTAATGGCCCTCAAGTATTAATGAATAATATATATGAAATTACCATGACGATCAGGAAAGAAATGGCTGGATTTTAGCACCAAAAAAAAAAAAAAAAAAGGAATGGCTGGATTTTAGTACTTGTAACGTAAAGAGTAACCGAATCAGTATCTGAAGATTATGTATTCATAAATAAGATTAACTTCTAGAATTTGGCTCCAATAAAGTGAGTGAAGCTCTAAAGTGAGAAAGTAAAGGGCTATCTATCCTTAGATCATTTAATAGGTTAAGATCCCTAGGTAATTAATCAAATCAATAGTGGATATCACCTTACTTTCTCACTTTAGAGTTTCACTCACTTTATATAAGCTAAATCCTAACTTTTAATAAATAGATTCTGTTACAGACTTACAGGATTGACAAAGAAGAGTTGGAACGATCTATCTCAATATTTATCACGTTTTAACAGTCTAATAACTGAATTTGATAGATCATGATAACAATTTACAGTTTTTTTTTTTTTTTTTTTACTAAATAACAATTTACAGTTAAGGGGTTGTGTATCTTTATTTATTTATTATTAAATTTTTGTTTATTTATTTTGGTACAAAGCGTTATTTTTATTCCATGTAAACTCTTTCAATATTGCTCTACCAACAAAAAATTTCAATATGGTATTAATCTTACTCTTATCCATGCTTATTAGTTAAGTGATAACGAGTTTAATCCACAATTCAAAATACTTTTTAGATATCTAGGATTTCAGAAGGAAAAAAATACGCTCGTGTTGTCTTACAACTATAAAAGTAGGCATTGTCTTATCTATACCAATGTATCTGAGCATAAAATAGAATTTAAATAAAAACTAATAAAGGAAACTAATAAAAACTATTAATGTAAATTTTTTTACATTATTAATCAATCATAATTCATTTTACGTATGACTTTGAAGGTATTTATGATAAGAGTCAAACATTTTTAATGATTTGACAATTTATAATTGGTTGACAATATAAATAATCTTTACTAATACTGCATACCAATTAAATCCTAAAAGAATTAGAAAAAACAAAAGAAGGCAAATTAAAAAGAAAAGGGCAAATTGCGAAGACCATTGGAAGTTTTGAAAATAACCCTGTTAAAGAAAACATGAATTAACATTTATGTATTGCTGAAGATGTTTTGTTGATAGGTAAAGTATACCTCAAAACTCGCGTGTATTCATGTTCAAAAAAAAGGAGCCTCACATAGGATGAAAATTGGAGAAGTGAAGTGAACATAAATATTGGAGTGTACAAGTTCAAATAGCCTTACTCATTTTTGACAAAAGTATAAATTTTAAAGCACAATCACATAGAAGCACAACTAGCTTACCCACATTGCAAGACTTAGATGGGCTCTATTCATAAATGTCAACATGGTATGAATTAGAACCCCACATGGCCTCATGGCCCACTTAAGATCTAAGTACCAAGTCAATTTTCTTTTAAAGAAAAAGACATGTTAGAAAAGGAACACAAGCCAAGACAATAAAAACTTGAAATACAAGCCCAAATCGAAGATTAAAGGCAAGTCACAACTAAGTCAAATATGTTGGATTTGAAGGGGAGTGTTGGAAAAAAATAAAGCCCCACATAGGTTGGAAATAAGAGAAATAAAGTGAATATAAAGCTTAGAGCGCACAAGTTCATACACTTAGTCATTTTGGATAAAATTCAACTTTCAAGCACAATCACATATAAGCCTAGTCCACTCAACCGCATTGCAAGATTAGGATTGCCCCATTCATATTAAAAAAAATCAAGTAAAGAAATAAGATGAAAAACCACATTGCAAGATGGGCCCATTCATATTAAATTCTTCATATTCCAATAGTTATGCACATCAGGTAAAGAAATATGATGAAAGTGCACACTTGGATCGTGGAGGTGAAAATCTGTTGTTGGATCTTACTCCTTCACCTTGGTGTGCATATGTGTGCAAGTGTTGTTGCCTCATGAAATGAAAATGACAGCAAAAAAAAAATTAACGTTGCATCTAAACATTACGAATTAAATGTATCTGACCATTCACGTTGATTTTATTATCCGAATATTTCTAGTACATGTTTCATCTCTTCCCTTGAAATTCGGATTCTTTCCTATCCACTAATTTTATATGGACTTGCATTTTACACCTAGGTAGGCTTGTTTAGTCGAGAAAAAGAAAATCATACAGATCCTTTTGCATTAAGTAGGTGTTATATTTTGAAATGAATGTGAAAATCTTAAATGCATGTCTTTTACATGGGGTTTTGAACATTTAACATAACTTGAGTCTTTACAGTTTGGAACAATGGACCTTAGAAGCAAGTTGCAAATGCCCCTGAAATAAAGAACGGGTTTTATGTTTAAGCCTGCTCAAAACTGGCTAGCCAGTGACCTTGATGAAGAGCCAAGCAATCAAAGGATTGAAGAAGTTGAATCAGAAGGTGAAATTTTTGCTGAAAAGAAAGATAGAAACAAATCTTGATAAAATAAATGTTATTATTAAAATATCTATAAGATATCTCATAATATTTTAAGATATCTTAGAAGATCTCTTAGGAGTTATTTCTTATTTATTATTTCCTGATTTGTTTCATCGTTTAATTAGGAATAGGATTATGTTATTAGTATAAATAGGACTCTTGAGTTTCTCTTATAGCAAACATCAAACCATAATACTATCACATTGCTTTATATCAATATATTATTCTTTTTGTCTCTCTTTTTCTTATTCACTTATCCCCAACCTAATTTATTCAACATGGTATCAGAGCCATGGTATCCACCTTGAGGAGAGTTTCACCTTTTCATTGTATATAGTTCCTGATCTCCATTCATTTTTGCCTTTAATAGTTTAATATGCATCTTCGACCAGTTCCGTTTGATCCTGTGGTCTCCGATTAGTTCCGCCTAATCCACTCTGTTAAGTTTTTCTTGATCCTGTGTCTCTGATCAGTTTCGTCTGATCCAGCCTGAAAGATTGGCTCCGTGGTTTCGTCCCAAATGCAGTATGGTTTCATCCCAGATGCAGTTTGGCCCTTTTGTCGTCATGTTTTACGTAATCAATCAGTTTCGCCTGATCTTGTGCCTCTTATCAGTTCTGCCTGATCCAGCCTGAAAGATTGGCTTCGTGGTTTCATCCCAAATGCAATATGGTTTCATCCCAGATGCAGTTTGGCCCTTCCGTCGTCGTGTTTGCAATTTGGCTCTTACGCTTGTGCGCCCTTGCAACATTGCTTCTTGTGTTGTGTTTTACCAAGACTTTGAAGTTATTTTAGTTTATTTTATTTTTGTTAAGTTTAATTGTACAAGCTAAAGTTTGGGAAACTTTAGTTTGAGGGGGAATCTTAAAATATCTATAAGATATCTCATAATATTTTAAGATATCTTAGAAGATCTCTTAGGAGTTATTTCTTATTTATTATTTCCTGATTTGTTCCACCGTTTAATTAGAAATAGGATTATGTTATTAGTATAAATAGGACTCTTGAGTTTCTCTTATAGCAAACATCAAACCATAATACTATCATATTGCTTTATATCAATATATTATTCTTTTTGTCTCTCTTTTTCTTATTCACTTGTCCCCAACCTAATTTATTCAACAATTATGTTCAACATCATCTCCCTGTGGAAAAATCAATGAAAATAACCTTATTATTGACTGGATTTTTATCAATTGCCATCTTAACTTTGGAATTTTATCTAACGTCCTTTCTTGTGATCATTATTGTTAGTAATTAACAATGTCCAAATCTGCACTTAGTAGCACATAATTATGCAGGTCATTAAACTAATTGTGTATAACTGGATTGTAGGATTGTTCTACACCAAGTATTAAGCTTTTTTGCGACTTCAACAACTGTTACTAAAACCCTCCAACGATCTTTCAAGAAACAAACAATGTATTTCCGTACTCGAAAAAATTGCCATGAGCTAAAATCTTTTGCAATCATAATTTGTTTGCAAAATAAAGATTACAATGAAACCATAAATCGAGCGGATTATGAATTCCTAATAACAACCCAAAGAAGATTTTGAGGTTATAATAAGACAACAATTAACACATGCATACTACTGCTGCCTTACAATAACAACTTTTTATTTGTTTTTACTGTTTTTTATACGAATCTTTGAAACAAAAAACAGACTGAAAACAATATAAGGATTTTATAATTATTTGTGTTGTAATTATATTTAGAATCAGGAAATGAAAACAAAAAATTTGAAACAAACCCTAAGGAAACAAGTTTTATTTTTGATAAAAATATATTTTGGATTTAATCTGATATAATTGGCAAACTTGGTTAAATTACAAAAAAATACTGTTTTTATAAGAAAAACGATTTTAAAATAAGTTAGAAGTTTAAAGCTTATTTGAAAAGTTGTTAAATTATTTTGAAATCAATAACACTTTTCCCATTTCATCTCCGCAAAATTAATTACCAAACAAATAATATTATTAAATTATATAAATAATTTCATAGCTATTTTTTTGTAATTTACTATCTAAAAGTGATTTTTTTATACAATCCAAACGAAATAGATTATTGGAAAATAACTTTTCAACAAACACATTCAAACATAAAACTGATTTTATTATAATTGATTATAACAACTGATTATGCATATAATTGATTAATAAAGTAACTAATTTCCACCACTAATGGAAACACACAAGTTGCATGGTTAGTGATAGGGGTGTTCATTAGTTCGGATCGACCCGATGAACCCGAAGATCCGATCCAAACCAATTAAATTGTTTCATATTTTTTTGGTGTTCGGATCTGAACCAAACCAAATCAAATCCGATGGTAATTGATTTGATTATAGGGTTCAAGGATTTTGAAACTGAACCGATCTGATCCGAACCGCGATTACTATATTTTAATATTTTTTGTATATATTTATATTTAATATTTTAATATTTATGTATATTTTTTAATATTTAATTTTTTATATTTACTATTTTTTATCTTTATATCTATTTTTAATTTTAAAATTTTTAATATATTTCAATATTTAATATATATTTAATATTTCAATATTTTTTTTGGTCCAATTCGATTCGAACCGATCAATCTGTTCTTGAACGGATGATTGGTTTGGTTTCGGATTAATTTCATGAAAAAAATCTACAATTTCGAACCGAATCGAACCAATAGTTTTTGATTGGTTTAGATTTTTTCTATGCGAATTCGAAACAAACGACTCATGAACATCCTTAGTGACCATGTTTTTATGAAATCCGTGAAAATGACTGGTTTTAGATAAATAATCATCATCTCTCATGCAGACAAAGTCAGAACAGATATATACATACCTTGCTGCATTGCAAACAACTTAGTTTGCAGTGATTCGAGACCCTGAAAAGCAAATAAAAAATGAGAAACACTTTTTCAACATGATAATAACGACATTTTATAGTGTTCCTTTATTTTTGTGATGTATTTTTTTATATGTGTGTATATAAAGAAGATAAAAAATAAGTGAGAGATAGAGATAAACACATACGATGTCAAATACGGTGTCCAAATTTAAATATTCAAATAACATAGCTCATAAAAAATTAAGGTGTAAACAGTTTGGCTCACTTTGTGGACCTTTGGCTCTTAACAATGGAAATAACATACATTCAAATCCTGAAATTGTAATATAATCTCACTTAAATCTTCCTAAATTTGATGATTTGTCTGATATTAAAATAAGGAATGAAGTCTTCCCAACCTAAGCCTTTGTTTACCCAAATATATATATATATATATATATATATATATATATATATATGTATGTATGCTTTCATGAAATTGAGGAAAATGACTGGTTTTAGAAGAATAATCATCATCCGGGGTGTTGACAAGTCAGAATATTTTTTTTATATACAATTTGCCTAGGGCTAGAATTTCAGCTCCTTGGAGGGCTGATTGATGTGGGCCCCAATACCCATGTCGAAATTAAATGATCTTATTAAATTTTGACAACACCATGGGGGCGACCTATTTGTTTCTCAGCCAACCACACCACGTACATGAAAGTCACATTTGCCTTTCTTTTCACATGAAGTGTTCATCAATCATCGACCACAGCATAGAAAGAAACGTACCTACTTCCCCCATTGCATTGCATGCGTGGAACTTAATTTACCCACACACAACAATCTCAGTATCTCAAAGGCTATCAACAAGAGAATCTATCTATCTATACCTCATGGCATCCAAGCTCTTGTTTCTGAAGGAAAGATCAAGGAAACCTAATAAAGATGGCACCGATGAATCAGCCGTTGTGAAAGCAGCTGCATGGGCGTGGTACCAACACGGTTCGGGCTCTGAAGGAAAGGCTGTGTCTGAGTTTGATGCTACAAAGACTCACCGTGCACCTAAACCCTCGCGTTACAAGTTAGAAGCATTAATGAAGATGCAGGACAAAGAACCAAAGGAATTAGGAGTACTACATCCGATTCACACCAAGAAATCTCTTCTTGATGCATATGAAATTCAAAGTATTTCAAGGCAACTGGATAACCTTATAGAGTCTGAGCACAACAAACTTGGCAATGGCAGCAACCCTTCAAATGCAAGTTTGGATAATGGTAGTAGAAGAATGAAGAAGAAGAAGAAGAAGATCAGAAAATGGTTTGGACTAAGGCATGGTGCTATATGTGGCACTGCGAAAGATGTGATTGATACCAGTGCTTTAAGGGATGGTCGTAGGCAATTGGCTAATTAAGGTGTACCTGCATTTAACCTGGTTCAGTGTTTGCGAATGGCTAGTGGTGCCTCGTGATCTCTTCTCATCACGAAGATTTGTTGTTTCATTTTGATGTATTCTCCGTCAATAATATATCTTGTCACATAAATTGAAATTTCTTGTAACTTTAAAAAGATGGAATATATGACAAAATACTGGAATAGGTTATAATACACTAAAATGAGATAATAAATCCTCGTCTCTCTTTTCAATACTGGGTTTGGGTTATATATATATATATATATATATATATATATATATATATATATATATATATATATATATATGTGTTTTATGAAATATCTGCATGGAAATGAAATTGTAAGAATGCCTTCAAATATTGAGGATATACGAAACGAGTAGGCAAAAATATCAAATTATTACAAAAAAAAATTATTTTCCGATATACACACCCTCTCCAACTAATTATCAAACTACACATCGTTTTATCTCCATTTTTATATAGATAAAAGTTTAGATTAGGGGAAGACACGTCCTCATGCAAGATTAGAGAAGACCACCAACCTCTATGAGGATTTATAATGGAATTTATATATTGCCTACCAATAGGGGAGATCTGAGAATCGAATCTAAGCCACAACGAGTGTGTGCGGAAAGCTCGACCAGATATGTCAACCCCTATTGGATTCATTTTATCTCCTTTTGAGAAGTCGGGTTCACTTCCCTCTCCCTCCCTCAGCTCTCTCCTATTCTCTGTCTCCTCTCCTCTCCGCCATCCCAGCCACAACCACCACCTCTTCCTCCTCTCCTCTGTATCAGCCACCAGCAGCCACTGCCACCGCCACCATCACCATCACTTCCTCCTCTCCTCTCCTCTCCTCTGTCTTAGCCACCACCAACCGCACCATTGTAAGTCCAGCACCTCTCCCTCTCCCTCTCCTCTGTCCCTCTCCCATCACTGAAATTTTAATTTTTTAAAATTTTTTTGCAGTGGACCACTAGCACCACCAGCACCACCACCAAAACTCTGTCTTTCCAGTCCCTTTGCTCCCAGGTCTGAGGTTTGCCACTAATTCTCTCATATATTTAGAACACCATATAAGTAATAATCTGTGTGATTTTTGGTTTAGCTGTGTGAATTTTTTAATAATAAATCCTGTGAAATATTCAAATGTTACACTTGGCATTGTTTCAAATGGTCCCACAACAATCTGTCTTTCCATTCCTGTTGGCTTTGGAGAAAATTTGTTTCTAGATTCTGTTTTGTGTTAGATGATTAAAATAAAAATGCATGTTATATTGCTTCTGGTTGTGAAAATGTCATTTATATTAAAATGCCTATGTTAAAATATGGCCACACGCAAAAAATTAAAATTAAAATAAATATAATTAAATAACAAATAAATAAACTAATGAAATAATTATAATAAATAGGTGCATGAGACTTAAATCTAAAAATTAAATAAATATATACTAAATTAAAAAATAATAATTAAAAATTAAATAATAAAATAAAAATATAATATTTTTTAAAAAATATTTTTTAATTACCAACGGTTAGGCCATTGGTAACTTGTTGCAGGTAAGGGTTTAGGTAATTATCGACGGGTGTCCGTCGATAAATGTGTTAGGTTTATGGGTGGGTGGATATCGATGGCCTTTTGCCTTGGCCGTCGGTATGCATTACCGAAGAGTTTTTTTCCGACGGATTTTTGATCGTCGGCTTTCCGTCGGTAACAAGCCATTGACGACTTTTGGTGCATTCCGACGGCCAAAAGCCGTCGATAATGACCTGTTTTCTTGTAATGAATCAAAAGTTGACTTCCCTATAAGAACTAAAAAAAAAGAGTAATTAAGGGATGTTGGCTTTGTTTACCGACTTCCCAACGAGGAAAAAGGATGTGTAGAAAGAGAAATAATTAGGTAGTATGTGTTTGTAGGAAATATATATTTTTTAGGTTATTTAAGTATGTTTGCCGAACGACAACTTTATGAAAGAATTAAAGTAGTATATATTTCACTAATTATTTTGACTGTTTTTAATTTAATTATTAAGAAAAAACATAACATCAAATGATTTATATAATTATATGAATATTTGATATCACTACACGTTTTGAGTTATATATTCCATAGAGGAAATTTGAATTATATTATGAGTGGTGTGACTTTCCTTTCTTTTTGTTATTATCTATATATACATATGAACATAGATTTTTATTGTTAAAAATACAAAAAATTTAAAGTTAAGTTTTTTTATTTTGGTATTTTTGGAATGTTCATACTGATTGTTTCATATTGATCTATAACAGTGTCATCAAAATGATTGATTGTAATTATAATTATGTTATTTCTACATGGGCGACTTTTATACATCTCTTAATGACAAAGGATTTAATTGTTATATGTGATTGTAAAGATTTCTTACATTATCAACTAATTATGTATTATATATCATTATGGTTAACTTTTTGAAATTTAGTTGCACATACATATCATGATATATAATTGGTAGGGGTGAAAATAGGTTGGGTTAGGCTAGCTAGGCTTAAGCTTGTTTTGTAAAATGCCAACTCGAGCCGTCATAGGCTTTTTCTCAACCTTGGTCTGACATGTTTATGGAAACATACAAGTTTGGCTTAGTCCAAAAGCCTATTTAAATACATAAAAGATCTTTATATAGATCAAGAAACATATACTTTTTATGTTTTAACTAGGTATGACTTTTAACAAAATTATTAAATCTATATAAAATAAAAACACGGAAATACTTTATAATTAATAAAATATGTAAATATAAATAAATATTAAATAAATAAGCACGTCTTATAGGCTAAATGACTTTTTTCAAAAACTCAAACTTTAATCTGTATAATTAAATAAACCTTTCAAGAAGTTTAAGTCGGACTTATTTGTTAAAGATGTCAAACCTATGTAAGTCGAAAAGAAACGTACTAGGTCATAGGTGCGTGATATTCCCACCCCTAATGATTGGTTGAGAAAGTAAAAAAAATAATACTAACAATACATCAAAATCAAACTCATATAAATAATTAATTAACAACATATATTGATGGGTTACACGTTGTTAATCAATTTTTTTTTTTGGTGCATAGAAAAAATGAAAAGACTAACTAGCACAAACTAAAATGAAAGGTATAAAATTTCTAGTATATAAGAAATCTTTCTCTTTAGGTGTTGAATAACAAGTTGGATTTCAATTTTTTAATTACAGACAGTTAAGTCTAATTTTGTCGAATATTGAAATATTTTCGTCATCTTACCTTTTTACAACTATACATGCAAAACTTTGTAGCAGTAGGACTGGGACAAAGGAGGAGGACAGTCACCGGAGTTGGTGTAGTATAAATGAGCGTTGTTGAATGCTGAGTGATAACTTGACGAAGTGACCCCAAGCCATTCATGCAATATTCTTGGAATGTTACGCTATGTAGGGCACTGAGCTGCAAGTATGTGAAGTGAATGCATGCAGGGTCAAAATGTTTTCAATTCTCCGTTTCTTACAATAATAAATAATATTTTAAACTTAATTAAACATTTCAATAATCCAGCGCATTTTAAGATCTGAACAACAGTAAGATACGGTTTAGGCAAAGAAGAAGAAGAAAGACATGGGCACCACCCTGAAACTGAAACTCTCTTCTCACATTCTCCGTTCTTGTCCCTTCTCGTCATGGCCCCCCCACAAACACAAAGACCATCAGATTCTCTTTACAATCTCGGAAGCCATCATCAACGCTTCTCAAACCACTCCTGATCTCCATTCACATTCCTCTCTCAAACGCATCCTTCCATCCCTCACTCCCAATCACGTCATCGACCTCATCAACCTCAACCCTCTTTCTCTCTCCCCTTCCTCTCTCCTCTCTTTCTTCAACTACCTCTCTTCTCACCCTCCCTTTCGCCACACTCTCCATTCTTACTCCGCCATGGCCCACTTCCTCTGCACCCATCGAATGCTCCCACAAGCCCATTCCCTCTTCCAATTCCTTATCTCCCGAAAAGGGAAAGACTCTGCGTCTTCCGTATTCTCTGCCATTCTCCAAACCCATACCCATACCCACCACCACTCCACTCACCCCATTCTCTTGTTCGATGTTTTGATCGCTGCCTACACTGATTCTGGGTTTATATCCGATGCCATTCAGTGTTTCCGGTTGGTTAGGAACCACAATTTCCGGGTACCGTTTCGTGCTTGTGGCTATCTGCTTGATCGAATGATGAAGCTCGAGTCAATTGAATGTTGCTGGCGGTTTTATTTGGAGATTTTGGATTGTGGGTATCCACCAAAAGTTTATATTTTTAATGTTTTGATGCATAGGTTTTGCAAAGAAGGTGATGTTAGGAATGCCCGGTTGGTGTTTGATGAAATTCCCAAAAGGGGTATGCGTCCTACGGTTGTTAGTTTCAACACTTTGATCAATGGGTACTGTAAATTGGGGAGTTTGATCGAGGGTTTTAGGTTGAAGGGTGTTATGGAGGATGAAAGAATTTTTCCTGATGTTTTCACTTTTACTGCTTTGATCAATGGGTTGTGTAAAGAGAGTAGGGTAGATGAGGCGAATCTCTTGTTTGATGAAATGTGCAAGAGAGGCTTGGACCCCAATGGTGTTACTTTCACCACTTTGATTGATGGGCAGTGCAAAAATGGGAAGGTTGCTTTAGCCTTGAGAAATTTTCAGATAATGCTGGCTCAAGGTATTAAACCTGACTTGGTTACGTACAACACCCTGATCAATGGCCTTTGCAAGATCGGAGATTTGAAGGAGGCTAGGAAGCTTGTGCATGAGATGAGTGCAAGTGGTTTGAAGCCTGACAAGATCACTTTCACTACTCTAATTGATGGATTTTGCAAGGATGGAAATGTAGAATCAGCCTTGGAGATCAAGAAGAGAATGATTGAAGAGGGGATTGAACTTGATGATGTAGCTTACACGGCGCTCATCTCTGGGCTTTGTAGAGATGGAAGAGTTCATGTTGGAGAAAGAATGTTGAGAGATATGTTGAATGCTGGTTTCAAACCTGATGATCCAACATATAACATGGTTATAGATGGCTTTTGTAAGAAGGGCGATGTTAAGATGGGATTCAAGTTACTCAAGGAGATGCAAAGTGATGGAAATGTACCAGGGGTTGTCACGTATAATGTGCTAATGAATGGACTGTGCAAACAAGGTCAGATGAAAAATGCTAAAATGTTGTTAGATGCAATGCTTAATTTGGGGGTGGTTCCAGATGATATTACATTTAATATTTTACTAGATGGTCATTGCAAGCATGGTAGCTCTGGTGATTTTAACATATTTAGTAGTGAGAAAGGACTTGTTACAGATTATGCTTCTTATACAGCACTTGTTAATGAATCAAGTAAAGCATCAAAAGATGGTCTAAAGAGATGATTGCTGCTAAAAGTCTTTTCAGATGAACTGCCATGATTGGTGGACTTGGCTTACAAATAAAAAGCCTGCAGCATTAATCAAAAGCACCTTGATTATTTTCTCTAAATCATTATTCAACAGAGGTTGGCAGACAGAATACATTTAGAATTTTATTGTTGAAAAATCCATTATTGCTTTGGTGGATTGATGAAAATAGTGTGCAAGAAGTCATGAGAAGCTTCCATCTAAGAAGTTTTTTGGTGTTCAAACTTCAAACAAATGCCATCCTGGAAAAACCAGAAGGCTTCATTCATTTCAGCAACACTAGAGTTATTGGAGATTTGAATTGCATCTCTCATCACGTTTGTGTGGTGGATATTATTAATGGCAAATGAGATTCTTTTGTCAGCTTCAGTGATACCTTATAAGTTATAAATGAAGCAACTTGACTAGCTGAAGTTCAGCTACTCAAGATGATTCAGTTGCATCTAAAATGCCTACCTAACTACCTAATATGGATGTTCAAGTTGATTCTTGAAGAAAAAGTGCTGTGATGGCAAATACCAAATTGTTGATGGATATGCAGAAGTGAGCACCATGTTTTAGCTATATCGATGCTACTTTTATGGAGGAATGCCCACTCAATCGTGGCATGAGATATTTTTCCAAACTTCGCCATTTTCTCAGAAGATTCAGTCGTGATGCTGCCAGTTTAGCAGTTCTTAAGTTTGATCTTGTGTTCTTGGGTTGATTAAATAGCAACATACATAAGCAGAGCAAGGAATCAATGTTCATTGGTGAATCTCTAGTGGAAAGGGAGAGGGAATTTGAAGGGAGGGAGAAATGATTATTAATGATAATATTTTGCTGATTTTGAATTGTGATTTTTTTTGTTGTCTTCCATTAGATATCCCTTACTATGAGATAAACCTTGGACACTGTTGCGAATAAGAATATCTCCTAAAAATTATCTTGAGAATTTGAACTTTGTTTTTGAATTGTGACAAATTTTGCTTACCTATATATCTTAATTTTTTTTTAAAAAGTTATCATATTGACTTACGATAGTGTCATATTGAATTATTCTGACTGAGTAGAATGACTAGTCTCACTCTCTATGCTCTAGCTCTCTCTATCTTCCAATGATTCCGCTTACGTCATGCCTGGCCTCCTTTCTTATAACCCTCCAGTAAGCACAGCATGTGTGATTTTATTGATCGGTGAGCCCCTGGTGGTTAGCAGAATATGCAAGAGCGCCCTCTTTTGCACAAGCAATTGTCTTCCTAGGTTGGCCAACGAGGTGCCCACTAAAGGCATGGTCAAGAAGTCGGGATTGTATCGGGTGCCAGAGCCAAGTAGTCGGGAGGCTGAGCTCTTTGATCCTTCTGAAATGAGTCTTTAGGGACGCCACTTTATGGGGTTCAGGCCTACTCAAATCCAATAGGAACAAATACAATACCCAAATACTTGTATTTTATTCTATAACATATATATTTCAAGGGGCAAAAAAAAAAAAAAAAAAATAGTATTGCAAAAACTAAAATACAGGTGTTTTACATTAAAAAAAAATTATCCCCATATCCTCTTCTTCTATAATTCACCAAAGTCTTCCATCTAGTAATTACTTTTTTCTTTCTTATTCAATAATTTTCTTGCATGTCTTTGGTGCTCTTAATTCTTGTTTTTATAGATTGAGTTTATTAATATTTAGAATTGAAACTAGTAAGTTTTATTGAAAATTTCAAGTGTTAGTTATAATTATTCAAATAAATTGATGGAGCATTATGATATTATTCATAATTTTTTAATACAGTGTACCAGTATTGGTAAATTCCTTAAAAAAAATGTAACTTTTTAATATAAACACTAAAATTCCTCTTAATTAAATTAACAAATAATTGAAAAACTTAAAAAATATTTTGACAAATATTTGTTTGTATTAAAATTTCATGTCATCCTCTAAATAATAGAGATAACATAGATTTAGCAACCGATTGTGTTCTGATTTATGGTATTTGACTATTTGTTATTTAGCAACGGATTGAACGACAGAATAAATTACCTCTCTATTTCATTATGATTCTGTTTGACAAAAATAGCTTATCAGTTAGTTTATAATTGATAGCTGAAAAGTTAGTTGATTGAATTTGAACAGTTTGGTAAAATTAGTTGTTCAAATAGCTTATAAATATAAAATGACATAACAGAACACGTTTATATGATTTTTATATAAATTCTTTTTAAATTCTAGTTAAAGCTTTATAATTATAATATTATTTTTTATTTTTTATTAAATAATATAAATGAAATGGCATGTTTATTTGAATCTTTTATACAAATTATATTTTATAAGGTAGGGGTCGGATAAAATAGGAATTTCGTTAAATAATAAAGGTAAAAATGATAGAAAAGTCAATACGATATATGCTAAATAAAATATCTTATGAAATAAAGCTATAATCTAATGAGACAAACTTGTTTACCAAACATCTATACTTTGGCCAAACAAGCTTATACACTAGTTAAGTAAGTTATAAGCTAACTTATTGGACTTGCCAAACAGAGTTTAATGTTAACAAATTGTCCAATTAGCCAATTAATTTGAACCATTGAGTACAAAGAATAAAACACAAAAGAAGATTATCAAACCATCATAACGCGATTACATTATTACTCTAGAAAAGAAAATTTAGTTCATAACGATAAAAGAAAAGAAAATACAAATTGAATTAAATGCCATAGTCGAAGAATAGAGATTAAAAAAGCATTTAGAAAACTAGGATTCCCAAGCCTTTAATTGATGCCAAAACAACCCTATTTTGTAGAAAGTAAATCCTTTTATAGGTTCTGATTGTGTTTGGCACCAGGCGCAATTACAACTGCATCGGGCACACCTACATCTGTGTTGGGCACAACTAACACCAAGTCCAACCCAAATTAAACACCTCTACGTCGAGCGCAAACAACCTGCACAAGGCCCTGGCCATGCTGAGACCAATTTTTCAGCATTTCTTATCTTATTCTTCGAGGTTTTATAGGCTTCACTCTTCTTTTGTCCTTGCTACTTTCCTAAAAATCCAAATATGCATAACATGAGAAAATTGAATTAAAATCTAATAAAAAATTGTCTAAATGCAAGAATTAAATCTAAACAACCAAAATAGAAAAACAAAGGTTTGTGGACTAAATCAAGCTTTCAACTCCACCCAAATGATTAATTCCACTTCAAAATAATAAAGAAAATCAAGTAATCCAGCGAATTATCACTGGATATGGCAGAAATGCATCCCTAGTCTAAAGGAGCTCGAGAATGAAACAAGAGTTTTGTTATTTTTTTTATTTTAATTCAACGTGTTAAACTTTTTAATGATGTGTATAGAATTATTGATTGTGCCTAATAATAATATATTAAATAGGATTTGGTTCCAAACCTTTTTTTTATGTCACATAAAGAAATATACAAAAATAAATTTGTTTTTATATGAAGATCCATTAAAATTTAATTTTATATCTTTTTTTTCCATAACTCATAACATAAGTGAAAAAAAGAAAAAAGAAAATGGAGAGATATGTGCTACCCAAGTTTTACTTAAAAGAAAAAGGGAAAGGAAAAAATAAAAGTAAAAATATGGATTCTATCGTTAACGACACACGTTTTCGTTCAACATGTGAATGATGTGATTGTGGGGAATTATGTGGAAGCAATTCGTGTCTTCGGCGGTCTCAACCATGCTGAGCTGTCCCTCTGTCTTCCGCGGGTCCCACTTTGTGTGGGCCCTACTTCCATTTTCCTCGTAAAATCTATTTGCCACGACCACAACTACAACTACAACCACAGCCACCGCTGTTGCTGACTTTGCTTCTACTTGAACTTCAAAAAAGCAATGTCTTTTGTCCATTTTCGATAAATCTTTATTTGCTTTTTGAAATTTAAATCTTTTGCATGAGGAGGGCGTTCAGTCTATTTTGTTAAAGCTAAGTGAACTCATTAAACAGATGAGTGTTATTCAATCAACGAACTATAGGCTTCAACGCTACTACTCTACAGCTTGGTTTGGTAACTGATAAAGATACCTCTTCATAAATTCCAATTCGTGTGCAGTGTTTTATGCACTAGTAAATAGTAGTACCTACAAGGCTACAACCTTATCTGATGGTCACAATTCAATGCACCTGAACCATATAAATGAAAATTTTGATCAATTTATGTGGTTGTTGTTGACAAACCTATGAGAATCGTAATCTACACAGAAAACAATCAAGTGATTCAGGCCATATTTTAAGTACCAGCTCCTTTACATTTTCATTATTATTTTTAATTACGCAATATTTCTAATAGCCCAACTCCCTCCTTTGTTAATTCAAATTTATTTAGAGACAAGATTTCTAAAATAATTAGCATAAATGAATATCAGTTACCCAATTGATTTGATCGATGGAAATGTTCACTCACTAAAAAAATTATGGAAATATTCAAAACGGCTGTTAGAAAGAGGACAATGTCACATCACATGTGGTATATATCTCAATTGGAAACATAAATTAGACAGAAAATATAAAAATAGTAATATATCTTATTTGCACAGAATATACTCATACAAGGCACACAGAGGACAATGGTTTACATGTTATCTTCCAAGAAGCATTGGTTCACGAAAAAGAAAAAAAAAAAAAAAGAGTTCACATACTATATTATTGATGATTGATAATTTGATATCCATTAATCCTGTTATATACATCAGTCTCATTCAGATTATAATGTACACTATTTAATTATGAGCTTTGACGCATCTGTCTTTTGCGAGAGCAAGCGAAGCCCCACATCTTGCATCGGTCCAAAACGATTGACGTTTACCCCTTCATCAATCGTGGACCGTCCGATTATAAGCATCATCACTGATCTGATGATCACGCATGTAAGTTTGTACAGTAACACTAACACTTCATAGCTAAATGGACAATATCTGCCTACGCACGCATTATAGTTACATTCACCAGCGCACACACCATCATTTTTCATTCCCTCTACTTAGTGGATCTGCTACAATCAGCTTCACCGAAACCCACTCTATGATTGGCCAGGTCAAACTCCACCCACAGATTCTGCTGGTGGAAGTTCCCAATTATGTTACTGGGAGCACCCAATCCTTCCGACCTTCCTATTCCCAAACAGTGGACCCCACCTTCCACGTCAGCAAGCACCCTCTCTTTTGGAATCACTATCTCCACGCCTTTCTCGAACTCGAACACCATGTCCCCTATCAACCGTCCAATCTCATTTGCATCACCATCGAAACACATGTCAGCGATTCCACCGTACACGTACCCCTTCTTCATCCTGGGTCCCACCAATCCCAATACTTCCTCCCTGACCTTATCATAAGCCTCATCAACTAGGAACGAGAATTCGGATCCGGAGTCGATCATGGTTTGACCCGACCCGCCAGCGTTGGGCTTGAAAACAGAGGGTGCGATGTTCAGCTTCTTGCCACCGATTCTTATCCCCTGCATCGGAACGGTGTAGGCCAAAGGGTCAAGGTTAGGCATGCGTTGACTCTTACTGAAGGTCAACATGTTAACATAACGGAACCGGGTCGAATCCGGGTTGTTCCCCAGGTAAAACGAGCCGGAACCGGGTCGGATTTGTCGGGGCGGGACACAGTACGAGAATTTAGTTATTTTGGCTTGGGAAGGGAATGACAAACGACCAAGATTCATTCCCAAAATGCCCCTGGCGTCGCTGGACTCCGTGGCGCAACCGAGGATGAGAGGAGGGGTAGTTTGGGAAGGGGAGAAGGTTAATTTTTCTTTGACGAGATTGCCCTCGGCGTAAGTACCGTCGGCGTAGAAGTAGGAGTAGTGGCAGAGGCGGTTCTGGTCGCAGGTTGTGGGAAGGGTAAAATCGGGAACGCGAGGTTTGCAGAGTGGGTGAGTGCAGGGGAGGAGAGAGAAAGAAGAAGAGAGAGAAGGATCAAATGACGTGGTAGGAGGAGGAGGAGGTGTCTTCTTCTTGTTGTGGCACTGAATCCATGAGAGTTGGCTTCCTGTGTCCAACACCATTTGTTGAACTTGTGGAGGGGTCCCAATGGGGAGAGTGACCACTAGAGCCGTTGAGTACTTAAAAGAGGATTTGAGGTTGAAAGAAGAAGAAGAAGAGGAAAGGGTTCTGAGTTTTGGGTTGGTATTGGAAGTTGAGAGAAGAGATGCAGGAAGTGTTTTTGTTGTGGTGAGAGGGAATGAGAGTGTGAGTGAGTCGTTCTTGTTATGCTGGAGTCTGGCAGAGAAGGAGACAGGTAAGGAAGTGAAGAAGAAGAAGCATAAGAAGAGAAACATGCAGAGCGGTGAGAGTGATGAAACAGAGGAAAACAGAGCCATCGGGAAGGATTGGGGAATGAGGTCTTGCTGGGGTTGTATATATACATCAAAATTAAAGTTGGAAGAGAGTTGTTACGAACACGTGTGTTTTTTAACAAATTCTGTTAATTTCGTACGGGGTCTATTAAATCATATGAAATCGCTCTTTATTCCATAGGTCTTATATATAATCCATAGAGTATATTATTGACGGTATGATAAAAAATGTATTGTTAATATTGATCATGCATGAATATTTACGAAGGGAAATGAGCTTGAAGCTCGTAAGGAGGACGCGTTTACTTTGGTTGGGCTGAGTGGATGCATGATGGGGATCAAGATTTCATGTCCCATTTTATATATTATATTATATATTAATTAATAATATTTTATTTTATATTTTATTTTTTTAATATTAATTAAAATTTAATTTATATGATAAGATAATATGATTGGATGATGCTATAATATATTAAAATGAGACGAAAGATTCTTATCGCTATGATGGATGCATCTTATAATTTCTTTTGAAGAAACCGACTGAGTTCGATATCTCCTTGCCATGCCACTCATGAATATGGAAGGTAATCTCCTTGCCATGCCACTTATGAATATGGAAGGTAATGGATTTTATTTTATTTCATTTATGTGATGGGTATTTGTCCTATATCTGTGATTGTCAAAAAAAATAATATCCGTGACTATAATCTTTCTTTAATACACTTGTTTTTTTTTTTTTTTGCTAAAAATTCTTTATCACACTTGCTAATCAATGAAGTACTGACACGAGTGTATATGTAAACCGGGATTAGAAAAATAACCCAGGGATGATCAGATACTTGTGCAATGCTGATATATAGAGTGAAGAAACTTTGATCTAAACAGTAAAATTCAAAACCACGAGAAAAATTATGGGAGAGAGAACGATGAGATTACTTACCTGATACATGACATGCTACTTTATTTCAATTGGAGGATGTTATTATACAAATAGTTCAAGAGTTTAATTTATATACAATGACAGTGTAAAAATATTTTACACAGACATCCAATCATAAATTATCATATCAGTACATTTGTTTGATTCTTATCCTAACTATCTTAAAAGTCATCCATATCATGATTGGTGATTGATTGACAATGTAAAAAACTTTACACTGTTAGTGTATAGAAATTAAACTCAATAGTTAAATACAAGACGATTATCAACAAAGTTCAACACAATTGATAAATAATTGGGTTCCTTAAACATGTTATCAGGGGGTTGATTCTTGCTGTATGTATAGAGAGAGGTTGTATTCACTTCCATGAAATCATGATCTCTCAATGGATTAGTCTCGAAAGAAAACTCTTGATTCAAAAAAAAAATAAAAAATACTAGATTAATTACTGTGTTGGGAGGGTAAAGATTTTTTATATTATTAATCAATCGTAAATTATCATATCATTAAAAATTCAAGTCTTATAGTAATTAATTTAAAAATCACACAAAATGATTTGTGATGGATTGACATTGTAAAAACTTTATACTAACCATGTATCAAAAATAAACTTATATAACATTGATTGTTTCATTTTTAATTTTACTTTAATACAGAGTTTGTGAAAAAATGTTTTACACTGTTATTTGATAGTAGGCTAAATTACTCTTTTGGTCCCTCATTTGTTTTAATTTATTCAAGTTGGTCCTTCTATTGTAAAAATGTTCAAGTTGGCCTCTTACTTGCCAAAAGTTAATCAATTTGATCATTTCCGTTAAGTTTCACCGTTAAATTCTGGCTAAATTACTCTTTTGGTCTCTCATTTGTTTTAATGTATTCAACTTGATCCCTATATTTTCACTTTTAACCAAAATATTTACCAGATCCTTCCGACAATTCTTGTTTCTATGGAGCCATGTCCTTCCGGAGCTTTACGTAACAGACCAAAATACGCAACCTTTGCTCTCATGTCATCTCCAAGGAGAATATCGGATGGTTTTAAATCTCGGTGTATGAAGCTTTGTCGGGCTAATCGATGAAGATACTCGACACCTCTTTGCTACGTCCAAGGTAATTGTCAGTCATGTACTTCATTCCAGTGGTTCCAACCCTTCTCTTGCCCAGTGGAAAAGATGGATACTCAACGTTCCTCGATGTATGTACTCGTAGACGAGGAGCTTCTCATTGCCATTGATGCAGTAGTCGTTAAGGGCCAATAGATGCCTATGGCGAACTTTTTGGGTAAGATAGAAATTTCTATGGTAAACTCTGCTACACCCCTTCCAGTATTTGTGGCGCTAGATTCCATTTGCTTCACTGCAATTCGGGTACCATCTTGCAGCTCACCTCTATACACGCTTCCGAAGCTTCCTCGATCGAGTATATTGTTGTCACTGAAGTTGTCAATGACATCCCTTAGCAGTTGGATAGGAATTGTCATGTTTCTCGCAACTGTAATCATCTCCAAGTTCTCATTATTGTCTGCATCAAAAAACAACGAGACGAGGGCATTTGGGCTTTCGTTCCTTAATTGCATCCTCATCCTGCTTAACTGCTTCCTTAACCTAAGGCAGTAGTAAACTAAGAAACCAATCAACAAAATCGCAAATACAGCCCCAGTTACAGCATAGGCAATCACTGCTAGTTGCCCACTACTTCTTCTGTAAACCGGATTTTGAACGGAAACAACTTTGAACTTATGCGGCCTGCGCATGGGAGGGGGGAAGGGCAAGGGGATGACATAGCGTCTATTTTGTTTGGCTGTGCGTGCGCAGGATCTGGATTGTCTCCAGCAAGTGTGTCGCTGGTCCTCTCTCTAGCTCTCTTTTTCTCTATATCTTTCTCCACTTTCTCACTTTCTCATCATCGCATTTCTATTCTCTCCCCCTCTTTTCTTACTTTTTCTTGCTGGAGAAGCTGTAGATGAAGAAGAGAATCCTAATTCGCATACGCACGTTCATTGTCTATAGTAAGGAGTAAGGCCTTTACCACATTTTCTTTTTTTAGCAAGTATTGCACAACTTAAACTCTTTTCTCTGATAGCAAGTAATGCATTGACAATTTGTGAGGGTGCAAGAATAAATATCAGTTGTGCACATGTGGGCACCTAATCAGTTGAAAACCTACGGAAACATCTATACTTACAATGAATTATCTATACTTATAATAAATTAAAATCCTATTTATTGTTCATTAGACTGTGCATTTACTCACATTTTACTATTCATCTTTCCATTTCACTCATAAGAAATTGCACTACTTACTATGCAAGTTTGCCGCTCCATTTACTGTTCACGATTCAGGGCACTGTGCTAATCCTCATTTTCAATTTCAACCAAAATATTTACCAGATTCTTTGACTATTACTGTTCATGTGCATAAGTAAGTAATAAAATATAATGAATGAAAATCTATTGTTTTGAAATAATAAAATTCCGGTTCTATATATACATGGCTATGTTATGATGTAATAAATAATTGATTCAATACAGAAAACCAGTTCTATACTCAAGTATTTTTGGTTTCTCTTCTTTGTTTCTCTGAATCGTAATACAAGAATTCAAAAATTTTATACTGACAAAATGTACTAGCTTATTCTGGTGCCAAATATCCAAAAGTTCTAACAATTCTTGTTTTTATGGAGACATATCATTCCGAAGCTTGAGTACCAGACCAAAATCTGCAACCTTTGCTCTCATATCATCTCCAAGGAGAATATTGGATGGTTTTAAATCTCCATGTATGAAGTTTTGTCGGGCTAATCGATGAAGATACTCGACACCCATTGCTACGTCCAAGGCAATTGCTTGTCTTGTAGTCCATTACAATGGTTCCAAACCTTCTCTTGCCCAGTGGAAAAGATGGCTACTCAGCGTTCCTCGAGGCATGTACTCGTAGACGAGCAGCTTTTCATTGCCATGCATGCAGTAACCGATAAGGGCCACTAGATGCCTATGGCGAACTTTGGATAAGATACAAATTTCCGTAGGGAACTCTGCTGCACCCCTTCCAATATTTATGACGTCAGATTCCATTCGCTTCGCTGCAATCTGGGTACCATCTTGTAGTTCATCTCTATACACGCTTCCAAAGCTTCCTCGATCGAGTATATTGTTGTCACTGAAGTTAACACTGACATCCCTTAGCAGGTGAATAGGAATTGGCATGTTTCTCGAAACTGTAATCATCTCCAAGTTCTTATTGTTGTCTGCATCAAAAAACAATGATATGATGGAAGTTGGGCTTTCGTTCCTTAACTGCATCCTCATCTTGCTTAACTATTTACTTAGCCAAAGGAAGTAGTAAACTAAGAATCCAATCAACAAAATCGCTAATATATGCAACCCCAATCATAGCATAGGAAATCACTGTTAGGTGCCCACTACTTCTTCTGTAAACCGGATTTTGAATGGAAAAACCTTTGAACTTATGCGGCCGACACATGAGAGGGGGAAGGGGAAAGATATGACATAGCGTCTGTTTTGTTTGGTTGTTTATACGGAGGATTTGAATTGCCTCCAACAAGTTTGTCTCCAACCCTCTTTGCAGCTCTCTATTTCCCTCTATCTCTCTCCACTTTCTCATCATCGCTTTTCTATTCTCTCTCCTCTCTTTTCTTACTTTTTCCTGCTGGAGAAGTTATAGATGCAGGAAAGAATCCTGATTCGCGTACGCACGTTCAACGCACATTCATTGCCTATAGTTGGGGAGTAATGCCTCTACCACTTTTTCTTTTTTAGCAAGTATTGCACAACTTAAACTCTTTTCTTTGATAGCAAGTAATGCGTCGACAATTTGTGAAGATGAAGGAATAAATATCAGTTGTGGCATGTGGGCACCTAATCAGTTGAAAACCTACGGAAAGATTTATACTTACAATAAATTATTTATACTTATTATAAATTATAGTCTTATTTAATGTTCATTGCACTGTGCATTTACTCACACTTTACTGTTCATCTTTCCATTTCACTTATATAAATTGCACTATTTACTATGCAAGTTTTCGGCTCCGTTCACTGTTCACGAGTCAGAGCACTGTAGTAATCCTCATATTCAATCTCAACCAAAATATTTACCAGATTCTTTGACTATTATTATTCATGTGCATAAGTAAGTAATAAAATATAATGAATGAAAATTTATTGTTTTGAAATAATAAAAACCAGGTTCTATATATACCTGGCTATGTTATGATGTAACACAATTGATTCAATAAAGAAAACCAGTTCTATATTCAAGTATTTTTAGTTTCTTTACTTTGTTTCTCTGAATCATAATACAAGCATTCAAAAGTTTTATGTTGACAAAATATACCTGTATATTCTGGTGCCAAATATCCAAAAGTTCTGGCAATTCTTGTTTCTATGGAGTCATGTCCTTTCGGAGCTTGACGTACCTGACTAAAAACAGCAACCTTTGCTTTTATATCATCTCCAAGGAAAATATTGGATGGTTTTAAATCTCGGTCTATGAAGCTTTGTCGGGCTAATCAATAAAGATACTCGACACCCATTGCTACATCCAAGGCAATTGTAAGTCTTGTACTCCATTCTAGTGGTTCCAGCCCTTCCAGTATTTATGGCGCCAGATTCCATTTGCTTCACTGCAATCCGGGTTCCATCTTGCAGTTCACCTCTATATACGCTTACAAAGCTTCCTCGACCGAGTATATTGTTGTCACTGAAGTTGTCAGTGACATCCCTTAGCAGTTGGATAGGAATTGTCAACTTTCTCGCAACTTTAATCATCTCCAAGTTCTCATTGTTGTATGCATCAGAAAACAATGAAACGAAGGCATTTGGGATTTTGTTCCTTAACTGCATCCCCATCTTGCTTAACTGCTTCCTAAACCTAAGGAAGTAGTAATTAGGAAGCAGTAAACTAAGAAACCAATCAACAAAATCGCTAATGAAGCCTTAATCACAGCATAGGCAATCATTACTAGGTGCCCACTACTTCTTCTGTAAGTTGGATTTTGAATGGAAACACCTCTGAAATTATGCGTAATGCCCATGGGAGGGGGAAGGGGAAAGGGAAGGGGATGACATAGCGTTTGTTTTGTTTGGTTGTGTGGATGCAGGATCAGGATTATCTCCAGCAAGTGTGTCTCCAGCCCTCTCTCCAGCTTTCTATTTCTCTATATCTATCTTTACTTTCTCACTTTCTCATCATCACTTTTCTATTCTTTCTCCCATTTTGCTTACTTTTTCCTGCTGGAGGAGCTGTAGATGCAGGAGAGAATCCTGATTCGTGTACGCACGTTCAATGTACGTTCATTGTCTATAGTTGGGAGTAATGCCTCTACCATCTTTTCTTTTTTTAGCAGGTATTGTACAGCTTAAACTCTGTTCTCTATAACAAGTAATGAGTTGACAATTTGTGAGGGTGAACGAATAAATATCAGTTGTGGCCATGTGGGCACCTAATCAGTTGAAAACAAATGGAAACATCTATACTTATAATAAATTAAAATCATATTTCTTGTTCATTGCACTGTGCATTTACTCACACTTTAATCTTCATCCTTCCATTTCATTCCAAAAGTTCTGACAATTCTTCTTTCTATGGAACCACGTCATTCCGGAGCTTGACGTGCTAGACCAAAATCTGCAACCTTTGCTCTTATATCATCTCCAAGGAGAATATCGGATGGTTTTAAATCTTTGTGTATAAAGCTTTGTCGAGCTAATCGATGAAGATACTCGACACCCATTGCTACGTCCAATGCAATTGCCAGTCTTGTAGTCCATTACAGTGGTTTTAAACCTTTTCTTGCCCAGTGGAAAAGATGGCTACTCAGCGTTCCTCGAGGCATGTACTCGTAGACGAAGAGCTTTTCATTGCCATGCATGCAGTAGTCGTGAAGGGCCACTAGATGCCTATGACAAACTTTGGATAAGATAGAAATTTCCATGTTGAAATCTGCTACACCCCTTCCAGTTTTTATGGCGCCAGATTCCATTCGCTTCACGGCACTTTGGGTACCATCTTGCAGTTCACCTATATACAAGCTTCCAAAGCTTCCTCGATAGAGTATATTATTGTCACTGAAGTTGTCGGTGACATCCCTTAGCAATTGGATAGGAATTGTCATGTTTCTCGCAACTATAATCATCTCCAAGTTGTGATTGTTGTTGCATCAGAAAACAATGAGACAAGGGCATTTGGGATTTCGTTCCTTAACTGCATCCTCATCCTGCTTAACTACTTCCTTAACCTAAGGAAGTAGTAAACTAAAATGTCAATCAACCAAATCGCTAATGCAGCCCCAATCACAGCATAGGCAACACCAATTCATCTGTAAACCAGATTTTGAATGGAAACACCTTTGAAATTATGCGGCTTGCGCATGGGGGGGAGGGGAAGGGGATGACATAGCGTATATTTGTTTGGTTATGTGTGCGCAGGATCTGGATTGTCTCCAGCAAGTGTGTCTCCAGCCCTCTCTCCAGCTCTCTATTTCTCCATATATTTGTCCACTTTCTCACTTTCTCATCATCACTATTCTATTCTCTCTCCCCTTTTTTCTTTCTTTTTCCTGCTGTAGATGCAGGAGAGAATCCTGGTTCGTGTACGCACATTCAACAACGTTCATTGTCTAAAGTTGGGAATAATGCCTCTACCACCTTATCTTTTTTTAGCAAGTATTGCACAACTTAAACTCTTTTCTCTGATAGCAAGTAATGAGTTGACAATTTGTGAGGGTGAACGAATAGATATCAGTTGTGGCCATGTGGGCACCTAATCTGTTGAAAACCTATGTAAACATCTATTCCTACAATAAATTATCTATAATTATAATAAATTAATATCCTATTTACTGTTTATTGCACTGTGCATTTACTCACACTTTACCGTTCCTTTTTCCATTTCACTTATAATAAATTGCACTATTTACTATGCAAGTTTTCTGCTCCATTCACTGTTCACAAGTCAGGGCGCTATACTAATCCTCATTTTCAATTTCTACCAAAATAATTACCAGATTCTTTGACTATTATTATTCATGTGCATAAGTAAGTAATATAATATAATGAATGAAAATTTATTGTTTTGAAATAATAAAAACCAGGTTCTATATATATCAGGCTATGTTATGATCTGATACACAATTGATTCAATACTGAAAACCAGTTTTATATTCAAGTATTTTTAGTTTCTTTACTTTGTTTCTCTGAATCATAATACAAGCAGTCAAAAATTTTATACTGACAAAATATACCTGTATATTCTAGTGCCAAATATCCAAAAGTTCAGACAATTCTTATTTCAATGGAGCCATGTCCTTTTGGAGCTTGATGTACCAGACCAAAATCCGCAACCTTTGCTCTCATATCATCTCCAAGGAGAATATTGGATGGTTTTAAATCTCGGTGTATGAAGCTTTGTCAGGCTAATAGATGAAGATATTGGACACCTCTTACTACGTCCAAGGCATTTGTTAGTCTTGTACTCCATTCCAGTGGTTCCGACCCTTCTCTTGCCCAGTGGAAAAGATGGCTACTCAGCGTTCCTCAAGGCATGTACTCGTAGACGAGGAGCTTCTCATTGCCATGCATGTAGTAGCTGTGGAGGGCCACTAGATGCCTATGGCGAACTTTGGATAAGCTAGAAATTTCCATGGTGAACTCTGTTGCACCCCTTCCAGTATTTATAGCGCCAGATTCCATTCGCTTCACTCTAATACAGGTACCATCTTGCAGTTCACCTCTATACACGCTTCCAAAGCTTCCTTGAACGAGTATATTATTGTCACTGAAGTTGTCAGTGACATCCTTTAGCAGTTGGATAGGAATTGCCATGTTTCTCACAACTGTAATCATCTCCAAGTTCTCATTGTTGTCTGCATCAGAGAACAATGAGACGAGGGAATTTGGGCTTTCATTCCTTAACTGCATTCTCATCCTACTTAACTGCTTCCTTAACCTAAGGAAGTAGTAAACTAAGAAACCAATCAACAAAATCGCTAATGCAGCCCCAATCACAACATAGGCAATCACTGCTAGGTGCTCACTACGTCTTCTGTAAACCGGATTTTGAATGGAAACACCTTTGAAGTTATGCGACCTACGCATAGGAAGGGGGAAGGAGATGACGTAGCATCTGTTTTGTTTGGTTGTGCATATGCAGGATCTGGATTGTCTCTTGCAAGTGTGTATCCAGCACTTTCTCCAGCTCTCTATTTCTCTATATCTCTTTCCACTTTCTCACTTTCTCATCATCACTTTTCTATTCTCTCTCCCTTTTTTTTTTTTAATTTTATCTGCCTGTAGATGCAGGAGAGAATCCTGATTCGCGTACGCACGTTAATTGTCTATAGTTGGGAGTAATGCCTATACCACCTTTTCTTTTTTTAGCAAGTTTTGCACAACTTATACTCTTTTCTCTGATAGCAAGTAATGCATTGATAATTTGTGAGCGTGAAGAAATAAATATCAGTTGTGGCCATGTGGGCACCTAATCTGTTGAAAACCTATGGAAAAATCTATACTTGCAATAAATTATCTATACTTATAATAAATTAAAATCCTATTTACTGTTCATTGCACTATGCATTTACTCACACTTTATTGTTCATATTTCCATTTAACATATAATAAATTGCACTAATTACTATGCAAAAGTTTTCCGTTCCATTCACTGCTCACGAGTCAGGACACTGTACAAATCCTCATTTTCAATTTCAACCAAAATATTTACGAGATTCTTTGACTATTGTTATTCATGTGCATAAGTAAGTAATAAAATATATTGAATGAAAATTTATTGTTTTCAAATAATAAAAACCAGGTTGTATATATACCAAGCTATATATGTTATAATGTAATACACAATTGATTCAATACATAAAACTAGTTCTATATTCAAGTATTTTTATTTCTTTATTTTGTTTCTCTAAATCATAATATAAGCATTCAAAAAATTTATACTGACAAAATATACCTGTATATTCTGGTGCCAAATATCCAAAAAATATGGCAATTCTTGTTTTTATGGAGCCATGTCCTTTCGGAGCTTGACATATAAGACCAAAGTCCGCAACCTTTACTCTCATATCATCTCCAAGGAGAATATTGGATGGTTTTAAATCTCGGTGTATGAAGCTTTGTCGGGCTAATCGATGAAGATACTCGACACCCCTTGATACGTCCAAGGCAATTGGCAGTCTTGTACTCCATTCTAGAGGTTCCAGCCTTTCTCTTGCCCAGTGGAAAAGATGGCTACTCAGCGTTCCTCGACGCATGTACTCGTAGACGAGGAGCTTCTCATTTCTATGCATGCAGTAGTCGTGAAGAGCCACTAGACGCCTATGGCAAACTTTGGATAAGATAGAAATTTTCGTGGTGAACTCTGCTGCACCCCTTCCAGTATTTAGGGTGTCAGATTCCATTCGCTTCACTGCAATCCAGGTACCATCTTGCAGTTCATCTCTATACACGCTTCCGAAGCTTCCTCGATCGAGTATATTGTTGTCACTGAAGTTGTCAGTTACATCCCTTAGCAGTTGGATAAGAATTGCATTGTTTTTCGCAACTGTAATCATCTCCAAGTTCTCATTGTTGTCTTTATCAGAAAACAATGAGACGAGGGCATTTAGGCTTTCGTTCCTTAACTGCATCCTCATTCTGCTTAACAACTTCCTTAACCTAAGAAAGTAGTAAACTAAGAAACGAATAAAATCGCTATTGCAGCCCCAATCACAGTATAGGCAATCACTGCTAGGTGCCCACTACTTCTTCTGTAAACCGGATTTTGAATGGAAACACCTTTGAAATTATGCGGCCTGCGCATGGGGGGAGGGGAAGAGGATGTCATTGCGTCTGTTTTGTTTGGTTGTGCGTACGCAGGATCTGGATTGTCTCCAGCAAGTATCTCTAGCCCTTTTCTCCAGTTCTTTATTTCTCTATATCTCTCTCCACTTTCTCAATTTCTCATCATTCTTTTTCTATTCTCTCTCCCTTCTTTTCTTACTTTTTCCTGTTGGAGAAGCTGTAGATGAAGGCAATGGCGGATCTAGGACCCTGAGTCAGTGGGGTCAATTGACAATTGATTTCAAAAAAATAAATAATTATTATTACCACACATATGAAGATAAAAACATAAATGTTAAAATCATAAAATTTTAATATATCTAATCAAATAAATAACATAGCTTATAATTATGTCTCTACGTGATTTTATGTTTTGAAATTGTTGAATAATCAACTCATTGTCAATGCTACTGAATACATCTCTCTTAATACAAGCCACTAACGTAAAGAAAAAGAAGAAATGGCAAAGCAGTGATGTAAATATACAAAATTAGGGGAGCAAAATAAAAAAGGTCAAGGTGTTAAATGTAATTTTATACAACTCAGTGGGTGCATGTGCACATCCTGGAGACAATGTAGGTCCCCCTGGATGCAGGAGAGAATCCTGATTCCCGTACGCACGCTCAACGCACGTTCATTGTCTGTAGTTGGGAGTAATGCCTCTACAACCTTTTTTTTTTTTTTAACAAGTATTGCACAACTTAAACTCTTTTCTCTGATAGCAAGTAATGCATTGACAATTTATGAGGGTGAAGGAATAAATATCAGTTGTGGCCATATGGGCACCTAATCAGTTGAAAACCTATGTAAACATCTATACCTACAATAAATTAATATCTTATTTACTATTTATTGCACTGTGCATTTACTCACACTTTACTGTTCATCTTTCCATTTCACTTATAATAAATTGCACTATTTACTATGCAAGTTTTCCGCTCCATTCACTGTTCACGAGTCAGGGCACTGTACTAATCCTCATTTTCAATTTCAACCAAAATATTTACCAGATTCTTTGACTATTATTATTCATGTGCGTAAGTAAGTAATAAAATATAATGAATGAAAATTTATTGTTTTGAAATGATAAAAACCAGGTTCTATATATATCAGGATATGTTATGATGTATTACATAATTGATTCAATATAGAATATCAGTTCGCTTTAAATAAAATATTGTTATTAGCTTTAAGAAGATATTTCCTCATAGTTCGCTTTAGCCTAAATGGTATACATTTAATAAGGTCCACCCTGAATTTATTATTCATCTATTTATGATATGAAACTTTTTCACTCATACCTCACTTATACTTAAATTTGCAAGAACAGTAACTGTTTGAGTGAATTAAATTAGTTAATACTTTGAAGTTAGTTTATTCAATTTTATGAAGTGCAGTGAACAAAGACCGGATATTGTGGGTTGTTTCCGGGGGGAATATTTGTTATCACGTCTCTGTTGTTTTCGAATTTTAAAATATATATTACGAAAAGAATAAACATAATCAAACAACTGATGTTGGATCTTCCATACTCAAATATCTAAATGTCTAAATAATTAACTCGCGGGTGACAGAATACTTTTAGATTAAGCATGGGGAATTAGAACGAACATATTATTGTGTCGGTGATATATTCACTCATTTCAGCACAAACTGATATTGAAGAAGGAAAAATGTTGAATGATATGAAAACTAATTTGTTACTTTTACTTTTACATGGCAGTTTTGGATGCAGGAACTTTCGCATGTGTTTAGTGGCACATTAGGTTGGAAGAATAAATCTTCGTGCATACATAAAAGATGTTCACAACCAAAATGAACAGCTATTAATCATTAAATTCATGTTGTCAACAACAAAACACAAAATGTATACCATTTGAGTGCAAAGTGAAGATGTTAAGATTAAACTCTAAACGTTTACTCATGTTCCGTGTTTCTAATTATCTTTTAGAGTGAAAGTTCAAATTGATCCTTGAAAAATTTCGGGGATCCACTTTTAGTTCCTGAAAAAAATAAATTAACAATTTAGTCCCTCAAATTTACAAACGCGAGACATTTTAGTCCCTCAGTCCAGTTTCAACGTCCGTTTACTCGCCTACCTGTCCTATTAACCATTCTGTCTGACTCGATAGTGATCATGTGTAACTTGTGACGAATTTTTTTTACGAAAAACGAATAAAAAGTGAAAATGTGCATAATTTTAAAATCCAAATACTTGAAAATTATGCACTTTTTTACACTTTTCATGAATTTTTCACGACGAAAATCCGTCATAGGCCACACAAAACTACTAACGGACAAAGTAAGATGGTTAACGAGACATGTATGCAAGTAAATGGATGTTGGAACCAAATCTAGAAACTAATGTGTCCCGCGTTTGTAAATTGGAGAGATTAAATGGTTAATTTATTTTTTTCCAGGAACTAAAAGTGGGTTTCCAAAAATTTTCAGGGACCAACTTGGATCTTCACTCGAAAAGATAATTAGAAACAAGGAACCTGAGTGAACGTTCCGAGTTTAATCTTAACATCTTCACTTTGCACTCAAATGATATACATTTTGTGTTTTGTTGTTGACAACATGAATTTAGTGATTAATAGTTGTTCATTTAGGTTGTGAACATATTTTCTGTATGCATGAAGATTTATTCTTCCATAGAGAACCTGAGTAGGCGGAGCAACAAAGAAAGCGCCTCTCAATTCACAGATCAGCAATCGTGGCATAATCCGGCCCAACAAAAATTTAAGATAGGCTGTTTTAGCAAATAACAGAAGTTAAAGCCACATTTGAAATTTAAGATTAAAAAATATTAACTGAGAAATTTTAAATAAATGCATCCAGGTGCTGCATCGTTAGTGAAAAAAATTTAAGGGTACCATCACCCCTAAAATAAGTGACTACTGGAGAAAGGCCCATATCACTGCCATTTAATAAAATTTAGAGATTAAGAAGGTGTTTGGATAAGAAATAATCGTATCTAAATAGCTGTTTTTCATGGTAAAAACTGTTTTTCCGTAGAAATTGATATATTTGGATAAACTGATTAAATTTCAAAACAGTTGTTTTTATGCGAAAAAATTGTTTTTAGATAAGCTAGAAGTTTGAAGCTTATTTAAAAAGTTGTTCTATTATTTTGAAACCAATAACATTTTTCCTATTTCACCATTACAAAACTAACTACCAAATAAATATTATTAAATTATACAAATAACTTCATATCCCTTTTTAGTAATTAAATATATGTAAGTGATTTTTTTACACAACCCAAACGAAATAGATTATCTTATTATTGTTTTTCAGCAAACACATCCAAACATAAAACTGATTCTATTATAATCGATTACAATAATCGATTATCCATATAATCGATTATTGAAATAATCAAATTTTCACAGCCGATCCAAACACACACTAATGCTCCGAGGTTGTATACTAAGAATTTAAAATAGTATATCATTTATCAATTTCTTTTATATAAAGTATATCATTTATCATTTAAAATTAATTTAATGACAAGCATTTAATTTAATCTTTATACATGTCATAAAGCATCATCACATTGAAATCATGGCATTTTAGAATATAAATATATTATTTCCTGTTTAAAAGTTACTCCTACAATTTAATACTAGTAATACTATATAAAATAATAACATTCTATAAGTGAATATAGAATGCCCTCTCACGCAAACTTTACCTACAAGAACAAAGATTTGAATTCTAGAATCACCACTTTGAAAAAATTTTTATCTAACCATTCCCTCGGCTCAAGGTTTAATTTTGCAGCTATGTCCATAGGGATGTCCAGTCAAAGACAAAAAAACAAGTCATTTTTCTTCTTGCTAGACCAGGGCAAGCACCTAGTAGTGACAAATTATGGTTAATTAACAGTGAGTGCGAAAAGACAATTAAAAATATCAATAGCCCTATCCTTTCTTTAATTAAATATGAATGAAGTAAGGAAATGGATCCAGTAAGGAATATGCTCGCATACGTCTTCCATAGAGATCAAAAAGAACCAGATAAATTTTACAAGCGTAATTTGTTGCATGCAATTGAATATAAATAAAAGAAAATATCACAAGAAGATTTTAAATGGAAAAAAGACACATAAGAATTCCATTTTTTGAGAAAAAACAGTTACTGTGAGGAAACTTACATTAACCGTACTCATTATTGTCCCGAAACATACCCTATAGCAAGATGTAAGAAGCTTCCTCTCTCCATTAAATTCAGGAAAAAGAAAAGCAACCTATAAGAAATCCAACTGGGCACCAGGGAAAAGGTCCTCTATTGCCACAAACCAAAATCAAGTTCAGCTCGTTTTAACACAGCAGTTACTCTACTGAAGAACTCTGGTTCCTTTTCCTTTATATCATCCAATGTCGTGGACTCATGCTCATCCACCTGAGAAAAGAAAGGACTACATTATTTTTTTAAAGGAAAGAACTACATCATCTTATAAAGTAAAATATTATCTACTTAAATAGTTTATGGTAGTGGAGCCCAAAAAAAGTCAAACATCATCCATAATGAATTATATTCACCGTGATGTTAGTGAATCTGAGAGGAAGGGAATGATAGTCATTCAATGATCATATAACAATTACATGTACATATCACAGAATATACAGGATTCAAGAGAATGATCAACCCTCAGCCACCATTTTTTCGAATAACAACCTTTGTCAGTTGAAACCAATTGCAATTTTACAACATTTTGCCACAAGTTGAGGATTTTGATCAGTTGCTAATAAAAAGCCTAAAAAGCATAAAGGAGAAACCCTTCAAGCAGGTGAAAGTGAATAATGGGAATACCTACAATTGTAAAAGTGAACGATCGGTCATATTACAGGCAAAAGGCCCTAGCATAAAATGATACTGATCAGGAAAGTCATATTATATGGATGTTTATTTTTTATGCATCCCGTGTCATAGGATATACCCTTTATGGTCTTTCAATTTAACAGTGTACACAAAGACATACAATGAATAGAATTCTTAAGACAAAACAAAGCATTTGCCCAATATGATGGATTTACTAAATTACCTCCTTGAATTTCAAAAGAATCAAATTTGAAATAGATGCAGGCTTTGTGCTGTCCCACCTAAACAAAAAAAAAAAAAAAAAGAATAGAACTAGTGAGAAAAAATTCCAATGAGAAGAGAAAGAGAGAATGTTATGTTGACATATGCTAATATAGGTCACGTCATTCAAGAAAACAAATCAGATGAAGCTACATAGAAGTACAACTAATAATACTCATAAATGTACGTTCCAACTGCAATACAACTGCAGTTTCTGAAACTTCTACTACTGATTTAAGCATATGGCACACTGTACACAGTCTCATACGAATTAGATTATAATGACATAACAATAATATTTTGAAATATGCAATTTTACTGAAAAGAAAAGAAGTGGAAGTGCAAGCTTCAAGTGTACTTTACAAGGAACAAGAGAAAAAACATAAAGAACTCAAGGAATCATGGGTATTCTAAAGGGAAGTTATAGATAAAGATGCTTTGGAAGGAAAAGGTTTTGCATCTAAGTGAAAGAATGTAACCAAATGAAGTAGCTTGCAAATGACAAATAGTTAAACGAGCCATCACATACCTTACAAGCATTAGTTCATTAACCGATCGCCACATTCCACGTCCAACATCTTTCACTAGCTGCTCTCTAGCACTTCTTCCATGCCATAATTCTTTAACAATATACATCACTTCTTCAACATCTACCTACAAAACAGAAACAAAGATGATAAACAAAAGAAAATTCAAACTGACATTTTTATTATTATTATTTTTTTTGTAATAAGAAAATCATATTACATATATATGATAACACATCACAAAAGTTTTCATATAAATTCCATCTCTGCACTTCATACAAAGAGGGTCACCTTAGGGCTTCTTTTGCATTTGTAAGGTATGTTGATCTGATAGACTCAACTGGTAATCTAGGGATTTAGAGGGACCGAATTGGGGAATCTTGCCCCAAGTAAGTTTTATTAATTGAATGAAAGAATGATACAATGAAGGAATATTGAAATGTGGTGAATTGTAGAGCACCACTTCTCTCCTCTAGTCTTATCTCTCTAACTGCCTAACTAACTCTAGCGGCCTTTGTTCTATTTATAGGCATTACAATAGATCTTTCCCGCCCAAAACTAATGACTACCCCTCTCATAGACTCTCTTAACAACCGGGTGTCTATCAATACTCCCCCCCAAAACTTTCACCTTGTCCTCAAGGGAAAAAGAATGGAAGGTGTGCTGCATTGTGGCCAGGTCTTCCCACGAATTGTCACAGTCAGGGAGATCCTCCCACTTGACTAAGAGCTCGGCTGCTCCCTGCTGGTTGTAGCGGAGTTGGAGCACATCTTCTAGTTGCGTCTGAAGCTCCCAAGAGGCAGTAAGTGCCTTTGGCAGTGGTTGAGGCTGGTAGTTTGCAGGGACAGCTTTCTTGAGTTTACTCACATGGAAGACTGGATGAAGCTTGCTATCCGCGGGCAATGTCAGTTTGTAGGCCACTGTGCCTATCTTCTCCTGGACTTTGAAAGGGCCATAGAAGCGGGGACTCAACTTTTCATTTCGCCTCTTAGCTAGGGATTTCCATCTATAAGGAGTGGCCTTGAGATAGACCCAGTCCCCTTCAACTAGTTGCACATCTCTGCGTCGTTTGTCAGCCTGCTTCTTCATGCGTTGCTGGGCCTGGGTGAGATTGTGATGAAGTTGGTCCAAAATGGTGTCTCTTTGACCCAGTTGGGCATTCACTGCTTCGATCGAGCAGGGAACTGCGGCGCCCCTAATAATTGGGGGTGGATCACGGCCATAGAGGGCCTTAAAAGGGGTCATGCCAATTGAAATGTTGTAATTGGTATTAAACCAATATTCTGCCCATCCTAACCAAGAGGGCCAAGTTTTTGGTTTCTCACCTGCATAGCATCTAAGGTACATTTCCAAACACCTGTTAGTGACCTCAGTTTGGCCATCGGTTTGAGGATGGAAAGCTGTGCTGTATTTGAGCTTGGTGCCAGCTTGCTTCAATAGTGCAGTCCAAAAGTGACTCAAGAAGACCTTGTCTCTATCGGATACAATTGTAGAAGGAAACCCATGGAGTTTTACTACTCCCGAAATGAAAACAGAGGCCACATCCTGGGCAGTGAATGGGTGTCCTAAGAGAAGGAAATGGGCATACTTGGTTAACCTATCGATCACGACCAAGATGGTGTCCTTCCCCTGCACCCTAGGCAGCCCTCCAACAAAGTCCATGGCAATCTCAGCCCATACTTGTGTGGGAATAGGCAGTGGTTGTAGTAACCCAGCTGGGGAGAGACTTTCATACTTGTTTTGCTGACAAATCTCACACTGACTGATAAATCTTTTGATGTCTTGTGTCATGCCTTCCCAATGAAACACCCCGGCAATTCGTTTGTAAGTTCTGAAGTAGCCTGAATGACCCCCCATCGGGTTTGAATGAAATTCTGCTAGGATGACAGGGATTTTGGAGAAATTCTTTGGTAACAGCAAGCTACCCTTGTGGAACAGCATGACCTGCTGTAACATAAACTGAGGATGAGCCTCGGGTTGTAGAGTAATAGTCTGTAGCAACCTTTGTAACTTGGGGTCAGCAGCAATCTCTTTCTCCCAAGCTTCCCATTCTGTAAAATTAATGCCCGAGAGAGAGGCATATATCATTTGCCTAGAGAGCGCATCTGCGGCCTTATTGGTAGTCCCGGTCCTGTATTGCACCTCAAAGTCAAAGCCCATTAGTTTGGATGTCCACTTAAATTGATCTTCGCCCATGATCCTTTGATCAGTCAAAAATTTCAGACTCTTTTGGTCAGTTTTGATGATAAAATGTTGTCCTCGTAAGTAATGTTTCCATTTCTGGACTGTCATGACTATGGCCATAAGTTCCCTCTCATAAACAGATTTTTTTTGAGCCCTAGTAGATAAGGATTGGCTTAGGTAAGCCACTGGTCTGCCCTCTTGAACCAACACCGCACCTAAACCCTTGCTTGATGCATTAGTCTCAACAGTAAAAGGCTTGGAAAAGTCTGGGACAGCAAGGACAGGTATTGTAGTCATGGCTGTTTTAAGCAATGCAAATGCTTCCTCAGCCGCTGGGCCCCAATGGAATTGATCCTTCTTGAGCAGCTCTGTTAAGGGCTTTGCCACAAGTCCATACCCCTTCACAAACCTTTTGTAATAGCCTGTAAGGCCAAGGAATCCCCTTAAACTCTTCAAACCTTTAGGAGTCGGCCACTCGAGCATAGCTGAGATTTTAGTGGGATCAGCTGCCACCCCTTCTGCAGACACAATGTGGCCCAAATACTCCACTCTCTGGACCCCAAAACTGCACTTCTTTTGATTTACCACCAAGCTATTTTGCCTCAACACCTGAAATACTTTTCTGAGATGTTCCCTATGGTCTTCTTCATTTCTGCTATAGATCAGAATATCATCAAAAAATACTAATGCAAATTTCCTTAGAAATGGTTTTAGGACCTCATTCATCAAGGATTGGAAGGTGGAGGGTGCATTGGTAAGGCCAAAAGGCATCACCAAGTATTCATAATGGCCTTCATGGGTCCTAAAAGCTGTCTTAGGAATATCAACCTCCTTCATACGAATTTGGTGATATCCAGACTTAAGATCTAGCTTGGTGAAGAGTGTGGCACCAGCTAATTCGTCTAATAGCTCATCTATTATAGGGATCGGGAACTTATCAGGGATGGTGATCTTGTTTAAGGCCCTATAGTCAACGCAAAATCTCCAACTACCATCTTTTTTTTTTTTTGACAAGTATAATAGGGCTAGAATATGGGCTAGTGCTAGGTCTTATAATCCCAGCTGAGAGCATGTCATTTACCAATTTCTCAATTTCATCTTTTTGGAAGTGTGGATACCTATAGGGTCGCAAATTGGGAATGAGGCTACCTTCTTTAAGGTTGATGGCATGATCATGTTTCCTTTGTGGTGGCAAGCCTTGTGGGTTCTGAAAAATGTCAGCAAACTCCTCTAAAACCTGTTGTAGCTGGTCAGGAACTTCTACTGCTAATTGTTGGAAAAAACATTCAACCAGGAATCCTCCTTCTTCCAGTTGCAATTCTCTGCTTATTACCTTTGCAGAAACCTCCCCTTTACACAAGCTAGGGTCCCCCTTGATCACGACATGGGTGTCTCCTTCCTTGATCCGCAGAGTCATATCTCTGAAATTTGCCTTAACTTCTCCTAATTGCTCAAGCCACTCCATTCCCAAGACCACATCTTCCCCTTCTAGTGCAAACACATAGAAGTCCCTAGTGCATTTTAATTGCTACAGCTGCAATTTCAGGTTCTTGCACACCCCACTGGTTCGTATCCTTTGGCCATTTCCAATCTTCACCCAATAAGGGATAGTGTACTCAACCTTCAGCTTCAACTGTTGTGTAAGACGGTGAGATATGAAGTTATGTGTTGCTCCACTGTCAATTAGGACTAGCACTCTCTTTTCAGCTATTGCTCCCCACAGCATGAATGATTTTTTTGAAGTCAGGCCTGCCATACTCTGTAGGGTCAATTGCTTGAACTGTTCTCCCCACACAATCTCTTCCTTGTCTCCTGCTTCCTCCTCTGTTTCAGCTTCAGACCCTTGTTCCTCCACCAGCATGATTCGCAGGGTCTTATTCTTACACACATGGCTCGGAGAATACCTCTCATTACAGGTAAAACATAGTCTCTTCCTTCTCCTTTCCAGAAATTCATCTTCTGGTAAAGGTTTATAGGTAGGGTTCGTCCCTTTTTCTTCTTTGCTGGCTTTGACATTAGCCCCATCTCTGTCTACTCCTTCTCCGAATTTACTTGAACTGACCCAGTTATTGGGAGACTGAATTCGATTGGAACCCCATTGTGCACTCTTGTAGCTGTCTTCCCCTTTCCATCCTCGGTTGGGACCCCGAGCATTGGATTGAACCTTAGTCGACCCAAACGTCTTTCCCCCTTTTCCATACACCTCATTTCTGTCATCCACAAGAAGAGCTATGTCCATCATTTCTTTCAGATTCTTTGGCCTATGCACCCTCACCTCCGCCCTAATTTCCTCCTTCAATCCGTTAGCAAAGATTCCACTCAGATACTCAGGCTGTGAAATCTTTAATGGCCCTGCGAGCACTTCAAATTGTTCTCGATATTCTTGCACGGTTCCTTCATGTTTCAGGCCCAAGAGAATCTCGAACGAATTCTCCACCAACGAAGGCTGAAACCTTTTCAACAACGCATCTTTGAATTCTTCCCAGGTCAGATTCTCAGTGCAAGATTCCCACCATTGCATCCATGACAAAGCCTTCCCTTCCACGGCGACAAACACCGCCTCCATCTTGTCCCTTTCGTTCAAGCCTCGGAATCGGAAGTAGCGTTCAATTTTCCCTATCCACCCTGGAGTGTCCTCTCCATTGAAGATAGGGATATCAATCTTTCGGAACCTATCTTCTCCTTCCGTTGCGTTCGGCCTCCACGAATTTCCCTCGCCATTACCGCCCTAACCGCCTCCTTCGCCACCATTACTTCCGCCTTCACTTCCGACGTCGCGATGGCTCAACCTCTCCTCCACCGATCGCAACACTCTGTCCTCCGATTCGCGCAACATCTTGCGCATCATTGCTTGCAGCGACTCCATCATTCTTTGTTCGACAACTTCCATTCTTTGTTCTACCATTCTCCTAACCATCAATTGCAACTGGATCGGAACTTCTCTGATACCAGTTGATAGACTCAACTGGTAATCTAAGGATTTAGAGGGACCGAATTGGGGAATCTCGCCCCAAGTAAGTTTTATTGTTTGAATGGAAGAATGATACAATGAAGGAATACTGAAATGTGGTGAATTGTAGAGCACCACTTCTCTCCTCTGGTCTAATCTCTCTAACTGCCTAACTAACTCTAGCAGCCTTTGTTCTATTTATAGGCATTACAATAGATCTTTCCCGCCCAAAACTAATGACTACCCCTCACATAGACTCTCTTAACAACTGGTGTCTATCATGATCATACTTATCACGTGTTGTGTAAGAGACCTAGGTCAATTGAACTTTGCCACACTGATTTATCACTATAATTGCACTTTACCCAATTTATAAATTAATCACATTTTCTGATGATTTAATATGCCTTTTTGCAACCCCCCAATATTAATGGGGTAATTCTCATAATTGTGAGAAGCATGAACACAGTAAGTAACTTTTTGACGAAAATATTACTCCAAAGAACTAATTACGACAAAAGTGAGTACTTTGTCTCTCCAATATGATATGTTGATAATTGATGAAATGGTTAAATTGATCTCGTTTTTTTGTCAAAATATTACCATTATATGTGACATGGTTTATGACAGAACACAATGGTATCGTTTGATCAATGTAGCCGATCTCACCTAGTAGAAAGGACTTCTGTTGTTGTATTACCACTGTATGTGTATCTCAAAATTGTTAGTTAACCATTAAATATGAAAACAGGGGTAACATTGAACTACCAGAAATGTGCTTAAATGCTTAATTCTATAAATCAAGGGGATAAAGTGCAATTGGGTGAATAGATTATGGTGAAAAAATTCAATCTTTAGAAAAGGTTAAGATATCATACCTGCACTTGCATGGATGTTCTGTACAACAACTCCTCATGCTCAATAAGGCGTTGATGAAGAGTATGGTAATGATCCATGTCAAAATTGACTATAGGTTCAGTTTGGACTTGCAATCCAGCTAATTGTGTCACAACATAGGAGGCCATGACTTGTCCAAATATTGCAGGGATGGTGCCTAGCACAGGTATGATACGGACCCTAAAACCTGGTACTATCTGCCATAAGGACCAAGATATCAGAATGTGTAGCCAGTGCCACTAAATGTTATGATGGCCATTGAGCAATGGTTTGTCAGCAAAGAAAAAATTTAGACTTTGTCTATGATTTAACAGTTATATATTTTATAGGTAAAATGGTAAATAACATAGTGTATTGGAAGGTCCCAGCAGGCATCTTACTACAGCTAGTATGCAAAGAACCCACCGGGAGGAACTGGTGGTCATCTATGTCAGTCAATAACAACAAACAGAAAACAGCCTATTAACTATATTATTAGACAATCACAAAATAGATAGTGGTACGATAGGTTCCCGATCTCTATGGAACCAGGACAATCCAGTATGGGGAAGCTCTTAAGATCTATACCCGCAGACCCAAATGTCCACGGCCCACTTAGAATCACCTTAGGCGGGAAATAGGGAAGGAGGGAAGAGTTAGTTACGGAGAGAGAAAGGATACTGAGTCTGCTATATAGGGGGGAATGAATAATGTAGGGTCATGTGGAGTTTATTGTTGTAATTGGAGTCTAGAGTGTATACTTTGACTGGGGGGGCTTCACCCTTTTTCCTTGTATTGTTCCTTTCCTTCAGAAATTCTAATACAAATACAGATTTCGATAGGAAGTTCCTATCAAGGTACAATCAGTAGGTGACTAAAACTAACAAAATAAATGTCCTCACCTGGTAATCTGAAGGGTTTTCCTCTTCTCCACTGGGACCCTTAAATGGAAGCAGCTTAGCTTTGGGTTTTTCCAAAGAAAACACAACAGGGATGCCGCCTTCAATGCCATAATGTTTCCTCAAACGGTATCTTACCTACATAGGTATGATTTCAGAAAGAGAGTTATATACCAAATGCTAGTAATAAGAAATTAAGAACAAAGAAAATCATAGTTGACAGATGAAGGCAATCAGTTCCGAACTAACTGCCACCTAGCTGGAGTTTGTGTTGTGGACACACAAATGAAGTGAGTCCCTTTTCGCAAAGATTATTGAGAAGACATTTTAAAAAAGAAAACAGAAAGAAGAGGTCTAACTATTTCCTGAGCATTCCTTTATTTTCTCTATTGGTTGACAGTCAAATTTCTGCATTTATTCACTTCTGCCAAAATTTTCACTAAATGAAGTGTTAGATTAATGTATTTCCTCCTTCAATTTTTCACTTCTCGAAGTCAAGAAAAGGGTTATGCTTAAAGGTTGAAATGGCATGATTTTTCTTTTACTGACAATCATTTATTAAACTTACTAGTAATTGTCAATATTAGAAACTGAGAATGAGAGAGAGAGAGTTGTAACTGATTCTGGTATTATGAATTTAGAGTCTAAATACACGGCTCAAAGGTATTTATACCTTTACCTCTAATATCTTATAGAAGCAGAACTAGTGTAACAGAACCTTCTAACAGTATACGTTATAACTAACACTAACAGAATATGCCAACAGTGTGAGCAATATCTAACAGAATGTAAAGCACTCTAACAGTCCCCCTGAAACTCATGGTGGTTGCATCAATGTGTATTGATCAACAAGACAACAACCCTGAGTTTGTCTCTTAGCTCATTGAATCTGAGAGATGACAGTGCCTTAGTCAAGATATCAGCTATTTGATCTTGAGCTGGAACGTGTGCTACTACTAAACTTTTGTTGATAACCTTTCACGAACAAAGAAGAGGTCGAGCTCCATGTGCTTGATGCGAGAGTGAAGAACATGACTGTGAGAGAGAGCTACAGTGCTCAGATTATCACAGAATATGGTAGGAACTGTAACAGCAGCATCTAACTCCTTTAGAAGGGTTTGAACTTTGAATCCATGTGATTTCAGAGGCAGTATTGGCCAGACTTCTGTATTCAGCCTCTGTTTGCAAACAGTGGTTGCTTCTTTAACATGAAACCAAATTTGGTCCAAGATAAGCCCCTGAAGTGGACCTCCTGTCATTTGGATTTGAGGCCCAATCAGCATCACAGAAGGCTTGCAAGGGCAGCGGCTGATTGGCTGGTGCAGGTTGTAGTACCAAGCCATGGGTAATAGTTCCTTTAAGTTCTCTTTACCACCTTCCAGTGCTCCTCTAACAGTCAAAGTTGAGCCCATGTTCAATCTTTAAAATACAACAGAACCCAGCAACATAGGATACGCTCAACGTGCATAAAAATGTCTATAAATTGTAGGCTTGAAATAACGGAATGAAATAACAATATACAAATAATGCATGCTAGCAATTAAAGTAGAAGTTCAACAAGACAGCTAAAGCTTTAACATCATTTTGCAAACACTTGCTCCACAATCATATAGTGAAGGGAAACAGATCCTTCAATGCATGTCATGCTTAATTCACATTTCACAATACCATTAAATTAAATTAGCATAATGTAAAAAAAATTAACTCAGAAGTTCTGGATTAGCCCATCTACTAGCATATAAGATGACAAAATAGAAAATAAGGTGACAATTTTTGCTAATCGAAAAGACAGATGACAAAATGGAAAATAAGATGTCTTCAAATGAAAGAAATAAAACCAAAAGAGAAACATCACCTGAAAAAGCTTTCCACTAATGTTAACTATCCAGTATCCACAAATGTTACGCCTAAAATCACCAAAGAAAGGCCTACAATGATATTCTTTTAACTAACCAAGATGTTGGAAACCGATCATTTAAAAATTATATTTGTCAATCTGTGAGCACACACGTGCACCTTTTGATAAGCATTTGCACTTATTATTGTAAATTGCAATTAGGACATGGTTTAGAAAGGAAAGACATTAGTGTATTTATGGGATAATCAGGATTTTAGGACATACATCTACAGGAGGGAATGAGAAGTAGTGTTAAACTGCCACATCAATTAACATATATGGTTTGAAGTTCAAGAAAATACAATTTGAAAGAAGCATATGTGGGAACATTACAGCTCGAGATAATGGATCATTAGTTGACTCTCTAAGATCAGCAATGCGAATTCTTGTTGGATCAGCTCTGGCACCAGCCCCAGTAGCAGATAGAACCTTCAAACCCCTTCGTACACATGCAGCGAGAAGAGCCACCTATTACATATGACAAATCAAGCAATTGGAAGTTCAAATCATAACTAGATATGTGAATGTGAACGAATGCCAATGATAATGATCATAAAAGAAAAATATTGTTTTTTTGATCCAGCCTTCCAGGCGGGCCAGCCAAGTCATATAGGCAACATACATATAGACATCAACAATCCAGTATGCAATCCAAAATTTTCCATTTTTACAGCTTAGAATAAAAAACATGGAAAGAAAATTAAAGGACAATGAACATACAAGAACCATTAACAACAAACCAAAACAGCTCTCACAACAGGGGTATGTGGTATGTCTATGTGCAGGAAAAATATTATAAAAGGGCAGCATGAACTTATATCAATATCATCAAATAGGGAGTGGTCTTTAGAGAATACCTTTGTATCAATGTTATCAATACAGTCCAAAACAAAGTCAGGGTGGCCTGAGAGAATTTCTTCTTCAGTAGATGAATCATATAATAGCACTTTTGCATCTATCTGGCACTCTGGAAAGATAGATAAGAAATGCTCCTTAAGGCATTGAGCTTTTGGGATGCCAACATCTGCTCTTGTTGCAACAGCGTGTCGATTTAGTGATGAAAGAGAAACCTTCTCATTTAATAAATAAATAAGTACAAATATTTTACGGAATGTCTCTACAAATTCTAAAGAAAGCAAAATTGACACAAAAAAATTATAGCTATTTTCTCTTCTTATTCCTTTGTTTTACCAAGTTATGCTTAATAATATTGCTCACAAGCTTTAGACTTGAGCTTCTTGAGTCTATAACGGCATAAATACAGTAAATTACAAGAAAGGCTTGTAAAGATATACATCTAATGTGATTAGAGTAACCCTAAGATACTATTCACGACAACTAAAAGCAAAAGGAACCAAGTTATTTAACTCAACTCCATTCAGAACTCCGGTTTCTTACCTTCTTAAACTATGATAGTTGATAAAAGTTGCATCTTTGATCTTTACAGCAATATATTCCAACATTTACATCTATCATGATATGCTCCTGTACTATGTAAGACATATAAAATACAGGATCTCCAGCCAAAAGGAAGAAAGGAAGATCCAAATAACATCAAAATCTTCAACCATGTCAATATAGGAGAGCCAAATCATAATTGGTAATAGCCATTGGGAAAGATTTGGACATGAACAGGTTGAGGTTCCCATTATAGTAAATGTAACAACCAGTCCAGACAAGATGGACCCACAAAGAAAACACACCAAAACCCATACAAGAAGAATGGAAGAAAATTTGAACGTTATCCAAGGGAGAGTCAGTCACATGAAAAACCTGGTCAAAGTCCACAAGAAGAAGCTTGCCGATCCCTGACCTCAAGAGCATAGTTGCAGCATGACTGCCGACCCCTCCAAGACCAATGACCACAACATATGATGAACTCACTTTCCGCTGAGACTCAAAGCCAAAAAACTGAATGTTCCTAGTTGCAGCATAAAATTCCACCCCAAAAGATGTTCGATTAGTAGGAATCCAAGAAAAGATAGATGTATCAAGAGAGTGCCACCCATGCACAACCAATGTAGATAATTCATCTCTTGAGTGAAAAGGTGTAATATGAACAAATCTAACAAAAGACACTTAGGCATGGCATGTAATGTGTTGGAAGTCCCAAAAATCAAAGATGGGAAAACTTCATCTTAGCCCCGCCAATGAAAATACAAATCCCCTAAAAAAAATTATTTCTCTTCTGTCAGCTCATCCACATCAAAGCAAGCCAGAGAAACACGCCACAAATCTATGCAATAACTAAAAAACGATCCCTCAAAGTAAAAAAAGTCAAGTCTTCTAAAACTGGATTAGTGTAATAACATTTCATTGGCTATCCAAGATGGTGGGACAGCATGAAAGTGTAAAAATGCAATGATATGCAACTTCGTGCCGCTTCCAGCCTTAATTAAATGTGAAGACACACAAACTATCATAATTAGCTCTAAGCATAAAGACCAAGAACAGTGATGCATGAGTGCTAACACTGTCCTACACAAATAAAAGAGCTTATAGTCAAACAGAACAGCGATTGCAGGCGCTTAGAGTGTGTTTTTCCAATAGCTCAACAGCATAAAACACATTTACACAGAAATTATTTCTGAAGAGAAAATGTCAAGGTAATTGGCAACAACTTGCAATACCTAGTCAGCTGTTCAGAAACAATCTCATCTTTCAGAAGATCTTCATTATTAACCACCATATCATTCTTCCTTCCAGTAGGGCATCCCTCAACACCTTCATGAGACAAAAAGTCAACACTTACAAGGATACACAGGGCAGCAGTCTTATTACATTTATGATGTGAAAGTAGGATTTAGGCGGAGAAGATCACTATCCAAATATCACAAGTTGATTATAAATGACAACACGTTGACACTCTTGTTTGACATATGTGCATGGTCCTGCAGCAAAAGGGGCAGTATGCGAGCTATAACAGGTAGTAAACAACACAATGTGACTTCAACCATCGGATCACCTTATAAACTAACTCTTAATAGGAATAACTCATACAATACATGTAAGGGAACACATGAGAATTGAGAAGAATTATTATATCACATATTCAGATTCAACCTGCAATACTACTATTACTACATACCCGGCACCAAAATATTAACATTTACAACATATCATCATTTAGAATTTAAGCGATTACTTATAGCATTTAACTTGTCCATATTGATGAGCATATGAATGTAACTTAATAACTATATTTTACAATTTTTATAAAACAATGATCTTCATTTGAGGCAACATACAAAAGCAGGAATACATAGAATAGAATCACAAGAAAATAAATGGAGACAAGTTGGTTACTGCCATCCAGTTCAGAATTTGATTCGTGGGCACATACCATTTAAGTTAGTAGCAGACTTACTGCATTGCCGCAAACCACTTCTGCAAATATGACATTATATATATTATACATTCAGTACCAAATACAATAAACTTGAAAGGCCTAAAGAAAAAGCAATAGTTGATGACAGCATAAAATTAAAATTATCCGTTGCTTCAAAGACTCAAAATAAATCAGAGAATAAGTGTGAGTGTCATTAGAAGCAAAGGGAGAAGAAATAGTAGAGTTGAGAGGTGAAGAAAGACAGACTGACTTGTGAGATTGGAGAAGGCTTCTTGAAAGAAAGTAGGTAGCAACAGAGCCCAAAACAGCACCGCCTCCTACCAATGCTAAATATTTGCCCCTCTCCATCATTCTCTTCTCGTCTCTTCTATTCTCTGTTTCTTTGTTTTCTTAAATTCCGGTTCGGTTGTATATGCTCGTCTCGGGCAGCAGAGTACAATACGGGCCTGCCTGATCGTGGGTTTAGTGGGCGAATAAAGATAAAATGACTTAATTGCATTTTCGTCCTTTAAATATTATTACTATCGAATTTTGATCCTTCCGATCTAATTAAGTCAATTGGATTATCCAAATATTACAATTATACAATTTTGGTCCGTGTTCAATTACGTTAATTGGATCCTGAAAGTATTTCCTCTATTACAATCAAGTCCATATGTCATTGTGCCATCCACTTTTTGATGTCAGTAGTCTACGTGAGACCGATTTGACATTAGGCCAATTTGTAGCTTACGTAATATCAAACCCCTATACACATGAGATATACATGTTATCATTAAAGTGTGTGCGTTGACAATAATGTGAATGTCATGTAGGCTGTCAAGTTGGCCTCACTAAGTATCAAATCATTTCCACGTGTCACATAGGCTACTGACATTAAAAATTACACAATTATAATATCTGGGGATCAATATTGCACAATTGTGATACTTGGGACCCAATTGACGCAATTGGAACCTGATGGACTAAAATTGCACAATCGTGATACTTAAGATACCAGTAAATCATGAACCAATGTTTTCATCGATTCAATAAACGGTCCGATTTTTTGAAATAGTGATAAAATGTTTTTTGAGAAACCCATCGGAAAATTTAAAAAGAAGGTTAAAGTAATAATCCGGTCCCTATACGTAACACGGATTCTTCATTTAGTACCTCTACGTAAAAAATTTGGAAATTAGTCTCTACATGTGTAAACATTAGCAAATTTGGTCTCTATATGTGCAAATGTTAGCAAATTCGTTTCTGATGTCCGCAAATTGATCCTTATAGATGACAAAAAAAATTGGTTTGGTTCCTAAAGCTAAAAAAAAATAAATCGATCTTTATATGTACAATCAATAATAATTTTATCTTTATCATCTGCTGAGTATATAGGCGGATCAATGTTTTGTCCGAAGGGTGCACTTGAACCATCTGAATATTTAAAGTCATTTACTAATACTTTAGTAAAAGAAAATGTCCCCATAGTTATCAAAAATTGTATCCATGCCATTTGACCGTTTGACTCTCTCTCACACACACTGCCATCAGCCCATCACACGATCAGGTTTCCTCATCCTCTCTCAGACCATCAGCGCCCTCTGCCGCTGCGAGCCCGTGACAGTGTCGTCCTGCCTCCGTCGGACCCAGACCGTCCGCGTAAGTCCCCTCTCTCTTCTTCTTCCTCCTCCTCATTCTTCTTCTTCTTCTTCTTCTTCTTCTTCCTCCTTCTTCTTCCAGTATTCCTCTTCCTATGACGGAATATGCACATCCAAGAAGTCAAAAAGTGCGACCTAAGCAATAAAAATGCAGAGAGACCATAATGGAGGAGGCACGTTTACACGTGTACGCACTCATTTTCAATTTTTTTTAGGGACTAAACGAAGAATCTATGTCACGTAATTAACTAAAAAAATATATATATTTTGGTTTCCTTTCCAGGCCATAATATTGATAAAATGTTTTTTGAGGACCCCATCGGAAAATTTAAAAAAATAAATTCTGGTTTCCTTTCCGGTCCATAATAACAATCGAGTCGGGTTAATATCCAATTATCCGGTTGCAATTCCCGAACCCCTTTGCCCTTTGGTGTCTATGTAATAGAGAGTAGATTTTGATTTGAACAATTGAACCATATCGATTCAACAATTATTCTGGGTGTTAAGGTTTTAGTGCAAAGTTCGTTCCTTTTTCTCTATCGTTTCCCTTTACGCTTCGCTTTTCTTCCAAAGAACAGGAACATGGACGCACAAGCCAAGAAAAAGGCAATGTTTCGTGCTAAATTGAATGCCCAGAAGAAGGAAAAGCGCATAGAATCTCCCCTTGTGAGGTTCGTCCACTTCAATTTGCTTTCTTTCTATTTCATGAACATCGATTTACTTAGCCACTCGCAAATTTGCATATAGAGTTGTTAATTTGTTACCCATTATAGTGATTTAGTTACAAACTCATCCCTCTACATGGTTTCATTTATTATCCTTCACAAAATAAAAAATGGTACTTTAATCCTTAAATATTTCTGCTTATGAATTATGACCATTTGTTGATTTGGTTAGTTTTCTGTTAATGTGTATGTTGGCAGCTGTAGTTGAGTTTGAAACAACTTAAAATACCCACATTTACTCCTGTTATGATTTGCATCTGATTATAGCTACTCGTTACTTGTTTCTGCTTGTTAAGACATGCCTCTTTCTTGGGTCAGCATAAAATTATACTTTCACAACATGATTTGTTTGTATGTTATTATTATTATTTTGAATGTTTCTGTCTTTTTGTGCATATATACATACAGGTATAATGAATTCGATCAGCCCGTTTGCCGGGTTTGCGATGTTATTCTGAAGTCTGAGTCTCTATGGGACGCACACCAAGTTTCTCGTAAGCATCGTGAGGTGATGATTACAATCTTGTTCGTTTTATGTATGGGCACTTATCTATTTAAACATCACTTGATGGTCTTATTATAATTTTTTTCCTAGACTCTCTTTGCTTATGTTTAGACTTTGAAATTTGAATAGTCTTATTATATTTTGGGAGGACGGAGGGGGATGCCTTATAATGATTTGTCTCTGCTTCCATTTGTTACACAGCCTCCCTTCTCTCACCCCAAGATGAGCTTAATGCAAAGGTCTGATAGGGTGGTTGTTTTGGGCAGGCGATAAGTAATCTTAAAGCTAATGCAGCTGGATTAACTCAGCATAACAATGCTAAGCCTGTTACTGATACCAAGTTTCCCAAGTTTAAACCTGAACAGCCTTCAGAATCACAGTCCAAAATGCCCAAAGGTTCACAAGAAATGCCTAAATCTCAGTCTTCATCAGTGCTCCCACCAGATTTTTTTGATGACAGTGATGCGAGAAAGACAAGATCTGGTAAGTGTTAGGTTTATAAAACTGAAGTTGTACATTTATATACTCATGCACATTCGAACATACAGTGTTGCACCTCACAGGCACAGATAGTGATATTTGTTCATATACACATAGTTTGTGTATAGATGTATAATATCCAGCATGCTCATTTACACAATTACACTGCATATAATTGTTAGATTACGATTCCATTTTTCCTTGGAATTTGCACTTTTTTTGTAACTTAAATGGTATGAAAGTTTATGAATTGGGTTCTCTTTTGGGTCTCATTGACTATGTTCATTTGTCTTCCCATTCAGACAAAAAGATTTGGTCTCTTGATCCTTCCAGGGCGTTTTCATGCAGATCCCTTTTCCAAATTTTAACTCATTTGTTAAATAGTATCCTGACCCCTTCTGTAAGTCCAAAGGGTTCTCAACTGTCTAATCTTTTATTTGGACTGAGGTGCTTTATAGAATGAATACTAATGACAAGTTGTAGGTTCGTAGGCCACAAAAGGCTCTTCCCATGAATGTGTGTTATGTGTGTTGCTTGTTAGAAAGTGATCCCTCATCGATTCTTACCTTGTTTTGCTTCTGTTTCTTTATAGAATTCATTTTTGGCCTTTTTGATGAATGCTGCTATGCCCTAGGTCCTTGGACCAATTTTTTGGGTTTCCAGCTTTAGTGGTTTTAGTAGAAATTAGAAGACTAAATTTTTATGACAATGTGCAACTGATGCTATTATTTGGTGCACTGGCTCAACAACTAATTTGGGATAATATTAGGTGATTAGTTTCTTTTGTTGCAAATCGCATGGTCTCCTTATAAGGGGGTTTCCTAGCAGATAGGGAGAGGAGTTGGTCAGCTTTGCTCCATTAATGTTTTCTCTTTTTCCATGTTTTATTTTCCTCTTTTTCACTATGGAGGATCCCTTTTCCTTCAATTTCCATGTAATTTTCTTCTTTTTGTCTTCATGAATTTCTTCTTCTACATACGAAAATTAATAATAATTTTGAGAGTAAGACATTTTTTGATTGGACTTTGAGAAGATTGTAGATGTATTAGTCATTTATCCAAAATGATTGTACACTACAGTTGGCAGTATCCTGCTTGGAAATGGATTCAACAACTTTGGGTGCTTTCCATTATCGTACCAAAGTTTGTATTTTGATAGATATTAGATAACTTAAATAATGGCATTGTTAGATTTTGTAGGAGTAGATGAACCAGGTATTTGGGTCTAGGAAATGGTTAGGTGGGTTACATTGTTAGTGGTAGGAGCATGCTTCTGTGGTTCATGAAATCACAATGAAGTGAATGAACAAAATGTTATATATTTTTAGCTTGTACTGGATATATATCCTATTGGTGCTTTAGCTATACCTCGAGACTTCTTGTTGCTACATGTTTGATGATAACATTGGTTGCAACACTTATGTTAACTTAGCTTTTTGTTTCATTAATATTTTTGCTTCCAGAAAAGGACTCTTCCAAAATGATGTGCTCTGATTTAGGTAGGAAAGTGGGGAGTTCTGCTCAAAGTCAGGTGTTAAACTTGGAGAAGGAGAAAGGTCATTTGCATGGAAATAGTGCTGCAGAGTCAAAGGTTAGCCAAGCAACAAAGGAGATTAGTCAAACATCAACCAACACTACTGATGCAGAGATCAAGCAAGTAAAAGGGGCTTTGCCCGAAGGCTTTTTTGACAATAAGGATGCTGATTTGCGTGCACGTGGCATAAAGCTTGTTAAGCCAGATGTCAAGTAGGTTCCCACTTTATGTTGTCTGTGCATCTGTATCAGTACTACTATATTTGGTAATCATGAATTTGGTTTGCATGGAAGTAAAGACAACAAAAATATGCAGGCTGTGATGTGGCATTAAATACTGCCCATGTTGAGTTAAACGGTGATCAGTGAAATTCTTGTTAGTTTTTATCTGATCATTTTATCAACCACAGTTTGAGTTTTGAAGTACTTTAAAGAGAATGGAAACAAGACTAGTTCATAAAATTAGATCATTTTTTATCAACCTAGTTTCATAATCATGAAAGGGAGCCTTGGCACATCAGTTGAAGTTGTTGCCATATGACAAGGAGGTCACAGGTTCGAGTCATGGAATCAGCCTCTTGCAAATGCAGTGTAAGGCTCTTAAGACCCACATAGTGGGTCCGACCCTTCCTTGGACCTTGCACATAGTGGGAACTTTATAGCACTAGGTTACCTTGTTTAACAATTACATTTAATCTTGTTGATACTTGATATAACCACATCCTTTTTATGGCCTTCCTCATTTTCTTGTTATTCTTTTTAATCAAATAAATAAAAGTATATTGGGTGAGTCCATCTCATTGCATGTTATTTAGACTGTTAGTGCAGCATTGAGAACTCCCTTGTATATTATTGGTTCAGTGAAAACCTTTGTTGTAATTCAATTCAATGGAAGAATTTCTATATTAGTTAAATAGATTGAAACATAGAATGGTATTGATTTCTTCTAAATCCTCTATTAGAGATGAGTACAAGGAGTTTGAGAAGTCGATTCAAGAGGACTTGCGGGAGGTGGATGACCGGTTGGAAGAAGATGAGGTGATGATCATTATTTCCTTTCTGCTATATATTTAAACATAGGTCTTAACCCTTAAGATGTATATAGCTATATGCAATACAAACATGATATATGATCAAATGTTCGTCATAATGAGCAGATTGATGCTGCTGAAATGATAGAAGAAGCGGAATCTGTAGAGCAAAAGTATGTTTCGCTGTCTTATATACTTAAATAATCTTTTCTTCATTTGTTCTGTTCTCACTCCTTTGAAAGTGGAAATGGAAATGTTTCTATATCTTTTTATGTTTTTACAGGATGTTAAGGGAGAAAGTAGAAACGTTGAAGAATAAGAGATTGGAGCTTAAGGCTGCTAGATCTGCAAAGCGTAGTAAGTCTTCTGAGGTTGTAACCAAGGAGTCTAGACATGAAGACTCATCCAGTGATGATGAAAGTGGTGAGAATTTTGCTGTGGACTGGAGAGCACAGCACTTGTGAATGCTTGCTAGATGTTGCTATACCTTGAACTCCAAACCTGGAATATAATATATACATTGATACCGCATTTTGTATGTGCAACATTTTTGTTTATCATGCTATTGTCTATGGTAAGAGACTAGATAAACAGGGGAAACGAAAACAAAGGAAGGAAAGCAACTAACTAATCTTTGGCCGGGTTGCACTCAAGGGATGGATACTGCAGTTTACCTCTGTGAGTTATAAGCTGCTTATCACTTGATCCAACCACCTTGAATATTTAAAAAATTAATTGATTCGATTCAAATGACTTTTCTCTTCAAAACTGAATTAATAAGAACTGATATTATCCTTAATTGGCATTGTTTCCGAGTTAAAATTGGGAGAAAACTTAGGTATAATTTCATAGGTGATTTAGATGTTGGTTTCTAATGTTATATTTTTATTGATGAGTTCTTACATATCGTATTTTCATTGAAAAAAACATCTACAGTATCTGAAATTGCACCTTAGTTTTCTCCTGAAAATTAACCTCTTAACTTGGTTGTTGGTCTTGTCCCCTGTAATGGATGGAATCAACCATCAACCATTCAAGTGCAAACAAGATATTCTAGCAACATGGTAGTTCCCTCTAATACTATATCTCACATCCTTGTTACGTGGATAAATAACAATGCCAAATATATCATACATAGAGAATGAGGTTTTCTTCACTTTGTTTAGGAAGAGAAAATGGGAAGAGAGAAAATCAAGATGGGTCTCACCTAAATTTTTCTTTCCAAAAGTGAGAAGAAAATGGGGAGAAGCACTTCCCTGATGTCATATAAAATCACTTTTCTTTCTCTGTCATTGTCAATTATATGACACCATGTATCTCATGAATTTTGTTTCTCTTGATTTTCTTTTTATGTCAAGTGAAACTTGATGAAAATTTTAGAAAATAAAAAAAAAGCTTTTCACCCAAGAAGAAAATTTATTTCTATCATTATGATATTATGACAAGAAAATACTGAAATCCGACCTTTAAATGTATGAAAAATTAATTTATAAAGAAAAGAATAATGAGAAAATTATTTCAACTTCTTCCAAAATTTAGCTTAATTGTACTTGATATTCATCCTATTATTATAATTATTTCTTTTCAAGGGTAATAATTAAAATTATTTTTTGAAAAAAATAAATATTAACTATAACTAAACTTAATTTTAAAATCAGTATAAGTTCAAAAAAAATAATAGCAAAAGAACACCGTTGTCAGAGTCCACATGACAGCAGAGATTCACCCACATACCAAAACATACGAAAGGGATGGTGCTGAATAACGGGTATTTGAAGCAGTATTGCATGTGAAAACGTCTGTGGTACAGTAATGTCATTAATGTGTCAATGCTAGGTCAGCCACGGTTTCTGCAACTTTTTTAATTAATTAATTTTTCTTGAGTGGCTAAGTATTGCTGACTAATGACCAACTTACTCAGAGTTTTATGCCTTTTGAATCTTTGATGGTATATATCTTGAACTTTCCCAAATGGTAATCGATGATTATATATATATATATAATATATAAATAATAGCTTCATCTGGTTAAAGAAATGTAAGGTGTTTATTGGCTGCCAACCAAGTTGCTTTTGGCTGCAGAAATCACAACACCTTCAGGATATTTGGGAAGATGATAAGGATTAAGGAAGATAGTTACAAAAAATGATATACCAAAATTTCAAATACTGCATTTGGAGTTATATTTAGAAGTAGTGGAATGATGGGAGAGGGTAAAAAAGTCCCTTTTTGTCACTTAAACTTCAAAATTTGTTGATCAAATTTGGGATTAAGGGAGGAATGACTTAAATTTTTTACTAAACAATGGAATTACACATTCTTTTCTATTTCATTCATTGTCTTTCTATTTAATTTCAATATGAGATACTTCCTTTTGACATCTTTAAAATTTCCAAAATATAAAAATATCAATTAGATTCGGATCAAAATAATCCCACCTAGACTTGTCGCATAAATACCCTACTATAGCCCTATCTCAATTTCGTCAAAACAATTTTAAGTTATGCTAACCGAATAGATTAATTTATGCACAAAAGGGTGGATGCCCTCCCCAAAAAAATTTCCTTAATTTTTTTTTTATATAAAAAAATTATGTATGATAAGCACGCAAGATTCATAATTTCTCGTGCGCGTATCTTATCATTATAAGATGAACAAATATTAGTTAAGATTTCATATATTAAATATTTATTCATTTTATATATTTGAATGATAAAATTATACATGATTAAATATCTAATGGCCAGCTCTCCCAATTTTTTCACTCAAAATCGGCTACTGTATATGCATGATGTGTATATGCATGATGTATTATTATAAATTAAGCATAAAAAGTAAATAAATAGAACTTCTAAAAGTTGAGCTAACAGCAGATCCAACAGAAGCTGCACGCAGATTTGGACCTCTGATTTCCCATTATTGCGTAGTTGAGCTGGGTGAGTCGGTGAGCCAGCGACCTTTAATTTTCCAGGGCATTTCTGTCAAGGTTAAAGCTGATCTCATGGTATTCGCCTGCTTCAGATCTTCAGTAAATATGATCTCATGTATAAAATGTCCCCTGTTTGTGTCGGTTAATATTCTGTCTTATACGCCATAATTTTTGCGCAGTGTGTTGCAAAGGAAAAAATCGTGCTCAACTATCTCCTCAAGATTAAGTATTAAACAATTAATAAATAAATAAATAAATATATATATATATATATATATAAAAATAAAAGAACAACAATAATAATTTTGTGGAAATCTCTTAAATGCAATGTTGATGCTAGTTTTTTTGGAGGCACAAGGTAAAATTAGTTTTGTTATGTGTATCAAAAATGAATATGGGTATTTTATCCTAGCTAGAACATATTGGGTTCCCTAAGCTACTGCTCTTTAAAGGCTATCTAATGGCTCCGAAGCTTAAATATACACCATGTTATTTTTGAAGTTGACGGTAAGATGGTGGCTGACAAGGTTATTTCAAACTGTAGTGTAAGTTTTGTCGGGAAAGATAAAGATGTTCATGGTTAGTCCTAATATTTTTTATCATGTTTCACTTTCTATTGTTCCATTGATTATTAATGAAATGTAATAAATTGTTTGCTTAAAAAAATTAATAATTTATGGATTTAATTGATATATATTATCAGTGTAAACATTTTTTACCCGTTCAATTAATCATAAATTATCACATTATTAAAAATATTTGACTCTTATCATAACTATCGTAAAAGTCATACATGGAATAATTTATGTTTGTTTGACAGTACAAAAAACTTTATACTAATAGTGCATCAAAATTAAACTCATAATTTATTAATTGTATAATACTACTCTCTCCGTCTCATTTTACTTGTCCCATTTGAAATATTGTATTGTCTCAAATTACTTGACCCTTTAGAAAATCAAGTATTAATTACTTTTTTTTTCAAAAACACCATTGTATCTCAACCAATCTATATTAATGAGTTTTTTTATCAACGAGTGTAGTGGTTGGTAAGTAATTGTAACTATCCAACCGTACTCCCTCCGGACCAATATATAAGCAAAAAAAACTAACTTCACACGTATTAAGAAAGTTAGTTATAGTAGTTTAATTGTCTTGATTTGTGTAAAAAAATAATTATAGTTACTAAACTACCCTTTCTTGGGAGTGTATAATGTTCTTGGAATTTGTGCTCTTGAAAAAATAAAAAAATAATTAACCAAAGGGTATTTTTGAAATACTAGCATTAAATATGATTGATTTGATTGATTTTTGTTTATATTTGAGTCCAAAATATTTAAGTATTTTTTTGCTTATATATAGATCCAGAGAGAGTTTAATTTAAATGAGATATTTTAGTCAAAGAGTGTTATTTTATTATAAAAATTCGTAAATTTAATCATTTTTTTAAAAAATGTATATTATCAAATGACACAAATAAAATAGGATGGAGGGAGTATTAAGCAATTACATGATCTGCCGGACCAAATAAAGCTCATCATGAATGCAATTAATGGATAGGGATTTATGACCTCTGAATTAATTAAGGAAAAAAGTTTCTAAGTTTCTTCCGTGGCTTATCAGCAACTTGTTTCAGCCGCACAAAAATGGATTTAGATTTAATGATTTTGAGATTTGGTATCTTTGATGTTTTTAGATATTTTTTGAAAAGAAAAAAATAAAATAAGATGAGAGAATATGTCAAATAAAAAAAATTACCTAAAAACACCTAATGTATCAAATATCAAAGTTACTTAATTCATTTCCAACAAAAATCTCCCCATTTTGAGATGCAACTGATGCCTTAAATGGATGTGTTTAATAATTAAGAAATTTTAGCAGCTTGTGGACCGCGACCAATCCGACCATAGATTTCCTTTGGTTAATTAATGTGGTTTTTTTTTTTTTGTTGACAAAATTAATTAATGTGGTTATATAGCCTAAATTTCCTTCTTCTTTTTTCAGATATATGCTTTGTTGATCCCCATCATGTCAATTTATTAATCCGATTGATGAAGCCAGTAAGCAAAACCTCGAATTAAAGAAAACGCCGATCCATTGTTACCAAAAAGAAAAGAAAACGCCTATCGATCCTATAAAACAAATGTTTGCCCTTTTATAATTTAATAAATGACAAATGGCATCCCCACTACTATAATTATTAATTACAACTTTCAAATCTTATAAGTCACAAACCAGTTGAACTTCGCATTCTTTCTTTTAAACTTCAGAAAAGTTTGCAAGCTACCTAAAGTAAAGTCCATATCATAACATTGACAACATTACTTTGTATTATAAATGCTGCAATATAAGCACAATGTCTTATGGGCTATAAGGAGATATAAAAATAATTGCCGTTATAAAATTAGAGTAGTGTTATCAATACATTTTTTAATATTTTTTTTTAATATATTTTCTTCTATTGGTTAAAATTTAAATGAATCTCATTAATTTATATGGATCCCACTTAATTATAAATTTTATAAAATCCACATGAATTTCAATTAATATGAAAAATATGTTAAAAAGAGGATATTAAAAAATATATTATTAAAAAAACTATAAAGCCAATAGTGCACAGACCTAAATGGGGAAGGCACTAATATAGTGTACGTACCTCTCTACAAAGTTAAACAACTCAAAGCAGTGGATGCAGTCAGCTGATAGTGGATGCCATAGGGTCATGCCATAAGCCCAATGCCATGGCTAAGCTGAAATGTGCCAGTGGTGGATGTACCTATATCTCCTCAAAATACAATTGTAATTAATATTAGGTTATTTACTCTGTTATGGATTAGTGGTTGTAAACCCTCAAAGGTGTGCCAGTTAATTAGCAAAAGCGGATTAATTTAATTCATTTCCGTGTCTCACATATTGTGCAGTTGTTGTCCGGAGATGGGTGGTTTAATTATGTATAGAACTTCGTGCAAAAATTTTTTTGGAGCTCTAACTTAGTGCAATTTTACATGTGCACATAGTCGGAGGGTGACATAGTTAAATGAGAAGGGAAGTCAATTAATAAAAGTAACTTTCATCCAATAAATATATATATATATCAAATTTTGTGTAAAATATTTATATATTTCAAAACGTTAATTAAATTAATAAGAGCTTAATCGTTATGTACTGTCAGCGTAAAGCTTTTTATATTATCAATTAATCAGAAATCATTGTATGGATAACTTTTAAGGTAGTTAGGATAAAAGTTCAACATTTTAGCTTATGTGAAAATTTCTGATTGGTTGTCAGTGAAAAACTTTTACACTGACAATGCATAACAATTAAGTCCAATTAATAATCTATCAAAACACAGAACATGTCTTCTACATGTCACGAAAATCGTCTATAATTGAATCTACACAACTTCTTAACAATTTTCTTTTTAATATATACTAGTGACCCATATATATAAAGAAAAAAAAGGCAGGGGGGAGGGCTCTCCTAAGCCACACTGTGGCTCCGTCCTTGCTTATAGTGTTGTTTTTCAATAAGACATGTATATAGTTAATCAATAAAAATATAACATGTGTAACAACTAATAAACATGTATTTTTCTCTTTGAAAAACAACATCACAAACATCCACAGGATTGCACCTAAGTTTTATCCTTTATTTATATGCAATAATTATCCATCTTTGGATAATTTAGTTTCTTAATTTCTTTAACTTCGTTTGCTTTCCAAAGGAATATAATAAGAATTATTCACGTTATTACCGGAAAATGAAGTTTACACATGTGTAAATTTTGATAGAACTTAATTAAATTCAATGGTAATTGTCAAATAAAATAATGGTAAAAATGAAGGTGTCAACTAATTTAATTAGTAAGATTATTTGCAGGTATATGAATGAAATAAAAAAAAATAATGGTAGAGATCTGTCTGATGTATAATATCAATTTGTTCTGACTGCTATTCTTTTGAATTAATCATGACTATTTAGTGTTTTGCTATAAGAAAATGATTATTGTTATTGCACTTATTTATCACAATTAATTTAAACTAGCTTATTTATAAAGTTATTACTATCATATATTTACATTCAAATTATAATTTTCGTTTGAACGGATCTAGTATAATTATTATAACGTCGCAATGCTTGTGGAAGTATTAGGCTAGATGTATAGAGCATCTAATTAGTGACAAAACTTTTGTCTTTACACGGCAAAGGCACTTTATAACCTTTTAGTTTTTATCCTATTTGTGAAAAGATAAATGTTAATCAGTATTTTAAAAGTATTAATTAAGAAATCTAAGATAAAAACTTTACATTAAAAATAATGTATTCAAGATATTGAATATTAAAAGAATACATTTTTCAATAAAGTTTTTATGTCTCTGAATTTATTAAATAATATTCTTAGAACACTTATTAACGATAATCATGTGAAAGGAAGTATCATCTACCCTGGAGGGAGTTTGAAGAAAAGGATATAGAAAATTATTGTTGTTAACTCCTTATAACTTTTTTTTTACTTTGCGGTACTGTCCATAACCATAATGAATTCAAATGCAATTGTATTTCTTGGTGTGATGTAGATTGGACATTGATTTCAATAAATTTGATTATGTTACACAATGTGTTCAACGCATGCATCTCACGGATGATTAGCTGTCCTCAAATACATAAAAAGAAACAAGATTAAGTCGATAATGAAGAGCCCAGCACAAGTTATATAATGACAGCTGATGAATTAACAAAACCAATATTATTACGGCATGAAGCTTTGTTTTGGCTGACAATGTCAATCATCCACAGACAAAAATCAATAATAGGTCTCTTTCTCGTAAAATATATGATATTGATATGCAAAATCCATCTGGATATAGAGTCATGGATCGTTGGCAATCCTATATTCACACATGTTTATCAGCCGCTTTCTTCGATCGCTCGTCACCACATATACAACCTTATTAGTCCAATTTAACTATAAAAAAGTTAACGCATAAAATAATTGTCCAATAACATATTAAGGATTAATGATCTTGTAGGCAAAGTTTATGATGCACCCAAATGATCTAACCCGATAAATTACGAAACTTGTATTAAATATTTTTTTTTTTTAAAGAAGAGTGTTAGTAATATACTCTTTAATACTTTCTTTTCAACAAATTCTCTTTTGTTGGTTGAAATTCATGTGAGTCTCGCTTGAATTTTGTAGGACTCACATGAATTTTAACTAATAGAAGAGATTATGTTGAAAAAAGAATGTTAAAGAATATATTACTAGTATTTCTTTTTTTTAAATTGGTATCTGTTCAAACCAGTGGAATTGGCTGGTCCAATTATCTAATACTCCCTGATCACCACTTCTATTTGGGCAAAACTTTGATTATTGACATTAGTTTTAAATACAACAATTTGAAATTTGATATTTCCAATAAATTAATATTTTTTACATTAATATATAATATATTTATTTATCTCAAAATACAATATACTTTAATAATATTTATAATCAGTAACGATAACAAACACATTTTCGCTGATACCAAGTGGTGTCATGTAGTGATGGTGGGATTGGGCTATGGTATGTATGTATGTATGTATAAAAGGGGAGTCCCACCGGAATTATCGAGAGCAGAGCGCAGAGAATTGAATCGAACAGAGCCTAAAATCCATTTTAGTTAGAAAGAAAAGAAAAGAAAAGAAAAGGAATGTTGTACAACAACAACAGCAACGCCCTCCCTCCCTCTCCATCCATCCCTGTGTCTTTTTCATAACCGTCTTTTTTGTTTTCTTCATTCATATCCATCGTCATTCATAAACCCTCCAGACGGACCAGAACCCTATCCCCCCATCCCATTATTCACCACGTACGACGTCGTCGTTTCCCTTTCTTCTTCTCCCCGTGACGTGATCCACATCCTCCTCGTGACTCCTTTTTTTCCTTTTCAATCCCTCCTCTTCTCGTCTCCTCTATTTCCTTTCATATTTCTCTCTCCCTTAAATTATTTAAAAACTAATTTGTGGCTATAAATAATTACAAAACCGGCTTTCATTTCTTGCATTATTTACGATGACCACGTGATTTAAAAACTGAGCCGGAGAGAGGTGAATTCAGATTTGTGGAAATGACGACGGGGAAGAAGAGGGAGAAGCTGGAGGAGGAGGAAGAGGAAGAGGAGAAAGGGAAGCAAACGATGTCGTCAACGAGATCTTCTTCTTCTTCTTCAACGTCGTCGTCGTCTTCGGATGAGAACGAGTACGAGGTTCAGGACCTGAGGGACCGGCTCAAATCGTCCAGGGGAAGCCGGTTCGATTTGATAGAGAACGAGTTGACTCGGAGGAAGTTCAGTCGCCAAGCTCTTCTTGCTGGATTCAAACACTTCGTCATCCTTCCTGATAACAGGTCAGGTTCCTTAACCTCTCTTCTCATCTTTTCCTGTTTTTTCTCCATTCTCATTTAATTAACTGCCTGTGTTAATTTAATGCTTTCAACTCCTTTTTATTTATATGTGTTAAAAACTTTGTCTATAAATATTAATAGAAATTTATTTTTAAAAAAATTTATATAAATATTTACTAGCTAAAATCTTTTTACATGGTTGTACCTGCATGATGATTTCATTTAAACATCGTCAGTAATCAAAGTACGTAGCCTTCAGCTCATATCTCTCATTTAACTGGTTGCTCATAATTTTAACCCTAAATCAGCCACAATTCAACTATTGTAAACACTAAATCCATGCTAAACTCTACAAAATTAAACCAATAAAATATCACTTTGATATTATATCTACGACTCTAAAAAAGTTTTCTTCATGTTCTTGTGCAAATTAGAAACAACCATCATAGCATCCAACTGAACAAATAAAAAATATGAGTTTAATTTTGATATACCGTAAAAAAACTCAATGGAACAATTTTCGCATCTATTTGCATCAAATTCATCGAAGAGACTACGTATCAACGACCCATCGACCCTCAATTGTGTTTATTCTTATTAAGTATTAATTCACGTCTTACAGACGGGCTAAGCCGTTGGAAATGATGAAGTTAATGATCGAAGACCCCATATAGCCTTCGATAAAAGGCCTCGGTATGCATGTGTTTTCTTGTAGTAATCACTATCAATCAAACACAATATTTCAAGATAATTATGATAAGAGTAAATTATTTGTAATGATGTGACAATTTATGATTGGTTGACAGTATAAAAAATCTTACATTTTATCGAGTTGATTAGTGGTGACACCCTTTAGATGTCGGCACATACCTTATGTAACACCAAAATGATGATGCAATAATAGGTGCTAAAACCATTACTAAGTTTCTTACGGTGTGTCGTTAACTTACCGAAATGAACCGCCTCTTGGCGCCCGTCTCTCTTTATGACATGCATTTTTTTTTTGAACTAGCGATGAGAGGCTAAGGAGAGTTTTTAGTGAAATGTGATGAGTGAAGTATTTATTTGAACATGTTTTGGCTGGCGCACATTTTCCTTCTACTTCATTCTGGTCGTTATCCCCATCCTCCTCTCTTAGTCAAGATGTTTTAATAGGGCCATCAATGCTTATGGAAGAAGCAGCAATGCGAGAGTTAGGGAATTTGAAAGGACACAACTTAAATGTAGTTCTATAGGTGTTTATGGTATTGTTTTTCGATGAGATAAATACATGTGTAACAACTGACCAATGTAAATATCACATGTGTCACAGATGTTATACATGTCTTATTCTTATTGAAAAATAACAACTCAAACATCTGTAAAATAGTATCTAAGTTTTGTCCAATTTGAAATCACCTTAACAGGTGGCCAAAGTGGATTAGGAAGTAGAAAATAAACGAAGATTAATGGCGGAGGTAAAAGAAGGGGTGAAAGAGCAGTTGAGTGATGCAAGATGAACATAATGGTGGCGGTCATGGCCATCACCAAAGCCATATTCGACTCTACCTCCATGGTTTTCAAATTTTGACTTCACAGGAAGCAACGTCACAAGCCCCTACTAAACAAACAACGAAAATGAATGAAAAAGGGAAAAGAGAGTGAAATGGGAGAAGAAGAAAAAAGAGAGCAATTGGCGAAGGAAAATAGAATAGTGAAATGGTGCATGAAAAGTGCGGTTGTGAAGAAGGAAATGACCTTTGGTGAGTGAAGGGCATGGTTATGGAAGGAGAAGGAGAGGAAGAAGAATGGAACAGTTTACCATAGGCAATTTAGGCGGGAATATGTTTTATAACAGCATGGCACGTGTCCAAAACTTGGGCAAATTTATTATATTAGTAGAAGTAGATTATGTTAGAGCAAATCCTAAATAATGCTCTAATTGCCTTGTTTAAGAAACCAAAGATAGGTAGAAGTAGATTATATTAGGATAAATGCTAACCATAATCTTAAGGGGCATTGTTTAAGGAATCAAAGATAAAAACTTTGTATTGAAATTTGTGTATTCAATACATTGAACATTCAAAAGTTATATTTTTCAATGAAATTTGTCTATTTTTGAATTTCTTAAACAATGTCTTTAGGATACTTGTTAGCAAGACCCTTATATTAGTATATATTACTGAAAGAATAAAACATGATTAGTTATTCCATTAAATATATTAAGGATGTTACTAATGAGTGTCTTAATGAACCCCCATAAAAAGCAAGTTTTAAAGCTAAATATATAATTTCTTAAAATATTAAATACATTAATTTTGTACAAATTTTTTTAAAGGAGAATGTTAACTAGTGCCCTAAGAATATTGATTAAGGAATTAAAAGAAAAAAAATTATTGGAAAGTGGTGTATTTAATATTTTAAGATGTTAGGTATTATATTTTTAATAAAAATTTACTTTTTATAAATTTTTTAATCAATGCCGTTAAAGTACTCCCTCCGGACTTATATATAAGCAAAAAAATCTAATTTCACATGTATTAAGAAAGTTAGTTATATTAGTTTAATTGTCTTGATTTGTGTAAAAAATAAGTTATAGTTACTAAACTATCCTTTTTTGGGAGTGTATAATGCTCTTGGAAGTTGTGTCTTAGGAGTGTATGTTATTGGAAAAATAAAAAAAATAATTAATCAAAGGGTATTTTTGATATAGTAACATTAAATAGAATTGATTTGATTGATTTTTATTTATATTTAAAATTAAGAGATTTTTTTTTTTAATTCTTTAATATCCTAGCCGATCTTTAGCATTCTCCACATACGAAAACATGATTAGTTACGTGGCTATTGACATTTGTTCCTTTCCTTTCCCAAAAGTAGGACCAAAAATTAATAAGGATATAAAAATAGATACCGGCTCCGCAATAACCGGATTTTGTGTTGTATGGTGGATGATGGATGAAAAGGGCGGCAACTTTCAAATGGAGGGAAGGGAAGAGAAGGTTAACGTCACTCCATCCACAACCGTACATGTGGCATGTCTTCTTGTCTTAGATGGCCCCACAATGCATGTGAATGTGTACACGTTCAATCGTATTGACCAAGTCACTGTCACCCCGTCACCACTGGCACGTAAAAATATTTTTGTGAATGAGTACACGTTCAATCACCGTCTATTTTATACTTCCCAATCCATTTTGAGATCTGTCCCAAAAAAAATGATATTCTTTCTTATCAATTAAATATTAAAAATGAATATAAATATTAATAAAATTAAATTATTATTAATAAGAAATAAAAAAATAATAAAAAATTAGAATAAGAAGATGTTCATCCGCCGTTATGAATTAATGCAGAAGATCTCCGCTATCCATTTTGGGCACTGTCATAATGTATGGTATTAATAGTTGGCCTTGATTTTCCTTTTTTATAATTACAATTTCACAAAAAGCAATGGAGATAAAAATAAGAGTAAATGTTTAAATTAATTATTGACAAAAAATTATGATGATATTTTAATTCTTGAGAAATAAAAAATATTAATTTGATTTTCAGGAATATAAAATATGAGTCAAATTGATCTTTTTTAGGATTATTTTTAGGAATATTTTAGTTTCTGTTAGAGACTATTTTGATCCGTATTTTATATTTTTGAGGATCAAATTGGTATTTTTTATTTCTCAGAAATCAAATTATTATCATAATTTTTTATCGAGGATCAATTTAAATCTTTACTCTACAAATAAAGTGGCCGAGACACTTCATATTCGACAGCTATCTTTTTATAATAATAATGTTACTTAGATATACACTTATATTCGTATCAATTTATGTTTATATAACTTTTATCATTTAATTATAAGAGTTTAATTTTAATTTTAGTTTTAATATATTATGAGCATAATATCTTTTTACACCTGATAGTATAAGAATTTTTATATTGTCAATGAATCACAAATTATCCTTTATATGAATTTTAAGATAATTATGATAAGAGACAAACATTTTAATGATATGTCAATATATGATGAGTAGACAATATAAAAAATATTTACGTACATACCAATTAAATTTTAATTATAATTAATCGTACTTTATTTTATACACTTAATATTTTAATTTTATCATCTCACATATATGTGAGGTATTATGCATAGTAAAAACTTTTATGGTACGTCAATACATATTAATTAAATTTATATATATATATATATATATATATTTTAATAGTTTATTATTTTAATATAGATTTTAATAATATATATTGATAATTAATAATATTATTTATTTACTTATTTATTTATTATTCATGATAACAGCACAAAAATTTAATTTTTTTAATTATTACAGCTACCCCATTTTCTGACTCCTAGGTACTAGCAGTCTAGCATGCTCTTATTAATTTAGTATTATTCTAATTTTTATTCATAATTTAACCCATGTAAAATCATGAAAGGATAGCTGTCACCTAACATTTTGACATTTATACAATTGTAGTTATGTATGCTTTGATATTTATAAATCTGTAATTAATTATGTCATGAGATGATGTCTGCATGGACTTATCTATTAATTATAGGATCATGTTTTTTTTTTTTTTTTTGAAGCAAATGATAGGATGATGTTAACGAATATCTTTAAGAACACTAGTTAAGAAATCAAATAAAAGTAAATTTTTATTTTTTTGTGTCAAAAAAAATTTTTATCGAAAAAATTAAATATATCACTTTTTTAAATATTAAATATATCATTTTTCAAAAAAGTATTTCTTTTCTTGATTCTTTAATTTGATCAATGTCCTTATGACAATCATTATCATCTTCCCTAACGGTATGTTGTCTTTTAACATTCAAGATTTTTAAATCAATGGAAATAATTGCTTTATGTTTGCAATTTTGGTGATGATATGTTGATATATTTGTGAAAGTTGAAAATTTTTGTTTTGAAATGCTGTTTAAGGTTGTAAATTGATGCTACTAGTTTGATAAAAAATTGATGCTATCTAGTCCGCTTAACCATATATTTCATATTACCAATAAGCATGTGTTGGAAACATTATTTCCTTTAAAAATTGCTTTTATTTAGAGAAAAAAAGAAGGGGTTTCGACTTTTGAGTCTAATTTGATATGTTTGGTAAAAGTAAATTATATTAAAAAGATTGTTTTTATGAGAAAAAAAATATTTTCTAGAAGTTTGAAATTTATTTGAATTTTACTCCCGCAAATGTAGCTGTTAAATAAATATTATTAAATTATACAAATAGTTTCATATCCATTTTTTTAATTTATTATATAAAATTGATTTTTTTACACAATCCAAATGAAATAGATTATCTTAAAATTATTTTTAAGCAAACACATCCAAACATAAAATTTATTCTATTATAATCAATTATAACTGATAATATATTATACTTATAATTGAAAGGGAAGTGTTAACAAGTGTCTTAAAGACATTCATTAAGAAATATTTTATGGGAAAATGATGTAATTAATATATCAAGAATGAAGTTTTGAATTTTTCAATATTGTCTTTTTCTTTATTCCTTAACTGGTTAGAGTATCTTCATTAATCAATTGGAGCTACTTAACATAACCTTTTATGGGCTCTATCATGTCACCTTAACTCTTTTTACTTTATATTACTTCAAGTAACTCTACACTCCATGTGTCAAAAAAACTTTACACACCAATGATGCAATTCTTAAAAGTTCATTAGTCAGATCCCATAAGTCATTTCACAACATTATTTACATTTATTTTTGTTTTAATTTAAAATATTAATTCATTTATGATTAATATGTTAAATAATGTGATTCTTTCTCTTTTTGAATTTTTTTTTTTTGCTTTTTTTTTTTTATTGATTATCCTTATATAAGAACTCATTGCTTATAGAAGCAATCATTGTTACATGCCACTATTAACATCAAAGAAATAATTATTTAGTTAATTGATAATTTGGACATTAGTCGATTAACCGATGGCTGATCTTGGTAATTAGTTGAGAAATTATTAATTATCTGATAGTCGAATAAGTTGATTAGTCATCAGAAGTTATAGTCGATTACGAAAGTCAACAGGTTAAGAGGTTGATAGCCGAATACTATAATGAGCTAAGCTAGTTGAAGTATATAAATAGTCGATGATGTTTGTGCTGAATGAGAAGTTAGCTATTGAAGGTTCGGTTAAACATCATTAGTTTTGGCCTTGATAATGGGTTTTAAGAATATATTTTGGTCAGTTAATGAAGGATTTTTTGGACGAGAAGCTGGCTAAGCAAGACCTTAATTATCATCACTAACTAATATTCATAGATTTTTGGGGATATGGAAAAATGTGGTTTGAAGAAAGAAAATAATAGATCATATGGACATCCAACGGTAGAAACATGTGCCAACACCAGGAGGAGTTGTAGTGATTATAGGAGTTCTGGTGAATGTGATTAGCCGAATGACAGTTAGCCGAGTTAGTGGAGTAGTGATATTTTAGATAGCCGTAACTTGATGCTGCTTTTGATAGCCATGATGTAAAGTTAGTTGCTCATGCTTAAAAGGCACGGATTAATAGGAATAGTATTGTAATAACCGAATAATAGGTCCATAAATATGAGTTGTATGTACAATTTTTGTTTAAACTTATTGATAGTGTTGTAACAACTTATTTTGCTTTACTTTACTTTATTTAAACTTAGTGAATTTAACACAAAATTTCAAACTAAACGCTATTTGGAAACTCGCAGGTAAGAAATAGTTCCTTTTTTAACATAATCGACGGATAAGGAAAAATCATTGAAGAGAAATTAGTGGATCCATTAGCTATCACCAATTCGCACGACTAGCGTCCATATCAGACTGGTTCAATGGGGCCCTAAACCTGTTAAACAACCAGTTGGAGATGCTCTGAACACTCTAATTGAAACAATCCATTTCTGGTCCCTAATCTAAGCACACACACACAAAGAAAAAGTACAAGGACAGAGTACGATGATAATTGCCTTGTTTCAACTTTCAAATAATGGAAGATTATATTGTTTGACGCTGATATTGATGGGCACTGCAGGTGGTATCGGGCATGGACAAAATTCATATTGTTATGGGCAATGTACTCATCCTTCTTCACCCCAATGGAGTTTGGATTTTTTCGTGGCCTGCCTCAGAATCTCTTTATTCTGGACATCATCGGACAGATAGCTTTTCTTGTCGACATTGTTTTGCAGTTCTTTCTTGCTTATAGAGACAGTCAGACCTATCGTATGGTCTACAAGCGAACCCCTATTGCTCTGCGGTAAATTTCTACTTTTTACCCCTCTTGATGCCATGCCATGATTACTAATGCTTGTTGCTGTATAACTATCTAACATAGTTTACAGGATGCAGTCCTGTATAACTGTGTTTTTGCTCTTTGGGAAAGTCTGCGATTGGTTACATTACAAATATGAAATTTGTGCTGAAATGGCATAGCGTATTAGCTTATCTTGGGTGTGGATTTTTTTAATTGATTTACGGATTACTTGTTTCTGTTGCAGGTATCTAAGAACTAGCTTTATCTTTGATGTTCTTGGATGCATGCCTTGGGACATCATCTACAAGGTTCTACTTCTTCCAGATAAACCTATATTCAGTACCTATATTGCTTACTTTGAAGAATTGTTTTTACCCTACGTCTATAATTTTGATTCTAAAAATTGTTTAAAATTTGTTACTTGCCTATTTGATATAAGAGTCTATGATGATATTTAATATGAGGATTGAATGCCAGTCACCAGATTGCCATCTTCTGGAACATAAACAATTAATTTGCTTTTGTTAATGTTTTTATAAATGACAGTTTACATACATTTCACAGAAGTTCTAGGCTTGTAGCATATTTTTCAGTTTGCAATAAAATGACAACTGTTAGAAGGAAACATTTACCCTCATTTTACTTTTTCCTTCACTTTCCATGGAAGTTTTGTTTTGCGCCCTTGCTTTCGTTATCTATGTTATCTTTACTTAGGATTTGATATAGTTAAATCATTTTAATATCTATAAAAACTTAGGATAGTCAAATGTCGACTTCAACTTGCCATCTCTTAGTTGGCCAAAATGGGAAAAGACACAACTTGCCATCTGTTGAGGAAAGAGAAATAAGTTCCTTAGTATCTTGGCATTCTTTCTCAGTACTTGGAATTGTGAAAAAATAAGTGGCCTTTTCTCTCTTAGCTAACATCTTTATTTTGTTGTGGTGACGGAACTTTTGTTGGCATTTCATTTATGTCCTTTGGAACTTAATGAAGGGAGTTTATCCCTTTGTAGCAATGGTGCATGTACCACTATCCTTTTATTATTAGGCTTTCAGTTCATGGTTCTTGCTCCAATCACTAGAATAGCCTTTTATGATCAGGCTTGTGGACGAAAAGAGGAAGTGAGATACCTTTTGTGGATCAGACTATATCGGGTGCGGAAAGTCACGGATTTTCTCCATAAGATGGAGAAGGATATACGTATCAATTACATTATTACTCGGATTGTGAAACTTCTAGCAGTTGAACTCTACTGCACCCACACAGCAGCCTGCATTTTCTACTATTTGGCTACTACACTACCTGAATCCCAAGAGGGGTACACATGGATAGGAAGCTTAAAACTGGGTGACTTTAGTTATTCACATTTCAGAGAAATTGATCTTTGGAAGCGCTACACGACATCTTTGTATTTTGCTATTGTTACGATGGCTACTGTCGGTAGGTTATTTTGTTTAATTCACGGAGCAATTTTTTTTTTAATTACTTTTTTATTTTGATGGTCATTAGTAGTCATAAGTCGTAACTCTGCCTATGTCGTGGTTTGTTACCAATATTAACATAGGTGGTCCCAAGTCCAGACAAAAGAGGAGAGTTGTGTTAGCGAATTGGTAGCCAACATAAAATTTTGTCAATTCTTTAAGACATGGATCAATGGGTCACCCTCTACCCCTTTTACTTGGACAAAAATGAAAATTTGTCTGATTAAAGGATTAGATGATGGATGAAAAAAAATGTTGGAGAAATCATTAAAAAAAGACCTTACTCTAAATTAAATAGATTTAGTGAAAATTTGTGTTAGAGCCCAATGGGATGGTTTAATCCTTGTAGCCAATCACACTTAGAAGGATAAGGCTTGATTGTTGTTGTTTGTCATTAGTAATCATAGAATTCTACTGATAAACTTGTCATAGAAGATTGAGATTCAAGTCTTCGAAAAATTAAGCAACGGAACCACAATTGTTTTTTTTCCGCAGATCAAATCTCAAAATCACCAGAAGTTGTCATCTCTAAAGAACTAGAAGTTGTTATGAGCAATGTTTTAAAAGAAGGACCAAACGAGCTGGTTAAACGGATTGGACCGTGAACCAGTCTTGTCCCTGGTTCAAACGTTATTTGATTCAACCACGGTTCAACGACAAATTTAGCCGATTGAACTGATTGAACCATGACTCGAAGGTCTTGCCAGTTCAATCTCTAGTTTGGTTTTTAAAACATTGGTTATGAGATTACTGGCCTGGTTAGCCATATCCGCACAAACTGAAAATACATTTTATGAACCTTAGTTTATAATATATCTGACATAGTTGTTTGTTGCCCTGTTGGCATCTGCTGAAGTTTTTCTAGTTTAGTAATGGATGAATAAACTGACAGTTATCCGAACCTCTTCTATAGGATACTGGATATTCATTGATCACATTTGACAATAAAATTTTAATTGGTCATAATTTCTAGAGTATAGACCCATGAATTATTTCATAAATCTATATTTTTAGATTATTTTCCAAATTGTGTACCATCTTATCTCTCTTGAAAGTTCTTCTGAATGAACCATGTTTGTAATTTTCTTTTCTTCAACAGGCTATGGAGATATACATGCAGTAAATATGAGGGAGATGATATTCGTAATGATATATGTTTCATTTGACATGGTTCTTGGTGCTTATTTGATTGGTAACATGACAGCTTTGATAGTCAAGGGATCAAAGACTGAAAAGTTTAGGGACAAGATGACAGATCTTCTGAAATATATGAACAGAAATAGACTTGGAAGGGATATCCGAGAACAAATAAAAGGCCATTTCCGCTTACAGTATGAAAGTAGCTACACTGAGGCTGCTGTCATTCAGGACATCCCCATTTCTATTCGATCTAAGGTAATAAGAGAAAGAAGAGGACTTTTAACCTTTATGATCAGTTGGAAGTCTCCGTTGCAATTATTCCTGTTTTGTTTAATTTTCTAACAACATCATGGTTTCCCATCTTCTTCTAAATGCTTGTTGACATTTCTTCACAATTTGTTTAGTACTTAGTAGGTATTTGTGATCTGGAACCATTTTTGTTGGTTTTACTCATGAAATTATCTTATATTTTTATGTTTAGATTATTGCAGTCAAATTCATGAAACATGCACAACTATAAAGGGCGGATAAGTTGTAAGGAAACTAGGAAAGTATACACTATACAATACATATGCAATGAAAGATACTATTTGAAAAATGTCTATAGAGTTTGCTATAAAGTATATGAATGTATAAAAGGAAATGTCAGTTTAGTGTCAAAAATGATTTATCAGTTAATCAAGTTTTTTACTGATGCTTATTGGAAACATCTCCATACGAATTTTTCTCAGAATAGGTAGGATACAATTTTAGGCTCAGAGGGATTGACATGTTATATTATGTCGTAAGTAAATAGCAAGTAAAATACATAATATTTACGAGTTATGACAGATTAAAATGTGATCATTAGCAGTTCCATTTTCAGTTAAATTGAGGAAATTGAAAAGGTTCCCAATCATATCATAGTGTTGGAAAGATTCACTTTTTTGATTGCTCTACGTATTGATGTATTCCTTTCTTTAAGTGTTTTTGTAACATTTCTTTTTTATTTACTAAGCCCATTTTTTGTTCACATTTTCCATTGTCTGGTTTTTTTTTTCTGCTTTTACTGGTCTTTCTGCCTTGTGGTTTTTAAGGAATATGAGCTTGAAAAGTCCTTTTCATTCTATTCTGCTCATTTTTAGGAACACTATATGCTTATACTTAAAAATAAAGATGTTACTCTGATTCTGATAAAATAATAAAGCAGTTAGTATAAACTTCATCTTTATGTCCTCAGAGAAGGACATCTATTATTGTTTCCCACATTTTGGGTGTGAATGATGTAGTGGTCCTATTATTTTTGCAGATATCCCAAACATTATATTTGCCATACATTGAAAAAGTTCCTCTTTTTAGGGGTTGCTCTTCAGAATTCATCAATCAGATTGTAAGTTAATCATTTTCCCATTGCCTAGAATGTAAAATGCATGTCAATATGAAATGGCTGTAATATTATCTGTATTTTTGGTGTACAAAGCTTTCTTTTCCTCTTTGGACTTGATCTATAATCTAAAAAGTACTACTAAAACTGAGGGCATCAGCACTTTCTAGCTCTTCTTGATTTGGCAATTTTTTGTTGTATAGATTTTGACAAGGGAACGTGTATATTTTCATTCCATTGCTCCTTCTAGTAAACCAGAAACGGTTATCAGCGTTTTCTGTTTGTTGTCCATTTCTTTTTATTGTTTTCTATGCAATTTTTGTGCTCAACAACAATTTCACCATTGAAGACTTGAAGGGACAAAGGATACAAAATGGATAAAAATGGGATGTTAAATGATAATAATTTCTTTGCCTTTGATCTTTCAGGTTATTAGGCTCCATGAGGAATTCTTTCTTCCCGGGGAAGTTATCATGGAACAAGGAAATGTTGTAGATCAACTATATTTTGTCTGTCATGGTATGCTGGTATGATTTTATATTTCTGCATCTACTTCTGCAATTGTTCAATTTGTTTCCTTTTCTTCTTCCAGGTTTCAAATATTTTTAGTTATAGCCTCTCAGTAATTTGATTTATAGGCATGCTGGTATGCATACCTGTTTAGGCCTGTGACATTCTGGTCGATGGTGAATTTTCTTACTTCTTTATACTGTATCACCTTAAGAAAGTATTTACATGAACACCGGGGCTGAGAACGTTAAAATGTGCTTCATTGTATCTTCAATTGGTTATCAGATAGACTCTTGGATTTAACTTTGGTAGTATGATTTCTAGAACGACTTCTTCAAGAATGGTCCACACAGGATGGATTTCAACTTATGTTTATTGAATGCCAGAAGCTGTTTCTATGCAGGAGGAAGTAGGCACAGCTGAAGATGGGTCTGAGGAAACTGTTTCACTTCTGCGCCCCAACAGTTCATTTGGAGAAATATCTATTCTTTGCAACATCCCTCAGCCATATACTGTTCGCGTTTGTGAACTGTGTAGGCTTGTGCGGCTTGATAAACAGTCATTTACAAATGTCCTTGATATATACTTTTATGATGGAAGGAAAGTATTAAACAACCTTCTAGAGGTAATGATGTTATATATGTTATTTCTCACATCATTCTCCCTTTTGGTCCTTTATTTAAGTAGAGTTTCTGAATGAATTAAAAATGCATTATGCTACTATCTAGTTGAACACTTGGATTGGATGTACTAAGTTACACATTTAGGATTATATTATATATAAAATATTAATTTCTGATTTCGAGATGGCGAAGTATTTAATATTTTATACTTTAAAGGGAAAAGAGTCTTTTCGAGGCAAGCAATTGGAGTCGGACATCTCATTTCATATTGGAAAGCAAGAAGCTGAACTTGCTTTGAAGGTCAATAGTGCAACTTTTCATGGGGATCTGTATCAGCTAAAAGGTTTGATTCGAGCTGGAGCTGATCCCAACAAGACGGATTATGATGGAAGGTCACCTTTGGTGAGGAGCTTGCAACTTCTTAATATGTCTTGTAATCAGATGCTTTCTGTTCATTTATGAATTATAATGCTTCTCATTAACAACGATGCAATTTAAGGATACTGCTATAAAAATGTTTGCCTGATACGAACCTTTTTTTGTTTTTCCAATAGCATCTTGCGGCATCTAGAGGATATGAAGATATCACACTTTTCCTTATTCAAGAAGGTGTAGACATCAATATTAGAGGTTTGTCTAAATTGTTATATATTAATTGCTACGGAACATGCTTAAGTTCTAGCTGACACAAATTCATTGATGTGGTCAATTTCTAGATAACTTTGGAAACACACCCTTACTTGAAGCAGTTAAGAATGGACATGATCAGGTTGCTTCTTTACTTGTTAGAGAAGGGGCCTCTATGAAGATAGAAAATGCTGGTAGTTTTTTATGTACAGCAGTTGCAAGGGGAGATTCAGATTATCTTAAAAGGCTTTTATCTAATGGCATGGACCCTAACCTGAAAGATTATGATTACCGAAGCCCTCTTCACATTGCTGCAGCTGAAGGTTTATACTTCATGGCAAAGTTGCTATTAGAAGCCGGAGCTAGCGTTTTTACCAAAGACAGGTACTATTCATTAGTCATTTTGCATATTCATGCTGACATGACTAGTGTTTGCAGGTAGGGAACTTTTTCATACTTGTTTTCACTTAAAATAAAAAAGGATGGTGCATATTTAAGGGTGGCCTAATTCACTCGTGTACCACACGCCTATTTGAGTGTATTGACTAGTGATAACAACTAGAAGCCTGAAGTCCTGATTATATTTGAGCTGGTTTACGGAATTCATGGTAGAAACCATATGATTCTTGGTTGCATGTGTTGGTAATGTTGGTAATAAGCAACCGGAATCTAAAGAACAAAAACAGTAAACACAAGAACAAACACGATTTAATGAGGTTCAGCAATGTGCCTACGTCCTCGGGAGCAGAACGGTTGTATTTCTATTATTAATCACAAATAGGGTGACAATGCATATTTATAACTTACAGTACAGACTACAAATGAAACCCTTGTACCGTACGCTCCAGGGTCAGTCCACTTATTACAAGATATGAGTCATGCACAGCAGCATGCATTATTGTTATATTCTGGACATGTAAGTCCATAACAGGCTTTTAACATGATATTAGCTGTATTATTTACCGTGCATGACCTGCTTCCATGGTCACTCCCACCGCTGTCGGAGTTCCCATGAACTGCTCTGTTTTTATTTGTTCTTAATAGTTTGTTTTCCTCTTCTTTGTTCACTCAACTTGGCTATGTAATCATTACGGCCTAAAAAAGTCCTGTTTTGTCAACTGACTACTTATGTGATGCTGCCCTGATTTTGGCAACCCTCTGCCGCTCCGCACATGCTTCAGACGTACGCCCACGACGGATATTGGTCATACCACCTCGGACTGCACAGGCCAGTTGATCCCCAGCCCTCAGATCCGCTTGTTTCAAACTCATTCCCTCGATTATGAAACACCCGTATCCACTGCCAACTACTTTTCCTTATCCTTATAAATTAAATGGACTATGTTTGACACGCATTTTCCCTGATTTCGAAGTCTTTAACTGAACCATTTGACGCGTTTGGGTGAACAACTTAATTAAGCGTTTATTTATTAAATGCTTACCACATGAGAGCTTATGACCTTCTTATAAGTTCTTTTTAGCTTATTTCGTAAGCTTCTCTGACAAGCTTATTGAAATAAACTAAAAAGAGTTTATAGAAAGGTTATAAGCTATTTTCATAAGCTTTTTCAAACACCTACTGAAACATGTATATGATAAAATAAACCAAAATAAATTCTGGATATAATTTCTGGTTATTGTCTCTTTACATTATTATTACACTAAAAGGTGAACCAAAATTTTTTGTTCTTTTTCATGTCACTGCAAACAGATGGGGAAATACCCCGCTTGATGAAGCCCGGATGTGTGGAAATAAGAATCTGATCAAGCTACTGGATGATGCAAAATCTGCACAGTTGTCAGAATTTCCATACGGTTCCCAAGAATTTACAGGTACTGACACATTGTGTTACCCTTCTTTTAATCCAAAAAGAGATGGTAGGAAGTGTAGTAGAGTCTAGAATGGGCTATGTTATGTAGCAATTTAGAGAGATCAACCCTTCATCCATAAAGTGAAAATCCCCTAAGAATTTCATGAAAACTAACTTTTTAGAAATGTTTTACATTTTCTTTTTTTATGGTTCTCTACTTTGTTGTCATGTTTAATTTTAATTTTAGTCGACTTTATTATAGTTCCTTATGTTTTAGGTTAGTGAGATATTTCGATAATGTTCAAGTAACTATTTGAATGGTTTGCATCTTGGTCCACCCCTTGCATCTAGAGCTGGCGGATTTAAAAGAAAACATTTTATTCTAACTTGCATTTCCTTTTGTTGTTATATTTTCTGCTCGTCTCGTTTTTTCCCCTAGACATATGGATAAAGCATGGACTCCCCATTTTGGTGTCGTGTTGTGTGTTGGATATCAATGCTTGTATAATACACCATGCAATGAGCGTAAAACCTGTTCAATTTTCATTAAATTTTTTTGCTCCTACATGATTACGATATTATGAACTATAATTTTTTTTTCAGAAATTGTCATATATATATATATATATATATATATATATATATATATTGTATCCGTGTCTACAATTTTTAGAATTTGATGTCACTGTCTGTGCTTCATAGTTCTAGATCATCTGCTGTAATCTCAAAATCTCAAATTCCTCTACCATTGTCAGATAAAATGCACCCAAAGAAGTGCACAGTGTTCCCTTTCCACCCGTGGGATCCAGAAGAAAATAGAAGACATGGAATTGTATTATGGATTCCACACACCATCGAAGAGCTAATCAAAACAGCAGCAGAGCAGATAGAATTTCCCAGCGATTCTTTTATTTTATCAGAAGATGCTGGTAAAATTACTGATGTGGGCATGATTAAAGATGGTCAGAAGTTGCATTTAGTCCATGAAACACATTAGACATTCATATTATGGCCCTTGTATCACCGTAATGTACCCTTTGTAATGTGTTGTAATCTCTAGTAATAAGCATATTATTTTCTCTTAATTACCATGTAATAAATGTCGTATCCTGTCAAAATATAACGAGTAATTAAGATCAAACAATGTGCTTATATGGGCATGATTGTTAGTCTTGGGACACGCCGTAGATTACGGTTTAGGATTTCATCAATATATTAAAGGCCTAATAGTGTTTTTTGTTCTTCAACTTTTTTAAATGTGTAATTTTGGTCTCTCAAAAATTTTAATTGAACATTTGATAATCTAATTTGATAAATTGTGCAAAATCAGTCCTTTTTAGGCTGTTTAGATTGATTTTACAAAATTAACAAATTAGAGAATTAAATGTGTAATTAAAATTTTCGAGGGATCAAAATCACACATTTGAAAAAGTTGAGGGATGAAAAGCGCAATTAAGCCTATATTAAAATATGACTAAGAATGTTTTTCCTGGAGATTGTATTCCTGTAAATAATATTTTTTTATGAACCACCGTAATTAGGGCTTTTGACTCTCCAGTGACATCCCGAGATATCCCACAAGCTTTGGTCTTTTGGATCGGCTATGAGATTAATTTTCAGTCGGTTGTTTAGAACAGAGAATTAACCATTGGTTTTCGTAATCTTCCAATTAGAGTGTCTGTCATCAGAATTCAAATTTGCATTCTCTTTCTTATAGAATTGTGATGTTTATCACTCGTCCAACTCTTAGTTGGTTCCCGTAAATAATATGACTAAGAATGTTATTGCTAGCTATTTCAAAAACCTGTTTGGTTAGCATTTCAAATTCAATAAAATCTTTTAGAATTCATGAGAATAAAAGAAAATAATTTCCAGTGAATAACAAGATTTATATTTTAAAAAGTGTTATATGAGATTTCGTTTATTATTACAAAGGTGAATCCGTGAATTAAAAGTACAACAATATCACTTTTCAAGTGAAAGTGGCTATTACAAAAAAATAAAATAAAAAATAAAGCATGCCATAGCTTAATTAAAAAAAAAAATAGAGTCAGCACAACTTAAAAATGAAGTAAGGCATCGCTTTAAAATTGTTGGATGAAGTGGACATGTCTAATCTATTAGCACATGGGAGTTTGACAGGGTATTTTTGTATTTTTACAACTAATAATGATGTTCAAGACATAGGAATAGAACATACACAAATAAAAAGTTGATTATTGAGTGTGTTTGGATGAGCGTTTGACAAACGTGATTTTGGATAAAATTGATTATACAGAATTGATTTCAATATAATTGAGTTCGAAGTGAAGTGATTTATGTTTGGATGTTTTTATTTTGAAAGCAAGTTTGATGTAAAACTTAATGTAAATTTTTCAATTCAACTCAGAAGCTACAAATTATAACTTCTACTAGAATCACGTTTGAAGGCAAAATCAATTTTATAAGACAGTAACCAAACACCTCTGTTTTTATCAAAATCACGTTTGACAGGGACAGAAACACTTTCGATATCTTCATAAGTGAAACCAAACACACACTTAAACTTCATGTGCATAATAATCAACCCAAAACATATAAGCTAACATAGTTCAAAGTTATCACTATACCTAATCTTAATGTTACTTATAATAATAAAATACAAAAAGGTATAATGAGGCACAGCAAAAGAAGACACAAAGTTCTTTCTTTGTTTTGTTCTAAGAAATGACAGTACTCTTCTTTTTGTGTCCCTTGTGTTATTTTTTAGATATGTAATTGTTAGGTAAAAAAACTCTTTTATTTAAATCTTTAAATGAATTTGGATGTATCTATAATTTTATTTTTTATTTTTAAATAAATAATTAATAAGAATACTGTTTTGATAAATAATATTAATAATAAAAACTTAAAATTAAACACCAAGACATCTTACCAACGCTTGTCGATCCAAGTGATAAGTAGTTTGATTTTCTTTAAGTAAGATCTTGAGTACGATTCTTGTGAATTGAAATAGAGACGCTAAAAGAGTTTTGTCCCTTTTAAATGATTCTTTCTTATTCAACTTGAATTAATTACAATCCAATATGATTTTTGAATACAGAACATATACGCCAAAAGAGATAATCTTCTTTATACAACTCTTCTTTTAAATTAAATAAAATATGTTTATCAAGAATATCCATCAGCGCCTAATACAGACCCGTCCCACCCACCATTACAACGGTGTTCCTCACTGTAGAATAAACCATTTTCCCACAATGGAATGACAAGTATGCCCCCAACGGCAATTCAACTTTTAGAGCGCGCAAAACATTAGTAACAGAATCAGTTAAACAAAAACCTCTCTCTATCTCTCGATCTCTCTGCTCTGTTTCTGTTCTGTTCAGTTTCAGTTTCATTTTCAGTGCATGAGAGTTAGAAGAAGAAGAAGACAAGACCACGTAGAGAGAGTGAGAGAGAGAAGATCGAAGCTTTGATCTTTCTCAACCACATACATAACCATGTCTTTCTCTCTCATTGAAGCTTGTAAGAAGCGAAAACGATGGCCGAAAATCTTCAGGTTCAACTCATTCGGCGACCCTGGTTGCCCAATCGCACCCTCTGGTCCTTTCCGCGACAACGTTCGTTTCTTTCTTCAAGAATGTGGAGAGCTTGAAGACTACAACGTCCTCGGTAATCCTCTGTGGTGCACCCTTCTCATTCACGAAAAGACCAACCTTATGGCTCCTCTCTACACCCTCGAAGAAGATGTCTATCAATCTTCTCACCCCTTTTGCGACCATTGCCGTTCTGCTGGTTCGTTCCTACAAAAGTTCTGTTTTTTACCACTTGGGGTTTATCTTGTTTGTGATTCTTGAACTGGGTCGGTTCTATTTTCAATGAATCTTGATTTTTTTATCTCGTTTTCTCAACTGGGTATGATTTAATTCTGCATGTTGAAAGGGTTCTTTTCGAGTTTTTTTGCTTTCTTTGGCGTCTTTTGTAGTTGTGACTTGTGATTAAAGTCTCTTATTCAGATATTGAAATGGGTTCTTTTTTTTGTAAAATTTGAATCTTGATTTTTTATCTCGTTTTCTGAACTGGGAATGATTGAAAGGGTTCTTTTCAAGATTCTCTATTCAAAGAATCTTGATTTTGTGCTTTCTTTGGCGTCTTTTGTAGTTGTGACTTGTGATTCAAGTCTCTTATTCAGATACTGATATGGGTTCTTTGCAAATTTTGAATTTTTGCTATCATGCACGGCATAGATTTTAACTAGTGATTCGTCAGTTTAGATTTCCAAGAATATTGTTTTTTTTTTTTTGGCTTCGATGAAAAGAGTTGTGAAAGTTTGGTGATTCCTTTCTTTTCTGTGTTGGTTTTTGTTATTTTAGTTTTAGAAGCTGAAATGGGCTATTATTGGTATTTGATAATGATTTTGATATGGTTCTTTGTTGATGATGCATAGGTTGGAGTGGCCATTTTGTAACAAAGAGAAGGTACCATTTCATAATCCCAATGGACAGTGGGTGGCATAAACCCTTAGGTGACGGTGCTCTTGATAATCAGAGTCATCTCTTGCATGGGGTGATTCACTGCAATGGGTGTGGCCATTTGCTTTGCATTAATGGCATTGAAGGGGGTTCCAAAGTCCTCAGTGGAAGAGAAATCATGGATCTATGGGACAGGATCTGCACAAACCTTAAAGCAAGGTATTGAAAACGAGGACTCATCTTGATTCTAGTTAGATTTAGTGAACGTTTTTAATTGTGTACTATTTTCTTTGTATATATGTAGGAGAATTTCAGTGGAAGATGTTTCAAGGAAGAGGTCTATGGATCTTCGCCTTCTTCATGGAGTTGCTTATGGCCACTCTTGGTTTGGTAGGTGGGGTTATAGATTTTGTCGTGGAAGCTTTGGGGTGACAGAGAAAAACTACTATGAAGCAATCGAAGCTCTTGGTTCTTTGGAGCTTGATGAGATTGTAAGAGATTTGAGTAAGACAAAGTGCCACAAAGAAATCAGACAAATGATTCGTTGCTATAGAGACATGAGTGAAACTCAGATTACCACTATCAGGGATCTTCTCAGGTTTATGCTTACTGTTAAGCCTCGTGCTCCTGTGACTAAGATAACAGTGACATGTGCTGTTCCTTCTTCAGCATTCATCGCAAGAAATTCAACCAAACATGCACTCTCAAACAGATCAAATCCAATGAAGGATAAATCTGTGAGGTACAAGAAGTTCAGCACAGCAGTGGCTAACATGGATAGCAGGTGGCCTACAAGGAGACTAGAATTTGCAGCTCAAGTGATTGTTGATGCACTGAAAGAGAACAAGGGTGTGAAATCAGGTTCTGGTGGGATGACAAGGCAAGATGTGAGAGATGCTGCTAGACTCCACATTGGTGACACAGGCTTACTCGATTATGTGCTGAAATCACTGAACAATGTGATTGTTGGAAATTATGTTGTTCGTCGCATGGTGAACCCTTCAACTAGGATCCTTGAATATACCATTCATGAGCTTGGCAATGGGATGAAATCCCCTGTAGTGGAGCCTGAGGTAATGGCTCTTGTTGATCCCCAAGTAGAGTCATCTAGGGTGCCTGGTAATGATGTTTACAGTGATGTACTTTATGTGTACAAGAATGTCCTATTGGGGTACCCAGATTCAGAACCAGTGGACTTGGCAGTTCAGACAATTCTTGACAGCAGGCACTTTGTGAAAGAGTGGGGATTGATGGATGAAATGGAACAGGTATTGACATTCATTTGCAGGCTGAAACCAAATTTTCTCGACATTAAATCTGAGTTGAGAGAGCCAGCTTGTGGTGAGATTGTCATGGTTCCATTGCATGCAACTGTTGGAGACTTGAAGCAAGCTGCTGAGGCTGCACTGAGGGACACTTACTGCATTGCAGAAAGGCTTATAGTGACAGACATTACAGAATTGATGGATGTGAGTGATGAGGAAGTGCTTTTTGGACAAATCCAGTCGGGTGTGGAACTTTGTGTGAGGGGAATTGCTGTAGATTTGTGTACTCCATTGAAGTATCAGGGTGGGGCTGACAATTGGAAGGTGAGATGTGAATGTGGAGCTCAAGATGATGATGGGGAGAGAATGGTGGCTTGTGACATTTGTGAGGTGTGGCAGCACACAAGATGCTGTGGCATCGATGATTCTGAGACAGTGCCACCACTATTTGTGTGCACTGGCTGTTGTGATTCACTTGTACCCCCAAGAATTGAATCTGCATTTGCTATGGATTGTGCTGATGCTTTTCTCATTTCTCCAGAGCCAACCCATTTACTGGAGTATGGATATGGCTACTGAATGCTTGATATCTCCAGACCCAACCCAACACTTGTTCTTTTGGGTGAAGATTACCGTTGCAACACTGCTGGTTGCTTGAAACACTTGTTTCTGTTCTCATTTCATTTGTTGATTTCATTTTTCTTGTTGCTGTATATTTTGATACATTCATTTGTTTTTTGGAGATTTGAATTTTCCCCCGGTGATTTTAGGGATTTAATTTGAGACTAACCAATGTTTCCCTCCCTCACTCCTTTTCACTGGATGATAAATCATGGTACTTGGCATAGGTATTCTTTAAGAGCTTATGTTTTCACTTGTTAAAATTTATATCACTTTCATGATAAAATTTCTTGATTATTCTAATCTCTTCATTCCTTGCATGTCACAACCACCATATAGTCACTCCAAAAGGAAAAATCAATATAGGCCGCTAGCTTGGATATAGTAAAATATTTTTCTTTCGCTGCGTTCACGCCATCCGAGCTGCATACAAGTTTTGAATCTCTGGATTGCTTAGAAGAGCTATTAAATCTTACAGAATGACATTCGTGGATACCGTGATATATGAGTGTGATTACCATTCTCGTATAGCGTATGTTAAAGCTGAAAAAATTGTATCATATTTAAATATAAGTGCGATGTTGTGTATGTACTATATTCTAAGTGTTCAAATAATAAATAAAAGACCTAACAGTAAAAAGGATTACTGCAGAAAGACTAACTTTCATCGCCGATGATGGGCTCCTACCTTATATGTATGTGATGGTTATCCATGGACCATGATTTGGTCATTATGGGCAAACAGAATGATCAGAAAGCAAATCATCATTGGCTTCCACAATAGAAAAAAACTTACCAGTCACCACTAAAGTCGCTTTGATTCCACCACACAGGAAGCAGAGCATGTTCCAATATTTCCTCCCATCACCACAACAAACTAACTACATCTAAAAGCATGAGATTACCATCACCACCATCACAAGTTTTTTATTATCTTCTCATACTTAACTATTTTTTTCGAAATTTAAGACTTGAAGCCCACTCAGTCACTTGGTCAATTCACATTATGTTTCTTTAAACTGCTGGAGCAGTCTAACCATCATTGCCAAACAGAGCCAGTGATGCTATTATTCGGAGTGTTAACAGTGCACAGCATGTATCTCCGGTTTCAAGCATCAAATACTACCAAAAAAAACAGAAAACAACTACCAATAACAATAACAATAACAGCAAAGCTGAATATCATATAAAAACATCATAATGTCACGCCACATGATAACAAGTACAAGCCACAAAAGACCAGCATTCAGAATACTTCAGAACTTCATTACAACACGACTAATAGATTCACTCTCTGGATTGCATAAACTTGATCGCCTAATTTCTTCCAATCCTGCATATTCAAGCTATATATGGACATGTGACCCATTTCAAGCTCTTAGAAGAAGGGAGCTCTGTGGGGTATTCCCTTTCTTCTTCTCTTTCGCGGCTTTTGGGGTTCAGAAGTTTCATCTTGTCTTTCCTCCACCTGACTTTCTTGAGGAGGACTCTGGGCGGAAGTGGAGGCAGGACCAGAATCATCAGGCTTTCTTGAAACTGTTTTGATCTGAAAGTTCAGATTTAAAAAGTCAAAAAATACTAACTATAAAGTTCATCTTAATGACAAAGTGTGTGAGCAAAGGGGGAAAAATTATGGATGTGATTGTCAAATTACTGTCATCATCACCTTACAAGAAATGGAGCAGTAGCGATATAAACTGGGTTCACTCAACTTTCTACTGCAAGTGTTGCATGATGCCTCAACATTTGATGCTGAACCACAGTATGGCAGAGGATTCAGAGAAATAACCACTCGCTTATTGCATTTGTAAGGCTGCAACCAAATAGGAATTAAATTCAGACACGTAGTAAATAACTTGGTTGAGAAAATATCTAAACCCACAATTTAAATTTAGGCATACGAAACTGTAGTATGGATTGTTGAGGTGCATTGGAGACATACACGCCACTTAGAGTTAATACTATATGATCTAATCAACAGCAAAGAATGCAAAATGGTGTACTAGTTATTCCACAGAATATTTATATATGTGATTTGAATACTTATTTAGTGACTCACCAATTGAAATGGTTTTTTTAGCCAATATGCCATGGCAGAAAACAGGAAAGTGACAAATAGTGAAGTTGGAAATGATCATCCAGATAGAATATTAGCTAGAAGTTCTAGCATATAATTAGCAAAACATGTAGTGATTATCCAGTGCAGTATTATATAAAAAAAAAAGGACGGCCCAATGCACTAGGCTTCCACCTAGTGGGGTCTGGTCAGGTAGATATACGCAGCCTTATCCCCACAAGCGGAAAGGTTGTTTCTAGGATTTGAACCCGTAACCTCCATGTCACAAGGCAGCAACCTTACCGTTGCGCCAAGGCTCACCCTCTAAAGTCCAGTGCAGTATTATATCAACACTACAAATTTTCATGCCACCACTATATTGATCAAAATTGTTTACAATCATTGATCTCAGTTATTTCCAAGGTCAAATGACATTATAGAATAAAATCTTCTATTAAGCACTAAATTAGTCACTAGAGCTAAAGCTAGTCAAGTTATGCTATGAAAGAGTATCATTCAACAACACAGCTGAAAGGAAAACGAATAATGCTTTTAAATCAATTTCCACTAGACCTGCAACCTGTTTTCTTGCATTTTACAAGAAAGACAATCTAGACTTACCAAAGAGATAATAATATCCGACAACTTCTCCACATGAATTTAAGCAACTAATATTAGATTAACAAACAAATCCACAAAAAACACAAATGTGCACAGAATCACATATAAACCTAAAATATTTAGTCAGAAATTTTAAGTCAAGGAAACATATCATATCATACCTGAATTTCTGAGCATTCAATGTGCCTTTCCATAGCACTAAGGGAGACAACTTCTTTGTAAACATGTCTATAGATTTTAAGCATCTTGTGATGGCGATGAGAACCTGACGAAACACAATACTGGCAAGCTGATAGATTGCAATTTATACAATATTTATTTAGCTCATTCCTACGAAATGGATGAGCTGCACAGAAGTCAAAGAAAGTTTCTCCCAGAAAAGCATCAAGCCACCTTGGCTTGTGAACTTTACAATCAGCAACCTGCTCATCCTACAAAGTAAACCATGTCAGTTAAGTTTATACAGAAAGTTGCGTAAAGGAATTAATGTTCATCTCGTCATTATTTTATCCTACCATCTCTTTGTTAATTTTCATTCTTTATTTTATTTTTATTTTCCTTTTCTTCCAAAAGGCAGTTGGCCAGCATAAATGTTGGCACACTGCGGATGGAAAAGTATTTCATTACATTTTGATGCATCAATGTGTTCAAACACACTTTGTCCCCTTTCAGTGTTGCCTTGAACCATTAAGGCAACAAAAAATAGTACTTCTAAATTAATCTATTACTTGTAAATCGGGCCAACCAAAAATGATATTGGCATTTCCTGTTGCTACTTGCTTCAGTTAATATATGTCTATAAGATCATGAATGATATTAAATGCCAGAGCTCTGAGTGGTTTACTGTATAACAAGGTAGGAACTATAACTATAGAATGAAGTATGATATACAGGGTAGGTTTGGAAAGAAGTTACTTCAACCAAGTAGCTTACCTCTCTCTGGCTTGCAGCAGAATTGGCTATTAGGAGATATTATTGCAAGGCGAACCAACACGATAAAAAGCTTTAAGACTTTCAAAGATACAGTAAGATTTAATGGCAATAGCTTATTCCATGTAACAAATTTTCCATGTAAAAATATATAAAGATGAGTAAAACGAGTGTAAAGCAACCTAGAAGTCAGAGGTGAAGTTCAACGTAATCTATATGGTAAAGTAGCGGATGATTAAAGATGCTTAATTGCAATTACTCTTTCTGTCTATGCTTGAGAGTGTTCCTTATTCAAAAGCGAGATAAAGTGTAACCAAGATTAAAAATGAAAAGATATTAAGAATTGTTTGGTGTTACATTTGAACCAAGTGTGTGAAAATTTGAATCTACTCACTAATGAAGGACTATTGGATGTTCTAGTTTAGCTCGCGGATTGGTCTTCATTGCGCACCATCTGGCTGGTAAGAATAAGAGATTGTTCCGCTAGTGTTGCTTGGTCAACAATTTGGAGAGTTTGCTTTTCTTTCATCTTTCTAAGAGCAGTCTGTTTGATCAAATCAGGGATCAGACCGCTCCTGGTGTTCAACAGTTTTGTTATCTCTAACATTCATTTCCAAATTTCCATTCATTTTTCTAATTCATCTTGATTTTGTAACTTATAAAACTAGAAGCTAAATCTTAAGTATTTTGGTCAGTCGAAGCTGCTTCTTTTACTAATAATTAATCTAATTTCCCTTAAAAATACTAAAATCGAATTGACATTGTTCTGCTCATTTTATTGTTTACCAGGCACTAGAAACAGTTTGTGCTTTTAAAATTCTTAATGACATGAATTTTCCTAAAGGATGAAAGAGCTTATCCTTCTCAAAATAACAATTCGACTTATCGCAAGACTCTTCTTACAAAAAAAATTGTGAAAAGGGAAATGTAAAAAGAACGACAAAGATACCTAAGAGAAAGGAGTATTTGCGAAATACTGCTCAAATTAACATATACGGAATATGCAGGAAAAAAATTTCTGGACACATACCTTGTTCTCTTTTGTGGAGGAAGAAGCACTCATCATTTCCTTCTTCCAAATTGAAATGGAATTGGGTTTCTGGATGAAAATATTTAAAGGAGAAATTCCAGATTCAAATTGGATGAATCTGTCTAATAGACAAGAAGCACAGGAAAAGCGGAAAGGGTACCCTAGAAAGTAAGCACTCCAATATAACGCTTGCTTACTGATCTGGAGTGAGTTCATATACTCAATGACGACAAATAAATTCAGCAAAAATTACGCGGGTGAAATCGAGGCGAGGCATTTCTGCTAAACTTTTTTTTATTATTATTTGCTAATTGCAGGACAGGTTTTTATTAGGAAATGGCATTAGTCTGTCCCATGAGTCCACAAAAATTATCATTAGCAGAAATTATTTTCATCTTTACGACTGCAATTACTATCCTTCCTTAGAAAGATAGTATAAGATGCAAACATTTATTAAGATAGAGAGTACAAGAACAAAAAAGGTAACATGTATTCATGTAACCAAATCTGATTATAGCCAAAAACACCTTGGGGTTTAAGCTTATTTCACAGGAAATTTCAACAATATTAGAGGAGGCCAATGGAATGATTATCACATGACTCCCCAAAAAAATATCATTAGCAGAAATTTATTTCAGCTTTACGACCACAATTACTATCCTACCTTAGAAAGATAATATAAAATGTAAACATTTACTACGATAGAGAGTACAATAGTAAAAGGTAACATGTCTCCATGTAACCAAATCTGACTATAGCCAAAAACACCTTGGTGTTTATGTTTATTTCACAGGAAATTTCAACCTTATTATAGGAGGCCAATGGAAAGACTGCATTCTATATTCTATATATATATATACATATAAGCCCTGAATTTTAGTATTTATCAGTTAAGCATCTAGGAAAATAGGCTTCTAAGTCTCTGACCTTAGTCACCAAATTTTGCATTTCAGAAGACATTCTTTCAACAAAATATAGACCATTTAATCAGCTACTGCAACACTAAAACTAAGGTCTTGTGCATACCTAACATCCATGTAAGTTTGCACCTAATATTAGTTCTTACAGCAATACTTCTCATGTTTTAGTTGTTTTTATAATTCTTATTATTGCAATTGAACATTTCACAAGCCAATCTATCAATATTACCCATGGCCATGGCATGCATTCTGCTAGCAAAATTGAAGCAAAGATATAAACTTTATGAATCAATTTGCCTTGCAAACACTTGCCTGTGAGAATAAGAGAGTGCAACTTGATGAGAAACACCATTATATGGCAATTGCACAGAAGATGCAGTGTACCTGCTCTCCCAGATAGACATTGGAGAATACAGGGAGGCAAAAAAAGGAGAAGTTTAAACGAAGAAGAAGAAGAAGAAGAAGAAGATGAGGCAAAAGGACAAGGGTTTTCTGTGGATGGGTCCAAAGTTGATGTTTACAACAAAGAAAGGAAAAACAAAAATGTGGTTGAAACTTGTCTTTTCCTTTTGGGGGGGGCCACAGAAAAAGAAACTTCCAAAGCTAGTGTCACGATGGGCCACTCCAATTTAGCCCACATCATAAAAGCGCAAATGAAATATTAAAAAAACAAAGGAAAAAATAGAAGGAAAGAACCTTCCCTTTTTAAAAAAAGAAAAGAAAAGAACTTACAACCACTATAATAAAACTCGGACCTCTCATCGACTCCATTAAATTGCATGAACGGTTATATATCAAATTTATAAATTTTATATTAAAAATATGTATATATAATACATTTGTCATGTATATATTAAGTGAGTGTTGTGTAGTGATAATATTCTTCTCCACCAGCTTAGGTATTGAGATTGAATCCACACTCTTTTGTTTTTGGTGTATTTTAGATGCAAAAAAGAAAAATCACAAGCATGACCCATCCGATTCCGAGTTGACATGTTCATAGTGACGAATCCAGAAATTTTGGTTAGTGGAGGAAAAAAATCTATAATTTTAAAAAAAAAATCTAAATGAAGATATTATAAATATGCATGAGCGATAAAAAAGGATATAAAATACACAAAATATAATATGGTTCGATTTCAATGTGAAACCTACTCCATGGGTGAGAAATGAGAAGCAAAACTCGAACCGATTCTTATTGCATTGATTACATTCCCCAATTCATTGAGCAACTTGATCTGGTTAGGTATTTGGGTCAATCAGTCGCATCAACTGGGTCGAACCGAGTTTAACAACACTAGCCACAACAATCACAAAAGCTACACTTCATAGTAGCTATTTATTGATTAGTCTAAAGTTAGTTAATAAGTGAACTAAATATGTAGCCATTTTTAATTTGATAAAATATATTAAAATATCATTCATTTAAATTATTTAAGAATAATGTACCCTTTCTTGCTCTCATTTTAGATACAAACTCACTTTAAAATAACATATCCCTTGTTTTTACGTCAATGTAACAACTCTTTTACTTTATTTCTCAAACGACTTACTTCAAATATTAATTCCTAAAATCTGTTTATTTTTCAAATCAAAAGTCCATTTGTAATCAACCAAGTTTTTTAGAAACCGACTGTTTTTTTTGTACAAGGCGGGGCCTAAGCCCAAAGGACAAAACAAAAGAGAAAACTAAATCATGAACCTGTCAGGATATGGAAGCCCCCAAAACATCACCAAGCATTATTATCGCAAGATCAGCTGGAGGAGGGACCATTTCCTCAAACCCATACTCCTTCAATAAGCTCCAAGTTGCAAGCCAGTCAACACACTTGCTGCCCTCCCACGTAGTGTGGTTAAAAACTATGTCCCATTCTCGAAAAGATAGGTTCCTGATTTTGCTAAGCAAACGATTGTTATTCGGACTGGGCTGCCTCTGAAGAAAGTCACTCTCTATGATCTTTTTGTAACATAGCTCAGCAGAGTAAGCCGCACAATGGTCAATGCGATAAATGAACCCAGAGGTCCAATTACCATAGAAACCAACTTTTTAACTACATTGAAAAGTTATAAAGATGAAAAGAAACTAAGTTGAACATATATAGACGAAAAAGTATTAAAATAAAAAAAAGGAAAGAAAACTATATTGTCATTTAAGTTATCCGATTTGATGATTTCCATAAATAAATAAAAAAACCAGAGGTAGGAACTTTCAGAATTTGATTGCAAACAGTCAAACACGACAAATAGATTCGCCTTCTTGATTACATAAGGTTGATCAAGTAATTTCTTCCAATCTGGCATACTCAAACTATATGAGGATATGTGACCCCCTTGAGGCACTTAGAAGAAGGGAGCTCTGTGGGGTGTTCCCTTTCTTCTTCTTTTCCGCAGCGTTTGAGGTTCTGAGGTTTCTTCCCGTTGGGTTTCAGCAGTTTCCTCCTGTTGTTGGGATTCAGAAGTTACCTCCTGTGTTTCCTGAGGAGGACTCTGGAAATAAATGAAGGGAGGAACAGAATCATTGGCCTTTCCATCAACAGCTTTGACCTGAAGTTCAGTTTAAACAAGTTAGATAACCTTGCCTATAAACGAGTGTGAAGAAGGGGGAAACATATGGTTGTGCTTTTCAAATAACTGCACTATCACCTTACCTTGCAAGAAATGGAACAATAGCGATATAAAGCGGGTTCAGTCAACCTTCTACTGCAAATCTTGCATGATGCCTCATCATTTAATGCTGGACCACGGTGTGGCAGAGGATTCAGAGAAATAACCAATCGCTTGTTACATTTGTAGGGCTGCAACCAAATAAGAATCATATTAAGAAACATAGTGAAGAATGTAGTTGAGAAGATACACTTATCTAAACCCATGAGTTGAGAATTTTGTTGAGGTGTATTGGAGACATAACTACATTGTATAATCAACTGCAAAGAATACAAATCGGTGCACTAAGAATACTTATTTATGTGATTGGAACAATTATTTTGTGATTGTCGCCAACTGATCTGGTTTTCTTACAGCACTGTTTATAATCATTGATCTCAGTTATTTCCAAGGTCATTAAGCACTAACAATAGTCACTTGAGCTCAAGCTAATTAAAGAGTATCACCCAACTTCAGAACTAAAAGGAAAATGAATAATGCATTGACATCAATTTCCAGTATACCTGTAAGATGTTTCCTTGTTGCATTTCACAAGATAGACAATCAAGACTCAACAAAGATATAATGATCTCATACAACTTCTCCACGTGAATTTAAGCAACTAATATTAGATTAACAAACAAACTCAACAAAACACAGTATGCACTGAATCACATAAGTTTTGGATGTTAAACCTGAAATATTTAGTCAAAACTTTTAAGTCAAAGAAAGATATCACAACATACCTGAATTTCGGAGCAGTCAATAACCTCTTCCATAGCACTAAGGGAGACAACATATGTGTAAACATGTCTATAGATTTTAAGTATCTTGTGATGACTATGGGGACCTGATGATACACAAAACTGGCAAGTTGACAGATTGCAGTTTATACAGTATTTATTTAACTCATTCCTACGAAATGGATGAGTTGCACAGGAGTCGAAGAAAGTTTCTTTCAGAAAAGCCTCAAGCCACCTTGGCTTGTGGACTTTACATTGGGCTGCCTGCTCATCCTACGAAGGAAACCAGTAAACCATGTCAGTTAAGTTTATATTGAAATTACAGAAAGAAACCAATGTTCATCTCATCATTGTTTGTCCTACTATCTCTTTGTAAGTTTTCGATCTTTATTTTGTTTACGTTTTCCTTTTCTCCCAAAAGGCAGTCGTCCTTCATAATTGTTGGCATATTGCGTTGGAAAAGTACTTCAATAAATTTTGATGCATCAATGTGTTCAAAACGAGTCACTTTTCAGTGTTGCTTTAACCATTAAGGCAGCAAAAAGCAGTACATACGAAGCAATCACAAATAAAAGGTAATGTATTACTTCTAAATTATAGGTCAACCTAAAATGATACCTGAGATTTCCTATTGCTACTTGCTTTAGTTATTATATGTCAATATGATCTAGAATGATATTAAACGCCAGAGCTCCTAGTGGTTTATTGCAGAACAAGACAGGAACTATAACTAGAGAATTAGGTATGCTAAACAGGGCGAGCCTGGAAAGAAGTTACTTCAACCTAGTAGCTTAGATCTGTGGTTTCAAAGTTCAAACAGAATAGGCTATTAGAAGATATTATTGCAAACAGAACCAACATGGTGAAAAGCTTGAAGACTTTCAGAGATACAGTAAGAAATTATTGCAGTAGCTTATTCCATGGAACAAATGTTCCATGTGAAAATATATAAAGATGAGTAGTAAAGAAACCTACAAGTTAAAGGTCAGGTTCAATGCTGTGGCAAAGTAGCATATAATTATAGGTGCTATTTGCAATTATTCTTTCTATATATATGCTTGAGATTGTTCCTTATTCAAATGTGACAAAAGATCAAGTGTAACCAAGGTTAAATAATTAACATATATTAAGAATTGTTTGGTATTACATTTCAACCGAATGTATGAAAAATTGTATCTGCTCACTAATTTAGGAGTCTTACAGTCTTGTTATCTCTAACATTCATTTCCAAGTTTCCTTTTCATTTTTCTAAATTAATATTGATTTTGAAGGATATAAAACCAAGAAGCAAATCTTCAGTATTTTGGTCACTTTAAGCTATTTCTTTGACTAATAAAGGGCGGCCCAGTGCATGAGGCTCCCACCTAGTAGGGTTTGAGGAGGGTAGATTACGGCATTACGCAGCCTTATCCCTGCAAGCGGAGAGGCTGTTTCCAGGATTTGAACCCGTGACTTCCAAGTCACACGACAACAACCTTACTATTGCGCCAGGGCTCACCCTCACTTCTTTGACTAATAATTAATTTAATTGTCCTTAAAAATACCAAATTAGGATGGATATTGTTCTGCTCTTTTTATGGTTTACCAAGTGTTTTGTACACTTTTAATGAGAATAACTAATCATGAACAATGAATTTAGGTTGAGGGGGAAAGAGTCTATCATTCGCAAAATAACAAATTGTCTTATAGCAGGACTCCAATTACAGAAAAAATTTAGAAAAGGGAGATGTAAAAAGAATGACTAAGATACCTAAGGAAGGAGAATTCACTATATACTCTTCTTAAATTAACATATGGGAAATATACGGGCAAATGTTTTCCAGACACATACCTTAATCACTTTTCTAGACGAAGAAGCACTCATCATTTCCTTCTTGCAGATTGACTAATGGACAACAAGCAAAGGAAAAGGGAAGAAAGGGCTACCCTAGAAAGCAACCATTCCGATACGATGCTTGCTTTCTGATTTAGAGTGAGTTCTTATACTCAGTGAAGAAAGACAAATAAATTCAACACAGACTAATCCAATTATATCGAGGCGATACACTTCCGCT